>CAMAPE010000046.1:1887500-2515000 GCA_945859875.1 Cuscuta europaea
GGCTTTTATATTTCTTATGCGTTTTACGGAGTACTCCCTCCGTCCCCTTTTAAATGTCCCGGAAGAGGGTGACACGAGTTTTAAGAAAATTAGGTTTGTGTGGTTAATACTAATAGATAAAGTAAGAATAAAGTAAGAATGATTTTGAGCCACACAAACTTTACCAAATAAGGTATGAGACAATTAAATAGGGACATCCCAATATAGTAAAATGGGACATTTAAAAGGGGACGGAGGGAGTATATGCTATTTATTTTCAAGTTTGATACATTTTCCGTTTTTGGATGTATTTTAAAAGTTCGCTACACTTTCCCATTTTGAAAAGCTTTTCCTTAAAAGGTACGTAATCACCCTTTTGCTACTTTTTATCTCTTCATTTGTATTTTTCCACTACTTTTTCTACTTTTATACACTATTCATTATTCCTACTAATTTATCTTTAAATAATGTGCTCAAACATATTGTAGTAAACTTTTAAATACGGGGACGTATATTTTTTCAAGCTTTGATTTTTTTTGCTATGATTTTATTTTTTAAATTTAATACACCCTCCGTATTTTAATGTTCACTACATTAGACTGAACACATTACATAAGGAGTAAAGTAGTAGGGGTACTGAATATTGTAGAAAAAGTAGAAAAGAGCGTGTAAAAGTATGAAAAAGAAGATAAAAAGAGATTAGATAAAGGTATTTGAATATTTTATAAGGGGTAAATTTATCAAAAATGGAAGTGTAGGGAATTTTTCAATACAGCCAAAAAAGAAAAGTATAGGGAGGAAATATTTTTTTACTGTAAATAAAAAATGAATTTCCTATGGTAAGTTAGAACTGTAACATAGCTTTACTCCTTTTGGGAAAATGAACACTATAATCCTATTGTGCATTTAGGGATTATTTGAGTGAAATAAATAGAATGTGAACATGAAGCTAGGGATAGGAGCGGAAGCGTAAAGCCATATTATTAATGAAAACTTGCATAAAATTGGAAGGGAGATGTATCTAGAGTATAAAATAGTTGTTACCTTATCGTCAATAAAAGTGGCCCAGAAGCGGGCGATGGCCCGGTCATAGGGATGGGCAGGCAAGATGGGCGGACCCGAACTCCAGGCGTCATCAATGTACTGCACAATGATGAGTGACTCGCAGACTGGTTTGTCGTTGTGAACGAGAACAGGGATTTTCTTGTAGACGGGATTGTATTTCAGTAGAAGCTCGCTTTTCGACCCGAATTTCTCCTCGAGGAAATCGTAGTCTACGGATTTGAGGTTGAGCGCGACCCGAGCCCGGATCACGTATGGGCTTGCCCATGCGCCCAGCAGTTTCACTGTCTCCGACGCCATAGCCATAGCTGCTGCTGCTGCTGATTAGGATTTAGTAGTACCAGTAACGCTTTGAATTGGGCGAAGGTTGCTTATCTTATATTCTCGTCTCATATAAAAATAGGGATATTTCATTGGATCGTTCGGTAGGTTAGGTAGGTGAAGTTTTTTAATACTCATGTTTTCCAATTAGCTCATCTCCGATTAGAGAAAACCAAATAAAAAAAACAATAATAAATAAAAATATATCTCTCCTTATATGAATGATTCTATATCATTTTGGTAAGCTTTTGGTTCTAATGTCAAACATAATATCTAGATGTAGACATTGTCACTGACATTGCAAAGAAAGACTTACCAAAAACATATGTGCACTATCCATATTGTAGCATTGAAAATGCTCTTAATACTCTCGTCCTATTAAAGATGGATGGATTTTTTTTAATTGTAATACACATATGCCAAAATAAAAATTTATAGTAATAGTAATATAGATGTATATGCAAAAAAAATTATAGTAATATATTATTATGACAACACAATATTAAAAACAGTTACTCCCTCTTGAATATGAAAATATTTTGAATATGAAAATTATATCAAATTGTTCCTTATTCAATATATTTTCATTAAAGTATAAAATTTATAAATTATATACAAATATAATAATCAAAATCTTTGTCCAAAGTTTGTCATCATTGACCAAGAAATGTCAATATGACGTACCATTTCGGGACGGATGTAATATGATATAGCAAGGGTGTAGTCTTGTAGACTTTTATTTTATAGACACTTTTCATTCAGCTTCCATAAACACTTTCAAATTGTTCGCATTGTTTTGATGAATTACTTGTGCATATATAGGGAAAATTCAAGGATGTTTACAAAAATCTCGTACAATATTGCGTAATTAAAGTACACATCTCTTTCTATCTACTCCTTTCTTTCTAAAAGAATGGGTCAAATTCATTTTTCTTGGTCAATTGTGGTCAAGTATAACCAATGATATTCTTTAATACGTAGTACAAAATTATTTAAATATGAAATTATCTGAGCATATTTTTTATCAAAAAAACTTTCATAAAATTATAAAATTTATAAATTACATACAAATGTAATACCTAAAATTATTATCTAAACTTTAATACCGATCAAGAAATGTAGAATTGGACAATCTTTTTGGAACAAAGGGTGTTTTATTTTAAAATAATACTCGATCTCTTGCAAAATGATTGGTAAAGTCAACTTTTATTAGTCAATACAATTTCATTTTATTTACTTATTTAGTATATCAATTGTTTATTATATTCTAACTTGAGTTTTGAGATTTTATATAACTCTCAATATAATTTTGAATACATAATTTTAATTAAGTAAAACTAGTTTACTTATTGCAGTCAATTAACTTTAAAATTCCACGATTTGAAATTTTATATGAAGTAGAAGTAGTGTATGTGATACTCCCTCCGTCCCGAAATTATCTTCATCCTTTCTTTTTCGATCCGTCCCAAATTTATCTCCTCTTTCCTTTTTTGATAAAGAATATGTGGTTCACAATCATTCTTACACATTTCTCTATGATCTGCACAACTCTCCACCACACAAATTTATCCCCGTCCCCAGTCAAAACCGAAGTTAATAATGGGACGGAGGGAGTATCTATTTCTTTCATTGTTCCAAAAGGTAGAAATCTCCCACCCCAGGAGCCCCCCACCCCGACCCGACAGGATGGTGGGGAGGTTAGTCACGGTGACTCAGTCAGCAGAATGGCAGTAGGCCCATACACTCGTGCGCACCAGAGACCCAGCCTTATTTCAGGTTCTGTGACCTCCACCCGGTCCCGAATTCGAACTTTGGTCCATTGTTCCAAATCTCCCAGCACTCGATCAACTGAGCTACCAGTGCGGCTATATATATTTCTTTCAATTCTTATGTTAAGGAGCGTGGAGGTTACTATGATTGAGCCATAGGAGATGTCTTAGCAGCCTAGTCTTTCACCTAAATCAAATGTGGTCAGCAACTGGCCACGTGAGGGTCAAGGGCCATTAATCATAAGGCCTATTAATGTTGTAGCTTTGTCGTCAATTGCTCATATTCTTTACACTATTACTAATTTTAAAAAGAAAATTACTAGTACTATTTTAATCTAGAAAATATACAAAAAGGACCTCAATAAGTTACAATATTGCAATTTTAATCAGACCGGTACACTATTTGCGCAATTATCTTCAAAAATTCATTTGGTTGTCTTTCCGATTGAATTTTTAGCTGAAATTTGGTATGAGTAAACTAGACTTAATGAAGAAGATGTTCAAAAACTTTCATAAAAAAATTCCACCGGGAACCGTCCCAAATGGAGACGGCCGTACAGAGCCTCCTATGTAAGGGGTCATTTGCAATTTTTAAGTTAGTTCGAGGGTCTATTTGACCCTTTAGCCTATTAATAACTAATTTCTATGGTGTTAATTAAATATTTATTCACTAAAAGTGGATGTTTAAATAAAGAAATAATTTCATTTATATAACCAAAATAAACTTTCAAAAAAACCAAAATAAAAGTAGTGGACAAAAATGCGACCCTAATTACTTTGGTGACAATAATTATATTCAAATGTTATATATAATGACTATAAAATCTACTCATAGTAACTTATAGTCAATTTTTATCCATAATGTTTTAATTATAAAAATATATTTACAATAATTAGTCACACTTTTATCCATTAATTTTATTATAGTAAGACTTTAGATAAATCTCTAATAAAAATTATAATGGTGAGGATGTTGATTATGATAATAAAAAATAGAAATAATTACATAAACATGACCAAACTAAAGATGATTTACAAAAATATGACTAGTGACTAGAGTAGTAATGAAATCATAGTAATTGATCTTCAAGTTTTGAGCTTAAGTTACCACAACATCACATTATAGTAATGAACAGTCATATTTATGTAAATATGTTTTATTTTAGTAATATTCTTGTAAAAAGCTCTAAAAAATATAATAGCAATAATGTAATACACAGCATATATAGTAGTGATTTAGCATTTTCAATTTAAAGTTATACTATAATATCATAATAATATTTAAAAATCAATAGTTTGATAAGGTTAAACAAATCTCCTGGAAGTATTTATGAGTGAATTTTGGAGTTAATTACTCCCTCAGTCTCAAATTAATTAGCGAAGACACTATTTTTTTATCAATCAATGTTAAAAGTCAAGTCTTCTCTATGGGCAATTAAGTCAATATTTAATAGTTATAATTTACATATTTAGAAACTACAATAAAATCTCTATAAGATTCCAAAAACCCAAATTAAAGTACAATTAAAAATTGATATCTATCCTAAAAAGTGAATAAAATAAAACTTCTTGATCAATAAAATTTGACTTTGCAGATCTATTTTGGGACGGAGGTAGTAGCTTAATATGGAGTTAATTACTATACAAGCAGACATGAGATAGGCATACAAAATTAGATTAACTTATTGAGTAAAGTATTCAGGAGTAAATATTTATTTGTCACCAAAAATTGAGATGATAACACATGATTTGGTGTTCAAATACAAAAAGGACATATAAAAATGATACAAATAACCTCAAAAACTAGTTCCTTCATTACAATCTAATTGAGAAAACAAATCTTAAAAATATTTCAAAATTGTGAACATGAATTTTATTCGGGAAAATTCCCAAAATAGGAGTAAAAGTGTTTCAAAATTTTAAATTAGGGTTGTCATATTATTATTCTCTAAATAGGAGTAATTAATGGCAAGCTTGGTAAATACTGTCATGTTTAAAGTATGGTTCTACCAAAACATGACAGTAATTAGTCCTATTTAGGGAATAAAAACATAATAGTCATATTTTGGAATATACAAACGTTTTAATCCTATTTAGGGTAATTTCCTATTTTAATCATGTATGAATTTATGCAATGAGTTCATTTAATCTATAGGTCAATGTTTCAAAAAGTTTCTTATAACTTCCAAACCATTCCTAAAAATCATTAATCTTTGCACTCAAATTTATCTTAAGTGTTAATATTTGCTAAATACACCTTTGTCGTAATGATATCTCAAATTTATGTTCACATTTCTAATCAATGATATTTTCAATCGGTATCCATTTTTTATCACATCTAGGAAAGTAAATGTTATTTTTTTTACATACTTCGTATATTGCAATCATATCCTAATATTAAAAGTGATGTTTAAAAGCTAGATAAATAAGCTAGACCGTGTATAAAATGTAATTCTTTTACTCATGAGTGTAACTTTAATATAATACCTCTCGATGTTTGTATTCTTTTTCACTTCTGAATGTGTGACATTTGTCTTTTTTTACTTTATTGCACGGATTGATACTTAACTCTTGATGTGATGAGAATCTTTTTATAGATTTAATTCATCTAACATTTTAGATAAAAATTGCCTATTAAAAGCCTAAAGGATTCAAACCTTTCTTCGTTCAATATTACATATTTTACTTGATAAAATCATATTACATTTAACAACTCAATCTAATGAAAAATAAATCGATCGCTACCAATCACAACATGTAACCTCAATCACAATATGCAACATGTTGTGTGACACCGTCCCCAAGCATATTTACTTTTTAGTAAATCATGTAATAAACCTTGAAGAATGAATTATGAATTTGCAAAGTTGTAAATTTTTGTTATTCCTTTTGCGTGAATAGTAAATCGCACGTGGGGCCCACACCGGGAACAGGGACCACTGAATAATCCCAGAACCAAATATTATATTCATCTTAGTCTAGATAATATGTATATGGTGGTGGATACTTTAGTTGGGCCATAGAAAAGGCATAGAGTTGACCCGTTGGTTAAACGAGGCCCAGTTTCCGTTATTGATAATTTATCGGATAATAGCCCAAAATGAATTTCAGAGACTCCTAAATTAATGTTTGGGAATGTACATCTATTCTAAAGGCCTATAATTATTAGGAACGTGTGATACATTTTATTTGGCCCGATATAATAAAATATAATTAAAACAATCCGAGAAATACAATTTTCGAGACAGATTGTACATATTGGGACACAAATGGATGACCTCCCACATGAGTGGGGGCCACCCCACGTTTTTGTGTGCTCAAAATAATGTGAGGGGGTTGGAGTTGACTAAGGAAATGTGGAGGATATGCATTTGGCATCAAAAGTACCATGGAGGACCCCCCATCCTCACTCATTTGTCATTTGATACAAAAGTGAGCATCTCCTCTCCCCTCCAATCACCTAGCTCGACCCAGCCATCCAAGAAGTGAGAGAGAAGCTCAAAATATCATCCTCCATAGCTGCAAATTCGAGCTGAAGCAATAAAGGTCCAAAGAGGAAGATTTAAGAAGGAAAAAGTTAGGAAAAAGTGTGAAAGAATAAGGTAATGACTTTATAATGATTTTTCCTTTACTTTTTATTTATCATATGACTTATATAGCATATGGAGGACCCCTAGGATTGTTCTACATGTTTAGAAGTGTAGAACAAGGGGTTGTAAGATAGTTCTAAGTCCAAGAACGGGTTTAGAAGCTAAGTGACCTGTTCGCCAGAAAATAACCTTTAAGAGGTTATTTGTGTTGATATGGATTTTGTGATGATAAAACCTTGTTAGGAGCTTGACTAAAGTGTTCCTAGTTGTCGTCAGAGTTTCTCCGGAGTTCGCCGGAGTTTCGCCAGAGTTCAACCAAGAAGGGTAGAACTTCTTAAAGCTCATTCGAGGTGAGGATGACCGACTATATTGCTTATAAATAGTGAGTTAATTTCATAAGATTACCTGAAGTATTAAATGTGTTTTTCATGGATTATTAATGACTAATAATGCCTAAATGAAAATACTATTCCATATGAGTAAATGAAGCATGCTACTTCCTCTGTTTCAGAATGTTTGCCACACTTGGACTTTTCAACATTTAAGGGAATTTAACTTTTGAGCTAGAGTTTCCATAAATACCCTTAATGGGAGGCACGGTAAAAGAAGTGTACGAAGCATAACTTGACTGAATTCATCCATGTAGTGCTAAACACAAGCTTAACAAATTCAGACACCATGAACTCAAGCCCAATTATGTAAATTGTTCTTTACTTTCCAGAAAATCAGTGAATAGCAAAAGAGCCTCCTACAATTATGTAAATTGGGTGGCATCACTGCTAAACACAAGCTTAACAAATTCAGACAACATGAACTCAAACCCCATAACATCATTAGTTTCCCAGAACTCAATTAACATGAGTATATAGTCAAATTACAGAGAAGTAAGGAGTACAAGCTACTTCCCTGGGAAGTGGCGTGCATAATGTTCCTCCCACTCGACCTCTTCCTCTAAACATGTCGGCTCCTCACCTGCATCCGCCGCTGCCGAACTCACCTCCTCTCCATCTTCCACCAAGCCATCTAGCCCTTCATATGTGTCGGATACAAGGTTGTCCCCATATTTTTTTCAAATAGCCCAATTTGGATCTGTCTCATCCTCACTAGAATCCCCAAAACGAAGTCTCCATGGACGAAAGCAAGACACAGCCTCCACATGCAACGGATGTATAGGCACAGGCTCCACTTGCAACGGATCTATAGGCACAGGGGCGTTTTCCAATATCAGATCTATGTCTTTTTCCGCTTGCATGTTTAATTGTGGAGGAGGGCATTTTACTTCCGCCGGAGACACGGGTAGATGGTTCGAAGAGAAGGGGTCCATGGGTAGCAGCGGATGGGAAGATAAACGAGAAGAGAAATGGGACCGAGGAATGGGAAGGGGTTGTTTTGGAAGAGAAGTGGTAGATGAGTAGAAGCGTAGAGGTGGAGCAGATAAATGAGAAGAAAAAATGGGGCGGTTGATTGGGAAGAGGAATGGGGCTGAGGAGTAAATGGGGTGCGGTTGATTGGGAAGAGAAATGGGGATGAGGAGTAAATGGGGTGCGATTGATGGGGAAGAGTAAACGGGTGAGGAATAAATGGGGCGGATGAGTGTTTTAATTGGGAGGGTAGGGTGGTAATTTGTAGGTTAAAACTTTCCTTAAATAGAAGTGTGTCAAATATTTTGAAACAATCAAAAAAGGCAAGTGTGGCAAAGATTGTGAAACGAAGGGAGTATACAAATTTGGAGGAAATTGTGTATGATTGTGTATTATGAATATGATAGCATGATAAAGAAATAAATTGTGAAATATTGTGATAAGATATGCTTTTACTTCATGTAGAGAATTCATGAATGGATAAAAGTGATATTGTGACATTACGATTATTAGATCATATTTGAAATGGAAAATCAATTGAGATGAACAATATGATTGTAAATTCGAACTTGGATGTTCTAAGATTAATTGGTTAGTATTGAAATACTAGCCGAAATGTTAGCATGAAAATTGATAGAATAAATCCTAAGAGCTTGGATTATGAAAGATGTACCTTAAGTAGTCTTATGAGATACTTTGAGGTATGAATGTATAAATGCTAAGTTAAGCTAGGAGTAGACCTCAAAGTCTACTCAATATAAAGTGATTGTAGGCATAGAAGTTGCTTAGGAATCTTAATGATATGATTATAGGAAGCCTCTAACATATGGAAAGGCGACTAGAGGAAGCCTCTAGCACAACGTAAGAGGACTAGAGTCAGCCTCTAGCATAATGAAGAGTGATTAGAGGAAGCCTCTAACACAAGAAGAAATGACTGTAGGAAGCCTCTAGCATAATGTAGAACGACTAGAGGAAGCCTCTAGCAAGAAATGAAGTGACTAGAGTCAGCCTCTAGCACGACGGAATGATATAGGTGAGTGTGACTCTACTATAGTGAAAAGACGTGATAAGGTAAGCATGGGCCCACGGGCCGACTACTTGACCTTATATATACGATAGTATAAGGTAAGTAGGTTTTAAATAGGGTAACCGAGGGTTACCGCCTATAATATAGTATCACCCTAGATTGAGGGTCTTAGAAATTGAAACATTGATTATATACAGTGTAGTTGTCATTGTACTTTTCAAATGCTTCAAGTACTGACCTTCCCTTCAAGGGGGAGGCCACCTCACAGTTTCAGGTAGAACTTGAAGGTTGCTACCACCGCTCGTTGCTTCGGGGAGATCGAGGAAGAAGACTTGGTTCGTGCTTCTTCTGTTTCTATTTTGAAAACAATTTAAAGAATACTCATGGATACTACTTTGGATAATTATTTGGGGGCTTGTATGACTAAGTTTGCTAATTGTGGCTTAACTTTTGTATTAATGTTTCCGCTGCGTTAATGAATGTTTTTACATTATGTTTGTTTATGGATGTACTAGTATAGTACCCGTGCATACGCACGGGAAAGAGCAGTAGGTACATATATTTTTACTCATGATTTAATTAAATATTAAAATAAAAATAACTTTTTAGGATTTTACATTTTCGAAAAATAAAAATACAATAAGCTAATTCCATAAAGTATAAGCTCATGCAATAAATATTAAATGAAGAGTATATTAGGGAAAATTTATTGATACCACTCATTAGAATTTGTTGCATGCTTATAAATTTTCATGATTAAATTAATTTTAAAATTAGATACTATTTTTAAAAAGTGAATACAATAAATGAGTGACACGAATTTTAAGTGAATACAATAAATATTAAAATTGACAAATATTAGTTAAATGAGAACTTCCTACTCATTAGTTAAATTAGTTCTAAAATATGAGAGAGAAAATTATTTTGCTCAATTGTTCACCGGCTTATCTTCTACGTAAAGAACTACATATTAGAGAAAATTCTTTTGCTCAATTGTTAGCTAAATTATCTTTTACCTAAAAGCACTACGTATAAGAGAGAAAAATTTTCGTTGAATTGTTAGCAAGCTTATCTTTTATCTTTTGTACTACATAAAAGCACTAAATATGAGAGAAGAATTTTTTCCGCTCAATTGGTAGACATATTATCTTAAACTTAAAAAAACTACATATGAGAGAGAAACGTTATATCGCTCGATTGTTAGCAAGTTTATCTTTCTATACCTAAAAGCACTACTTATAAGAGATAAAATTATGTTGCTCAATTGTTAGATCACGTATCTTATACTTAATGAAAGGAACTACATATGGAGAGAAAGTAATCCCGCTCAATTGTTAGCAGACTTCTCTTCTAGCTAATACCTAAAAGACTACATATAAAAGAGAAATTCTCCAGCGCAATTCCCCCGCTCAAGTGTGAGCAAGCTTATCTTCTAATACCTAAAAGCACTACATATGAGTGTGAAAATTATCTCGATCAATTATTAGCAAGCTTATCTCCTTATACCTAAAACCACTACCTATGAGAGAGAAAATTTGTTCGCTCAATTGTTAGTCGGTTCATCTTCTTATACCTAAAAACACTACATAAGAGAGAGAAAATTAACTCGCTCAATTATTAGCCGGTGGCTTATCTTATCTTATACTCCCTACATTCCGCTAATATTGTCTCATTTTATCTTTTTGGAAAATCCACTAAAATTGTCTCATACCAAATTTGGTAAAGTGTATGTGACTTTAAATCATTCTTACTTTATTGTTACTTTATCAATTAATATCAGCCACATAAACTCACTTTTCTTAATAATCGTACAACGCCCTTCCATCCCAATATTAGTGGGATGAAGGTAGTACTTAAAAGAACTACGTATGAGAGAAGAAATTTCCACGTTCAATTGTTAGCAAGTTTATCTTGTAATACCTAAAAACACTACATATGAAAGAGAAAATTCTTTAGCTCAATTATTAGCAAATTTATCCTATATCTAAAAATACTACACATGAGAAAGAAAATTCTTCTACTCAATTGTTAGTCGGCTTATCTTATCTTATATTTCAAAGAGCTACATATGAGAGATAGTTCGGCCGTTCAATTATTATCAAGTTTATCTTCTAATAATACCTAAAAGCACTACATATGAGAGAGAAAATTTTCCTACTCAATTGTTAACTGGCTTATATCTTCTATCTTCTAATACCTGAAAGCACTACATATGAGAGAGAATTATCACGTTCAATTGTTAGACGGATTATTTTATTTTATACTTTAAAGAACTACATATATATGAGATAAAAAATTCCCCTGCTCAATTATTAGCAATCTTATCTTCTACTCCCTCCGTCCCTTATAACTTTGTCAACTTTCCTTTTTTGGATGTCCCATTAACTTTGTCACTTTCCCCTTTAAGTAAAGCATTTGTGGTTTCAGTTAATTCTCTCTCCTCTGCACAAACCTCAACCACACAGTTTTTACTTTATTAATCCCCGTGCCGGTCAAACTTGGCAAAGTTATTAGGGACGGAGGGAGTAATACCTAAAAGTACTACAAATGAGTGAAAAATTCTCCCGCTCAATTATTAGCGGACTTATCTTATACCTAAAAGTACTATATATGATAGAGAAAATTCTCTCACTCAATTGTTAGCTGGATTATCTTATACCTAAAGGAACTGCTTATAAGAGAGAAAAAACTCTCGCTCAATTGTTAACCGACTTATCTTACCTTATACCAAGTAGCACTATATATGAGAGATAAAAGTATCCTCTTTCGCACAACTGAGCAGGTCAATACCTTATCAGCCCGTCATAGCAGTTCAAAAAAGCAATCAATTCTTCCACACCGAGAGGTTATGTGCCATTTAGTTTCCTTTAAACAGTTCTTTGATGTCATTGTTGTTCTGTTTTAATTGGTGATGCGCCGAGAGGGTTTTCTACATCTTAATTACTTAATTGCATAATTCCGTTTTAATTTACTTTCCACGGTTAGATTGTTAGGGTTTGAGTTTTTTGTTTATATGGATTATATCTTTTCAAATGCAAGATTTTTTCTTTGCAGGTGTATTATTATGAATAGTGTGAACTTTTGATTGGCAAGTTATTTTCATTTATCTGAATTGAATTTGATTTGGCTTCAATTCTTATTCCAATTGATAATCGATTATAGTGCTTCTTTTATGGTCCATTATATAGTAATAATATTAAAAATAATATTAATAGTAGTAGTAATAATAGTAATACTATGTAATAATAATAATGATGATGATGATGATGATGATGATAATGATGATAATTAATAGTAATAATTTGTAATATTATATTTATATGTGAATTTGTTATTCAACCAATGGTGTGATATTTTTCTAGTGTATGGAAAATATTTTACAAAAATAATATGATTCACCTCATAAAAATAATGTATATATGTTAATTTTTAAAGAAAATTTTACATCATTTCAACATTGTCATTATTTTATAGAATTGACATATATATCTAGTTAACAAAAAAATTAGAGTATGCTTCTAATTATATTTACCATATTTGCATGTAAAGAGATTAATCAATGTTCTAGCCTTTGAATTGAAATAACTCTACTTTATTAGTACCTAAGTAGATAAGTAGATTCCAATTATAGTTCTATTATTAGCACACCAATGTCTCCATCGAGTATTATTGTGACATCTCACTTTCATATATGGTGCCATTTAATGGTATCATATTTGAGTATAATAAAGTGAAATGTTGTAGGCCACGTATTTCTATCCTGAAGATGAAATGTGAGATTTATACTTCCCATTTTATTAATAGTGTGACATTTTTTTACTATATTGACATTGTTTTACAAAAATTATATGACTCACCTCTAAAAATATTATCTTATGGAAGGCAATTCATATAATGTATGTGTGACTTTAGCAAGTTTGACATTATTTTAACATTTTAATTTTTTTTTGAAGATTGTCATTGTTTAAACACAGTAACATTTTTAATAAAATGTGATATTTTATACATAGTACTTTTTACTGTCACCTGTAAAAATCTTATTTCCTAGAATGACATTTATATTTAAATTTCACATTCTACAGATAGTGTGACATTTTTAATTGATTTGCTTTCACTCTCAGACCAGACCATATTTAAATACAATAAAAAAATATAAATAATGTAAAGGGTTTTAATTAAGAATTCTTTTAGTCTTTAGAAATGTACATTTTGTTTTAATCCCTGCTAGGGATGTATACGAATCAAATAATTTTTGTCCGATTCGCGATTCGATATCGTATAAGTAGATTCGAATTCGGTAAAATCAAATACAAATACAAATAGTTATTTTGATTCGATTAATTTTCAAATACAAATACAAATACTGTAATATCCGATTCGAAAACTAATCAAATATATTCGAATAATAATAATAATAATAATAATAATAATAATATAATAATAGTAATAATAATAATAATAATAATACGTAGTATGTAGCAGTATAACCAAGTCCAGCAATCCTATTAGAGCCCATTTAAGTTAGCCCGTATTGATTTGGTTGTTTTTGGTACTATCCTATTGTTTTGAAGAAATTATAGGACTTGGTGCATAACTATTCTTTAGACTGTTTTTTGGCCCTCTATGGCAGGTTTGGCAGATTTGTTTGCTGAAATGCTGTTGCACTTAGGTGAATAGATGGACTGCCAATTGAGCTTTCTTTGTGTGGCAGATTGGTAGGATTGGTAGTTAGAACTTGCTACTTAGGGATTAAGGGAAAGCCAAATTGAGCTTGTTTGTTATAGGAAGTTTGGTTACTTTATATATTCATGGTTTATCCAAAAATAATATTGCATGAAAAATTTCTTTAATATTTATTTTATACAGATTAGTTAAAATAATATACTACTTTTGCAATTCTGATTCGAAGTGAAATATAGAATACACCCAAAAACAAGTGAAAATATTTTCGAATACGAATATTCGAATCAAATCGAATAATATTCATTAAAGTCCACGAATCGAATTCAAATACTGTTATAGATTCGAAACATAAACGAATACAAATACGAATCTCAGCCAAAAACTTCGAATTCGAATCGAATCACTAAATATTTGACTCGATCCGCTTCGTATACATCCCTAATCCCTGCAAATGATTTTGCTTAAAAGTAATATTTTTATCTTTTATTTTATTTTGATCATATATTATAAATTTTTTTCTACTTTTGTCCCTCTAATATTGGAATGGAAGAGAGTGATGTTATTTTTAAGAAAAATTGAATTATGTGGTTGATAATGACTTAATGAGTTGATAGTGAAATTAAAGTAAAAATGAATTTGAGCCACATAAATATTACCAAATATAGAATAAAACAAATTTAGTGGGACAGAGGAAAATAAGAAAAGTGAGACAATTAAAGTGGGACAGAAGAAGTATTTATTTAATACCGAATAATCCATATCAAGGTTGGAAATAGAAATGTTGCTTAATAAACCTTCAAATTTTTTTAAATTTTTTATATATGCAATATTGATGTCAAATGATAGATCTTGAAAAATTATAAAATTTGATATATTTTTTGTAAAAATCGAAGTAAAAAAGAAAAAGCTATAACATTTTAAAGAAAAAAGAGGTTTTTATACCTTGGACCCACTAATTGCATTTCTTTTTAGTTGGCCGTGCTTCCTTGGGTGCTTGGGTATGGACACGTGGAAGCTGTATAATAAGGGAGTCATATTTGGGTTGAAGGACACGTGTGCTTTTTTATGGATAAAATTGTCATTTTATGAGTTATTTCTTTTCATATATATAAATAGATAGACTATGAGCCCGTTTGGTGACCCCTTTTTGGCTTATCAAGCTTATCAGCCAGCTTTTTCACCAAACACGTAACTTTTGATTTCGCGCGCTGAATTTTGTATTAAGCAGAAAAAGTAAGGTTGGAGTTACTTTTCTGGCTGTATTGGCTGAAGTTACTGTAGATGATCATTTTAGCTATTTTTCATATAATTTTTTATTTAATTAATTAATAACAAATATTTTAAATATAATTTTTTCATGAATCAGCAGAATCAGCCAATACAGCCACTTCAGCCAGAACTTCATAAATTTCAGCAGAATCAGCCAATTCAGCCGATTTTGATGTTACCAAACGGGCTCTATGTGTGAATGATATTCCATACGCTTTGTATAGTATGGATGTGTTGAACTACGGTTGACTATTCGTACTGTACGGCGGATTGTTGACGTGTCCGGGTAGGTCCGAGGCGTGACAATTTAATTGGTATCAGAGACCTTAGTCCGTAAACATCATAATGAAGCTTCAAAATTCTTTTGAAAATGAACTTGAAAACCATGAGGATAAGAGGTTTTGTACTTATGCAACTTTTGATACTTGAGTTGCAAAGTCTCTAATTGTTAAGATAGTACCCTTATTGAAAATAGAGGCCTTATTTATAGAAAACATCAAAATATGGGCTTAACTAGGACTTTCCAGTGCAGGCACGACGCTAGGCACGGCGTGCCTACCGACCGTGCCTCCGCAGTAATCGCGTATCACGGGGTCAGCACGACGTGCCTCCCTGGTGCGCACGACCGTGTCTGGCCTCCAATAACTATCTTCGTCATTCCTTCAGTAGGCACGGCGTGCCTGCTACGCACGCACGATGTGCCTACTAGGCGTGCGTGCCTAATAGGCACGCACGACGTGCCTACCTTGTATCCACGTCCTGGGCAGTCTGCCACGCACGCACGACGTGCCTAGCTCCTGTGCAGGACCGTGTGTGCCTGAAAACTCATCTTTTTCTTCTCTTTCTTGCTCCAAACGCTCCTGAATGCTTCCGTGATCGATCCAAAGGCTCTTTCTTCAACAAATGTTCATCGTGAACCTCCCGGTGACCTCCAAAGCTCTCAATTAATTCTTGAATGATTCTCAACTCGTCCCGATTGCTTCTCGAGCGCCGGTGCCTGGCTCAAATTCCCTGATCTTGACCCCAAAAATACCAAAACTCGAACCAACGCCGCTAAACATGACTTGAGCTAAAATTGAGACTCATGATCCTTAAAGTTAGGAAAAACCATCAAAAGCCGATCTCAACACGCATCAAATGCGTGTCAAAATACGGACTTATCATATTCCCCCAAACTTAAGCTTTTGCTCGTCCTCAAGCAAACCGAACAATGGGACTTACGATAATCACCACACGAAATTAAAATTATCAGCATGCACATGTAGTTAAAGGGATATTCACAGAAAAGACAGACTAAACCAGAAAATTCTTCCCTAAACTACATCTTTGTACTCTAGCTAAAATCAATGACAAAATTTATCACAACATCATATCCTCAAAGTAATGACAACACACTATTAATCTAGCTACCGATCATAAGACTTGTGAAGGTGGTGGGGAATGGTAAAAGAACGAACAATCCCTTATCTTTGAGAGTTTGGAACAACCTGACAATGACTCAATGTATTTAAAAATTTCGATGCTATTCTTAGGATCAAGGAGTTTGGCAGGACACTAGCTAGGAACTCTCATTTAAACCTATGCAAGGAGTAGACATGGTGTACAACTAAGCTAAATCGTTGTTGCACATTGGTGCTTTGACGTATACTTGAAGTACACGAAAGGCTAATGATAAATTTTGCAAAAGCCTTCAAGTTCAATTCATTCAGTTTAGTTTTCCTTGTCATGTTGGCACGAGAATGCCATATCTTTCGAAAGATCTCCAAGTCTCATCTTATTTTGTAAAACACTTGCACTTTTTGACCGAGTCTCTCATTCCCTTTTTCGTAAGGTAAGTGGTCTAGCTATTTTTTTTTCTTTTCAATTTTCAGATTTTTACTAGACATTACCTCATTCTAATCTCGGCCTCACCAAGGAAAATTAGCAATTAAAGTTCATTTATAAAGGTGAATCCATACCTACAATGCAATCCTTGAAAATATCAAATTCCTAAAAAGTGACTGCTCTTACCCCATTTGGGGCATATGAACAATGCCAAAATTGGCTCCTACAAAAACTTCCTAAACTTAGCAAATCAATCCCCTAGTTCCCTAAACACCAAGACTTTGTCAGAATTATTCACGGGTAAGAAAACAGGCCATTTGACAATAGAACTCATAATATGGGTAACAGAACAAAAAGTCAGGCTCAAAGTGGCTTCTCATAATGGACTTATTCAGGTGGGATGAAAAAATAATGAATTCTATAGGTAAGTAATGCCTTCATCCTGTCAACAAGTAGATTAATAATGCAACCAATTTAAGCCTAAGAACCTGAAGGACATTCCAAAAGCATAGTCAAGACTCTAGCCAACTCACAAAAGCACAGTTTAAAGAAAAATTTTGCAAAAATTTGACTTGACTTTCCTATGAATATACAACTAACACCTGCACATGCTAACATTAACCTCATGTAACAACTACGGCCTGAATGCCCAATTCACCCCCCACACTTAAACTTTGGCATCACCTTCGATGGCTGATAAGTCTGTATTTAGACACACATTTGATGCGTGTTGAGATCGGATTTTGATGGTTTTCCTAGTTTAAAGGTGTCATAAGTCTCTGACCGGGCTAAACTTGCAAGTGTACAAGTGCCGATATAGTAATAAATTCCGGTAAAATACCGGGTAGAATTCACAAGGAAACGTTGTTTAATTTAGTCCTTGAGTAGATAACTTTAAATAAAAAAATGAGTAAAGTGCAGGGATTTTGATTTGTGTGTTATATTTTTGGCTTTTCACTTTTTGTTCAAGAAGATAATCGTTAACTAATTTTGAGTTTAAGATGAATAATAACAGCAACTAAGGCATTGGGAATCACTTAAATGCTTTAATAGGGTTGAATATTAGTTCTTCACCAATAATTATGAATACGATGTCGCTAATATATTCTCAACTCCGTTTAAGGCAACGAGGGTGTGGTTTTCGTTACGTGTAAGTCCCATTACGGCTTACATTCATCTACCGAAAACCCCATTGAATATCAAGACATCACACCCGTATCATATAAGACCGGATATATTTCTATTCTCGGTACTATATATGTTTATCCTTTAATGTTCATAGTTTAGACTTCAACGTTAATTGCCAGTATAAACTAAATTTAACATACTTCTATGTTGTACACCATAGTCATAAACAATCAATATATAAAGGATAAATCACAATTTATTGGTTTAGAACTTTTATCAAACACCTAGTGGGCATAGAAGTTCATCCCTAGCCTTTAGGGGAGAGCAAATCCGACCCTAGCCGATTGACCCGATCGGATATATCCGGTTTTTTTGTTGGGGTCGGAAAACCCGACCCGAAATACTCAAACCCGATCCGATTTTTGCAACCCAAGACTTAAGTGGGTAGCGGGTAGGGTTACCAATTATGCTACCCGACCCGCCCGAAAAACTGAACTAGCATAGTATATATACTACTTTAAGTTATTATGCATGTTCAAATATCTCAATTATTATATGTCAATTACCATATTATGCATGTTCAAATATTCCAATTACCGTATTAGTACAACTATAACTTTGAATGTTGTATTGTTATGACTTTGAATGATATTTTGACCAATTATCATTTTATTTATCACAATATCAATTATGTCAATCATTGTATATTATTATTTTACATGTTCAAATATGTCGATTATCCTATTTATACAACTATTACTTTGAATGATATGCTAGTATAACTTTGAATGATATTTTTACCAATTACCATTTTATTTATCACAATTTCAACAATAATAAATTAAAATCCGAATGGACCCGAAACCCGAATCAACCCGACCGCAACCCGAATTTCTTCAATCCGAAAAAACCGATAAATTTTTTGATAGGGTAGGGTTTGAAATTATCAATCCGATACCTGAACAGGTTTATCATTTTTGAACCCGACCTGTCCGAACCCGACCCGTGGTCTGCCCTACTAGCCTTAGCTAAGAATTTAGCTACTAATGCTCATATTAATTACAAAATTGTAACTAAGAACAAGAAAATATAATAACATACAAGAAAAATTACCTAGAACCAATTGTAGAGGAGAAAAACGGCTCCTTCTCAAAAGAACTTGAAGAACAAAAGCAAGAACAAATATAAAAACTAGGAATTAATCTATGGAATGGAATGTGTTTGTATGATGAATTGAGGGCTTTATATAGGCTAAAGAATGACATCTTTTAGTCTATTCGAACTCAACAATGAGGTATGGAAGCAATATTTGATTAGCATTGAGGAAGATGGGGGTTTCCCATCAAGAATCAGCTTGCACGATGCTGTGTTTTATCAGAAAATCGACCCAACCGGCGCCGGTTGGTCAGATGAACGGCCCTGGTTGAAAACAGGCTCATTTGTGCGAGAAAAAACGTTCCGACCGGCGCCGGTTCAAGACTGACCGGCGCTGATTGCTGCGCCAAAAAATGTACTTCATTTCTCTTCCTCCGAAATGGATAAAAAAGTGTCGGTTTTTGTACCGGGATTTTGGAGATATTCCGCTACAAATTTAGACATGATTCCTTCACCAAAGTTGTAGATAGTGGAGTCTTCTATCCACCAAAACTTGAATTACATGTTTTTAGCCATCCAATCAAACGTTATAAATAAAACACTGAGAGGTATGCATCCTGTAATCCCACCAGCGACATCTGACTTTATTTGTTGATTGAGTCTTGTTGCTTTCATATTCTGGCCATGACGTCTTCATACCATTTGTACGTTATTGAGTTATTATTCACATGAAATTCGAATCGAGTGATTCCATGTTCTATACAGTAAGTTATACTCGAATTATGGACAGAACATCATTCTCTTGGTCCAAAAAGCTCTTCATCGCAATGGTTTATGCTCTAACTCTCATTCTCAAGATATTTTCCCAATTTCTCTTCTTTTATTCAACAAATACTTATAAATACTTATGTTAACACAAGTAAATATAATGGCTATCAAATCCTCCCACACTTGAGCATTGTTTGTCCTCAAGCAATTTCTTTGTAATGATGTACAATTAGAAATGAAACTAAACCATGCAAATTAAAAGTTTAATAAGATGTTAAAAATTAGATATAAACTCTTTAATCTTTCTCGAGCCAAAAACCTTTTTCTATTACTCACAATAAATGTATTTAAGATTAAGAAAAATATTTAAACACTTGATGATTTATTTTGTGACAATTTAGGCAATGTGTGGGTATGTCGGTGTTTTTTTTGTGGACTGACAGCTTGATTTTGTAGAGAAGGCTATTCTAGGAGAACATGAGTTTTATTTTTATTTTTTTTTGATTTTGTATATAAACTCTATTTTTTGTTCTCCGTTATTATATATCTAGATTGTCAGAAATGAGGAGAATCCGACAATAATGTGATTTGGAGTTGGGATGAAACTTTTATTTTGAATTTGCACTCTATGCACATTTGTATGGATTTGGAAAATTTTCACAAATTTGAGTGAAAGTGGTGGTTTCAAGTTTAATAAATATTTTAATTAATCGAAAAATACATTTTTGTGAGTAAAAGAAAATCATTCTCAACCAAAACCCTTAAAAGAGAGAATATAATTTTTTTTAACCTTCCTAGAAAAAATTTAATTTGCAAAGAAAAGTTTCTCAACTAATTATTCACCCCCACACTTGATTTACATTGTCCTCAATGTAGATTGGAGAATGCAATGCAAGATGAAATCTTCAATAGTGGAATGAGATGTCTTTGAGAGAAGAAAATGCATGATACTTGAGCTGAGATCGATGATTTTTTTTTGTTTATTTTTTTTACTTTTTTGATTTTTTTTTATTTTTTTATTGTTTTTTTTTATTTTTTTGTTGGGTTGCCTCCCAATTAGCGCTTAGTTTAACGTCATAGTCCAGACAAATGTACCTCTTTTAATGCGGTAGATGTGATGCTTTTCTCCGGTAGAATTTGATCATTGTGCCTCCTTTCATCGGGTAGAGTTTCGGGAGAACTTCGTTGTTCGTTGGTGTGATCTCGAGTACGTCTTCGGGGTGTGTTGGAGGATCCTCAGGCCCAAATATTTGTGCCTTCTTGATGTCCATGATGTTTATGGCCTTGGGAGGTGTGAAATGGTTTGTGTTGCCCTCCATGTTTTGAGTTGGAGTGGATTGTGTCTTTCATACATGAAATGTTTCATCATCTCCTCCCACTCTTAGCTTTACCGTGCCCGCTTGTACATCAATGACGGCTGCGGAGGTGGCCAAAAATGAACTCCCAAGGATGACGGGGATCTCCATCTCTTCCATGTCCAAAACAAGAAAATCTATCGGGAAGTAGAATTTTCCAACTTTGACAAGAACATCCTCCATGATGCCTATTGGATAGCGGATTGTTCTGTCCGCTAATTGTAAGGAGACCGTTGTTGGTTGGAGTTCCCCCACACTTAGCTTTTTAAATAGGGAATAGGGTATACGATTTATGCTAGCACCACGGTCACAAAGAGACCTTACCTCCCTGATTTTTCCAATACAGCATGGGATAGTGAAGCTTCCGGGGTCTTTTAGTTTTGGAGGAAGTTTGTTTTGAATAATGGCACTACACTCCTCCGTTAGTGCCACTGTTGTGAATTACTCTAACCTCTTTTTGTTGGAGATGATACCTTTAAGAAATTTTGCATATGATGGAATCTCCGCAATGGCCTCCGCAAAAGGTATGTTGATGCTCAATTTCTTGAAAATATCAAGAAATTTCTTGTACTTCTTGTCATCTTCTTTCTTCTTCAATTTTTGTGGATAGGGGATGTGAGGAACATATTGAGCCATGATAGGTGGTAATGGTGTATGTGCAACCTCTTCTTGCCCCTCCGATGTACTTCTCCTCTCGTGCATCTTGGGGTCCTCTGTTTGCCTTCCCACTTCTTGTGGTAATAGCCATGACGCTCTCTCTTGGATTGATTTCCGTTGTTGTGGGAAACCGTCCCTGCTCTCTAGTTCTTTTTTCTTGGGCAATTTGACCAATTTGAATCTTCAAGTTGTGAATAGATGACATGGTGTATTGTTCTATGTTGTCCATGCGTTGATGAAGTTTTTGATTTTGATCTTCAAACCGTAGATCAAGCTTTGTGAATTGAGAGTGGAGATTCCCAATGGATGCCTACAATATACTATGATTCTCCTCATTTTGGGATTTCACACTAGCCACAATATTTTGTGTGAGGGGTTTCATCATCTCCTCCATTGTTTGCCCTTGTGAAAAAACGGATGGAGGATTAGAAAGACCTCCTTGTGGTTTCCAAGAGTTACCTTGGTTCCACCTTTGTTGATTTTTGGTGTAGTTGTTGCTTCCTTGATCCCCCCTATTCCCATATGAGTTCATATAATTCACATCTTCAAGAGTTTGAGGTGAATTACCTTCCGGGTGTGTTATGCTCTCCACACTGGCCACTTGATTGGCTCCTCCAATCACGGCTTGTAGAGCCGTGTGAATAGAAGCTTGAAGATTCTTGTGCATGGCTTGTTGAAAATCAGCAAACCGTTTGTCCAATTCATGAGCTATGGAAACCTCACTCACACCGGTCACTTTGATATCTCCTCCGTGTAATTGAGGATTTGAAGCAATGGATTCGAGGATTCTCAATGCTCCCGTTTCAGTTTTGTTACCAATATAACCTTCTGCACGGTTATCTACAATGGATTGGCATGAAGAGTTCAAGCCATTGTAGAATGTGTCAATTTGAAGATCAAGAGAAATGCGGTGATGTGGGCATTCCTTCAACAACGCCTTAAAACACCTCCATGCGTCTTGGAATAGTTCTCCAACTTGTTGTTTGAAGTTGAAGATCTGTTGCCTTAGCTCTTGAGTCATCATGGATGTGTAATACTTAGAAATGAAAACATTATAGATACCTTCCCACGTTGTGTAGATCGCCGGTGCTTGCTCCAAAAACCATCCCCTTGCAACCCCTTTCAAAGTATAGGGAAACCTTTTGAGTTTGAGGTCGTCCTCGGTGAGACCATGCCTAGGAATTCCTTGGATGAATCCATAGAACTCGGTGATGAAGTTAAGTGGATTCTCCCCCGGAAGACCATGATATTGAGGCATAGCATTGAAGTAGCTATTCTTCATTTCATAGTCCCTTGCTGCCTCGCTTAGGGCAATACATGAGGGAGTGGCGGCAACCACGGGCCTCTTCCTTTCATTGAGTGTTGGCATCATGTTTGCTTCTTTTCTTTCCTTCCGGATGTGTTTGAAAGTTCTTTCTTTTTCAAGATAAATAGGTTCAATATGTTTAGAACCTTGACTTCTCAAATGCATTCAAACACAAAGGATAGGCTACACACATGAAATAAAAAATACCACAAGAATAAGTAAAACGCAATGGGAAATAAAAACATTCAGGATTTTTTATTGATTGATTATTTTTTTTATCTTTGGACTTTATTAAACTAGACCGTTTCCCCGGAAACTGCGCCAAAAACTAGACCGGGCTAAACTAGCAAGTGTACAAGTGCCGATATAGTAATAAATTCCGGTAAAATACCGGGTCGAATCCACAAGGAAACGTTGTTTAATTTAGTCCGTGAGTAGATAACTTTAAATGAAGAAATGAGTAAAGTGCAAGGATTTTGATTTGTGTGTTATATTTTTGGTTTTTCACTTTTCATTCAAGAAGATAATCATTAACTAATTTTGAGTTTAAGATGAATAATAACAACAACTAAGGCTTCGGGAATCACTTAAATGCTTTAATAGGGTTGAATATTAGTTCCGTTACGGTTTACATTCATCTACCGAAACCCCCGTTGAATATCAAGACATCACACCCGTATCATGCAAGACCAGATATATTTCTATTCTCGGTACTATATATGTTTATCCTTTAATGTTCATAGTTTAGACTTCAACGTTAATTGCAAGTATAAACTAAATTTAACATACTTCTATGTTGTACACCATAGTCATAAACAATCAATATATAAAGGATAAATCACAATTTATTGGTTTAGAACTTTTATCAAACACCTAGTGGGCATAAAAGTTCATCCCTAGCCTTAGCTAAGAATATAGCTACTAATGCTCATATTAATTACAAAAGTGTAACTAAGAACAAGGAAATATAATAACATACAAGAAAACTTACCTAGAATCAATTGTAGAGGAGAAAAATGGCTCCTTCTCAAAAGAACTTGAAGAACAATGGCAAAAACAAATATAAAAACTAGGAATTAATCTATGGAATGGAATGTGTTTGTATGATGAATTGAGGGCTTTATATAGGCTAAAGAATGACATCTTTTAGTCTATTCGAACCCAACAATGAGGTATGGAAGCAATATTTGATTAGCATTGAGGAAGATGGGGTTTTCCCATCAAGAGTCAGCTTGCACGATGCTGTGTTTTAGCAGAAAATCGACCCAACCGGCGCCGGTTGGTCAGGTGACCGGATCCGGTTGAAAACAGGCTCATTTGTACTAGAAAAAACGTTCCGATCGGCGCCGGTTCAAGACTGACCGGCGCCGGTTGCTGCGCCCAAAAATGTACTTCATTTCTCTTCCTCCAAAATGAATAAAAAAGTGTCGTTTTTTGTACCGGGCTTTTGGGGATTTTCCGCTACGAAGTTGGATATGATTCCTTCACAAAAGTTGTAGATAATGAAGTCTTCTATCCACCAAAACTTGAATGACGTGTTTTTATACATCTAATCAAGCGTTATGAATAAAACACTGAGAGGTATGCATCCTGAAATCCCACCAGGGACATCTGACTTTATTTGTTGATTGAGTCTTGTTACTTTCATATTATGGTCATGACGTCTTCATAACATTTGTACCTTATTAAGTTAACATTCACATGAAATTCGAATCGAGTGATTTCGTGTTCTATACAATAAGTTATACTCGAATTATGGACAGAACGTCATCCTCTTGGTCCAAAAAGCTCTTCATCGCAATGGTTTATGCTCTAACTCTCATTCTCAAGATGTTTTCCCAATTTCTCTTCTTTTCATCAACAAATACTTATAAATACTTATGTTAAACACAAGTAAATATAACGGCTATCAGTTTCATTATTAGCTCAAGTCATATTTTACCGGGCGTTGGATCGAGTTTGGTATTTTTGGAGTCAAACTCAGGGAGCTTAAGTCTGGCACCGGCATTTGAGAAGCAATCTTGACAAGGAAAGATGAATTTGAGAGTGAATTTAGAGCTTCGGAGGTCAACGAGAGGCTTACGATGAAGATTTGTAGACAAAAGAGCTCTGGGATTGGGTACGAGATCAAAAGTAATAATATCGCGATGTATAAATGGGTCAAACATACCTTTAACACGCTACCCTTAATCATGGATGTTAAACAAGCAGTCAAACCACTACCGAACTTGACTCTGATATCATATTAAACATCCTAAAAAGTCCCGTTTGAAAGAGTGGTCGAAAGCCTTGAAATGTTTTCTTTTTGACTGAAATTTGCTAGTCTGATCTGATCTGGTTTGATCTGATCTAGTCTGAACTGATCTAGTCTAGTAAATGTCTGATCTCTGTGTATTTTATAACTATGAAAGTTTGGTCTGGTCTAATCTGGTGTGATTTGATCTGATCTGGTTTCGTGGGACCAAAAATAATTCAAAAGAAAACATGTTCATACATAGTATGATTTTTATTGTATTGTAGCTTTCTCCTATGGGATAAATATTTTAACCATTATATATAGAACAAAATGCCTCTATCAGACATGACATCGAGAACAAAATGGCTCAGTCATCTTCTCCAACTCAAATCTCTGCAACAAGATGTCCGGTGAACCTTCACCCTTGATTCAGCAAAATATTGCAAAAATACCCGGCTGCACGGCGCGTGCCCCAGCTGTAGGATGTATTTTACATAGCTGTCCAAATTGCCGGCCAAAGTGTGCTGCCAACAACATATATGCTTTTCTCTCTCAATATTAAATACGGAGTATATAGATTAGCTGTCCAAATTGCCGGCCAAAGTGTGCTGCCAACAACATATATGCGTTTCTCTCTCAAAATTAATACTGAATTCATATTTTCATCCGATTGAATAATTTTCAAACTCCAAACGAGTAAATGGCATTTAATGCAAAGGAAATGATGCATCATATATTTCTTGGTATTTAGCAAACGTTGAACTTAATTTGTGAGATAAAAAATTAGATAGAACATACGTATATAATTCAGTCGATCTAAGTGAAGCTGTAAAAAGAAACAAGATCGATCGCAAAAGAAAACCACACCATGGCTTTCCCATCCAAAATCTGCACATTTCTGTACTTGACCGTCGCATTACTGTCTGAACCATCCTCAGCCAAAATAATCAAGAGAATTTATGCATTTGGTGACTCTTTCACGGACACCGGAAACACCCACTCCGCCACCGGCCCCAGCTCCTTCACTTACGTTTCAAACCCGCCCTACGGCCGAACCTTCTTCCACCGCCCCACCAACCGATACTCCGACGGCCGCCTCGTGATCGACTTCGTCACCCAAGCTCTCTCCCTCCCCTTCTTGCCGCCGTACCTCAACCCCAATGCCGATAGATCTTACGGTGTCAACTTCGCCGTCGGTGGCTCCACTGCCATAGATCACAGGTTCCTTTGCCTCATCTCCGCTGCTTCAATCAATCTTTTATTTAAATCTTATGCTTCTAATCTACGTAATTAAATAGCTAGCTAGGAACCCATAATCGGTTATGTCAATTCCGGGGTCTTCCAATATGCTTTGTGCATCAGTACACTGACTCTTTTGCCATAGATCGAGCTAGGCTATTCATCAAAATACAGACAATTTAGTAATTGTACCTGCAACATTTTATTTTTAGAGGATCCTAAGCCTATATCAATTCAGCTACAACAAATAAAGCAGAATGAAAAAAAATCTTAGGAGATAAAGGAAGGAGCAAGAGAGCAAATATTCATATAAGAAATCTAATTTTGTATCACACCGAGTTGGGTAGGGGTGACCAATTCGGTTTCTGTTCCGGTTCAATTTCGCTTTATTCGGCTTGTGATATATGATACCAACTTAAACCATTTGTGTTTCGGTTTGGTTCCATTTCAGTTTGGTACAATTCAATTTGGTTTGAAGTTCTGATTACCAAAGTGAAAATTATTATATATGTTCAATTTAATTCGGTTTCATATGGTTATTATTTTATTAATTCTATATTTTTGAAATAGAAAATAAAAATAGTAGGTCATCTCATCTTCTTGTACGTGGTATTTATTATTTAAATAAAATGTGTAGCAAAAAAAGATAAAAAATAATCATTTTAGATATATATCCAATCGAGCGGCCTCAAAACTATTATAAACACATCCATTTCCTTACCATTTTAGACATCCGATATTCCTCGTCTTAAAGCTCAGTTAGGTTAATAATTCTCATATATTTATAGCATGTTTAGACTCAAAATGATAAGCTAAACTCATTTATATTTTGATTTTGCTATCTTGAAGTTTGTTGAATATTAAAGTTGTGAGTTATTTTCTTGAACTTTTCTTCCTGAGTATTAATTCTTCCATACTCATATTAATGTTGGAGTGTTGTTAAGTGATGACTAGTTAACACTTTAACATTAATTACTATTCCCTCCATTCATAAATAAACATCCAACTTTCCTTTTTGGTCTCTCTTAAAAATGTCCTCTTTCCTTATTTGGTAAACAAAACAATGCAAAACAATGTCAAACAATATCCATACAACGCCATTTTCTTAAATTGTGTGAAAGTAAAACAGGACCTTTTAAATTGGGACAAAGGGAGTATTAGAAACGATCAATGAACCGGCGATAAATTATTCATTATTTTATAAGATGGTAACTTCGTGTTATTGATGTATAGTCTCATAGTTAATAATCTAAAGAAAGATTTATTGTGTTGATTGAATTGAAATCGGTGTGTTGAGGTTATCAATCTTAATTGATTTGTCATCAATAAGTTAAGATACTATAAAGTCAGTATATGATGAAGTTTTATACTTGGTAATTAATAGTAAGAGTATTAATAACAGTCTTGTTGTTAGTAGTTATCCTTGATGAATTGGAGATACTCTAGGATTAAGTATTCAAGATAGGATAGTTAAAGAAATAAGAGAAAATGGAAACTTATAATCCAACCTTTTAGCGGTTTTCTTACAATAGTTCTCACCTTTTGATTTTTCGGGAATAATCCAATCTTTGCACCCGATCTTCATTCAATGGTCCCTAACCAGTAGATAACATGTTATTCCAAGTTATTTTCTTATCTTCGCTAAACATTATGTGACCATAAGGTGAGATTTATGGCATAATATATTGCAAAGATAAGAAAATAACTTGAAATAGCAGGTCATCAACTGGTCAGGGACCATTGAATGAAGATGACGTGCAAAAATTGAATTATTCCTGAATAATCAAAAGGTGGAACTATTGTAAGAAGATCGCTAACATGTTGGATTATTAGTTTCCATTTTCCCAAGAAATAATTGGGATCAATAAACATTTCAATAAGTGGAAAATGATAAAATCAAGTCTTTATCACAATGATCACATGATTCAATCATCTTAGTGTTTAAAACAATTCTCATGGAATTCTTAAAACCAAAACCCCCCTTTGTTTACTTTATTTGAAACGTTACACACATTATAAGTTTATTCTTTTTCCTATAGATACGAACTCGACTACGCTATACTACTATAGTTATGACTAGAGGTGAGATTTATTTTGAGCCACACGTGACTTTAGTGCCATCAGTCATCAGACATCTATATTATCTCATTTTCAGTTGCATAATAAGTATATAGGAAAAAGTACACAAAATATACTTGTGGTTGGGCCCATTTTCAGATAGGGTCATGTGTTTCATTTTTTATCAAAGTGGTTCATGTGTTTGAATTCCATTATCACAAGAGGGTCACGCCGTTAAAAACGTCTGAGAAAGACGGTTAATAGTAACTCTGATTTTAAAAGTGTCCAAAAAATATATTAAAAGAAAAACACTTAAAGGTGCGCCTCGTTAAGATGACCTCCAAACCACCTTCGCCTTTGGATTTTTCGGATATGTTTGAATTGTTTTTTAAAAATGATTTCACTAATATCACTTTCCCGGTGGACTTTCCGGTGACAAGGGTGGCTGGAAACAATCAAGAAAGATGGCCTAGCGATCCTCTTGTTGAGGCGCACCTTCCGATATTTTTCTTTAATTTTTTGGGGACTTTTGAAAACCGGAGTTACTATTAACCGTCTTTCTCAGACGTTTTTAATGGTGTGATCCTCTGGTGATAACGAAATTGAAACACATGTACCACTTTGATACAAAATGAAACACGTGACCCTATCTGAAAATGGGCCTAACCACAAGTACCTTTTTCGTACTTTTCCCAAGTATATATTATGAGGGTGTTTGGAATTGATTCTGCTACTTCTTCTTTTTTAAAGCAAAAGCAGAATCAGTTTTCAGAAGCTGGTCTCCCCTAACTTCTAAAAAAACTGATTTTAGGAGTAAATTAGAGCATGGGAAGTGTTGGGTGTGTTTCGGAAAATAAAGAAAATTAATTAAAATAAATTAATTAAATAAAATGACTAGAGAAAAACAAGAAAGGAGATGAAGCAGAATTAGCCAAAGCTCGTGCTACGCACGATTTCCTTAAAACGTATTTGTTGCCTCCCACGGTGCTAGGAGCGTTGCAACAATCGTTTCCCAGGATACGATGACTACGAACTAATGTTTGAGCACACAAACAAGAGTTCCAGTGAACGAGAACCAAGTATGAACACAGAGGAAATTTGGGAGTAGCTGGAAGAGTTTTTAGCTCAAGAAAACGTGAGGAAAGTGTTGTGCGTTGTCAAACCGTGTGTTTGTTGTAAAGCACCTGCCAGCTATTTATAGGAGGATTTGTTGTGTGTTAAATGGGGGTGTTAATGGACCTGAATGTTGGACATCAATGACCAGTCCGTTGGGCATTGAATCGTCCATAAACTGTCCATTTAACGCAGCATTAAAAGAGAAGAACGTTGGGTATTAATTGTTGTAACGGAAGAAGTGCGCGACAGAAGACCCCAACAGAACTCCCCTCGGAGGGTTTCTGTCCGAAGCCAACAGAACTCCCCTCGGAGGGTTTCTGTCCGAAGCCAACAGAACTCCCCTCGGAGGGTTTCTGTCTTGAGAGATAGATTTTTGGACGGCATTCGTGTCCGCAGGTCGCCCGCGCACACGAGTCGCGGTTTTTCTTCTCCGTTTCGGGATTTGATCGGCACCCCCCCCCCCCCCCCCCCCGCGCGCGTAAGAGAGAGCCTTTCCCTTTAGGAATCTTAACTCCTTAAAAGAGGCTTCCCTTTATAAGGGGGTGAAAATCCCTTGAGTTTTTCGGTGTGGGATAAAACACACTAGAAACTCATCATTTTTCCCAGTTTTTCCATTTCAACGAGTGAACTTCGAGAATCAATTTCTCATTCACCCGTTATCCGTTTTGAGTGTACCACATATCGAATTGTAGCCCTTAACAAGGGCAATCCGAAACCACTTTGACCCGACCCAAATCGGAAGTGGACCCCACTCAAATAATTGCCCCAAAATGACCATTTAATGCAATTTTTAACACGTTTTTCCAACAATCCCCCACATGAATGAAAATTGATTTTCGAGACTTAAAAAGACACGAAGATAGGAGGACACGTTGTGTTCACCGGATGATCCTTGCATACGGAGAGGTAGGTTTTATCCTTTGAACCTTCCGTTGTAAAGACACGTTTATTTACTGGCTGTCTAGTAGACTCGATGTCCTTGAACTATACTGCCGTCGTGTAAACATTGACATATCTTTACACAAGAACCATCCAACTTTGTTCCGTTCTCATGGGTGTGCCCGTTTTGGCCATGGGTCACCGTCCTGGTTCTGCAAGAGTTTCTAAAGAACTGAGCCTTTACAGTTCTCCTTTGAAGCGGCCCTCTTCTCTCTCACATAGGTGATTCTTTCACGAGTATCCCGCATACTCTTCCAATGTTATCGAGTAGATCAACATTTTAGAATCATTAAAGCAAACGTTTTTTTTTTGCTAACCTCGTGCGGGAGTCACTGTTTTAACGAGGAGTGGGTAGGAGTCCGGGACCCCCACAATGACCATCCTTCGCTCTATAATTTAGTTGTCCCTTTTGAACCTAGGACCAACTAGGTTGGGTATCCACTATAGAACTTTTCAATTCACGGGCTTTAGTCCCATTCCTCGTGACAACTTCTCCAACAATTCTCTATCCAATGCCTTGGTTAGCGGATCCGCTATGTTATCCTTTGACTTCACGTAGTCAACAGTGATAACATCCGTTGTGAGGAGTTGTTTAATGGTGTTATGTCTACGACGAACGTGTCTAGACTTACCATTGTAGAGATTGCTCTGTGCCCTTCCAATTGCCGCTTGACAATCGCAATGTATGCATATTGGAGGGACAGGCTTCTCCCAACTTGGAATATCCTCGAGAAAATGGCGTAGCCATTCAGCCTCTTCAGTGCACTTATCCAAGGCTATTAGCTCAGATTCCATCGTGGATCTAGCTATTAACGTTTGTTTCGAGGATTTCCATGACACGGCTGCACCTCCCAAAGTGAAAACATATCCACTTGTGGACTTAGAGTCCTTTATGTCGGATATCCAACTAGCATCGCTATACCCTTCAAGTACAGCTGGATATCTTCCATAGTGCAGTTCAAGGTTTTGGGTTTTACGTAAATACCTCAAAACCCGTATTATTGCCTTCCAGTGTTCATCACCGGGGTTGCTAGTATATCTACTTAGCTTACTAACCACAAAGGCAATATCAGGCCTGGTACAACTCATTAGATACATCAAACTTCCAATAATCCTAGCGTATTCTACTTGAGAAATACACTCTCCACGATTTTTGGTAAGATGAGTGTTTTTATCTAATGGCGTCCTTGCCTCTTGATAATCATCCTTATTAAATTTAGTAAGGATTTTATCAACGTAATGGGATTGGCTTAGCGTTAGACCGTCAGGTCCTCTAATTATTTTAATCCCAAGGATTAAATCGGCCAGCCCCATATCCTTCATGTCAAATTTAGAATTTAACATGCTTTTGGTAGAATTAATCATTAGATTATTGCTACCCACGATGAGTATATCATCCACGTATAAACATAAAATGACATAGCCGTCTACCGTGCTTTTCACATAAACGCATTTGTCACTTTCGTTTATTTTAAACCCATTAATTAACATTGCATGATCGAACTTTTCGTGCCACTGTTTAGGGGCTTGTTTCAATCCATACAATGATTTAATTAATTTACAAACCTTCTTTTCTTGGCTTGGAACACGAAAACCCTCGGGTTGTTCCATATAGATTTCTTCGTCTATATCGCCATTTAGAAAAGCGGTTTTTACGTCCATTTGATGAACTTCCAAATTCCGCAAAGCGGCAATCGCTAGTATCATCCTAATGGAATTTATTCTCGTCACGGGAGAATACGTGTCAAAGTAATCATGGCCCTCGCGTTGCTTGTATCCCTTGATTACAAGTCTGGCCTTATACTTATCAATGGAACCGTCTGGTTTCATTTTACGTTTAAAAATCCACTTGGATCCCAAAGGTTTACATCCTGGAGGGAGATCAACCAATTCCCACGTGTGATTTTTTAGGATAGAGTCCACCTCACTTTTGATGGCTTCTTTCCACATAGGACCTTCAGTAGACGTCACGGCTTCCGTATAAGTCCGTGGCTCATTTTCTACCAAACATGTTAGAAAATCCGGTTCATTTTCTACCATACATGTTAGAATATTCGATTCAAATTCTACCAGGTAGGTGAGAAAATCCGGTCCGAAGGATTTTTCGACTCTAGCATGTTTGCTACGTCTGGGTTCGGGTTCTTCTCCGGATCCCTCGCTAGTATTTTCCATAGCTACGTCAAATGTTCGTTTTGACGTGCTAGGCCCTTCGTTGGACTTGCATGGAAATACATCTTCAAAGAATGAAGCATTCCTTGATTCAATTATTGTGTTTTTATGTACATCCGGATTATTCGAATCGTACACTAAAAACCGATAAGCACTACTATTTTGAGCATATCCAATAAAAATACAGTCCACCATTTTTGGACCAATTTTTATTTTCTTAGGTGTTGGTACAAGCACCTTAGCAAGACACCCCCACACTTTTAAATATTGATAGGAAGGCCGTCTGCCTTTCCACAACTCGTACGGAGTTTTATCATATTTTTTCCGGGGAACCTTATTTAAAAGGTAATTGCTTGTCAAGGTTGCTTCGCCCCACATATTTTGTGGCAAGCCCGAACTTACTAGCATCGCATTCATCATATCTTTCAATGTGCGATTCTTTCGTTCGGCAACACCGTTTGATTGAGGTGAATAGGGTGCGGTACGTTCGTGTACTATACCCACACTAGCGCAAAAGTCACCAATTGGTGCTTCATACTCACCACCTCGATCACTCCTAACCGTCTTAATCCGTCGATTAAGTTGGTTTTCCACTTCATTCTTATAAAGAATGAATTTATCGATTGCTTCGTGTTTACTTTTTAATAAATAAACGTAGCAATAGCGAGTGCTATCATCGATAAAGGTAATAAAATATTTATTACCGCCACGTGTTTGTATTGATTTAAAATCACAAACGTCACTATGAATTAATTCAAGTGGTTCTGTTTTTCTTTCAACTGATTTGAAAGACGTTTTCGCTAGTTTTGCCTCTACACAAACTCCACATTTGTGCTTCACATCAATTGTGAATTTAGGAATGTGCTCCATGTTAATTAATCTACGTATAGAATTAAAATTAACATGTCCTAGTCTACCATGCCACACATTGGAAGACTCAAGCAAGTAAGCAGAAGGAATTTTATTATTATTAATAATAATAGTCGTTACATTGAGCTTAAACAGCCCGTCACATGCATACCCCTTGCCCACATACATTCCCGACTTAGACAAAACTAATTTGTCCGACTCAAAAACCATGCGAAAGCCATGTTTGTTCAACAACGAACCGGAAATCAGGTTTTTGCGTATTTCCGGAACGAACAAAACTTGGTTTAGAGTCAGCTCCTTGCCCGAAGTCATCTTCAGGACCACCTTGCCCACGCCTTCAACCGCGGAATGAGCCGAGTTACCCATCCACACTTTCTCACCATTTGATGGCTCAAAAATTGTGAATAACTCCCGGTTTGAGCAAATGTGCCGGGTTGCACCGGTGTCCACAAACCACTCCTTGGAATTGGATCCAACGAGGTTGACTTCCGTAACCACAGCCGCTAGGATGATGTCTTCATCCTTTTGCCCACCTTGCACCAAGTTGACTTGAGAGTCCCTTTTCTTCTTGGCGTCACATGCACCAAGTTAACCGCGGACTTGTGTCCGTTTTTATTGCAATTGAAGCATTTTCCATTGAACTTCGTCTTGGAAACGCCTCCCTTGGGACCGAGCTTGCTCTTCCCATTATTTTTATTTTTGGAGCTTTTTGCATGCTCCACCACATTGGCCTTGGCGCCATGAACGATTGGGAGTTTCCCATCATTCTTCCGGTTATCCTCTTCAATCCGCACACGGAGGATCAATTGCTCCAAGTTCATTTCCTTTCGCTTATGCTTAAGGTAGTTCTTGAAATCCTTCCAAGCCGGCGGCAATAAATGAATAATTGACGCCACTTGGAATGACTCACTAACCGTCATTCCTTCATCTCGAATTTCGTTGAAGATCATTTGCATCTCCTCAACTTGACTCAAGACCGTCTTCGAATCCACCATTTTAAAATCAAGGAATCGACCAACAACAAATTTCTTTGCGCCGACATCCTCGCTTTTATATTTGTGGTCCAAAGCATTCCATAGCTCCTTAGCCGTAGCTAATTTGCTATAAACGTCGTACAAAGCATCATGCAGCCCGTTCAACACGTAGTTTCGGCAAAGGAAGTCAGAATGCTTCCAAGCTTCAACCGCGTTGAAAGATTGCGCATCCACCTCACCCCCGGTTGCTACCGGCGCATCTTCGGTCAAGAATCTAGCAAGACCGAGAGTAGTGAGGTAAAATAGCATCTTTTGCTGCCACCTCTTGAAGTTTAACCCGTTGAATTTCTCGGGTTTCTCCACAGAGTTGCTTGGCACGGTCACCATAGGGATAGCCCTTTGGTTGGCCAAAGCAGATGCACCGCGTTGTGAACTATTGTTCACCGGTGCTCCGCTTTCAGAGTGATTGTCGTTCAGAACATTCTGCCCAACACCAATCTCGTTTTCTTGAGAAGTCATTTTCGTTCTTTAACGTTTTTCCGAAAACACAAAAATTAAGTTCGTTCACCAAAGTGACAAACTACGTTTTTAGATTGTTTACCGCAGTACAACAACCAAGGCAAATACGTTTTAAGATTGTATCCGTATGATACAAGCTCAACAAATACGTTTTAAGATTGTTGGGTGTGTTTCGGAAAATAAAGAAAATTAATTAAAATAAATTAATTAAATAAAATGACTAGAGAAAAACAAGAAAGGAGATGAAGCAGAATTAGCCAAAGCTCGTGCTACGCACGATTTCCTTAAAACGTATTTGTTGCCTCCCATGGTGCTAGGAGCGTTGCAACAATCGTTTCCCAGGATACGATGACTACGAACTAATGTTTGAGCACACAAACAAGAGTTCCAGTGAACGAGAACCAAGTATGAACACAGAGGAAATTTGGGAGTAGGTGGAAGAGTTTTTAGCTCAAGAAAACGTGAGGAAAGTGTTGTGCGTTGTCAAACCGTGTGTTTGTTGTAAAGCACCTGCCAGCTATTTATAGGAGGATTTGTTGTGTGTTAAATGGGGTGTTAATGGACCTGAACGTTGGACATCAATGACCAGTCCGTTGGGCATTGAATCGTCCATAAACTGTCCATTTAACGCAGCATTAAAAGAGAAGAACGTTGGGTATTAATTGTTGTAACGGAAGAAGTGCGCGACAGAAGACCCCAACAGAACACCCCTTGGAGGGGTTCTGTCCGAAGCCAACAGAACACCCCTTGGAGGGGTTCTGTCCGAAGCCAACCGTATCTCTTGAGAGATAGATTTTTGGACGGCATTCGTGTCCGCAGGTCGCCCGCGCACACGAGTCGCGGTTTTTCTTCTCCGTTTCGGGATTTGATCGGCACCCCCCCCCCCCCCCCCCCCCCCCGCGCGTAAGAGAGAGCCTTTCCCTTTAGGAATCTTAACTCCTTAAAAGAGGCTTCCCTTTATAAGGGGGTGAAAATCCCTTGAGTTTTTCGGTGTGGGATAAAACACACTAGAAACTCATCATTTTTCCCAGTTTTTCCATTTCAACGAGTGAACTTCGAGAATCAATTTCTCATTCACCCGTTATCCGTTTTGAGTGTACCACATATCGAATTTTAGCCCTTAACAAGGGCAATCCGAAACCACTTTGACCCGACCCAAATCGGAAGTGGACCCCACTCAAATAATTGCCCAAAATGACCATTTAATGCAATTTTTAACACGTTTTTCCAACAGGAAGTACTTCTGCACTTTCACCCAACACACCATTTCTGCTTCCGCTCCTTGAAGGAGTAGAAGAAGTTTTAAGAATCAGATCCACACATCCCCTATATTCCATATAAGCATATTAACTACCCTCGCAACTATATTTAGTCACTTCAATTCTATTTAAATGTTAATCATAGGGACTTTTATGTCTTAAATTACTTAATTATATGGACTTTTATGTCAAGCAAAGAATCTCTTAAAAAACTTTCTTGTGGTGTACAAGTGCATTTGAAAGAAGAGCCCATTTGGTAACACGAAAATCGGCTGATTCGACCGATTCTGCTAAAATTTATGAAGTTCTGGCTGAAGTGTCTGCATTGGTTGATTCTACTGATTTAAGAAAAATTTATTTCTAAAATATATTTTATTGATAAAATAAAGAAAACATTATGGATAAAAATAGCTAAAATAGTAATCTACAATAACTTCAGCTAATATAAACATAAAAGTAACTACACCCTTACTTTTTGTTATTATTACACAATTCAGCGCGTGAAAATAAAAGCTACTCCCTCCGTCCCATTAGAAGGTTCCCGTCCACTATTCTCATGGTCAACTTAAATCATTTTTAATCTTTTACTTTATAAATCAAGTTTTTACCAAATTTACATTTTTTTATCAGACTTTGCAGTGGTTTTAATGTAGTTTCTTAATATGTTAATTTTATTTACTAAAAATAATCAAAATGTGAATAGGGATAAAGTTGCTTTATCGTTAGTCAAGCATCGTAAACCGTTCACGGGAACCTTCTAGCGAGACGGAGGGAGTATGTGTTTGGTGAAAAAGTTGACTGATAAGCTGAAAAATAGTATTATCAAACGGGGTAGAAGTTTTCGTTTTGCTTTGTAGGTAACAATCAGATCGCTTTTGAAACACGACTTGCGTCTGAGTTTCATTACTTGCTTTTAAAGAGATTGTGTGAAATAATGAAACATGATACTCTCTAGGAGTCCTGGCAGATATATTTATAATAAGGAAGAGTTTAATGTAGAGTACAATTCTAAGCCTGTAATAATTCTATTACACCCCCTCAAACTGTGCGGGAGATACAACGCGCAGGTTATCTTTTAAAAAATGAAAACGCTGACTAGAAAGACTCTTGCTAAAAATATCTGCCAACTGCAAATGCGTAGGAACATGTTTGACAATCAAATCTCCATGAGCAACACGTTCGCGAACGAAATGGTAGTCAATCTGAATGTGCTTACTGCGGGCATGCTGAATAGGATTAGCAGTCAAATAAGAAGCTGATACGTTATCACATAATAAATGAACTGGTTCGGTTATGGGAAAACCGAGCTCAAATAGAACCGAACGAATGTGTAACGTATCTTGAACAGTATAGGCAATTGCTCGATACTCGGCCTCTGTAGAAGACTTGGACACAGTTGGTTGCTTCTTCGATTTCCAGGATATCAGATTAGGACCCATAAATACTGCAAAACCTGTGGTTGACCGAGAAGAGTCTGGACACCCTGCCCAATCTGCATCTGAATAGGCAAGAATACACGTGGGTTTGGCCGAATGCTGAAGCCAAAGACCATGCTCTCTAGTACCCTGCAAATACCTGAAAATCCTTTTGACTGCAAAAAGGTGAGTAGTACGGGGAGCATGCATAAACTGAGACACCAAGTGGACTGCATAAGTAATATCCGGCCGTGTCAAAGTTAAATACTGTAGCGCACCTACCATGCTTCGGTATTCAGTGGAGTCTGAGAGCAACTCACCATCAGACAGGGATAAAGTGGTGCGAGACGCTAAAGGTGTGCGAACGGGTTTAACGGTATGGAGATGAATGCGAGCGAGAAGATCAGACACATATTTAGATTGAGAGAGAAAAAGACCATTACCAGATCGATGGGACTCAATTCCCAAGAAATAATGTAAATCACCAAGATCCTTCATGGCAAAATGATTAGAAATAATAGAGATAAACTTGGTAATGGCGGATGGAGAATTACCAGTAATAATAATATCATCTACATATAATAATAAATAAATGATATAATTATTATGGCGATAAATAAATAAGGAATTATCAGACTTACTACAGCAAAAACCTTGCTGAAGAAGAAAGCTACTAAATCTATGAAACCATGCCCGTGGTGCTTGCTTAAGGCCATAAATGGCTTTTCGCAAACGACAAATATGATTAGGGAATTGTGGATGTATAAAACCACGGGGTTGACGCATATAGACTTCTTCAGTAAGATTTCCATGTAAAAAGGCATTTTTAACATCAAGTTGACGAATTACCCAGCCAAAGGAGACAGCAAGAGTAAGAACAATACGAACAGTAGTTGGTTTAATGACAGGACTAAACGTTTCAGAAAAATCAATCCCAGCCTGTTGATTAAATCCTTGTGCAACTAATCTAGCCTTATGGCGCTCAATGGACCCATCAGAATGATATTTTGTTTTATAAATCCACTTACAACCAACTATATTCTTAGTACTGTCAAAGGGCACCAGATCCCACGTATTATTATTAATGAGAGCATTAAATTCGTCTGCCATAGCCTCTCGCCATTTAGTCTGTTTATTATCCTCAGTAAAGCATGTAGGGTCTGCTGAATTAACAATTGTACTTAAATTAAAAATTGTTTTTGGTTTAAAAATTCCCGATTTAGCACGGGTTTGCATGGGATGCATGTTGACCACGGGTGGCGGAGTAGAGACATGAACTTCCGAGAGAGGAGTGGCAGGAAAAGAACTTTCTGGGGAGGCGGGAGGACTCGGGTCAGTTGTTTCGGAGCTGCCCGAGGATGTTGAAGGACTGTGGGTAGATGGCGTGTGTGGTATCGAGGGAGTGGATGTGATCGGACTGGCCGGAGCTAACGGAAGCGAAAAGATAGGTGAAACTACGGCGGAGCTATGCGGTTGTTGGTCTGCCGAAGGAGAAAAAGATGGGCTGGAAGTGAGGGAGAGAGGTGAAGATGTGCGGGGGGCAGTATCTGGTGAGGAGGGACTAGGTAGAATAGTAGACCGGGGCATGGAGATGGTTTTAAATGGGTAAATATCCTCATGGAACCTAACATGACGGCTAACATAAACACGGCCAGTGATAGGATCAAGACAACGGTAGCCCTTATAACCAGATGCATAGCCAATAAAAACACACTGGACAGATCGGGGTGATAGTTTATTGGCTGAGGTGGCGGAAAAATTCGGGTAACATCCCGAACCAAAAACTCGCATGAAAGAATAATCAGGAATCCGATGAAATAAAATTTGGTAAGGGGAGAGGCCATTTAAAGTGGGAGTGGGTAATCTGTTAATAATATATGCAGCAGTAAAAACAGCATCAACCCAGAATGTACTCGGAACTGATGCCTCAAGAAGCATTGTTCGAGTTAATTCAAGGAGATGACGATGCTTACGTTCAGCAACTCCATTTTGCTGAGGTGTGTCAGGGCATGATTTTTGAAAATAAATACCATTGGATGAGAACAATTGCTGCATATTATGATTAACAAATTCACCACCACCATCACTTTGAAAATTTTTAATTTTCTGATTAAATAGATTTTCAACCAAAGCTTTAAATTTTTTAAAGTGCATAAAAACTTCACTTTTGTGATGCATTGGATAAATCCAGGTAAAATGAGAAAAATCATCAATAAATAAAACGTAATATTTGAAGCCTAAATTAGAGCCAACGGGAGATTGCCATACATCAGAATGAATAACTTGTAATGGAAGTAAGGAATTATGACTAGCATCCTCAAAGGGCAAACGTTGTGATTTTCCTAATCTATAAGCAACACACTCATGAGTAAAGGGAGAATGACTACATACAAATTGTTTTCGTTTAAGAAATTGCAAAACACTGTCACCACAATGACCTAATCTACGATGCCACACAGGGCCAGAAGCTAAGACAGACGCGAGAACTAATGAGGATGATGATGGCAGACACAGAGGATATAGAGGTCCTTGACTATTAGCACGCAGAAGTTCCATCCCCGTGGCCTTGTCCTTAATCAAAAATGAATTTTTATCAAAAATAACAACACAATTGTTATCAGCACATAATCTTTGAATTGAAATTAAATTATACTTTAATTGAGGCACGTGATAAACAGAGTTTAATGTGAGAGGACGACCAGACGAAGGTAAAGCAACATCACCAACATGATGAATGGGTAAATGGGCACCATTAGCAACACTGACAGAATTATAACCATTGTAAATGGATTTATTTATTAAATTACCTTCTGAGCCAGTCATATGAGCAGAGGCTCCCGAGTCAGGATACCATAAAGCCGAATTAGATTCACCAGATGTGGTCAACAGGGCAGGACTGGTAGGCTGAGCAAAACGAGATGGACAAGCAATAGCGGAATGACCTGCAGAGAAACAAATTTGACACACAATAGGATGGGGAACCGCTCCAAGTATACCCCCATCTGATGAAGAGCCTGCAGAACCAAAGTTAGAAGCACAAATAGGTAAAGCATTAATATTTAAAGTTGACACAGTGGACTTACGAAAAACAATACCCAAATGTTGTCCAGCCGAGAGACCACCCCCTGCCGCAGAACCATTCCCAGCAGCTGACATCGGCGGCGGTGGACCATACGAAGGGTACCAGTGCACCGGCTGACCATATTGCACTGGATGCGGGCCACGACCCCGGCCACGAGCTCCACGACCTCTGCCGCCCCGTGTCCGACCGCCACGGCCGCGTTGATGAGAGGCCGGAGGGCGCTGCTACTGCTGCTGGCCACCCGGATGCGGTACCTGCTGTGGATTATTCGGTGGCAGCTGTGCACCAAATGCTTGATGGGCCGGCAGATTCTCCTGGGATCGAAGATAGATGACTCGCTGTTCTAGTTCCAGGAGATGATTCCGGAGTGCCTCAAACGGAAAATTGTGAGGAAAAAGAGAGACTGTTGTGACCAAGGATTCATACTCACGGCCAAGTCCCATAATGGTGGTTTTGAGCAGGTCACGTGGAGAAACAGGGCAATTAATAGTGGCTAGATCATCAGCCAAAATCTTAATTTCGCGTAGATACGCATCCATAGATTGTTCAGGTTTCTTTTTAATTTGGGAAAATAAACGTTGTAATTCCATTGACCGAGCCAAACTGGCAGACATGAATCGAGATTCTAAACGCTCCCAGATTTCAAAAGAATGTTTTAGGTCACGAACATCAATAAGAATATCCCGAGAGAGGGTTGCAAATAACCAAGACCGGATGGTTTGATCAATTCACAACCAGACAGAATATTCGGGATTGGGAGACTGACGATTTAGAATATCAATGGAATAAGCGGAAGGTACCTGAAGAGTGCCATCAACCATGCCCAGAAGTCCTTGAGAGACAAGAAAAGATTCAAATTGAGTCCGCCACGTGGTATAGTCTTCGACAGCCAGGAGTTTTGCAGTAACAATATTTGTGACATTAGTAGCCACATGAGAAATAGTGTGAGCAAGATCAAATAATAGAGAGCCACCCGTAGGTGGTGCTGCGGACCGAAGAGGTTGAACTGTGGTAGAGACTCCTGGCGAACCAACAAGCGTAGGGCCGGAGAAGGAGCTTGTTGAGAAGGGAGGCGGTTCCAAGGGGACTGACTGCACAGTTGAAGGAGGCTGCCACGGGAAAGCTGGAGGCATTTGTTGGAACAGTGAGTAGGGGATGCTGCGACTTGGGGAGATGTAGTGGGAGGGAAAGGTTACGCCGGAATTAGGTGGAGTAGTTGCCGGCGGTATGGCAGCAGTAGAAGACGAGCAGTGGACTGTAGCCATGGTGGACGACACCGCCGAAGAAGGAGATGCGGCGTTCGTGGGTGCTGACGAACTCATGGCGGCGGTGGTGGGAGAGTAGGGTCTGCCGAGAGAAGGAGAGAAGAAAAAAATTAGGGTTTATTCTGTGCTCTTGATACCATGTGAAATAATGAAACAGGATACTCTCTAGAAGTCCTGACATATATATTTATAATAAGGAAGAGTTTAATGTAGAGTACAATTCTAAGCCTGTAATAATTTTATTAGATTGGTTTTTAAAATGAAAGGACTTGACTCTTGAAGGAATTCCTTGGGTGAGAAATAAACCTTTAATTTAATTGGTCTTTTAATAATCATTTTCAATGATCTTTGATTATCTTTATGAGAAAAATCATTTACGATATTGCATAAATCAGAATCAAATTGAAATTAAATATTAAAAATATTTTTAATAAAGTCGATTTAATTATTTTGCACGAGCAGTTCAAGAACCAGTGCTCATCACGCAAGCTTATTCCAGAGCATGAGTTATGTAAAAAATCTGCATTCATTTATATAACAAATGTAGCATGAATTGTTTGTCATCAACCCCAAACAATATATTTGGTTCCAATAATTAGCCTTCAATTTATATTTTCAATTGAACACTATTTTTTATATATCAATATACACGTATTGCCAAATATTTTGTGATTCGATGACTTCATTGTGACATTCAAGGATGCAGTCACAAAGTCAAAATGCATCCCAATGAATGATGTTGTCATTTAATTTGTAACCATTTCCGCATAAGAAAATATCCTCCACTTTGGTAGCCGTGTAATAGTGTATAATAGAGTTTGATGATGTTGGTGCATTTAAGGATATGATTGTTTTCAAAATTCAAACACTTGAAACACAAATACTTCTTCCGTCACTTAAACAAATTTGTAATTCTCTAGGATTTCCGTCGATGCTTCCGGATCTAGTTACCCTCCACCTTTCTGGCTGGAATCATGAAACCGCTACATTAGAAAAGCCCCCTGGAACGGTGGTTGCAATAGCGGGATTAAGCTGCAGCGACGAGGATTCTGTGAGAATAATAAGCAGACTTAATCAGACTGGTAGCCCTGAGAGTATATTTATAGGTAATAAGTGTCCGAGTATAATAAGGAAACTCACTAATAATTAATTCTAATTATTTCACTATTACACCCCCTCAATCTATGCAGGAGGAACTACGCGTAGATTGTCTTGTAAAAATAAAAACCGCTGAGGAGCCAAACTCTTGGTGAAGATGTCAGTCAGCTGAAACTTCGTAGGAACATACTACACAAGGAGATCACCATGAGCCACACGTTCGCGAACAAAATGATAATCAATGTCAATGTGCTTACTGCGAGCATGCTGGATGGGATTGACAGATAAATATGAAGCAGATACATTATCACATAGCAAACGAATCGGTCGAGAAAGAGGAAAGCCGAGCTCAAATAAAATGGACCGAATGTGTAATGTATCTTGAACTGTGTATGCAATGGCTCTATACTCAGCCTCAGTAAATTGAGACACCAAGTGAACAACATATGTAATATCAGGTCTAGTCATAGTTAAATACTGCAATGCACCTACCATGCTACGATACTCAAGTAGGATCAGCAAATAACTCACCATCAGTGAGAGATAGCTTGGTTCTAGTAGGTAAAGGCGTGCGAATAGATTTAAGAGTATGAAGGTGAAACCGGGTGAGAAGTTCAGACACATATTTGGCCCGAGACAAAATAAACCAGAAGAATTCCGCACAGCCTGAACCCCCAAGAAAAAATGAATATCCCCTAAATCTTTCATAGCAAAATATTTCTCTAGCAGAGAAATAAAATTACTAATAAGAGTAGAAGAACTGTCAGTAATAATAAGTTCATCCACATATAAGAGCAAATAAATGATACGTGTAGCCTGACGAAACATAAACAAGGAATTATCAGCACAACTACACACAAATCCATGAGTGAGAAGAAAACTACTGAAATGATGAAACCATGCCCGGGGAGCCTGTTTGAGACCATAAATGGCCTTGCGCAAGCGAGAAATGTGATTAGGAAATTGAGGATGAACAAACCCGGGTGGTAGACGCATGTAAACCTCTTCTGTGAGATGACCATGAAGAAATGCATTTTTAACATCTAACTGACGAATAGGCCAATTAAAGGAAACAACTAATGTAAGTACAATCCACCCCAGCTTGTTGCTTAAACCCTCGGGCAACCAGACATGCTTTATGACGTTCAATAGAGCCATCAGACCGATACTTAGTTTTATAAATCCATTTAGACCCAACCAGATTTTTGCTAGAGTCAAACGGTACTAGATCCCAAGTTTTATTAGTGATAAGTGCATTAAATTCCTCAACCATAGTTGCTCTTCATTTAAGATCCTTATTAGCCACAGAAAAATAAGTTGGATCAGGAACCAAACCCTCAGTGTTCAAATTAAAAGTAGTTTTGGTTTTGAAAATTCCTGATTTAGAGCGCATATTGACCGCATATTGAAATTATCAAACTCACCCCCTCCATCACTTTGAAAAATTTTAATTTTATGATCTAATAAATTCTCCACTAGATTTTTGAAGGTTTGAAAATGATTATAGACTTCACTTTTACGACGCATGGGATAGATCCAAGTAAAACGAGAAAAATCATCAATAAAAGAGACATAATACTTGAACCCAGATGTAGATAAAACAGGAGATTGCCAAACATCAGAATGTATTAAAAATAATGGTTTACTAGCACTATGAAAAACATCCTGAAAGGGTAATCTCTGGGATTTACCCAATCTACACGAAGAACAATCATGATTAAAAGAAGACAAACTACAAAGTTGACCAGACTTTTAAGACCATCTAAGACTCGACTACCACAATGTCCCAAGCGACGATGCCACAGAGGTCCAGGCGCCGCACTAGAGACTAAAGCCAATGCTTATGAAGGAGATAAATGAATGAGATAAAGACTGCCGGTACTAGAAGCTCTGAGAAGAGGTGCCCCCGTTGTTTTGTCCTTAAGCAAAACAGAAGTTTTGTCAAAAATAACCATGCAATTATTGTCAGAACACAATTTTTGGATGGATAATAAATTATATTTTATTTGAGGAACGTGATAAACAGATCTTAAATGGAGAGGCCTTCAAAGAGAATTAATAGAAATATCATCAATATTTTTAATGGGTAAAGTAGTGTCATTTGCAACAGTAACATTGAGCGGTCCATAACAAATAGATTTATTAACCAAGTTACCTTCCTGAGTGGTCATATGCGTAGAAGCACCGGAGTCTGAAGATATGCCCGGGCTCGACCCAAGCATAGCAGTTCACCGGTTGAACGTGGATCCGAAGGCAATGCCTGTCAAACAAAAAAGAGGATACATGTCTTTGGACAGGAAGGAATTCGTCAAAGGGGAATTGAATATGTTGTTGGGCATCAAACACATTAGAGAGGTCCACATCCTCACAGGAAGGCTGGCAGCCCTGAGGAGGTTCCTATCCAGGCCAGCTGATAAATCCTTGCCGTTATGAAGAAGAGTAATGGGTTTCAATGGACCCAAGAGTGCCAAGCTGCGTTCGAGGAACTCAAGAGTAACCTAAAGCGCAGTTAGCTCTGTCTTAGTACGCGAAGAAGGGACGGTCCAGGGTCCGATCTATTATGTCAACAAGGTTCTCCATGGAGCTGAGCTCAGATATCCAGCCCTAGAGAAGACCGCCCTTGCAGTCTATGCCGCAACAAAGAAACTTGCCCATTACTTCCAGGCTCACCCCATCAATGTCTTGTCAGATCTGGGGGTGGGAACTCTATTCAGAACAGTCAAGACTACGCGAGTCGTGAAATGGTCCTTGCTGATCAGCCAGTATCAGGTGAGCTTCCAACCTAGAACCGCAATTATAGGGCAAGCCTTGGCAGACTTCCTGGTGGAATGTACTGCCAGGACGTGGCCGAAGAAAGACGTCGCGAAGAAAAAGGGGGGGACCCTTATGGTGGAATCATAAGCATCCAAAGGTTGCGGAGGAGGGGTGGTCCTCATCAACCCTGAAGGCTTCAAAACTTACCACGCTCTCACGTACTCATTCAATCTATCCAATAACGAAGCTGAATATGAGGCCTTACTCTCCGGCCTCAGGATAACATGGTACTTCATAGTCCAGAATGCATAAACTCGAATGAAGAAATTATAAAGCAATTTGAGGAGTTCATCCTACTATGTGTTCCGGGAGCTTAGAATGTTGAGGCTGACATCCTGTCAAAACTAACGAACGATGCGCCTGGACGTCTCACTCGCATAGCCCGAGTGCATGAACTAAGCAAGCCAAGCATCGAGGTTACCAAGGACCAGGAGGTCTTGCCAGTCAGCCAAGCCTCAAGGTGCTGGATTGATGACCTGATGGAATACATCAAAGGAGGAACGCTACCCACTCAAGAAGACAAGGCAAGAGTGGTCAGGAGACGGGCTCCCAACTATGTTATCCAGGATGGCAAGCTTTACAAAAGAAGTTACAATAGAGTGCTGCTAAAGTGCCTGAGGCCAGATCAAGCTCAGCAAGTGATCAAGGAGTTACACGAAGGGATATGCTCATCACATCAAGGTGTGTTTACTCTAAGTAGAAAGACTATCTTGCAAGGGTACTTCTGGTCAACCATGATAAAGGACTGCGCAGTCTTCGCACGAAAATGTGAGGTCTGCCAGAAGTTCCAAACAGACCCAGCAGGCTTGCTACCATGCATATCCCCACCATCACGGCAAGGTGGGGAATAGATCTCGTGGGTCCCCTCCCACAGGGCTTGGGAGGTCGGAAATTCGACATGATTCTTTAATAAAGGTTTCGTTTTCATTCACAAATGTCCTTATACATTACTTGCGAAGGTTTCTTAACCAACAAAAAAAAGTAAAGGCTATGCCTAATTGGTACTCGCAAAAAGACAAAGTATAAATTCCAAAAGGTCTATCTAGTCTTTCAAGGTTAAACAGCCTTACGAACAAAATCAAATTTCCTTAAACATGAAAAGACAACCTTTCTCAAGGTTAAGACTGATTTCACGAGGCTAAAGATGAACCTGAAGGAATCAACTTTGCACCGGAGAGGCTCACAAGCCTCGCCAATTAAGAGGCTAATCACCAAGGTCAAAGTAACCTAAAGTGAAGCCCACCTAATCTGGCTCAATTACTAAGAGCCTAAGGGTCTAATATTGGTAAAGTCATCCTTAACAAAAGGAGAGACGACCTTGACTGGAAATTCAAGCCAAATTAACTAAGGACAAGTGATTGAAAATAGGCGACGAGCGAGGCTTGGAGGCCATCCTGGAACTTATAAGCTATACAGGTTCAAAGAAGGAGGTCAACTCCCTGGAGGACAGAGAGAACCAGAGAGAGAGGAAAAGAAAACAACTTCGTACAACCCTACTGTTGCAATATGTTCTTCATCGCTGCGGCTTCGTTCACCGTTGGATCGGGCTGAAATTTTGACAGTATGTTCGTGACTTCTGGTACTTCAATCTGAGTAGTTGGATCTGTGAGAAGATGTCTAGAGTGGGAGAAATCGATCTCGCACAGTAAAAAAAATCTGCGGCATTACCACCGGTGAGCGTCATGAACTCTTGCAGGGTTTCCGCCATTATTGGCTAAATTAAATATCTGCTCGTGGCCCATATGATTATTGGTCGGTTCATGAATGGATTACCTTATTTGCGTGTAAAATTTGCGGTGCGGGAGAAAAGTCCTCCGAGAAAGTCGGACGGCAGTTCCGGTCAGACCCTCCTTACAGGAAGTTGTACTCCGTGTGCGTTTTGGAATGTAATGTCGCGCGGGTAGGGTTTGAACCCCTTTAATTACTAAATGAATACCTTGTTTAATATTTTGTTTGCTACTCCCTGTCTATGAAAACATAAAATTCACCTTTTCTTTTTTATCCGTCCAACTGAGATTGTCAGATATCAAATTTGATAAACTTTGTGTGGTTATCAATCAATTTTACTTTATTTTTACTTTATCAATTCAATATCAATCATATAACTTCATTTTTCTTAATAATCGTGTGACTTCTTCATGTTTCAATACGAGTGGGACAGGGGTAGTATAATTTTACATTAATTAGTGTTATATTAGGAAGGGAAAAATAATTTAGATATCGCAAAATTTGAATGGGTGTGACGTAAGTACCCCAAACTTGCACATGTAATGTATATACCCCAAACTTTATATAAGAAAATATGTTACCACCATGACCATATTTTTTCCATAAATGTAATTTTATGGTGTTAAGTAAATGATTTTAAATACATAAAACATTTATGATGATGTAATTAAAATTAAATTGCACCGGATGTAATATTATTTATTTCTCAAATGAAATTGTAGAATGTTAATTGCATTCTAACAAAGCTTAAGGTATTTTAGATTATATAATTATTTTAATAAATTTGTATTTGTAAAAAAACATATAATTATGGTGTGAAAATAAAATTTTATACAAAGTTCGAGATATGTATATTAGGCAAATTATATCGTACAACCGGTAGTACTATGAGCATAGTACAGCCGATTATTTTTGTAATATGTTGGCGTCTGCAGCCGTTGGTAAGGAAGAGAAGAACCAAGTCGTTTCTTGCTCTGTTGATCGAATCTTAGCATTCTCTTATAATCTAAAGTCCACTCACCAGGCTGTAGTTTGTTTTTTTAGCTGCCGTGATGCTTTAGTTCTCTTTAGATTTTTCTTTTGATTTTTTTCTTGTTTTTTTCTCTTTATTTTCTCATGACCTTTTTCATTAATTTTAATTTATAAAAATGTGCAATATAAAATATGATTTTATGTCCCACTTTGCATCTTTTTTATTTTATTTTTCTAATCAACCTTCCTTAATAATTTAAATATTCTGTAAATTGTGCATCATAATTTAAGAGGGATGTTTATTAGTTTATTAATTATTTTGTGTTATACTAAAATGACTATAGTGTAAAATAAATATGCATAAGTAAACATTATAAAAAGAACCTGATGACATTAGAGAATTCAAATGAGCTTTTGAATTTTTGTAATTACATATATTCATCTGATATTGGTTTTATGCTCATTTTAAAATGTCATATTAATACATATTTCAAAGGTATCATATTAGATTCGCATAAGAGTTCGATTATATACATGAGAGTAGAGATCATGATACTCAATTGCATTCTTCTGATACTCAATAGAGAATGTTTGATGTTTAATGAAAAATGTACTGTCTTGATGCTCGACTAACAAAGCTTATGATTTTCATATTATTTTTCATTTGATAAGTTATGTATGCTCATTTGGTACGGGTGTTATGTTCATTGTAAAATGTTATTTCAATGCATATTTCAAAAGTATTATATTACACTAGATTCACGTATAAGTTGACTACAAATACGAGAGCAAAATCCATGATACTCAATTGCATGTTTTTAATACTCAATAGAGGAGGTTTGATGTTCAATGAAAATGTCTTGATGCTCAACTAAAAAAACTTATTATTTTGATATCAATCCCCATTTTGTAAGTTACGTATGCTCGATTAGTACTCACGTTATGTTCATTATTAAAATTTCATATCAATGCATATGTGAAAAGTACCATATTACATTAGATTCACATATTAAAGTTCATATAAGTTGATTATAAATTTATAATTTAACAAGTTTTTAGAAAAGAAAAAATAAGGAAAAGAAAATGAATTAGAAGATATGAAGTAGAGAACACGATCTCATTGTTAGGCTCATAATACTCAATTGAACGTGTAGTGAGATTGTCACGTATCAAGTTCTATAACAACTGACTTCCATGATGAGTTCAACAATTTGATGAGGATGTATAAGTGTGAAACAGAGCCCCATAAAAAAGCACATGAAATCTGAGATAGACACTACGTACTAGGATTAGGTATCCTTTGGGATGTTAGAGTTTAATTTTATGGGTAGCTAGCTAGCTAGATGAGAGTAGTCACATCATATACTTCCTCCGTCTCTTTTTAGTTGCAACAGTCAACATTTCACGTTTTCAAATACACAACTTTGACCGTCATTATATTTAATTATGTATTAGTAAAAATAAAATAAAAATTAGATTATAAAACTTAGTAATGAGACGAATTTAACAACATTTTTCAAAAAAATTAATTCACATACATTAATAAATAAAATGTAGTCAAAGTAAAGTACATGAATAGTCTATATATTCCAATGTTGCAATTAATGAGATACGGAGGATAGTATATATTAATATGATGACATATGCATGCATGCATCTGCAGGTTCTTCGTGGAGAACAACCTGAGCCTAGACATTACCCCTCAATCACTGAAAACGCAGCTGACATGGTTCAATAGCTACTTGGAAAGTGTGGGGTGCAGAGACTACAAATCAACACCAAAGCAGTGTGGGGCGGTTTTTGAAGACGCCCTGTTCTGGGTCGGTGAGATTGGGGCCAACGATTATGCATACACCCTCGGATCAAACGTTCCTGCCAAAACTATTCAGCGTCTTGCCGTCTCCACTCTTACCACCTTCATACAGGCAATGCTGCACAAGGGTGCAAAGAAGATGGTGGTACAAGGGCTACCCACGACGGGCTGCTTGACGCTGGCCCTCTACTTGGCCCCACCGGACGACAGAGACGCCATGGGCTGCGTAGCCTCCTCCAACCACCAAAGCTACGCCCATAACGCCATTCTCCAGTCCAATCTCGACATCCTCCGCCGCCGCTTCCCGCAGGCCACCATTGTGTATGCCGACTACTGGAATGCCTACAAGTCCGTCCTCACCAACGCCAAACGCTACGGCATCACCCAGCTCTACAGAGCCTGCTGCGGCTCTGGGGACGCCGTCTTGAACTTCGACGTTTTCACCACTTGCGGCTCTCCTGCCGCCGCAACATCCTGTCCGGACCCCTCTCAGTACATTAACTGGGATGGCGTTCATCTCACCGAAGCAATGTACAATGCTGTTGCAGATAAGCTTCTTAATGGCACCTTTTCTCGGCCTCCCTTTCGCTCATTGCTGCGGGCTGCGCGCGCCGCGTAGCAATTAAGATCCAACAGGCCATGTCTTCTCCCATCTATCTTATTCCCTAAACCCCAACTTTTGGACTTTTGGTTGTCTTTTCTCATTTGTTTTTTCTAGAAACTGTATTTTATGGACTCTCTAGTGAAAAAGTCGTTAAAGTGAATACATTTATAAGTTACGAGACCATATTTACGACTGAGTAAAATTACAGAGTATAAAACTCATAACGGACACCACAGAAAGTTACAACATCAAAATTGCAAATAAGTTATATAATGCATTATATGTAGTATATTACTACTAATCCCTTATTCTAGTATTTTACTTTAATGGATCCGATCTAGAGTTTACACCAGAAAAGAGTTTAATTTTTCAACTTGCTTGTGATATACGAAGTACGTAGTATATGTGCGTACTAACCTTAATTGTTTTATCCTTATTTTTTTTGCAAAAAATGGCTTAGATTGATATCACATTATTTAGATAGGGTTAAAACAACAAAAGAACGACATGTACGTAGCCATCAGCCCTTGAACCAGATTCAGAGTTAATCGCTTAAACAAAATAATATAACTCACAGATCCTAACTTGGGCATAATTGAGCCAAAGACAGTAACCGCAGACCTCTCATCACCAAAATTTAATGCAAGAGTCTTACAGCATAAAATGAAATAAAAGTAAAGAACCTCAGTCTTAACATGGAATTTAAAATGCAAAGCAACAAAAAAATAAACACCATAACTTGTCCTCTTGAGTGGGATCACCAGTCGCACGTCCGATGGATATAGAAGCCCTGACTTGCTTCCTCCCCATTTTTTGGTTTGTCTAGAGACATACTCTCGCCAAATCTTTTTGCGTTTTTGATCCCCCAGCACCTCCTCAGTACTGCCTATGTCTCCTTCTTTGGTAACACGATTACCTGTACCTGTTGTGGACTCACGTCAACCCTGTCCCCCTGGCCTTTCACCCTCTTGATCTGCTTTCCTCTGTTGTCTAGCAACCCATGAGCTTGAGGAATTTTCCACTAACCACTTATTACCTCTTGTTGGATTAGTCTCCCCCCTCAACCAGCTCAAAGTTCTAGCGCAAATGTTTTTTCCAACACTATGCATTCCTCATATTTAAGACGCTATCACCCCACAAGTAGAGCAAAAATTAGGGAGCTTTTCATATTTGAAATCTACCCAGTGCCTCTTTTCTTGAGGGTAGATCCTTTTTTAGAGGCTTCTCAACATCCATACTCACCCTAAATTTTCTTCAAACTGGCTCTCATCAAAACTAATAAACTTGCCAATATAGTTTCCAATCCTCCTAGCAGTTTCAAAATTCATGAAACTATATGGTAGTATGGTACGTTATGAACTTGTACCCAGAACTCTGCCTCACAAAATTTCATTTTATGTAGTATATCATCTGACCTAACTTCTTTAAGGAGTAGTAAATTTCTTTCAAACAACCAAGGGTCATCCTCAAGAACACGATTCATATCCACAATATGGTAAAAAGTAAACATATACCTTTTATCGCCTATCTCTCTGATGGATACCCCTTTACCCGGACGCCAAATAGAAGCCAAAAGATCTTTGAAAACTTGAAACTTGATTTTTTCGGTCCGTGAGAATGACTCCAACCACCGGGAATTCGGCTCTCTTCTCGGCTGCAGCAAACTCCTCGCCTCCCTCGACATCGAAATTCAGTTTGCTATCCTCCTCTCCAATAGTCATCTTCTTGTAGTGATTCACAATATCATCCATCCAAATCCTTTGAACTGCGTCGCTCTCTCCGCCTCCCAACCGAACCAAAGCCGTTGAAGAGGAGTCAAACGACCGAGCCTTCGAAGCCCTCTTCTTCGCGTGCTGGATAAGCAACCCCTGAAGACCAGCCCACCCGATTTACCAAGAGCAAAACGCCGGCCGTACTTTGACTTTGTCGAATACAGAAGAAACGACTCTAGCGGTCGAAACCCTAGAGAGAATTACTAGTATTCTGTGTTTATCCCAGTATGTTATCCTTATGAATAATAAAAAACTACTTGTACCCACCCTTATACCCAATTTTTTACCCACCATGTTTGTGCAAAGCTTTTTTTTGTCAGTGAATCTTGTTCACAGACAATATGTTTGTGCAAATTTTGCACAGACAAAAATAAGACATATTTTTCCTGTGAACCAGATTCACGGACAAAAAAACTTCACAGATATGGTGGGTATAAGGTGGGTATAAGGGTAGGTACAACAAGAATGATTCTATTAATAATGCACATATCTCCTTGGAAGAGTAGACTTAATTGTTAAGTAAATAAAATGCTTAGTTTTTTGTAGTTCCTTCGTCCCTTTTTAGTGAGCCATTATTGACAGGAAAAGTTACAATTTTAAGAAATTTATAAATGTTATACTTTTAGGATAGTATTTTTAAACAAAGAAATTTTTCATATTATAAATATTTTATGTATAAATATATTATAAATATTTTATCGGTCAAAGTTTAGCACCTTCAACCGAAAAGGTCAAATATGAAAAACTAGAAAGGAACAAAGAAAGTATAGTTTTGATATTTTGAGAGATTTATGAACATGGTAACCATAACACTATAATAAGTGTTGTCACTAATTTGAAATTGGTTACTAAAATGTGTTATGTGCACAAGATATGATGACGACTTTGATGCATTTTTCAAATAACGAAGGAATTGGAACTTTTCACATAATACTAGATTATAATGTACAATCTTCTTCAATCATCATCAATCATCATCAATCAATCATCAATCATCAATACTTAATAGCAATACAAATAAATCTTAGCCTTTAATCCAGCATAAATCAATCACCGTTTATCTTATTTTTTTTCGCTCATTATCCACGCCCTTCTCTTAACATTTCTACTGCTTCTTTCTACTTCTCCCTGTTGTTTTCTTCTCCGCCTAAAACTCCAGCTTCAACGGCATAAGAAAACCACCACATCTCTCCGTTTCTCTCAGTTTCTCCCCATTCTCTTCTTCTCCACCTAAAAACTCCAGCGACGAAGGCAATAAAGGCTGCTCAAGGAGAAGCAGGTGGTATCCGGAATGAAATTTCACCGCCTCATCTGCAGGTTCCACCAACGCGTTCGACGCCAAGGTTATCTGGAGGTGATTATCTGAATTTAGTCAATTTTCAGTCTGATTATAACAAATTCTTCACTCCTAAAGCTGATTAATAAAAATAACAGTTCATTCAAATCAAGATTGCTGCCCAACGTATCAACTTGATTATGATTTGAGTAATCCGAAGACCTAATTAACTTTTGTTTTCTATCTTTTAAACATCTTGAAATTTCAGAGTATTCATGACGAGCACTTTGTCAGGGTGCGTCAAAATAAATCGATACTAACACTCATACGTAGTATGGGTGAAGTAGCATTTTCTCTTTTTATGAACTAGTAAATAAAGGGGGGTTTTGGGATTGATTGATTTAATTAATTTAATACAAAGATAAATGACTTAATGATTTTAATTAATGATGATAAAAGACTTGGTTTTGCTACTTTCCACTTGTTGATATATTTAGTCGATCCTTGTTATATCTATAACTTATCCCCTCTCAAATACTCAATCGAGGAGTATAACCAATTCATCGAGGGTAGTTATTAACAACGGACGTTTATTAATAACCCTTACTATTAATCAAATACTACGTATAGAACAACGCCTTATACCGATTTATTAATAGTAGCATTTAATCTTTCTAACTCCTTGATGAAATCAATTGAGATTGATAACCTCAACACAATGGTTTCGGTTTAACCAACAAAATTAATCTCTCTTAAGTCTATTAACCATGACCGTGCATTAATAAATCGAAGTTACTTACTTGTGAAACCATCAACGATTAACCATCGGTTCATTGATCGTTTCTAGTAATAATTAATGTCAAAGTGTTAACTAATCGTCACTTAGCAACACCCCGACATTAATATAGAATGAGATTAAGGGAAGAATTAATATTCAATGAGAGAAGTTAAGAAAATAACTCACAACTTTAATAATCAACAAGCTTCAATAGCAAAACCAAGAAATGAAAGTTTAGCTCCTCATTTGGAGACTAAACATAGCTAGAAAAATATAAAGAAATGCTATTCTAAACTGAGCTTAAGTATATGGAAGAAGGGATGGGAATTAACGAAGAAAATGTGTGCTATTTATAGGTGTTTTTCAACACCTTTGGCTCGGTATCCAACCGGGTATGGTGCCCACCCGACTGGGTACTGGTCAAATCAGATCATCCACCATGTTCTTGTGTTTCTGCACGCCGGATTGCCCCCGGTCACTTCTCACCCGACCGGGTGAGGTAGTGGGCCCGACCGGGCCATGCAACTTCCTTGTATGTTCGGTTCTCACTTCTTATCCGACCGGGTGAAGGGTTATACCCGGTCGGGTATTAACTCCTGGACAGTTTCAAATTTCCTTTTTCTTCACTTCAAAGTCTTCCTTTTCAACACCATAAATCCTAACTATACTTTACAACTTACAAATGAGGACTAAAATACAATTACAACTAAAATCACACAAATGTTTACAAACTAAATAAAATGGTAAACAATCCACACAAATCAAACATAAAAACATACATTTATGCACTACTAATTAGTGCATATCAGGACCCAATAATTTCCACAACCCGAATCGACGTGGGAAAAAAAAACCCGGAGGTAATAATATGGGAGGCAGAAACAAGTTCAGGAGCAATAATAATTCTAGAGGTACAATTATATGTCAAATTTGTAGCAAACCCAATCATCTCTCTCTTAACTATTGACACTGATTTGAACAACAAAATTACCCTCCTCAAGCCAATACTATGGTGACCAATAGAAATGGATGATTGCTTGACTGTGGAGCCTCAAATCATGTGACCAATATCTTTTAAACATATTGAAATTTCAGAATATTCACCTTGCTCGAAAATGGCTTCCGGATTGAACTAGGGATGGATTCGGGCCCGGTCGGGCCGCCGGTTCAAGAAAAGTGGGCCCGGGACCGGCCCGAGGGTTGGACGGGTCCGGTTCGGGCCGGGCCACCCGCCCTGGTCACGGGTCGGGTCCGGTTCGGGCCGGTTAATTTTTTTTTATAATTTATATATATATATTTTATAGTTTTATACGAGTATTAAAAACAAACTTCAATTGCATTTATTTGAAATGAAATAGGAACTACATTTGAAAATTAAAACAAACTTTAAGAGATAAACATTTTGCAAATTGTAATCAATCGGAACTTCCCGCACCTCCCGATCCTTTGGCTTTCTCACATGACTTCATATGCTTGATTGCCATCCCGAATCCGCCTGAAGCCCCCATGATACATTTTTTTTCGCACCATTTGCAAATTGCGTATTACATCCCGGTCTTCGGGTCCTTCTGCTTATCAAAATTATACCGTATAATGGCATTTTGATTTTCCATCTTAACTTCTTGGAGAAGAGAATTAGAGAGTAGATATATAATATATTGGAGAATAAGAGAATTAGAGAGTAGAGAGTTAAGAATAGGATTTAGGAAGAATTGGAGAAGAGATATGAAAAAATGTTTAAGTGTAGGAGTATTTATAGGTTTTTTTACCCCCCACCACCCCCACCCCCCCCCCCACCCCCCCGGACCCCCCCTTTACCCCACCCCCAAGGCCTCAACGGCTAGTAGCCAAAAAACAAAAAAAAAGTTTTTTTTTTAAAATAGACCCGGACCCGGGCCCGGGCCCGACCCAGCCGGGCCGGGTCACAAAAATGCTGAACCGAGCCCGCCCCGCCCCTTCCCCCCGGTTCGGGCCCATACCCGGTCCCGGACCGCCCGACCGGGCCGGTCCCGGGCCCGCACAGTACCGGGCCGGGCCGGGTCACGGGCCGGGCCGGGTCACGGGCCGGGTGGCCCGAACCGAATCCAACCCTAGATTGAACGATATTTGAGTTGTCAAAACACCTTGGTGGTTGGAATGCTTAGGTACAACAATCAGGAGAAGCCCGTACAACGAAAGGTAATAAATGTACATCTCAAAAAGGGATTTAGTGCATTTTTAAATTACTTCGTATATTTTTGCAGTTGTAAAGTGGAGCATTGCATCTAAAATTTTATTATTTGATACTATAGCCTTGTGTGGTACTTTAGAAATCTGAAATAGGGAATGAATCATGTAAACCGAAATTAAACATTAGTAATTTAGTATTGTATAATGTTCTTTAAGTTTAAAATCCGAATACACTGAATATTGGATTCTAAATGTGTTTTGACTTTTGAACAGAGATTTTTTTCCAATGCAGCACCGGGTAATATAACTATGGTACATGCATCTTTATGGTATAACATGTTTCTCTGACATACTACATCCATTTCATATTAATGTAGTGATATTATATTACTGAGACTTAATTGATGATAATGCCAATTAGTTTTAGTTATTTGAACTTTACATTCTTAGGACCTACTCGACTAGTTCTATTCAACCAAAAACTGAATTAAAATAAGATATAAATTTGATTAAGAAGATTTAAAGCTATTGCAGCGATACATCAATTTAGATCGGTTTGCTTCACAAATTAGAAGGACCAACATCCAATTTCCGTTGTGGGCAACTCCACAGGCAACACTTTTTTTCAGAAAAATCAAACAACGCGTCCTCTTCCTAGAAATTGATTAACAAACATCAAACTTAGGTCGGGACAGCTGCTCCAATAGGTCGTTGGTGATGCCGCAGGCTTCAAGGCAGGTAGATGCTCAGTTCATGAGTTGTTCCTTCAAACAAGAAAATACATCATAAAAGTTATACTACGTGTATAAAAAAGTGAAAGTCTACCTTGGCATGTTGTTTGATCATGTATTTTGATTATGATATGATAATAGACTCTCACCCCCAGTCCCCCATATTAAACTGTCTTTACTTCACCTTTATCTATAACATTCGACTTGCTGCTTCTAGTCAAGAGTGAAGTTATCTAACATGGTTATAACTGCACTATTCTAAATTATAAATAAGATCTTGACCTCGATATTAGTTACTTGCAGTACATATTATTTCAAGGTTTACTATGTTAAAAAATATACTTTCTGATTATTTAATTAGTTGAAACTTTCATTTCCTAAAGCTAAGATTGTCAAATTGAAGTTGTTTGGGGCAAGATGCTCTATAAAAACGTAAAAGCAGTACTGGTGTATCTTAGTAATTAAACAGTTTAATTCCAAGTTATCTCCTTGGAAACAAAAAATGTTGACACAGGGGGGAAGACTTATCTTGATAAAGCATGTCTTGAGCTCCATTCCCATGCATATTCTTGTTGCAGACACTTTGCCAAGAAAGGTTATATCTGTATAACTGTATTAGAGCACAAGATGGCAAATTTCTTATGGGGAGCATCAAATAATAAGCTGAAGTACCACTGGAGAAAATGGTCTCTTCTATGCTTACCAACAGGGAAGGGGTCCTTGGAATTAGAAGCTTATTACAGGTTGAAAAAGCATTTACCTTGAAATTGTGGTAGAAGTGGAAGACATCTTCCAACTTGTGGGCTCAGTTCATCACAGCGAGGTATCCAAGAGAAGGCAACTTTATTCCAAAGGTAACAGACTCTCCTATTTGGTGAAGAATCTGTCACATGAATGACTTGGCATCTACATTTTGTGAGCAGGGCTCCTCTAACAACTTGATCTGGATCCCAGAAAGTAATGGAGAGTTTTCTTTCAAGCCAGCATACAATGTTGTTAGGCAAAATGAAGCTTCATCTTTTGTAAACAAACACATTTTGCATCCAAGGAAAAAGTTAAAAGTCCAACTGTTTCAATGGAAACTACTCAATAAGCTACTTCCAATCAGAGACATCTTACTAGATTCAACCTGATTCTAAATCAATCTATTTTTCCTTGGTGTAATGGCCATTCTGAGACTTTGAACCATCTCTTTTATCAGTGTCCTACCATTGCACCCATCTGGAATTACGTTTCGAAGATTTTGGGAATTAGTTTACATCAGGCTCGCTAATCTATCAGGCAGGTATGTTTTCAATGGTGGCTTCAAGCAGGTAGCAAGACTATGATTGGCATTTTTAAACATAACCTTCCTGGTATCATTTGCTGGAACTTGTGGAAGATCTATACGAATTTGGTTTGGGGCAGTGCGACCTCTATTCCTTCCTCTGACAATATTATTTGGCAAATTAAATTATACACTCAGACTTGGGCCCTAAGTCTTTCTGGTATGAAACTATGTTCTACTGGGGGAAATTCTATTCCAAGAAAATTTGATGCCCCCTTCATTCTGTCTGAACAATAGATTGTTCAAACCAATTCGTTGGAATAAACCTAAAGGTAAATTGAAATTGAATATTGATGCCTCGTTCTTACCTAAGAAGGCCTCTCGAGGTGCGATGATGCGAAATGAAAGGGCAGAACTCGTCTTCGCGATTTAGTTCCTTCTGAATGTTTCTTCGAGTCTAGTAGCTGAATTCATCGCTCTGGTTACTGCTGTTCGATGGGCTACCGACACCTGCTACGTTGGTTTTCAGGTGGAAGTTGATGCGTTGGAGGTGCTGGAGCATACATCAGGCAACCGAACTGGTTAAGGGACATAACCCCTTTCTTCTCTTATGGACTTGGCTAAGCGGAAGAGTATTTGATTTGAGTAGCTTTTAATGGTTTTCCTTGCCAAAATGAGTAGCTTTGTTCGTTTTGGTATTTTTGGAGTCAAAATCGGGGAATTTAATTCCGGCACCGGTGTTTGAAAAGCAATCAGGATGAGTCCAGATGCATTTGAGAGTGAATTGAGAACTTTGGAAGTCATCGGGAGGTTTACGATGAAGATTTGACAACAAAAGAGCCTTAGGATTGATCACGGAAACGAACGGGAGCATTTAGAGAATGTAACGGAAGAAAACGAAGAAGAAAAGCCATGCACGCCAAGCGTAGCTGGGATGCGGGCCGAGCATGTGTGGTAGAAGGCTTAAAGGTGAAGGACAAACCCGCGCACGTCGAGCGTGGCTGGGAAGCACGCCAAGCGCGAGGAGCGAGAAACGACGAAAACTCACTGCCAGTCACGCACGCGAGCGTGGCAGGGACGCTCGCCGTGCACGGTACTGAGATGCGCTTTATGTTCCGAACGCTCGGACGCCACGCACGCCGAGCGTGGGCGCCGAGCATGCTCCCAGATTTCCTAATTGGGAAAACTGTCAAATAGGTCCTCCAACTTTCATAAAAAGGTCAATTAAGTCCTTCTATAGGAGGTTCTGTCCGACCGTCGCGATTTGGGGCAATTCCCGGTGGAATGTTTTGATGAAATTTTTTGAGCATCTTATTCACCAAGTCTAGTTTACTCATACCAAATTTCAGCTAAAAATTCAACCGAGAACACATTCAAATTAACTCTTGAACATAACTGCGCATTTTTGCATTCTCGAATTAATTTGAATGCGCTCCCGATTAAATTTTTAGCTGAAATTTGGTATGAGTAAACTAGACTTGATGAATAAGATGCTCAGAAAAATTCATCAAAAAATTTCACCGGGAACTGCCCCAAATTGCGATGACCGGACAGAGTCTCCTATAGAAGGACTTAATTGACTTTTTTATGAAAGTTCGAGGACCTATTTGACAGTTTTCCCTTCCTAATTTGATCAGAATTCCTCCGTTTTCTATAAATAAAGCCCCTAAACCCCTGTTTTCGAGGAACGGAGCTTAGAGAGAGGCCTGAGACGAGTTTATTTGTAGTTTTCCACTTTGTTCTTCAAGACCCTGGGATTATTGGTAAGTTCCAACTTTTAAATTAATGACAATTAATTCTTTTCATCCCAATTCTATTGTTGATTCAATTATAAATTGTGAGTAGTTTTAATTAGGAATTTGAGATTGATGAAGGGGTTAATTATGATGTAGGCCTATTCTCATGATGCATTAATTGCATGAATTTTATTTTATTTGTGTTTGAATGATTTAATTGATATCTCTTGTAATCTAGAACTGCATCTAGGATTATAATTGCACATAGAATAAATAAAGAGAGGTCCAATTTATTCTAGGACACTTTCACACACACTTAATTGTTCGCTAAGAGATTAGTAACGGTTAAGGGGTCGTACGCTCGCTCGTTTTTGCAATAATTTAGAAATATGTCGCATGAGAGATCAACCTGGTTTTCTAAACTATTATACTCTACGCCGCGAGAGCGGTAAGAACTTAGTATTGATTAGTGTTGCTCATTTAGATAATTTTCATGTGATTAAGTCTGATCAGTCAGAAATCTGATTACCCAGGAATCAATCCATGTTCCCTTCCATCATTTTAATTTGATCGTTTAGTCACATTTTAATTTTCCAACCAATCAAATCTCGCATAATTGCTTTTTATTTTTATTTCTTTTAATCACTGAATTTAGTTAATTCATGATTCCCTTTTTCTCGTCCATGTGGAGACATACTCGTACTTTTACCCTTTACTACTACATATTTTAAGTGCGAGAAAACTGTCACGCCCCGGATCGCATCCAAGCACGTGTACAACCGCCGTGTGATCAAGTGACGTCACTCGCAAGTCAACCTCACTTAATCCCACTAGGCGTTCATGAACATCGTCCATACCATACTCAGTAAGTAAACATACATAACAACATCACATCATAGATTGAATGAATAGCGGAAATATTCATCGGTCAGTCATAAGCCACATATGGTAAAACGTAGGCTCACAGGCCAAAACAAAGTAATATTACAAAAGTATCCATGAGCATAGTTTATGATTTTAAACAGTAAAGGAAGCACGAACCACGTCTTCCTCTAGATTCTTTTCACCCGTGCAAAGGTGTAGACAACAAGCTCTAGCTTCAACCTGAAATGGTGGGGCCTCCTGAAGGGGTCAGTACAAGTACCGAGCGAGTAGCAAGCTAAATGTAGAGTAAATAACGTTTCAAGTATAAGACCCAAACATAGGGTGATACATATACTTATACATTTTTTTCCCAAGTTACAAAAATACATACCAGTACTTATATAAACTTGGAAATACCTGACCCGTAGGTCGTTGTTTATTTGGAAAAAATAGTAGTAGTCAATGTCCTTGACTTAAAACCTCAATCCACCCATAGACCTATGAGTGTATAGGAATCCTCCTGTCCAAATCAAATAATCACAAGGACACCGCTCGGTCCTGAATTACTAAATAGTAATCTATGAGTTTTGAGGATACCTCCCGATCCTTGGGTACTCCACCCTATATAACCGAGTTTTGAGGATACCGCCCGATCCTTGGGTACTCCACCCGATATAACCGAGTTTTGAGGACACCTCCCGATCCTTGGGTACTCCACTCGACACAACCGAGTTTTGAGGATACCTCCCGATCCTTGGGTACTCTACCCGACATAACCGAGTTTTGAGGATACCGCCCGATCCTTGGGTACTCCACCCGACCAATGATCTACCACATATCAGACTAGATAGGGTCTCTATCATAATCTATAAACAAGACTAAACCAAGTATTAAGGCCTAAGCAAATTATCCATGCAATTCATGCATTTAAAATCAACGTATGGGCAATATAAGGCCAAACCGGTGCCGGTTCAAATCTGACCGGTGCCGATTCATAGTCAATTAGTATGAGCCGGGCTAAACCTGCTCGAACCGGCGCCGGTTCTATGCATGACTGGCGCCAGTTGCCCTTGGACAACCGGTCAACCCTCGGTTGACCCGTTATTTCAAATCCATAAAATGTCAAACTTAATTACAACATGTATTAAGTTGTAAACAACCATAGTATGCACCATTTATCTCGAAACATGTCACATATGTTTTTATAAACGTTTTCATATCGTAATTCATGCATATCTCAATAGTTCATTTCATACAAGCCTAATCACTTTGGCTAATCACATGTTTAATCTCATTTAAACATTATTATGAACACATATATAACATTTACTTAGGTAATCTCATGCTTAACCCAAAAGTTACAAGACATTAAGTCATCCACTCACCTTAGAGAGAAGTCAGAGCAATAGTGAGAGAGATAAAGTGTATATTCGATATGAATTTTTGCGTGTCTTACAAAGGGTAAATGGGGTTCTATTTATAGCAGCAATAAATGCGAGACGAGGACACGTGTCAAGCATCCGACGGCCGAGGGTCACGTCAATCGGGGTGGCACTGGCAATCCCATGTGGCCGCATTAAATGCGGCGGTTGGATGTGACGTTTTTACTTGGTACGGCGATCTAGGCGCATGTGGAGAGGAGATTCTATCGAGGAAGGTGCCTTCGGCTGTATATGATTAGCCGAAGGCTCTTCGTACCGGGGGCCTCTAGGTGCCGAGGGCTCTAGGTGCCGAGGGCTGCTGTTTTCGCCGTTTTCTCCCAGTAGTCCCGCATGTGTAAATCGTCTGCTCTGTGAGAATCTGGAGCCTTCGGTCTTGGGATCGAAGGCATGCCTATATGCACCGTCGGCTTCCTGTTACTCAGGACGTTGTAATTTGGGCCTGTTGTGCTTCCTGGGCCTGTTGGGCCTTTGTTATAGTAATGGGAGTCTATGGGCCGGGGGTCCCTGGGCCATATACTCCATCAGGAGTCCCTCACTCCTTTTGTCGAAAGGTACTTGAGGGAAAAGGAGTAAATGTGTTTGTCCTCTGATGCTAGTGTTTTGCCTTGTAGTTTGTGGAGTTGTGAGGAGTTCTTCGTCTGCATTGTTTGCCAAGGGCAGTTCCTTAGTCCCCCACATTTTGGGACTTGAGGGATTATGTTTCTTTGGGGAGTTTTTTGACATTTCACCTTTTGTGATTTTCCTGGGGGGGGGGGGGGGTCTCCAGTCCCCCACTCCTTGAAGCACTTGTAAGGTGGTGAAAAGGAGTAGAGTGGTGCCTGCTGTTGCACGGGGCCGAAGTTTGACACTTTTCGTTTCATTTTGGGGGGATGCCTCGTTAAAACCTCATTAGGAAAAACCCTGCGGGAAAAAATCCTAATGAGGGAAAAAGAGTGCACCGAATTCCCCCAATGATGAATCGAAAAGGTGAAACCTTGGTCCGAGATGAAGGACAAAGTTGATGCCGAAGGCTACCCTTCATCTGAGGGTGTGTCTATGGAGTTGCCGAAGGGGCTTTGTTGATATCCCGGAGGGTCTGCTGGGAGCATTCCTCTGAAGGCGTCTGTAGTTGATAAGCATGAGCGAGCATCCCGGGGACTGCCGAGGGTAGTCCCCCAGTCAATGAGGCTGAAGGCGTGATCGTTGTTGATGAATGCCAGTGATTGTCCCTGTGTTCCGAGGGGTTCCCTGTTATTTGAAGGCGTGACCCCTGGGGGTTCCCTGGTTCTCGGCATGTTGAGGGCTGAGGGGTCCTGGGGGGTTTTCCCGTTGTTAAGCCGTGTGCTCCCTTTGATGAAGGAGTCCGAAGGAGGAAGTCCGAAGGCATGCGTAGTGTTGTTTGATAGGTGCCAGCTGAGGGCACCTTAGCCTGCGAAATAGAGCCGTTGAGATATGACCGTTGGAATATGGATCGTCGGAATATAGCCGTTGGAGGTGACGTCCACGTGGTGTGCACCCGTTGACTGACTGCGGGCGGGCGTCACCGGTTGGCGGAAGGGGCGGCGTGTAATGATGATTTTTCTCTCGGGGGCCCGGTTTCTTGGCCCAAACCCGGAGTTGGGAGGCTATAAATACCCCATGTCCATGGTCATTCTTCTTGTGCGATCATTGTAGCGAAGCTCTGGCAAAATATTTCTAGAGAGAGAAACACCCGCCTTCGATCAAATTATTCTCTCTGAGGTCAGTTCTTCACCCGTTCCTTGCCATATTAGTAAGTTTAGCTTTGTGGCCTTAGATTAAGTGTTATAGCCTTAGGACTCTCGTCACCTGTACCCCTCGGACAATTTTGCGAAATCATGTCGTCAGCTAGTGATTCCCAAGACATCTGGAGCGAGGACTCGGTAGAGGTGGAAAGCATCTCAGACGTGGAATCTTCCAGTGGACAGCCTTCGGTAAGCGGTGATGCCGTCGTAGCCATGGAAGTGCAAAAAGACCTCGTTGCCGAAGTCGAAGCTGAAGATTTTGAGCAGGTAGAGGAGGACGAGGAGATGGCCGTCGCGATGCAGACCGCCGAGGAGGAGGAGGAGAGAGAAAGGATGCAAGTTACCGTCACCATCCTCCCCCCACGTGACGCCGACGAGGCGAGTAGTTCCAGGCCTCTAAACCCAACGCCTTTCCGAGTAGCCCCCGGGAAGAAAAAGAAAACGAAGGTCGCCCTAAGAAGAAGAAGCAGGCTGTTGTTGATGTTGGGCAGCCGTTGGGTATACCCGAAGGCCATTCTTATTTGGACATTGCTGCCCTGGAGCTGAAGACGAGGGCCTCCCCTGCAGAGTACTAGGCTACCCAGCTTCTCGTTGGTCCTTCAGCGCGTGTAGTGGAACCGGGGTCAGACGACTTGTTGCTGCACGCACTCGAGGGCTACTTTGCTGCCCACATTTTGTCAGTGGAGATGGGGCTCCGATTTCCATTACATCCCTTCATGTTGGAGTACTTGAGGTTTGTGGGGCTGGCTCCCCGCCAATTGACGCCCAACAGCCACTCCTACATAGCCGGCTTTCTTTCCTTGTGCCAGAGCCGGGGGTGCCACCAACCTTGGACCAGTTCTTCCTGTCATTCAACCTATGCCGGGGGGGGGGCATTCGAATGCTGGGGGCTTCTCCAACTTACAGCAAGTCCCTGAGTTTAGACTTTTTGATGATGTGCCTTCATCCCACAAGGGATGGAAGGACAAGTTTTGCTACCTTCGACCGGAGGAGAACCCATTCCTGGCCCCACTTCGTAACAACTTTCGTCGGCATCCGAAGGTGGGGAATGCAGCCCTCGAGAAGAACGGAAAGATACTCGCCAAGAAGCCGGAGGGGTCCGAGATGCATGTGAAGATCAAAGATGTTACCCTTCCGGATGATTTGTTCAAGCTTGGCTTTCGGTAGTATAGGCCGAGGGGCTCGGAGGATGAAAGATACCCTCCGATAGATCGTGTATTTGAGAGTATCAGAGGTGATTACCGAAGGGTTACACGTTATGTACTTGGAGAATTTTTTCCTTTCTTTTTTTTGTGTTCAATCCATGTCACTGTAGTTGATCCCCTTCGGCCTAATCATTTTGTGTCTTGTCTTTGCAGGCAAAAATATGGACGTGAGCTCCCTTTTCACCCTGAAGAATATGAAAGGTAAGAAGAAGGGTCATGTGGGTCCGAAGCCAGTGGGTGCTTCCGCTAGGAAGGAGCCCTCCCAAACTGCTGCCGCCGGTGCTGGTACCGGAAGTTCCAAGGGCGAGGGGGCCCTAAAGAAAAAGAATGGCGGTAAGAGGATTGAGCCCCCGACCAAGAAGTTAAAGGCTGTGACCTCTGGCAAAGAGCCGGCCTCTGACATCGTCATCATCGTGGACGAGGGGCATGCCTCCGGTCCCATCCCTCAGGAGTGTGCCCACCAATACTTTTTCGGCCGGGAGAAGCTGGAGGCAATTGTGCCGAAGGGGGCCTCGATCTTGGAGGGTAACCTCGTGCCTTCGGCACTAATGAGCCAAATGGTGCCTTCGGCTGACAGGCTGGCTCTCGTTGGATGAATGATGAGGGCCTCCAGTCGAGGATCCTTCAGAATAGCGCCTCGGTGAGTTGCCTTTCCCTATCATGTTCATTTTGCTTACGGGGGGTAATGTATGTACTGTGTCTGACCCATTACACTTGTACTGCTGCAGGCCTTCATGGGACTGTGTGAGTATCTCCGGAGGGTCGATCATATGGTGGAGGCCAGGGGCGCTGCTGAGGAGGAAGCTGCTAGCCTGAGAAAGAAGTTGGCTGATGCCGATGAGTCTCTTCGCCTGGCGACCGAGAGCATGGAGCAGCGGGTGTTGGCTGCAGAGGCCGAAGGCAAGAGCGAGGGCCTGGCTGAGGCTGGGGAAGCACCTGCTGAGGCCGCCCGTGTTGCTGCCTAGGAGGCTGAGAGGGCAAAGGCCGAGGAGGTGGCCAAGGATGAGAAAGCTGTTGTGGAGGCATTCATGACCGGGGGCTGGATGGCCGAGGACAAGGAAGACTGGGTGTCCTCGGTTGTGGAGAAGAAGGTAGATGCCTGGGTCGGAGGTCCCGACAAGATGTGGCTAGCGGAGAGGGGCGACTATTACTACCAGGGCGGGGAGTTCTTCACTCAACGTCTCATCTACCGGAAGCTGGCCCAGCACTTCAACGTGTCCTCGATGGACTTCAAGCCGGAGACCAATGGCCTTCCCCTCGGCAGCCAGACGTCAGGGTCCCCCTCCCCGAAGGTGAAGAGAGGCCGGTGCTAGAAGATTCTGAGACCCTGAGGGAATGTGGCCTCGGTGGTGATGAAGATGAGGCCGAAGGCGATGCCACCTCCAAAGCTGCTGAAGGGGGTGATGCTGCAGCTGCTGATTATTGATTTGTACTTAGACATTTTTCGAATCATGTAATGTAAAAAACATCTTGTAGCTTTCGGCTTCAGCCTGGTCACACAATTTACTCTTCGTTTCGTGAACGTATGCCTGCTTTCGGGCCCATTAATATTATTACTTTCTGTCCTTCGGATGAATGAATGCATTCCCTTCTTTCCTTGTCTGCTTTGTTTTCCTTCATACATGAATGTATGTCGTCTTTTGTTGTCGTGAATGAATGCCTCCGTATTTTTCTTGTGGATGACTACCTTCGTATTTGGATGTTTGAGTTGTCAGCCATTTAGGACTTAGGAAAATTTTCAAAGTGTTTGTTCAGTACTGGGCCCTCGGTGGATGCTTCCCTCTGAGTGTTAGGACTTAAAATATTTTTCTAAGTGTTGCTCACAACTTTTGCCCTCGGTTGACATCCTCTTTCGTATGCCTTCTGTCGTGTTAGTGTTAAGTCTTCACTCGTTGGTGGCTGGGGGCCAATAGTCCAGGACGTAGAAAATTCTCAAATGTGGTATTACCACTGAGCCTTCGGTGGTATCTTGAGTTGACCGAGGGCCAGTCATCCCAGGACTTAGAAAATCTTTCTAAGTGTAGTGTTACCACTGAGCCTTCGGTTGAATGTTGAGTTGACCGAGGGGCAACCTTTTTAAGACTTAGAAAGTATTTCCAAGTGATGTGCACCATGTGGCCTTCAGTTATTAGGCCCCCCTGGATTGCATAATAATTTGACCGAGGGCCAGGCCTTTAGGACTTAGAAATTTTTTCCAGTGTTGCTTGTCACTAAGCCCTCGGGGTAACTGTTGTGTGAATGGGTGGCCTTCGCCACATGTGCCCTCGGTTTGTAGTAGCCTTAGGCAAAGTTTTCCTCAGCCAAGGGTAGTGGTCCCGGGGGCATCCACCTTTGTGGACTTAGAATAATTTCCCTTGACCTGTGAGTATTGGCCTCCGGTAATGTGGGTATTTCCCTTGAGCCTTCGGATTTGGTAGGTCCCAAAGTGTCGACTTAGGAAATTTGTAGTCCAACCATAGCATGATAAAGTCGAATGCCCTCGGGCAATGCTTGGGAGTATTCCCTCGGTGTTTAGTGAAATGCCGGGAGCAATTGTTGCTTGGACTTATGAAGCTTTAACCCTTGTGTTGGATTGGAGCCTTCGGTGTTAGTAGAAATCTCGGAGACTGATGTCGTTTTGACTTTAATCTCTTCAAACCCTTTGTAGGAGTAGAGCCTTCGAGAGGCAAACCGGTTGTGGATTTAGCCGCATTTTGGTAACATTTGTTGAATAGTAGCCTTCGGAAATTAGAAGCTTCCAGGTACCGGAGGTGTTCCCAGGGGGAGCCCTCGGTATGACCTGTATTGTCTTGTAATGCCGAAGGGCGTTCTGTCATGGAGTGTTGTACCCATTGATTGCTCATTGAGTCTACTCCCCTTCACTCCATTTTTTTGTAGCGAAGGGAAGGCTTCAAGAAACTTGGTTTCTTGGTAAGGCTTGGCCTATCGGGAGGCAACAGTTTACACCATTAGCTCCCCCCTCGGGTTAACCTTTCGAGTTCCGAGGGGATCGAGGGTCGTTTCCTTGGCATAAGACATAGTCTGTAGCCTGCCTCCCCTTGGGGGTTGGCACGAAAAGCGCCTCAGTTTTGAAAGTTGTCCCCTCGGTGCGAGACATAGTCTGTGGCCTGCCATACCCTTGGGGTAATGGCGTGGGGAGCGTTTCGTTTTGGAAGTCGAATCCTGGGCGTCTATCAGATGCCTGCCATTCCCTTGGGGTAATGGCGTGGAAAGTGTTCCGTTTTTGAAAGTCGAATCCTGGGCATATTAGTTGCCTGTCATTCCCTTGGTGTAATGACGCGGAAAGCGTTTCAAGGAAGGGTTTTCATTTGCACACTGGTTGCAAATGGCCGGGGGCACTACATGCTGCCGGCACCGATAGGTGGCGCCTTCGGTGTAAATGCGTCCTCGAGGGGTACGGCTTTAAAGATAACACTTGGTGTTTATCTCCGCATATGGCCCCAGTACTTGGTACCGAGGGGTCTTCTTTAAAAACACTTGGTGTTTTTCCTCCGCTGTTTGGAATTGATAGGAGTGTGTACCCTCGACTCTTGGTACCGAGGGTCTTCTTTAAAAACACTTGGTGTTTTCTTCATTTATCGCAGGTGATTGGGGTGTCTATGTAATACCCAAGATTAATTTAAGAGGATTAATAGTACTACTCATACCAACAAGGTGCATCTCCTTTTAAGAGAGCTCATTAGCCAAGAACTCCAAAAATACTACCTCGGGGCCTACGGGGCCGGGGTGTTACAGTCTACCCTCGGCACTTGGTGCCGAAGGGTCTTGCCTGTGATAAGGCCTTGGGCCGGGGGCTTGTATGAGGGCTTGGCCGCTCATAAACGTCTTATACTTGATGTCTTCAACATGTCTTCATTCTTCAAAAATTGAAGGCCCTGGGCCGTAGAACAATACATTCATTCATTATGAGGGCTTGGCCGCTCTAACACTACTGATAAAATTTAACTAGGTGGTGTACATTCCAATGTCGAGGGACCTCAGTTCCATTGGGGCGTTTTAGTTTGTAAGTCCCTGGTTTGATGATAGCTGTCACAATGTAAGGGCCTTCAAACTTGGGCGCCATTTTGCCTCCCTTGGTTGGCTGCCTTGCTTCCCTTCGTCGTAAGACGTAGTCCCCCACTTGGAATTCTCGAGAGCGGATCTTGGCGTTGATGTAGGTTTTGACTTTCCTTCGGTAGTTTTCCGCTCGCAAGAAGGCTTGCTCTCAGCGTTCTGAAATGAGGTGAAGGTCGATGGCCATGTTGGCGTCATTGACTTCGGGATCATATTGGGCTACCCTTCGGGTAGGAAGGGTCACCTCTGTGGGAGCTTTAGCCTCGAACCCGTAGCAAAGAGAGAAGGGTGTTTCACATGTTGCTCGCCGAGGGGTGGTGCGGTAGGCCCATAAGATGTTGTGGAGTTCTTCTACCCAGCCTCCCCTTTCGGCTTCTAGCTTCTTCTTTAGGCCCTCAAGCAAAGTCCAGTTTGCGTTCTCCACTTGACCGTTGCCCTGAGGGTAGGCAACGGATGAGAAGGTATGTTTAATGCCCCACACCTCCAGGAGGGCACAGAAGGGGGCTGCCTAAAACTGAGTTCCATTGTCGAAGATGATTTTTTGGGGGACGCCAAACCTCGTGAGGATGTTCTTGAGGACGAAATGGCGGCACCTGGCCTCGGTAATGCTGGCGAGGGGCTCAGCTTCCACCCATTTGGTGAAGTAGTCAATGGCGACGATGATGTACCTGTTGTTGGTGTTACCCCTCGGCAGAGGGCCCACAAGGTCTATGCCCCATCTAGCGAAGGGTATGGATGTGCTGATGGGGGCATAGTTGACCGCTGGCCTGCCGGGAGCCTTTTGGAAGTGTTGACAGGCGGTACACCTTCGGGCGAGATCCGCGCAGTCCCGGGTCATGGTGGGCCAGAAGTAGCCCTGGACTATGAGCCTTCGGCACATAGAGAAGGGTCCCTGGTGAGCTGAGAAAGTGCCACTGTGCACCTCCTCCATCGCAACTTCGGCTTCATCTTGGTGAAGGCACCGGAGCAGCGTACCGTTGTATGATCTTTTGTAGAGCCTTCCGTCTTTGAGGGTATAACTGGGAGCCCTCAGCTTTGCTAGCTTGTCGCGGGCTTCATCCTCGGACAGCTGCCCTGTGGTGATGAAGGCGATGATGTCTGAGATCCGGTCCTCTTGCCTTCGTTGTATGTTCATGACTGGGCTGGCATGTATGCTGGAGAGGGTGAGTTCCTCGATTTTTGCAATCTTGGATATGTGCTCAGGGGACTCGGCCGAGAGCTTTGACAGAATGTCGGTCTCAGAGTTTTGAGCCCTCGGTATTTGAGTGAGAGAATGTGCCTCAAATACCTTAAGCAACTCTTTGGCCGCCTCCATGTATTGTTTCATCCTCCCTTCCTTGGCCTCATATTCCCCAGAAATTTGGCCGACGACCAGCTTGGAGTCGCACTTTATGTTTGCTGCCGACCATAAAGGGCCAAGCCCTGGCCTTCATGTTTGCTGCCAGCCGAAGGCCACTAAGGAGGGCCTCATATTCCGTTTCGTTGTTGAAGACTTTGAAGGAGAAGCGGATAGCATAATAGGCTTGGAAGCCTTCGGGTTTGATGAGCACTACCCCTCCCCGCATGCTTTGGCTGCGGAGGAGCCGTCGGTGTAGAGGGTCCACCAGTCGTTTGAGGGTGCCGAAGGCTACTCGTCTGTGGCTGATCTTGCCGTGCATTCCGTCACAAAGTCCGCCAGGGCTTGGCCCTTTATGGCAGGCCGTGGACGGATGTCAATGTTGCATTGGTTGAGGAAGATAGCCCATTTTACCATTCGGGAGGAGCTGGTGGGGCTCCTCATTAAGGGGCCGAGGGGTTGATGCGTGAGGACCTGGACCGGATGAGCTTGGAAGTAATGGCCTAGTTTCTTGACGGTCCAGACAACGGCCAGCACCATTTTGTCCACATGAGAGTACCTGAGTTCGGCCTCCCTGAGGGTCTTGCTAATATAGAAAATGGCATGTTGGACGCCATCCTCCTCCCGGATGAGCACTGAGCTGATGGCAGCCGGGCTGACGCCAAGGTAAAGGTATAGAGTTTCCCCTACCTTAGGTTTGGAGAGCGCAGGGGGTGAAGATAAATACCGTTTTAGTTCGTCGAAGGCCTCCTGGCATTCTGAAGTCCATTTGAAGTCGGTGGTCTTCCTCATGATCTGGAAGAAGGGTAAAGACTTCTCCGCCGATTTGGATAGGAAGCAGTTGAGGGCTGCCAAGCGGCCCATCAACCATTGGACCTCCTTCACGTTGCGTGGGGGCTCCATGTTGATGGTGGCCTGGATTTTCTCGGGGTTGGCCTCGATACCCCTTCGGCTCACCATGTAGCCTAAGAATTTGCCTCCTTGCATGCCGAAGGTGCATTTCTTTGGGTTTAGCCGAAGGTTGAACTTTTGCATGATGGCGAATATCTCCCGGAGGTCGTCAGCATGGGTTGATGATTGTTTGCTTTTGACGATCATGTCGTCAACATAGGCCTCCATGGTGCGCCCCAGGACGGCTTGAAAGACCATGGCCACCATCTGGTTGTAAGTGGCGCCTGAATTCTTTAGGCCGAAGGCCATGACCAGGTAGCAGAAGATGCCTTCGGGAGTCATGAAGGCTGTTTTCTCAACATCTTCCTCATGTATGAAAATTTGGTGATATCCGCGGAAGGCGTCGAGGAATGACATGATCTCGCACCTAGCCGTTTCATCCACCAATTGATCAATATTTGGCAGAGGGAAAGGGTCCATAGGGCACGCCTTATTGAGATCCATGTAATCCACGCACATGCGGAAGGTGGGTGGTTTATGTGCGAGGACTACGTTAGCCAGCCATGAGGGGTACTTGACCTCCTTGATGTGTCCTATGGAGAGGAGCATGGCGACTTCCTTATTCACAAATTCCCTCCTCTTGGCCGAGAGGGGTTTTCTTCGTTGTTGTGCATGTTTGACCGAAGGGTCCACTGAGAGGCGGTGGGTGATGACCCTTCGGCTGATTCCAGGCATGTCCTCCGACCCCCATGCAAAAAACAATGGAGTAGGCGCGGAGGGCATCTGTGATGCCGGTCTTCAAATCTTCGGGGAGCTTGGCTCCAATCTTCACGACTCTCTCCGGCTTGGCCGGATCGAGCACGAAGTCTTCTACTTCCTCGGCGGGTTCAGCCCTCGACCTCTTCTCTTCTTCCTCCACGGTTCTGGTGATGGTGTCAACACGGAACTCGGCCTTACTAACCTTCTTCGTCACTTGAAGGTAGCAAGTGCGGGCAAGTTTTTGATTCCCCCTTGAGTAACTGATGCCGCCTTCGACGGGGAACTTGAGGCACAGATGCCTCATAGAGATGATGGCTTCGAGGTCCTCGAGGGCTGGTCTGCCGAGGATGATGTTGTGGGCGCAGTCAATGTTGACGAAGACGAACTCCACTTTGAGCTTGGCTCTATGGAGCCCGTCGCCGAATAGTATCGGGAGGGTTATGACCCCTCGGAATCAATGGTGTCTCCGATGAAGCCGACAAGAGGGGTCTTTATGGGCCGAAGGGACCCCCTCTCCAGATGCAGCTCTCTGAATGTGCTGAGGTACATTACATTGACGGAGCTGCCCGTGTCAATGTAGGTTCGGTGAATGATGGTGTCGTTTATTTCGCTTCGGATCACCAAAGCATCCCTGTGAGGAGAGGAAGTAGGGGGGAGATCGGCGTTTGTGAATGTGATGGGCTCCTCCCTCAGCCGCTTTACGGGGGGCATATGAGTGATTTCCCCCACGTATAGCGATTGAGCCCACTTCTTCCGCTGGCTGGTGGAGTCCCCCCTGTATTGCCACCAATGATCATGAGGATGTGGCGCTTCTTCTCTTGGTAATGAGGGTACTCCTCCTCCTCTTCTTCGAGGTTCCCGATCTCCCTTTTCTTACCGAGGGGGATGGTGTTCGGGTTGACCCTGGCGTTTGCTTTCCTCGGAGGACCCTGGTGGGGAGGGCCCTGTTGCTGAGGGCTTTGTACAAATTGGGACAAATGGCCCGCCTGTATCAATCTCTCGATGGCCGCATTCAGCTGGTGGCAATCATCGGTTTTGTGCCCCTAGTGTCGATGAAAGCGACAGTAGGGGTAATGGGGGTTGATGGCATAAATCTCTGGGGGTGCGCGAGAGTCGCGCTCAACGAGCCCCCTCTCCTCGGTGAAGTCAAGGATAACGCTGACGGGATGCATCAAAGGTGTCGGAGGGTGTTCCAAGAGAACGGGTTGTGCCCAAGTCTTCGGGTTACCCTGTAACCTCCCCCGGGCTTGGCTTGGCCGTGCCGGGGGCGATCACCGGGGGGCATCGGGCCTTTGGATCGGTGTGCGGGAGCCCCCGACCCCCGGTTGTCCTTGTCGTCTGGCTGAGGGCACTGCTGTTCGAGGTTTTGGTGGCACTTTTCCACCTCCTCGGCCTCAGAGGGTTCGAACATACCTACGTTTCTACACAATTTATTATGTACCTATTATTCTCGTAGAGCACCCTAATTTTCTCACACAACAATTCATACGTGTATAATGCGTTATTGCTATATCATTATGAATATACGGTATTGATTGTTGATGAATTATTCTTCTTCTACTCGATTTCTTCTTATTATTCTTTAGATTATATTCGATGGTTGATCTGGGATTACACACATCTAATGGGTTTGAAAATTCCGGTTTCCTAATGAAGCATAAAAGATAATTTTTGCTCAAAAGGGGTAGGACTATGGAGGTGTTTAGCAGAACAAATCAAGCTCACTCATGGACTGAATTTTTATAGCACAAATACAACAAAAATGAGATATACATGTTGCGTTGCCTTCTTGAAAGGAGCAGTTGTCTGCTGCACATACAACTCTAACCCTTAGTGGTTCATTTTTATCAAAATGAAAGTCTCTTTTCTCATGTATACAACTTTCCCACTTCCAATTTTGGTGGATCTCCTTCTGGAATATAAAATGGGAATTGATTTTTATCACTCTTCTTTGATGTATCATTAAGCTCATTTTCAGACACATAACTATGAGGGTCTTCACTATCATAGTACAAACTCCCAGAACCAATGCCATCATCACTGCCATTAGCACCATCACTGTCAACAGAACTTGCATCATCACCATCATGCAGGTCTTCTTCTTCTTCAAGAAAATAATCTTCATCAGTTCCATCATCACCTTCATGTACATCCTCTTCATGTCCTCTCATTGAAGCCTGATCAGCAACACCACTAACATCATGCTCACTCTCACTTTCTAAACATGGACTATGAGTGACTACACCTATAAGATCACCTGATAACAGTTCATCGCCATCACTTTCCTCATTGACATCCTCTGTATCTTCCTCTTCAACAAGTTCATAGTCATCATCATGACTTTCACTATGAGCGTATGCACCTACAACAATATCACCTGATAACAGCTCATCAGCATCACTTGCCTCATAATCATCATCATCATTATCATCATCTGTATATTCCTCTTGAACAGGTTCATAATCATCATAATCACTCTCAGAATTGTCATCATCAACACCTCTAGGAACACCATCAACATCCTGTTGTTCAGTAGTGATAGCAATACCATGAGTATCATCTTTCTCAGCAGCAGGTTGTAATACCCGAGATTAATTTAAGAGTATTAATAGTACTACTCATACCAACAAGGTGCATCTCCTTTTAAGGGAGCTCATTAGTCAAGAACTCCAAAGTTAAGCGTGCTTGCATGGGAGTAGTCTTGGGATGGGTGACTCCCTGGGAAGTTTCTCAGGTCGCGCACGAGTGAGGACAAAGTGCGCAGAAAAGGCTAGTGGCGGTTTGTGAGGACAGTACTAGAGGTCAAAAGTAACTACCTCGAGGCGTACGGGGCCGAGGTGTTACAAATGGTATCAGAGCAACCCTGCGACAGTGTGCTGACCCGTTGGATATCGGGCGGGCACTTAGCGGGGCAAGATTCTGGGGTTTGATTGAGATTGGTTTAAGGACGCAACGAGGACGTTGCGATCCTAAGTGGGGGTGATTGTAATACCCGAGATTAATTTAAGAGGATTAATAGTACTACTCATACCAACAAGGTGCATCTCCTTTTAAGGGAGCTCATTAGCCAAGAACTCCAAAGTTAAGCGTGCTTGCATGGGAGTAGTCTTGGGATGGGTGACCCCCTGGGAAGTTTCTCAGGGCGCGCATGAAAGAGGACAAAGTGCGCGGAAAAGGCTAGTGGCGGTTTGTGAGAACAGTACTAGAGGTCAGAAGTAACTATCTCGGGGCCTATGGGGCCGAGGTGTTACACAGGTACACTACAATCAACATCCTTTTGGTCAGGAGTAGGGGCAGTATCGTGGATATCATCTTCCTCAGCAGTAGGTAGAGTACCATCAACACCCTCTTGGTCACCAGTAAGGGCACTACCATCAACATGCTCTTGCTCAACACTACCTACACTTCTAGGCTCTTTGTCTTTACCAAATTCCAACTCCAAAACAAGGGAAGCATCATCTAACCCATGCTCCACATAAATGTCTAACTCACCCCATTTCGCAACTTCCTCAATTAAAAGTATAGTATTGTAATCATCACTCAACAATCTTAAGGCTTCCATGGGTTCATGACATGGCTCATAATAAAGGGCCACAATATTGGAGTAGCAATCCTTCTTAATGTACTTAAGGAGGTGTGGGTAAGAGATGTAATCTATGTCAACCTCAATTCTTTCTACTTCTCCATGAACATATCTCATCTTGGGACCTCGAACAAAATTACCCCCACGATTAATGTATAACTCCACATCAACGAACATTATTTCAGCAATGAACAACCTAATTCGTATCAAGTAACACTCATTATATGAACACTTTTTAGGAAAAGAATTAAATGAACTGATGTTTGAAATTTCAAATGTCTGAATGGCTTACCTCCAAAAAACCCTAGTCGCACTCGTCCGCACAAATTCTTTCTGATTCCAACCACGCCTAGCAGGAGAAACTAACTACAACCGATGTTCTTTGCTTCAACAGTAGGTCTTCGTTCACAAGAGTGGTTAGTGTTCAAACACTGTTGTGAAAATATAAGACATGTGTAAGAAGAAAAACGTTTAAGTGTTTGAGGTTCAGACCCACCGTTTTAAGGAACATTCAAAATAAGCCACATGTATATTATTTATCCATGTTCATTCCACGTCAAACCCACATCAGCGCCATTAAAGGCTCACCGGATGTAACCGGTTACGAATAGGTCAAAATTAAAGAGGCCAATTGCATTTTTTCGGGTTAAAATGTCTATTAGTGAGGTCAACGGGTTAAGGGATCAATTTCAAATATGCAAGTAGGTCAAGGGCCTATTGCCACTTTTCTCAAGAAAATATAACAAAAAGTAGAGTGGGAAAAAGATCTTCAATAAGAAGAGATTGATTAAGACGAGAAACATAAAAAAATGAAATAAAAATACGGGAAGACAAAGAATATGACAAAAAGATCTATTTGGGAGAAATTTTACAAAAATTACTCTGCTAATAGAGTAAGAAATACTACCTCCGTCCCAATTTACTTAGCCATCTTTGACTTTTTCAGTCAAAGGTGCTAATCTTTGACCAATTATTTAAACTAATATATTTATGCAAAATTTAATAATTTTATACTTTTATGATAGTATTTTTAACAAAGAACATTTTCATATCATTTTCATATTATTAATACTTTCTCTATATAAACATATAATCGGTCAAAGTTAGACGTCATTGACTTGAAAAGTTAAGTTTGACTAAGTAAAATGGGACGGAGGGAGTAGAATAATAAAATGGAAAATGGGATCGTTTTGAGCATATTTGTGAAAGGTGAGATTATTTATGTAAGTTTTTCAAAGAAAGGATAAAAAACCTGATATTGTAGGTCATCAATGGGTGAGGATCCAACAAAAGAAGATGAGATGCAATGGTGGAATTATTTTGAGATTACATAAAGGTGAGATTATTAAGAGAAGACTGATGAAAAATGGGATTATCCTTGTCAATTTTTCCTATCTAAAAAGAAAGAAGAGTAAGTTATTTGCTATTAATAAAAATATTTAGTAAAAGAGAAAATGAATTAGTGAAAACAACATTTACAGATAAAATTTCAAGTCTTGCGGATAGACTATATATAATTCGTATATAAACTTATGTGTTTAAGTAATTTATAAAAATGCTTAAATTGATATGTATACTTTCTAATTCATTTCTTGGAAGTGTATTTATTTCTTCTCTCTTCTTTTTTTATACATGTTTATGAATTGTATTACATAGTATTATTAATTATAGCTTACTATAGATTATTTTTTTGTTTTATTTCCTAATTACTATTTTTTAATCAACAAACATGTTTTAGCTAAAACTAAAAAAAGAAACTGAATTAAAATAAATCGAACCGAAAAACCTTGATTTCAAAATGTTAAACATAAAACTAAACAGAACCAATCTCAACTGAACTTTTAATTTTAGTTCGGCATTTGATTTTAGATGAAAATGGAACTGAAACCGAAAGCACCTACTCTATCCCACACTTCATATATTACCTTTAGTTTCTTTTATCTTCAAACCAAAAGCAATATTAAATCAATACAGCGTTAGCCACTCGGTTGGAGATACAATCAGGAATAAACTCATACTCAATACATTGATGTGAGATAACAACATGTGCTCGCGCTAAAGCAAGGGCTACATGATTCGCATATCTTCAACAAAAAGAGATATCAAAATTACTTTGTCTTCGACAACATCCATATATCATCAATAAACAAGTGACAAGAAGTTCCCATACCCTCCCCACCCATTCCAATTTCCTATCTGCAAATCCCCCATGAGTAGCGTATAACAACTCTTCATTAAAAAAAACTCATTCTGTTCACATGTCCACCAGAACCATCCTTTTTATCATGCATACTAATAGGAATACTCAATATTTTATCCCTATCTGCCTGATTAAAAATATTTGCAATTCTATCATGATTCCATTGTTTCCCTGTAATATCACACAAGGCTGCTACATTCATATCCCTTATTCCTGTTGGCCAACTAGAAGTAACTCTCCCCGAGTCTGTACTTGACAGCCAGGCATCCCAAATTTGGACATCAATCCCATTCCCCACTCTTCATCTAATATTATTTTTTAAAATAACTCGAATCTCATGAATGCTTCTCTAAATAAAAAAATGATTATTACCCAAATTAGCATTAAGGAAACTAGAATTTGGGAAATACCTTGCTTGCAACTCACGGCTCATGAGACTTCCTGATTCTGTAATTAGGCGCCACCCCTGTTTTGCTAACATAGCGAGTTTAAATTCTCTAATTCTTCTGAAGTCTAATCCTCCTGCCTCTTTCGGTTTACAGAGAGCTTCCCACCGCCTCCATCCCAGCCCTTTTTTATCAAACTTTGATCCCCTCCACCAAAACTCATTCAATAATTTTTCTATATCATCACACAAATCTTTTGGAAGAAGAAAGACATTCATGGCATAATTCGACATTGCCTGGATAACTGTCACGGCCCAGACCGCATCTAAGCACGTGTACAACCGCCGTATGACCAAGTGACGTCACTCGCAAGTCAACGTGACTTAATCATACAAGGCGTCTATCAATATAATCCATCCATACTCAGTAGTAAACATACATAACAACATCACAGTTTAGATTAATCGAATAGCGGAAATATGCAATAATCAATTGTGCGATTTGTGGGCCACACATGGCCAAAACGTGGGCTCGTAGGCCCAAAAACATGTATGTTGGTGCATGTTGGTCCCGTTTATAATGGGAACAGTCTAGAGGGGGGGTGAATAGACTGTTCAGGATTTTTCAAACTTTTCTCTAAGTCACTACTGACTTATAAGAGATGGTCGAAATCTGGTGACAGAGAAGGTCAAGTTCTGATGGCAGAACTGGACCTGGCAGCGGATAGGTTTCTGTCCGGGTAGCCTCAGAAAAAACTAAGGCAAATGCCTTTCTGATAACTCTTGAGGGAGATCTACTGAACACGGAGTCCAACCTTTTGAGTTAAACAGTCAAAATCTTAAGTGCAGAAATAAATGCGTAAAGTAAATGACATCGGGGATTTTTATAGTGGTTCAAGGAACAACGTGTTCCTCTAGTCCACTGTTCCACTAAGCTTGCAAAAACAACAGTTTACAACGCCTTAGTCCCTAGAACTTAAGAAGCACTCCACGTCTTCTTCAAGCCTAGTTGCCACCCGGGATGCAGTCCTGCTTCCCGATGGCTGGTCTTGTTTCACTGAGTCTCTTGGAAGTATCCCCACTTCACTTACTCCAGTTAGTTTGAGACGTCCCTTCTTTTTCAAGAAGTGTTTGATTCAAGATCAGTTTTCTCCAACGTTGCTTCTTCACAAAAGATATGTAAGTGAGGCTTTCGAAGTGTTGAAGAACTAGAGGAACTTTGCTCTTTGTTGGATGAGAGGATAGGAGTTGATATCTTTCCAACGTAAGCTTTCCTTGTTTGAAGTAAATGAATATGAACTCTCAAGGAAGCTTTTTCATGCAGATGGTGTAGTTTATGCAAAGTTATAGAGCTAAAAGTTGTCCTGGTAGTTCTTCGAAGTGTATCTTATATACTGGGAGCAGTCTTCCCGTTGGAGTGTAGAAGACAGCTTCATTAAATGCTTGTACTGTTGATTTGACCGGTTGGACCTTCGACTTGCTATTTTGGGGGCGTGAAGGTACCCGCATGGTCAATCATCAGCTTTAAATATATCTCCGTACGTATAGCATTAATTGAGCATTTAATGCGTGTACAGTACTATGTTACCGTCGAATGGATCCTGGCCGTTAGAGGATTTCCCGTTAGTTTCACGGCCGTTGGTAAGTGCCTTCGAATTCTGCTAAGTAAGAGCAAGTCGGATGAGGCTTTCTGATCCGAACTCTGATGTCTGCCTCTGATGCCAACTCTGGTAGCGAACTCTGGTAGCTTCTCTGGAGAGCAATTCTGGGAGCAACTCTGGTGAGCAACTCTGAGAGCAACTCTGGTAGAGACCAAGAGGGTTTCTGGCATGTCGACTATTCTAATACTTACAAAGAAATTTCTAATTCAAAATTTCTATAGGGGTACTTTCAAATTCTAATTAACCTAGCATCATCAAAATCTAATTACATTTATTCCTTAGAATTTCCCCCTTTTTGATGATGCCAAAACCCTTTAACTATTTCCAGAGAAGTGTCTTTCACCATAAAAGAATAAAGTTAAAAACTTTCATTAAAATCTTGGTGGGCAACTTGGCATAGGAAAATAGTAAGAGTACAGTACAATCAAATAGCAATCAAAAAAGAATAAGGTAACAGAGCAAGAAACTAATAAAAACACAGAAAGCAAGTAAGAACAGATAATTGAAGATGCCATGCAAATTAGAGGCAGAGATGGTATCTTATTATCCAGAGAGAGTAAATACAAGAGATAGAAGAGACTAAGAGTTTTCTTCATCTACCTGGGGTTCTGCTTCATCAATTCTCTTGAGTTCTGCATTGACTTTTGCTCTGATGGAGGCTAGATTCCTCGGATTCTGGCATTCTGCCCAGTGAGGCTCTAATTTGCAGTCCAAGTAGTTTCTGATAGCTTCTGATATGTTTTTGCTTGGAATGACCTTCATTTGCCACCACATTTCAGCTTCTTGGATAGAGCCACCATGGTTGATCTAGACAAGTCCATCATTGTCCATGAACAGGTTCTCTTGCTGAAGTGGAGTCATGAGCTTCTTCATCTGTGCAAATTGGGCTCTGTCAGGCTTTGACAAACCACTCTTCATCCATTCGTTGAATGAGAAGTTGGAAGACTTCTTCTTAGATCCTCTAGGAGGTGGTGGTGGTGGTCTGTAAGTTCCAGTAGCAATCTTCTTTTTCTTAGCAGCTTCATAGTAAAGGGCAGGGTCACTAGAGGATGATGGGGTTCTGATGGGTAGATCTCTGGTGCTGGGGCCCTCTTCTTCTCTAGTTTCTTCCCCGTTTTTGGCATCAACAAGATCGCCAAGGAGAAGTTCAATCTTGGAGATTTCTGAAGCTTGAGCATCTCTGATTTCCTCAAGGGCTTCAGGCAGAGTCTGGGTAACAGAGGCCAGTCCTTCAATCAGGCTCTGTTGTCTCTCCATTGTCGATTGGATTCTCTGTGTACTGGCTTTAAGGAGTACCAACTTCTGGTATCGCTCCTTGTCCTTTTGAAGAAGATCTGAGGCTTGCGCTTTGTGTTCTTTACAAAGAATCCCTATCTCCATAAAACGCTCTGAGGATTGATCAGCATTCCATTGTATAATGTTTATGGCTTCAGTGATCTCCTTCAGTTTCTCGTTCTGATCATTTGAAGATTGGGAGTGAAAGTAGAGGACAGAGTTAATTCCATCCACTTCCCTAGAAACTGTATCCATCTTGGTAGTGGAGGAGTTCACGAATGCGTGCAGGGTCTCTGTCAGAAAGTCAACCTTTTCTGATAGCTGCTGTAAGCCCTGGTTGAGATTGATATTGGTGTGGGGTCATATGTTCATAATGCTTGTCATTGATGAGTATAAGCTTGTTCATGTTATCCAGCATCTGGCCACAAAACTCTTCCGTAGATTGCACAAATTGATTGAAGGTGATATGAGGTTCTTCTATAGTAAACCCTGGCATCTCTAAACCTCGGCCCTTAGGTAGTGGAGAATTGTTGTCAGTGGGTTTAGGAGAATGATCTCTAGGAGGTGTCTTCCTCCTCTTAGATGTGAAGTCAGCCGCAAGAGAGGATGTGAGGAATCCATCATTATCAGCATCTGAGGATAAAATACGGATGGGGATCTCTTTCTTGGGCGTTGAGGCTACAGAGTGTTGGGGAGAGATTTGTGGTGTAGCAGCTCTCGAGTTGGACTTGGATTTCTGCTGAGGGGGTGAGCTTTTGTGAGGAGGGGTTTTCTGGTGGGGAGAGTTCTGATGAATAGGGGATCTCTGATGAGAGGAGCCTTGGTGAGTGATGGATTTCTGAGGTTGAGGGGCGGGTGGAGGTGAGGGTGAGCGGTTTCTAGTAGGTGTAGGTTGTTTGCAAGGTGATTGAGACTTGGATTTGGACTCCTGCGGAGTTGGGTTTCTGGTGGGTGAAGATGGGGGAGAGGAGGTTTTCTGTTTGGGTGGAGATGGAGAAGGAGATTTTGGGGGAGTGTTGGCAGGAGAGACAATAACAAGTGGAAGGGATTTGGGAGAGGGAGGAGGGAGTTCTGGAGAGTTATGAACAGAAGGGGAGTTAGGAATTACCTCCATGACAGTTTCTTCAAACTGTGAATCTCTTCACTCCTTAATTAGCTTCTCCATGACCAATGGAAGATCATTAGCAGTGGAGGGTTCTCCTTCTCTGTGTGCACTAGGTCTAAACTTGATCAGAGATTCCTTCCTCTTCTTCTCCATAAGCCAGACATTAAATTCAGCCATCTCATGTTCCTCCAAAGCTTTCACATGCTTCTCTGGAGATGATGAAGTCAGGGGTGCTTTGCCTTGATATTTCTCTTTCTTTTTCTGTAGAACAGAGATGAGAAGTGCAAGGTCAAAGCATTAGGACACGTCTTCTGTGCCTACCCAGTGAAGAACTGCAGCTTCTTCTGCCTCATAGCTATCAAAATATTTGATTATTTTCTGGAGTGGTCCCATTCTCCATCTTCTCCATGCTAGGACTCTTTCAAACTGCTTCTGTAGGATTACATTGAAGTCAGTTTTAGGCTCCATTTCTGGTGAGGCTTGACGTTCTGGTGAATGTACAAAACTTGGCAACTCTGGTGCAGATTCAGGTTGTGCCTCTGGGTGATCCTCAGATCCAGGTTCCCCCTGAATCTCTGATTCCTTAGCAGGTAAACCTGCTCTCTGCTTCTTCTTTTTCTGGTGCTGGGAACCAGAGTTGTCAGAGTCCTCACTCTGAACAACTAATTTTCTTCTCCTCTTCTGCTTTTGCTTCTTAGCAGGGGATTTTTTGGTTGGCTTCGGAGAGGCCAACTCTGATGCGACCACCTCTTGTGCATCCTCCTCTGGTGTGGCCTTCCTGTCATTCTTCTTCTTCTTCCTGACATCCCTTGCAGCCTGCGACTGCTCAGGTTGTTCTGAAGTCACAGTGGGCTTCTTGGAAGTCTTCCTGGGAACAGGTTTGGGTTTCACAGCCTGTTGTTCCCTCTTTTTCTCTAGTCTTTCTTCTCTTTTCAGTTCAGCAGAGATGGCTATATTCAGCTTAGGAGATGCAGTGAGAAAGATGGTTTTGGAGTGGTCAACTGGGGAAGGATCCCTGAGTTGAACTCCATGGGCAGTGAGGATTGCAGAGAGAAGAAGACCATGGCCCATCTTGGTTGAGAAAAGGCATGTTTTCTGATCCTTCTTCTTTATAAACTTAGTCAAAGAACAGAAAATTACCTCGCCCCAGTTTATGTTCATGCCATGATGCACTACAAAGATTGCTTTGGCATTGGCAGTGTTCATCTCATCAGTTGAACCAGTTTTGCACCACAAGCACCTGTGCATGATGCTGACCAGCTTCTCATAGTCCTTCTTCAGTAAGAACTTCTTCATGTACAGCTTGTCTAGGTTGGCGGCCTCAGGGCGGCAGTAGGTCTGTACAAATGCTTCAACAGAGACATCCACTGATTCCAGGTCGATGAGAGTAGGAGTTTCAGGGTCTTGAAAGTCTAGTTGGACTCCAATGAATTCGTTAAGGGCATCTGCATTCAGAGTGATGCTTTTTCCCTGCACCTGGGATTGAACATCGTCCTTGGTGATGGTGGCGTTGAGGTAGAACTCAGCCACATCCTTGGTGCTGAGTTGTTCGTAAGGGTGAGCAACAACTTTGCTCAGTTGAGACTCGTTCATCCCCTGGATGATCTTTGCCATCCGTTTCTGGTTTTCTGCGAGTAGCGGTAGAGCTGACATGTCCACCTTCATGCCAGTCAAAATGTTGGCAACAATAGTCTTGGCTTCCTCCTTAGTGAGGTCGTTGACGTTGATGAAGTTCATTTTTAGGAGGGGATGGAAAGATTTTCTGAGTGCTTTGAGAGAGTTTGAAGGCTTGAGAGTAAAAGTAAGTTTAGAACGACGAAGTAGCAGTAGTGGTTTAGGTTAAAGAAAGTGGGTATAAATGGTTTAGGGTAGTGGACGTTTGAGATTATTGGCGGTTTCGAGGCAGCATTTAATGAAATGCGGGCGGAAAACGTTTCCATTAGATACGTAATGATCAGGGTTATTCTGGTAAAAGACTTGTTCAAACAATTAGGTCTATCCCGTTCCTCGAATAATTGCCAAGTCCACGACCACTTCTGTTGAATTTCTGATGAGGATCTCTGATCAGAGAAGGGGTTCTCTGATGAGTGAAGTTCTGATGATCCGAGATGGAGGTTTTCAGATATACGGTTCTCTGGTCTAGGGATAGCAGTTCTGGTCCAGTGTATCTCTGGTTCATGTATCTCTGGGAAGATCATCCATCATTCCCAGTTCTTCCCTTAGCTTGTTAAACCTTCCCTCAGGTAAAGGCTTGGTTAATATGTCTGCTAGCTGATCTTCTGTAGGTACATGCTCCATACTGATATGCTTCTTTTCTACATGATCTCTGATGAAGTGATGTCTGATCTCAATATGCTTTGTCCTTTGAATGAAGCACTGGGTTCTGAGTGATTGCAATGACACTGGTGTTGTCACACAACAGCTTGATCTCCTTTACATGAATTCCATAATCCTTGAGTTGTTGCTTCATCCACAGAAGTTGGGCACAACAACTTCCAGCTGCAATATATTCAATTTCTGTTGTACTGGTTGAGATAGAGTTCTGCTTCTTGCTAAACCAGGAGACAAGTCTCCCACCTAGCAGTTGGCAGTGACCAGAGGTGCTCTTCCTGTCTAACCTGCAACCTGTAAAATATGAGTCAGAGTAACCAATTAGTTCAAAGTTACCTCCCTTGGGATACCATAGGCCTGCATTTGGATTTCCTTTGATATATCTGATGATTCTTTTAACAGTGCTTAGATGGCTCTCCTTGGGATTTGATTTGTATCTGGCACAGATTCCAACAGAGAATGAGATATCTGGTCTGCTTGCAGTTAGATAGAGGAGAGATCCTATGATTCCTATGTAAGTTGTTGCATCGACATCTTTTTCTTCATCATCTGGACCAATTCCTTGTGATGTGTTCATGGGAATCTTCACTGAGGATTTGCCTTCCACTCCAAACTTCTTGATCATGTCTCTGGTGTACTTCCCTTGGTTTATGAACATTCCTTCTGGAACTTGTTTTACTTGCAATCCTAGGAAGTAACTCAGTTCTCCCATCATACTCATTTCAAATTGACTTTGCATTACTTGAGAAAATTTCTTGCACAGTTTTGAATTAGTACTACCAAATATAATTGTTGGTCCCGGTTATACTGGATACAGTCTAGAGGGGGGGTGAATAGACTGTATTGGTTTTTAGCTTTTTAAAACTAAGTACCAGTTTTTCATAATAGCCTGTTCTGTTGAGAGAACAGACTGGCAGCGGATGGGGTTCTGGCAGGGAGTTCTGTTAGCCTCAGAGAAGCAAAGGCAGAAGGCCTTCTGTTAACTCGTAGAACGAGTTCTGCTGAACACAGATACCAAGTTCAGGGAGTTAAACGGTTCTAACTAAATGCAAGTATTAAAAGCAGTAAGTAAACGACACCAGTGATTTTTATAGTGGTTCAAGGAACAACTCGTTCCTCTAATCCACTGTTCCACTAAGCTGTAAAAACTGCCGTTTACAAAGCCTTAGTCCTAGCACTTAAGAAGCACTCCACGTCTTCTTCAAGCCTAGATGTGTCCTGGGATGCACTGCCTGGCTTCCTTTAACACTGGTCCTTTCACTGAGTCTCCTTGAAGTATCACCACTTCACTACTCCAGTTATTCGGACGTCCTTCTTGTAGCAAGAAGAGTTTCTGTTGAAACAGAGGTTCCTCCAACTAGCTTCGTTATAAAATGTATGTATGTGAAGAGCTTGAAGAGTTGAAGAACACTTGGAACTTTGCTTGAGTAGGAAAGAGTATTTTTCCGACTTCTGCCTTCTCTTGTAGAGGATAGTAAGTTTGAATCTCAAGGAGGCTTTTGCTTTTCAGAGTTTGAATATCTTGCTTGGTTAGCAATGTGGTTGCAGAATTATGGCAAAGTTATTCGGTTGTTCTTCGTAGTGTATCTTTTATACTGAGGTTGTCTTCCCGTTGGAGGAGTAGAAGGACAACTGCATTAAATGAGCGATCAGTTGACTTGACTAGTGGAGCCCGGTAAGGTTGGCGGGTTACTATTTTGGGATAAAGTATTCCTGACATTCCGGCCAATCATCTGCAATTACTCTATGTAGCATGGGGTGCATTAAATGAGCATTTAATGCATGCACTGTAGCTTTTCCGTTTTATACTCCTAGCCGTTTGAAGGAATCTTTATGTTGACTTCCCGGCTTTGTGGATTTCTTCCAAGTGTCAGACCTTCTGGTGTTACTAACAGAGAACTGAATCAGAGAAGATCATGAGCACTTCTGTTGTTGGTAGCTTACAGAGAACCAGGAGGGTTTCTGTCACGCTAAAGGGTAACAGAGACCCTGACATTTTCTGTTCCTAGACAGAGAACCAAGATCTTCTGTCTGGAGGACTTCTGGTAGAGAGGCCTTCTGGTAGTCGAATATGCTAAGAATTTTACAAGGGAAAATTCTAATACATAATATCTAAAGGGGTATTCTACAGTCCTAATTAATATAGCATCATCAAAATCTAAATACAATTATTCCTTACAATTTCCCCCTTTTTGATGATGCCAAAACCCTTTAACTATTTCCAGAGAAGTGCCTTCACCACAAAAATTTAAAGTTTAAAACTTTTCATTTAAAATCTTGGTGGGCAACTTGGCATAGGAAAATAGTAAGAGTACGATACATTCAGATAGCAGATAAAATATCACAAAGCAATCAAACAAACAAACACAAACAGAAAGTAAGGAAAAAAAAAGGAGATTGGGGAATTGCCTTACAACGTGTGAGGCAGAGATGTTCTTTTATTAAGGTGGATTACAAGATTGTCTGATTACATAATAGCCTTGGCTGCTTCAGCTCTTGCTTGTTCATCCAGTCCTTGTAGTCTCTTTAATTCAGCATTCACCTCTTTTCTGATTGCAGCCAGATTTCCAGTTCTCTGGTAGGAGGCCCAGACAGGTGAGAGTTTGCAGTCTAAGTAGTTAAGAACACCTTCATGGATATCTTTTCCTGGTACTATACTGTTGTGAAACCAGAATTCTGCTTCCTCCAGAGATCCACCATGTCTGACCTTCACTTGACCATCATGGTCCAAGTAGAGATTCTATTGTTGAGTAGAGGTCATCTTCTGCTTCATTTCATCAAATTGTGTAGTAGTCATCACCTGAGAACCTCCCATTCTCCATTCTTTAAAACTTAGAGCTTTCTTTTTCTTGGATCCTTTCTTCAGTGGGGATGGAGGTCTAGGAATACCAGCTAGCCTTTTCTTCTGAAGAGCAGCCTCAAAGTAAGGTGTTGGATCCACACTTGGTTCAGCAGATGTTGAGGTTCTGGAGGTTTTGGGTTTTGATAGATGAGGGCCTTCTTCCCCCTTTTTGGCATCATCTAGATCACCAAGCAAAAGGGAGAGCTTCTGGAATTCTGAGGCCTGAGTAGAGGCAATCTGTTCCAGGGTTTCTGGTAAGGTCTGAGTCACAGATGTGAGACCTTCAATAAGCCCATGTTGCTTCTGAAGTGCAGATAGGATATCTTTATTACTGGCTTCTAAGAGAACCATCTTCTGGTATCTCTCTTTGTCGGGCAAATAGAGTCCTGGCTTGATCACGATGGACTTTGCACAGTTCCTCTATGTCCAGTAGCTGTTCCTTTGTCTTGCTATCAGCCCATTGAAGTTCCTCAATATTGGAAGAGATTGTTTCAATAGCTTGTCCCTGAGCTATCAGAGTCTGATGAAATGTGAAGAGGGTCTTATGGATACCTTCCACTTCCCTTGACAGTGTATCTGTTTTAGCAGTTGAGGAGGCCATGAAGTCGTTGAGAGATGTTGTCAGATTCTCAAAGCGGTCTGAGATAAACTGCATCCCAGAGTTGAGATTATCATCCACATGAGCAAGGTGCCCATAATGCTTGTCATTGATCTGTATCAACTTATTCATGCCATGGAGGAGTTGGCCACCAAAGTCTTCAGCTGCTTCAACGAATTTGTTGAAGGGAATTTGGTTCTCTTGTTCAACAGATGGAGGCATCTCTAGACCTCTTGACTTAGGCACAGGAGGCCTTCTGGGTTGTTTTTCACTCTGAGGAGGTGTCTTCTTCCTCTTGGAAGTTTCATCAGCAGCAATGGAGGATGTAAGAAATCCATCATTGTCACTGGAAGAGGAGGGCACCCTGAAGATAGGTTTTCTGATGGGGGTGGAGGCCACAGAATGTTGAGGGGAGATAGGTGTGGCTGCATCTTGTGGTGTATGCTGAGGAGAGGCAGTTTTGGATTTGTTGATGGAGGGGTTTTCTTGTTGTGAGGGAGCATTCTGTTGTTGTGGAGGAGAGGGTGGAGGTGATGGTGATCTGGATCGGATTGAGGGTTGGGATTTGCAGAGAGATGGATTTTTGGTTTTTGGTGAGGAGGTTTTCTGTTGGGGTGAAGTTGTAGAGGAGAAGATCCGTTGGTGTTGATAAGGGATAATTTGTCCTTGAGGGGATGGGGATTTGGAGTTTGAGGTTTTCTGGGGTGTAGGGGTTTTCTGTGGAGAGGAGGGTTTCTGAGGAGTTGAGGAGGTGTTCTGTTTAGTGATGGTTTTCTGTGAGGGTGAGAGGGATTTCTGTTGAGATTGGGGTGAAGTGACTTTAGGAGAGGGAGGGGGAGAAGGAATGATTGTGGGAATTACCTCTAGAACAGTTTCAGTGAACAGAGAGTCTCTCCATTCTTTGATAAGTATTTCCATGACCAGAGGTAGGTCATTTGCAGTAGAGGGTTCACCTTCTCCATGTGCACTGTGTCGAAACTTGATCATTGACTCCTTCCTCTTCTTCTCAACAAGCCAAGCATCAAATGCGTCCATCTCATGCTCTTGAAGAGCCTTCACATGGTCTTCTGGTGAGTTTCTGACCAGAGGTGCTTTGCCTTGAAGTTTCTCCTTCTTCTTCTGTAGGACAGAAAGAAGAAAATCCTTGTTTAGGCAGGACTCCACATCTTCTGTGTCAGCCCATCTGAGTACTTCTTCTTCTTCAGAGATGAAGTAGGACAAGTTCTTGAGGAGGTCAGTGAGAGGTCCCACTCTCCACTTTCTCCATGCCAGAATCCTGATGAATTTCCTATCAGGGTTTGAAGTACTGCTTCCTTCTTGGTGTTCTGGTGAAGGAACCACCATAGGTTGATCATTTTCAGAGGCAGGAGGAGAAGAATGTAGTTCCCCCTGAGAAGTGGCATTCTGCACAACTTCTTCTTCTGAGTCACTTGACTCAAAGATGATTCTCTTGCCGTGCCAAGCATTTCTGTTGGCTGGGGCAGAGGTGACAGAGTCCTCCAGTTTCTCCTGTGCTGCAGGTGTCAAGATTTTGGCCTTCTTAGCAATGGGGGAGGCAGAAGGGGTGCTTGCTGAAGAGATAGGTGAAGGAGCCTTTCTCTTAAGTACAGATTTCTTTGCCACCAACTTGTGGACTTTGACAGGTGTGATCTTTTTCCTGGGAACCTTCTTGACTACCTTCTTCACCAAAGGTATTTCTTCTTCAGAGTCAGAAGGGGTAGGGGGTTTCTGTTGCTTCTTTGAGACTTTCTTTGGTTGAACAACCTTCTGTTGTTGCCTTTCCCTGTTGAACTCAATGGTTCTGAGTCTTTTCTGTTCTGCCTTGATAGCAACCTTCCTGTCACTAGAGGTGTTGAGGAAGAGCAGCTTGGTGTAGTCTGCCTCGACAGAGTTTCTCAGTCCTATCCTTGCTGTGAGCAGGATTTCAGAAATGAGGAGACCATAACCCATGGGGGTTCTGAAAAGACCTGTCTCCTTGTCTTTCTTCTTGATGAACTCAACAAGGGATTTGATAATTACATGTCCCCAGTTGATGTTCATCCCATGATGAACTGCAAAGACAGCCTTTGCATTCAGCGCATTCATGTCATCTGTGGAGGTGCTCTTGCTCCAGACGCACCTATGCAGGATGTTGACCAGTTTTTCATAGTCGCTCAGGAGAAGATTTTTCTTCATGTAAAGCTTTGGAACTCTACCCACTGCAGGTCGGCAGTAGAGTTGGACAAAGTTGTCCACAGTGACATTGACACTGTCCAGAGTGAGGAAGCCTTCAGTTTCCTCTTCTTGTGGATCCTCTACCACGCCAAAGAGAGCGTTGAGGTCTGCAGGAGTGAGGGTAATGTCTTCACCATTGACATTAGACCGAATGGTCTCCCCTTCGTATGTAGCATTGAGATAGAACTCTGCTACGTCCCTTGTGCTGTAGGAGTCAAAGTGATAGCCTACCACTTTGCTCAATTGGGAGTCCTCCATTCCCTTGATGATCTTCATCATCGTGTCGTGGTTTGAAGCGAGTTCAGGGAGTGCGGAGAGGTCGCAGTTCATCCCTGTGTAAATGTTCGAAACAAGAGTGTTGATTTCCTCCTTGGTGAGGTCGTTGATGTTGATGAAAGCCATTTGTTCAGAGAAGAGTTGCAGAAAGCTTGAGAGCTATGGAGGTTTGAGAGTTTGAAAGTAATGAGAGCGGTAGTGGTTTAGGTTTGCGAAAAGGGAATTTATGTGTTTGGGTTAGTGGACGTTTGGAATTAATTTATGGTTCCAAGAAACCAATAAATGTAAAAAGGGGCGGAGTAAATAAACGGGGGCGCAGTAAATATTATACGGCTTGATACCGTTTTAAGGGTAAAAAGGTAAAAGACCTTTAATAGTTTACTAAGGTACCCGGTTTCAGAAAATTTCTAAGTCCAAAACCTTCTGAGGATTTTTCTGTAGAAGGGGGGTTTTCTGTTGCTGAGGTGTTCTGCCAGGGTAGGAATCAGAAGGGGTTGACAGAAGGGGTTCTGCTACAGGTATTCTGTCAACAGCAAAAGAGCAACAGAGGGCCTTCCTTTTCATCTTTCCCTTGGAATCTCATCCATCATTCCCAATTCCTCTCTCAGTTTGTTGAACCTAGCCTCAGGGAGAGGCTTTGTCAAGATATCTGCAAGTTGGTCTTCTGTTGGTACATGTTCCATGCAGATGTGCTTCTTCTCTACATGGTCTCTGATGAAGTGATGTCTGATCTCAATATGCTTTGTTCTGGAATGAAGAACTGGATTCTGAGTGATAGCAATGGCACTAGTGTTGTCACACAACAACTTGATCTCCTTTGCTTGAATTCCATAGTCTTTCAGTTGTTGCTTCATCCAGAGTAGCTGAGCACAGCAACTCCCAGCTGCAATATACTCTGCCTCAGCTGTACTTGTTGAGATGGAGTTCTGCTTTTTGCTAAACCAGGAAGCAAGCCTTCCTCCTAGCAATTGGCAGTGACCAGAGGTGCTCTTTCTGTCTAGTCTGCAACCTGCAAAATCTGAGTCAGAATAACCAATTAGTTCAAAGTTACCTCCCTTGGGATACCATAGGCCTGCATTGGGGTTTCCTTTGATATATCTGATGATTCTCTTTGCAGCACTTAGATGGCTTTCCTTGGGCTTTGACTGGTATCTGGCACAGATTCCAACAGAGAATGAGATGTCTGGTCTGCTTGCAGTTAGATACAACAGAGATCATATGATTCCTCTGTATGTTGTTGCATCTACATCCTTTCCTTCATCATCTGGACCAATTCCTTGTGAGGTGTTCATGGGAATCTTCACTGATGATTTGCCTTCCACTCCAAACTTCTTGATTAGATCTCTGGTGTACTTCCCTTGATTGATAAAGATCCCTTCTGGAACTTGTTTGACTTGAAGTCCTAGGAAGTAGCTGAGTTCTCCCATCATACTCATTTCAAATTGACTCTGCATTACTTGAGAAAATTTCTTGCACAGTTCTGGATTAGTACTACCAAATATAATGTCATCAACATATATTTGTACTAATAGAATATGATTAGCAACAGAGATTTGAAATAGAGTTTTGTCAACCTTTCCTTTAGTAAACTCATGGTTCACTAGGAAAAGGGACAATGTGTCATACCAGGCTCTGGGAGCTTGCTTAAGGCCATAGAGGGCCTTTTTAAGCTTGTAGACACAAGAAGATTGAGTAGGAATGACAAAACCTGGTGGTTGTTCCACATAAACTTCTTCTTCAAGATCTCCATTCAGAAATGCACTCTTGACATCCATCTGGTAGACCTTGATGTTGTTGTAGGCAGCATAGGCTAGAAAGATTCTGATGGCTTCAAGTCTGGCAACTGGTGCAAAGGTCTCATCAAAATCTATTCCTTCTTCTTGACAATATCCTTTAGCCACTAGCCTTGTTTTGTTCCTTACAATGTTGCCGTCTTCATCTGCTTTGTTCTTGAATACCCATTTGGTTCCAATGACATTCTGGTGCTTTGACCTAGGAACAAGTTCCCACACTTTGTTCCTTTCAAACTGAGTGAGTTCTTCTTGCATAGCATTGATCCAATCTGAGTCTGCAAGAGCTTCTTCAACTGTCATAGGTTCCATCTGAGATATATAGCAGGCAAGCATTGCTTCTCTCCTTGATGTGGATCTGGTTTGAACTCCACTTCTGATTTGACCAATTACTTGGTTAGGAGGATGATCTCTTAACCATGTCAGATCTGGTTCTGTCAGCTGCTGTCTTGGTCTCTCTGGTTCCTCATCTTCAGAGTCTTCATCTTCATTCAACAGAAGGGGGTTTGGTGCAGGTGTTGGAAATGCAGGGTTGTCTGCCACCTCTCCTGTTGGTGTTCTGTCTTCTATGCTGACATCCTTGAGAATCTCTGTTACCTCTTCAACAGAGGTGCTTTCATCAAACTTCACATGAATGGATTCTTCAACATGTAGGGTTCTTCTGTTGAGTACTCTATAGGCTTTACTGGTGTTTGAATAGCCTATAAAGACTCCTTCATCAGCCTTTTCTTGAAATACTTTCAGATGCTCCTTTCCATTATTGAGGATGTAGCACTTGCATCCAAATACGTGAAAGTAGCTGATGTAAGGTTTTCTTCCCTTCCAGAGTTCATAAGGGGTCTTCTGGTGATTCTTGTTGATCATGCTTCTGTTCTGAGTATAGCATGCAGTGTTGATTGCTTCAGCCCAATATCTCATAGGCAATCCAGATTCTGCAATCATTGTTCTTGCAGCTTCTTTTAGAGTTCTGTTCCTTCTTTCTGCTACGCCATTCTGTTGAGGGGTTCTGGCGGCAGAGAGTTGATGAAAAGTTCCATTCTGATCACAGAAGTCCTTTATGACTTGGTTGACAAATTCAGTTCCTCTGTCTGATCTGATTGTCTTCACTTTCACGTTCTTCTCAGTCTGAAGTTGCTTTAACAGAGATGGCAACTTCTGAAGAGTTTCATTTTTCTTAGTCAGAAAAACAGTCCATGTGTATCTGGAGTAGTCATCAACCATGACTAGGGTGTATTTCTTACCACCAACGCTTGGAGTCTCAACAGGTCCAAATAAATCCATGTGAATCAGATTTAGAGGACTTGTAGAAAGATCTCCAGCAATGGGTTTGAATGAATTCTTCACTTGTTTGCCTTTCTGACATGCACTGCAGAGGGTCTCTCTCTTGTACATAATGTCTGGTAGCCCTTCTACAAGGTGTTTTCTGGCCAGTTTGTTGATTGTTTTGAAATTCAAATGATTGAGCTTTTTGTGCCAGTCCCAGCTCAGTTTTGAATCTCCTTTGGCTATCAGGCAAACTCCATCTTTTGCAGTGTTCCAATCAACTACATAGATGTTCTTCTTCCTTGATGCTGTAAGAACCACTTCCTTTGTTGTCTCATGCTTCACATAGCAGAAGTCCTTTGTGAATTCAACAGTGTAGCCTTTGTCACAGAACTGGCTAGCACTCAGCAAGTTGAACTTCAGTCCTTTGACATATGAGACATCATCAATGATTATCTGGTTCTTTATCAGCTTCCCTCTTCCTTTTGTCTGGCCATCTTTATCATTACCTCCAAAGGTAACTCTAGGCCCTTTGATTTTCTGGAACTCTGTTAGGCAACTTCTGTCACCTGCCATGTGCCTGGAGCATCCACTATCAATAAACCATTCTTGTTCAGAGATGGCTCCAGCACACAGTTCCTGCAAGATCAAAAGAAAGATTTAGGTACCCAAGCAATGCTGGGTCCTGGGGGGTCATGGAGTCTGGGTAGTTGGTACCATTTTGGTCTCATCAAGTGAAACCTTGGTGGGTGGTACCCATTGTCCACCTGGTAGTTATAGTAAACTGAAGTGTGATTCACTTTGGGCAGATGCTTGTGAGGGTCATGCTTCCTGTTTACATACTTTTGCATAGCTTTCTTTGTTGGAAAGAAGTCCCATATACTATCAAGAGCAGAGGGACGGTTAACTTTGGGCTTCTGAGGTTGACCAGCCAACCTCTTCTGCCTGAAGTTAACTCTCTCTTGATATTTGCCCTTCTGGTGATCATTTCTGGCACGATTGACATGAGGTTGTCTGTCAATGAATGGTCTTTCATTTTTGTTATTCTGAAAACCTCTTCTGATGTTAGGTTTTCTGCCAGGTTCATTATTTTTCAAAAAGGGTTTCTGTTGAACCTTTATCTTACCCTTTTCTGGTCTGACTTCCTCATGAACAACCTTGGTGCCAGATACACCAGCTTGACAGATGGGGCTAGAAATCAGTGGCTCTATGACCTTATCTGCCTTAGCAACTCTGGTGCTAGGCATTACAGAAGGCTCACCTGATTCTGTTGAGCCATAACCAAGACCAAAGCCAGTGCCAATCTGTTGATCAAGCACAATCTTTTCCATGGAAGACTGGGCCTTCTGGTAAGCTTTGTACTTAATCTCGAGAGGCTCTATTTCTCTTATTCTCTTAAGAAGAGAAACATTTTCAGTCTCCAGTTGATCTCTTTCCTCAATTAGAAGATTGATTTTGATCTCAACCTCCTTTTTCAAGTCAAGAATTTCAGCTTTTAACTTACTGTTTTCTTCTGTTACAGAAGAATAAGTGGCTTGTATGGCCTTAAACTCTTCCCAAAATTCTGACATTGAATCAGAATTAAAAGCTAAACCTACCGAAGAAAAACTAGATTCAGAAGTAGAGGTTACCTCTGTTAGTATATATGTCCTAGCGACAATCACTTTTTAGAGATATATGTACTTGATCACATTCAGTTTTATATATTTGATATATATGGTATTACACATTGATGATTAAGTATTTCGATTGTCAATATCTTATTCATAATTGTGTTCCCTTGGACTTATGTTGTCAATAAGTAAGTGGGAGCTTATATGATATAACATAAAGTCCTAAAATAGCCCCAATCAATGATCATCAAGAATGGGATATTGATGATATGCGATAAGATTGATATGTGGATTGCATCATATTTTTAGAAAGTATAGTTGATCTCACAACTATGAGTTCATGTAATTCATGATGGTCACATAGATATTTTAGAGAATATTGGCATACCCACCGAGAAACCATTTGATAAGTTCTATTCATGTGTCTATGGAATTATCGGCGTATAGAGTAGTGTAATAGTCCTCCGACTTGAGGTCAATACGTACTACATGTGCGGAGTGATGTACTTTGACCATGACCAACGCTTGCACTCCAATCGGGGTAGATACGGCATGTGTTGGGTGCATCACGAAGCACATGGAGTAGTAGTTGAGCCAAGAAAGGATTCATTCCTCATAATAGATTAAGAGAGAACATTCTACTTCTCATATCTAGATGGATCATAAAGTCATTGGCCAATGCAAAGATATATTCGCTTTGGATATCGAATATGATCGTTATGGATCATCTAGAAAGATTGAGAGACAGAGACTGAGTTATTGGGATAGACACTATATCATGTTCTAGACTTAGTTGAATGTTCGCTGAATGAAAGGACCGTATCACTATGAGCTCTATATTACAGGGAGTTTGAATAGTCCTCGCAAACGTCCTTATATATTAAGATTGTCTGGTAAATCGTCTAGGGATTCTGCTAAGACCTTAATTTGATTAGTGCTTAATATATAAGGCCCTATGGGTCACACAACAAGTGATTATACCTTCCGATTGAATTGTTAGAAGGAATTAAATATTATTAATTGGATTAAATAATATTTAATTCGTAATACTGAAAATGAATTAAATATTAATTAGATTAAACATATTTATTTCATGAAGCTGAAGGAGAGTTCTATTTGATAGAATTAATTAAGTAAGATAAATTAGATTTATCATACTTAAATAAGATGTATTTATTATTAAATAAAGTAGATATTTTCTTTTGTAATTTGGAATTAAAAGAAAAGTAAATAAAATAAATATTAATATATAATAATTAGAAAGTGGCGTGCAGCCACATCTCAATTATTATTATTATTTTGTTTTGTTTTATCTACTTATTTAATTAATTAGGAGTATTGGTCCTAGTAGGATTAGAACTCATTAATTAGAAAGACTTTCATTGTGATTGGGAAACTAGTTTCGAACTAGTATAAATACATCCTTCTCCTTCATAATTAATAGACCAGTTTTCAGATTCAGTATTACCAGTTTATTTCCCTGCGAAGAGATTTCCTAGCCTTTCTCTTAGGGAGATCTAACCGTTCTTTCGGAAAGGAGAAATCACGTGGATACCTAAGGTCAAGGATTATCACTGCTAGGCTGGAAGATCTGTAAGTTCTAACTCAGATCTACTATTATTGTCATATTCGTTGTTTTGTCATAATCAGGAAAGATCTGTTTGGGAAAATTTTAAACTTCCGCTGCCGTACTTTCGAGGTACGTTACATCAATTTCCTAACAACCTCATCATCAGAATGGGCCATGAGGCAAAGGTCTTCTGTCTCAGTATCCAGGCAACAGAAGGCCTCATCAGAATCTGAGTCAGAACTGGATTCTGTTTCTGACAGAGGGTCTTTCTCCACTTGTTCTGTCACAAGTGCCTTTCTCCTTCTGGAGTTGTCCTCGTACTTCTTCTTTTCTCCATCTTGTCCTTGCTTCTTGGACACTCTAGGATGGGGACAATCAGCCTTGAAGTGACCAGGTTGTCTGCAGTTGTAACAGAGAAGCTCTCCACTGCTTTCTGTTGATTTGACCTTCTGGTATGGCTTTCTGTTGAAAGATGGACTCCTTCCATCTTTGGGATTCTTCATAAACTTTTTGAATCTCCTGGCAAAGGCAGCCATATATTCATCAGATAAAAGTACTGAAGGGTCAAAATCATTTACCTTAGATGTGCTGGCAGTGAGGGCTGTAGTGGTCCTCTCTTCTGGTACATCTTCCTTCTCTTCAATCATTTCAAACTCATGAGCTTTGAGATCTGAAATGAGCTTATCAGTGGGATAAGTCTTTACATCCTTGCTGGCTTGGACAGCAACTACCTTCATCTTCCATGCTGAGGGCAGTCCCCTCAACACCTTCAGGTTGATCTCCTTGGTTGTGAGATCCTTTCCAAGCTCAGAGATCTCTCCAGTGAGGGTGAGGAGCCTGTCATACATCTTGGAGATGCTTTCACCAGGGAGAAGTTTGAAGTCATCAAACTTCTTGTTTGCTATGGTTAGTTTGTTGTCTTTCTCTTGCTCATCACCAGCTCCAATGAGCTCAAGAGTATCCCAGATCTCCTTAGCAGTTTTGCACTTCTTGATTCTGTTGAAGTATCTATCATCAATGGACTTGTAGAGGATGTCCTTAGCAATATTGTCTAAGTTGTACTTTCTCCTCTCTTCAGTGGTCCATTCAGACTTGGCTTTGCTGATCATCTGGGGTCTGGTGTTGTCTATGGCATGTTCAGGATTGACCTTCTGGAAGCTAGTGAAGGGACGAATGTCAAGAACTTCCCACATCTCATCATGCAGGGCACAGAGATGTGCTTTCATCCGGATCCTCCAGTCATCAAACTTAAGATCTGAAAACATAAGATTCTTGGACAAGGAGTGATCCATTATATCAGATAGAAATGAGGTAAAACAGAAAAACAAGTGGATCTTTGTTCAACGAATAACCTAAAAGATTATTAGAACAAGGAGGCTCTGATACCACTTGTTGGTCCCGCTTATACTGGATACAGTCTAGAGGGGGGGGTGAATAGACTGTATTGGTTTTTAGCTTTTTAAAACTAAGTACCAGTTTTTCAGAATAGCCTGTTCTGTTGAGAGAACAGACTGACAGCGGATGGGGTTCTGGCAGGGAGTTCTGTTAGCCTCAGAGAAGCAAAGGCAGAAGGCCTTCTGTTAACTCGTAGAACGAGTTCTGCTGAACACAGATACCAAGTTCAGGGAGTTAAACGGTTCTAACTAAATGCAAGTATTAAAAGCAGTAAGTAAACGACACCAGTGATTTTTATAGTGGTTCAAGGAACAACTCGTTCCTCTAATCCACTGTTCCACTAAGCTGTAAAAACTGCCGTTTACAAAGCCTTAGTCCTAGCACTTAAGAAGCACTCCACGTCTTCTTCAAGCCTAGATGTGTCCTGGGATGCACTGCCTGGCTTCCTTTAACACTGGTCCTTTCACTGAGTCTCCTTGAAGTATCACCACTTCACTACTCCAGTTATTCGGACGTCCTTCTTGTAGCAAGAAGAGTTTCTGTTGAAACAGAGGTTCCTCCAACTAGCTTCGTTATAAAATGTATGTATGTGAAGAGCTTGAAGAGTTGAAGAACACTTGGAACTTTGCTTGAGTAGGAAAGAGTATTTTTCCGACTTCTGCCTTCTCTTGTAGAGGATAGTAAGTTTGAATCTCAAGGAGGCTTTTGCTTTTCAGAGTTTGAATATCTTGCTTGGTTAGCAATGTGGTTGCAGAATTATGGCAAAGTTATTCGGTTGTTCTTCGTAGTGTATCTTTTATACTGAGGTTGTCTTCCCGTTGGAGGAGTAGAAGGACAACTGCATTAAATGAGCGATCAGTTGACTTGACTAGTGGAGCCCGGTAAGGTTGGCGGGTTACTATTTTGGGATAAAGTATTCCTGACATTCCGGCCAATCATCTGCAATTACTCTATGTAGCATGGGGTGCATTAAATGAGCATTTAATGCATGCACTGTAGCTTTTCCGTTTTATACTCCTAGCCGTTTGAAGGAATCTTTATGTTGACTTCCCGGCTTTGTGGATTTCTTCCAAGTGTCAGACCTTCTGGTGTTACTAACAGAGAACTGAATCAGAGAAGATCATGAGCACTTCTGTTGTTGGTAGCTTACAGAGAACCAGGAGGGTTTCTGTCACGCTAAAGGGTAACAGAGACCCTGACATTTTCTGTTCCTAGACAGAGAACCAAGATCTTCTGTCTGGAGGACTTCTGGTAGAGAGGCCTTCTGGTAGTCGAATATGCTAAGAATTTTACAAGGGAAAATTCTAATACATAATATCTAAAGGGGTATTCTACAGTCCTAATTAATATAGCATCATCAAAATCTAAATACAATTATTCCTTACAATTTCCCCCTTTTTGATGATGCCAAAACCCTTTAACTATTTCCAGAGAAGTGCCTTCACCACAAAAATTTAAAGTTTAAAACTTTTCATTTAAAATCTTGGTGGGCAACTTGGCATAGGAAAATAGTAAGAGTACGATACATTCAGATAGCAGATAAAATATCACAAAGCAATCAAACAAACAAACACAAACAGAAAGTAAGGAAAAAAAAAGGAGATTGGGGAATTGCCTTACAACGTGTGAGGTAGAGATGTTCTTTTATTAAGGTGGATTACAAGATTGTCTGATTACATAATAGCCTTGGCTGCTTCAGCTCTTGCTTGTTCATCCAGTCCTTGTAGTCTCTTTAATTCAGCATTCACCTCTTTTCTGATTGCAGCCAGATTTCCAGTTCTCTGGTAGGAGGCCCAGACAGGTGAGAGTTTGCAGTCTAAGTAGTTAAGAACACCTTCATGGATATCTTTTCCTGGTACTATACTGTTGTGAAACCAGAATTCTGCTTCCTCCAGAGATCCACCATGTCTGACCTTCACTTGACCATCATGGTCCAAGTAGAGATTCTATTGTTGAGTAGAGGTCATCTTCTGCTTCATTTCATCAAATTGTGTAGTAGTCATCACCTGAGAACCTCCCATTCTCCATTCTTTAAAACTTAGAGCTTTCTTTTTCTTGGATCCTTTCTTCAGTGGGGATGGAGGTCTAGGAATACCAGCTAGCCTTTTCTTCTGAAGAGCAGCCTCAAAGTAAGGTGTTGGATCCACACTTGGTTCAGCAGATGTTGAGGTTCTGGAGGTTTTGGGTTTTGATAGATGAGGGCCTTCTTCCCCCTTTTTGGCATCATCTAGATCACCAAGCAAAAGGGAGAGCTTCTGGAATTCTGAGGCCTGAGTAGAGGCAATCTGTTCCAGGGTTTCTGGTAAGGTCTGAGTCACAGATGTGAGACCTTCAATAAGCCCATGTTGCTTCTGAAGTGCAGATAGGATATCTTTATTACTGGCTTCTAAGAGAACCATCTTCTGGTATCTCTCTTTGTCGGGCAAATAGAGTCCTGGCTTGATCACGATGGACTTTGCACAGTTCCTCTATGTCCAGTAGCTGTTCCTTTGTCTTGCTATCAGCCCATTGAAGTTCCTCAATATTGGAAGAGATTGTTTCAATAGCTTGTCCCTGAGCTATCAGAGTCTGATGAAATGTGAAGAGGGTCTTATGGATACCTTCCACTTCCCTTGACAGTGTATCTGTTTTAGCAGTTGAGGAGGCCATGAAGTCGTTGAGAGATGTTGTCAGATTCTCAAAGCGGTCTGAGATAAACTGCATCCCAGAGTTGAGATTATCATCCACATGAGCAAGGTGCCCATAATGCTTGTCATTGATCTGTATCAACTTATTCATGCCATGGAGGAGTTGGCCACCAAAGTCTTCAGCTGCTTCAACGAATTTGTTGAAGGGAATTTGGTTCTCTTGTTCAACAGATGGAGGCATCTCTAGACCTCTTGACTTAGGCACAGGAGGCCTTCTGGGTTGTTTTTCACTCTGAGGAGGTGTCTTCTTCCTCTTGGAAGTTTCATCAGCAGCAATGGAGGATGTAAGAAATCCATCATTGTCACTGGAAGAGGAGGGCACCCTGAAGATAGGTTTTCTGATGGGGGTGGAGGCCACAGAATGTTGAGGGGAGATAGGTGTGGCTGCATCTTGTGGTGTATGCTGAGGAGAGGCAGTTTTGGATTTGTTGATGGAGGGGTTTTCTTGTTGTGAGGGAGCATTCTGTTGTTGTGGAGGAGAGGGTGGAGGTGATGGTGATCTGGATCGGATTGAGGGTTGGGATTTGCAGAGAGATGGATTTTTGGTTTTTGGTGAGGAGGTTTTCTGTTGGGGTGAAGTTGTAGAGGAGAAGATCCGTTGGTGTTGATAAGGGATAATTTGTCCTTGAGGGGATGGGGATTTGGAGTTTGAGGTTTTCTGGGGTGTAGGGGTTTTCTGTGGAGAGGAGGGTTTCTGAGGAGTTGAGGAGGTGTTCTGTTTAGTGATGGTTTTCTGTGAGGGTGAGAGGGATTTCTGTTGAGATTGGGGTGAAGTGACTTTAGGAGAGGGAGGGGGAGAAGGAATGATTGTGGGAATTACCTCTAGAACAGTTTCAGTGAACAGAGAGTCTCTCCATTCTTTGATAAGTATTTCCATGACCAGAGGTAGGTCATTTGCAGTAGAGGGTTCACCAACTATGGTGTAACTAACTCTGGTGTAACCACTTCTGATGATTCTTCAAGATTCACTTTCTCCAAGTTCTGGGTTATGTTCTCAATAGAGTTGAGATCATCAAACTTGACATGAATCGATTCTTCAACAAGTAGAGTCCTCTTGTTAAGTATTCTATAGGTTTTGCTTGTGCTTGAGTAGCCTAAGAACATGCCTTCATCAGCTTTTTCTTGGAACACTTTGAGATGTTCCTTTCCATTGTTGAGTACATAACATTTACATCCAAATGCATGAAAGTAGCTGATGTTTGGTTTTCTTCCTTTCCATAGCTCATAGGGGGTCTTCTGACGAGTCTTGTGAATCATGCTTCGATTCTGAGTATAGCATGCAGTGTTGACCGCTTCATCAGCCCAATATCTCATTGGTAGTCCAGATTCTGCAATCGTGGTCCTTAATGCTTCCTTCAATGTTCTATTCCTTCTTTCTGCAACTCCATTCTGTTGAGGAGTTCTGGCTGCAGAGAGTTGGTGCATGGTTCCATTCTGGTCACAAAAATCCTTTATGACCTTGTTGACGAACTCTGTTCCCTTGTCTGATCTGATAGTCTTGACTTTCTGATTCTGCTCATTCTGTAGGAGCTTCAACAGAGATGGTAGTTTTTGTAGAGTCTCATCTTTCTTCTTCAGAAAGATTGTCCAAGTGTATCTCGAATAGTCATCCACCATGACTAAAGTATATCTTTTGCCACCAACACTTTGAGTTTCTACTGGTCCAAATAAATCCATGTGGATCAGATTTAAAGGACTTGTAGAGAGGTCTCCAGCAATGGGTTTGAAGGAGTTCTTCACTTGCTTTCCTTTCTGGCATGCACTGCACAGGTTCTCCTTCTTGTACACAAGGTTGGGTAGACCATCAACAATGTGATCCCTTGCTAGTTTGTTGATTGTTTTGAAATTCAAGTGACTCAGTTTCTTGTGCCATTCCCAGCTGAGTTTTGAATCTCCTTTGGCTATCAGGCAAATTCCATCTTTTGCAGTTGACCAATCAACTACATAGATATTCTTCTTTCTTGATGCTGTTAGAACCACTTCCTTAGTTGTCTCATGCTTGACAGAACAGTCTCCTTTGGAAAATTCAACAGTGTAGCCTTTGTCACAGAACTGGCTAGCACTTAGAAGATTGAATTTCAGGTCTTTAACATAGGAGACATCATCAATGATTATCTGGTTCCTAATTAGCTTCCCTCTTCCTTTGGTTTGGCCATCTTTATCATTACCTCCAAAGGTAACTCTGAGCCCTTTGATTTTCTGGAACTCTGTAAGGCAACTCTTGTCACTTGTCATGTGCCTGGAGCATCCACTATCAATGTACCAATCTTGCTCAGAGATAGCTCCAGCACACAGTTCCTACAAAAATTAAAAGGAAGATTTAGGTACCCAAGCAATGTTGGGTCTTAGGGGGTCATGCAGTCTTGGCAGCCGGTACCACTTTGGTCTCATCAAGTGAAACCTTGGTGGGTAGTACCCATTGTCCACCTGGTAGTCATAGTAAACGGAAGTGTGATTCACTTTGGGCAGATGCTTGTGAGGATCATGCTTCCGGTTTACATACTTCTGCATAGCACTTTTGGTTGGGTAGAAGTCCCATATACTATCAGGAGCAGAGGGGCGGTTAGCTTTGGGCTTCTTAAGTTGACCAGTCAACCTTTTCTGCCTAAAGTTATTCTTCTCTTGATATTTGCCTCTCTGGTGATCATTTCTGGTGGGGTAGTCATGAGAATGTCTGGTCAAGTTCTGTTTTTGTTTTCTGTTATTTTGAACACCTTTTCTGTTGTTAGGTTTTCTGCCAGGTTCATTAGTTTTCAAAACTTGTTTTGGTTGAACCTTTATCTTTTCCTTTTCTAGTCTCACCTTCTCATTAACAACCTTGGTACCAGATACACTAGCTTGGCAGATGGGGCTAGAAATCAGTGGCACTATGACCTTGTCTGCCTTAGCAACTCTGGTGCTAGGCATTATGGAAGGCTCACCTGATTCTGTTGAGCCATATCCAATACCAAAACCAACGCTAATTGTTGATCAAGCACAAACCTTTCCATTGAGGATTGGGCCTTCTGGTAGGTTTTATACTTAATCTCAAGAGGCTCTATCTCTCTTATTCTCTTGAGAAGAGAAACATTTTCAGCTTCCAGCTGATCTCTTTCCTTAATTAGAAGATTGATTTTGATCTCAACCTCCTTTCTTAAGTCAAGAATTTCAACCTTAAGCTTACTGTTTTCTTCTTTAACAGAGGAATAAGTGGCTTGGATGGCTTGAAACTCTTCCCAAAATTCTGACATTGAATCAGAATCAAAAGCTTTGCCTACCGAAGAAAAACTAGATGAAGAAGTAGAGGTCACCTCTTCATCAGATTGACCCATAAGACATAGGTCTTCAGTTTCTGTATCCAGGCAACAGAATGCCTTGTCGGACTCTGATTCTGAGCTGGACTTTGTCTCAGAGAGGGGATCCTTCTCTGGTTGCTCTGTGATGAGTGTCTTTCTCCTTCTGTGCTCATACTTCTTCTCTCCTTCTTGGACTTGCCTTTTGGAGACTATTGGGTGTGGACAGTTGGCCTTGAAGTGCCCTGGTTGTCTACAGTTGTAGCAGAGAAGTTCTCCACTACTCTCTGATACTTTGGACTTCTGGTGTGGCTTTCTGCTTGAGAATGGACTTCTGATGTCCTTTGGCTTCAAGAATTTCCTGAACTTTCAGGCAAAGGCGGCCATATATTCGTCAGTTAAAAGGATAGAAGGGTCAAAGTTATTTACCTGTGAGGTGCTGGCAGTGAGGGCAGTGGTTGTTCTGTCCTCAACTTCTTCTTTTTCTTCTTCATTCATCTCGAACTCATAAGATTTGAGATCAGAGATGAGCTTCTCAGTGCTGTAGGTTCTGAGATCTTTGCTGTCTCTCATGGCAGTTACCTTCATCTTGCAGGGTGAAGGTAGACCTCTGAGAACCTTCAGGTTGATCTCCTTGGGAGTAAGTTCCTTCCCAAGTTCTGATATCTCGGCAGTGAGGGTGAGCAGGCGTGCATACATCTCATCTATGCACTCTTTGGGTAGAAGTTTGAAGTCTTCAAACTTCTTCATGGCAATTGTGAGCTTGTTGTCTTTCTCCTGCTCATCACCAGATCCTATCAGGGTAATGGTATCCCAGATAGTCTTGGCTGATGTGCACTTCTTGATCCTTGTGAAGTACTTCTCATCGATGGCCTTGTACAGAATGTCCTTGGCTATGTTGTCAAGGTTGTACTTCCTTCTTTCTTCATTAGATCATTCATGGCGAAGTTTAGTGATCATTTGGGGTTGACCACTGCCAGCAGAGTACTCAGGATTCACTTTGGTGAACTCAGTGAAAGGACCTGCATCTAGGACTTCCCACATTTCATCATGAAGTGCACAGAGATGGGCCTTCATGCGTATCTTCCAGTCATCAAACTTGGTAACTGAAAACATCAGATTCTTTGACAAAGTGTTATCCATAATAAGGGATTGAAAGAGGCTAAAACAAGTGGATCTCTGTTCAGCGTGTAACCTAAAAGATTTATAAGAACGAGGAGGCTCTGATACCACTTGTTGGTCCCGTTTATAATGGGAACAGTCTAGAGGGGGGTGAATAGACTGTTCATGATTTTTCAAACTTTTCTCTAAGTCACTACTGACTTATCAGAGATGGTCAAAATCTGGTGACAGAGAAGGTCAAGTTCTGATGGCAGAACTGGACCTGGCAGCGGATAGGTTTCTGTCCGGGTAGCCTCAGAAAACACTAAGGCAATTGCCTTTCTGATAACTCTTGAGGGAGATCTGCTGAACACAAAGTCCAACCTTTTGAGTTAAACAGTCAAAATCTTAAGTGCAGAAATAAATGTGTAAAGTAAATGACACCGGGGATTTTTATAGTGGTTCAAGGAACAACGTGTTCCTCTAGTCCACTGTTCCACTAAACTTGCAAAAACAACATTTTACAACGCCTTAGTCCCTAGAACTTAAGAAACACTCCACGTCTTCTTCAAGCCTAGTTGCCACCCGGGATGCAGTCCTGCTTCCTGATGGCTGGTCTTGTTTCACTGAGTCTCTTGGAAGTATCCCCACTTCAGTTACTCCAGGTAGTTTGAGACGTCCCTTCTTTTTCAAGAACTGTTTGATTCAAGATCAATTTTCTCCAATGTTGCTTCTTCACAAAAGATATGTAAGTGAGGCTTTCGAAGTGTTGAAGAACTGGAGGAACTTTGCTCTTTGTTGGATGAGAGGATGGGAGTTGATATTTTTCCAACGTAAGCTTTCCTTGTTTGAAGTAAATGAATATGAACTCTCAAGGAAGCTTTTTAATGCAGATGGTGTAGTTTATGCAAAGTTATAGAGCTAAAAGTTGTCCTCGTAGTTCTTCGAAGTGTATCTTATATACTGGGAGCAGTCTTCCCGTTGGAGTGTAGAAGATAGTTTCATTAAATGTTTGTACTGTTGATTTGACCGGTTGGACCTTCGACTTGCTATTTTGGGGGCGTGAAGGTACCCGCATGGTCAATCATCAACTTTAAATATATCTCCGTACGTACAACATTAATTGAGCATTTAATGTGTGTACAGTACTATGTTACCGTCGAATGGCTCCTAGCCGTTAGAGGATTTCTCGTTAGTTTCACGACCGTTGGTAAGTGCCTTTGAATTCTGCTAAGTAAGAGCAAGTCGGATGAGGCTTTCTGATCCGAACTCTGATGTCTGCCTCTGATGCCAACTCTGGTAGCCAACTCTGGTAGCTTCTCTGGAGAGCAACTCTGGGAGCAACTCTAGTGAGCAACTCTGAGAGCAACTCTGGTAGAGACCAAGAGGGTTTCTGGCATGTCGGCTATGCTAATACTTACAAAGAAATTTCTAATACAAAATTTCTATAGGGGTACTTTCAAATTCTAATTAACCTAGCATCATCAAAATCTAATTACATTTATTCCTTACAGTGCAGGAATTTGACAATATGCAAAGCTTGACCGGAGCAATTAATGACGTTACTCAAATGGCTGACCAGAATTTATGACGACATAATGACGATTTTGATGTCGTCGTAACAGCCGAAACCGTCAACAACGGACAAAAAGGCATTAAATATCTCTCTTATAAATAGAACCAAGCTCTATGTAATCAGGGGGACCCCTCATTCGAATTACAGATCAATATACCTTCTATTTTGCTTACTGGACACCCTTCTTGTTGTTCTTGTCATTTTCCTTACCGTTCTTGTACGAAACCAAATCAATACATAATTTCTATTCTAATTAGTTTTAGTTTATCAAAATTTGGCTCAAACAATTTGGCGCCGTCTGTGGGAAATTGTGCAAGAAATTTATTCTCCATGGAAGGAACGAGCAATGAGATGATGGTCGAGTTTCATAAGCAATTGGAGGCGATGAAGGAAGAAATCCGGTGTGAAATGGCTCAGTGGATTGTTTTTTTTCAACGAGAAAATGACGTGTTACGCTCTCAAGTGCAATCGGTAGCGTCCATAGCTTCCAACTCAAGATTTAGCCGAAGAGGTGACGCCATGACAGCAGCAACGAGGCTGGAATCTGACCCCATTCCAGTCTCGACCGAACCTTTTATCCGTCACTCAGGAGCCGGCGCATCTGGAGATCCGGGGCCCTCAAACCGATCTGTTCCTCTCCACAATTCCAGCAGGAACGTGTTTCTTAGTCTATTTCCGGAACCTCAGAGACGACGAGTTCCAGACTGTGTCGACATCCCCCGACACGACGACATCCCTCTACATGTCGAGCCTGAAGCCATCGCCATATCCTCACCAACCAGGAATGATGTGACCCAGGTGACGACGCCACCAATCTCGACGACAAGACAGATGCAAGCATGCCCAACATACCCCTTATCCGTCATCATGGAAGGGCTGAGGGAAATGCGAGAGAAGATCAATGGTATCCCCGAAGTGCCACCTCCATTGGATGACACTTCACAGACATGCTACGCAGATCCCCCTTTCGGAAGACACATCACAGACGTTAAGATTCCAAGGAAGTTTGCTGCCCCCTCGATGAGATTATTCGATGGAACTACCGACCCCCTAGAACACGTCGCTCAATATAAGAAGCAGATGCTTGCCACCTCGGTCAGACCAGAGCAGCGGGAGGCTTGTATGTGCAGGGCAATTGGGACAACATTGACAGGGTCAGCGCTAACGTGGATCGTCAATCTGCCGAATGAAGGCGTCAGCTCATTTGCGGAGTTAGTCAACCTCTTCAACCAGCAATTTGCAAGCAGTCGGGTTCTAGAGAAGCAGACCAGCGATCTCTACCGTGTGGTCCAGAAACGCAACGAATCCTTAAGGGATTACCTCCACCGCTTCAACAAAGAGAAGGTGTCAATCCCCCGATGTGACATACCAACAGTCATCGAGGCATTCAGAAGAGGTTTGTATGAAGATTCAAAGTTGTACCACGAATTGACGAAATACCCTTGTCGGTCCTTCGAAGATGTCCAAGCAAAGACGTTAGCTTTCATCCATCTAGAAGAAGACTTACGATCCCGTCGAAGACAAATTGAGTACGAACAGGGGCATGGGAAATCAGAATCTCCCAGGAGGCATGATTACAAGCATGGAAACCCATATTCGAGACCTAAGGAACAAGTCGTCACGAGATAGAGCAGACGACATGATCGGAGTCGTCAGACGGGGGGCATGTCGTCCGATTCTAGACGGGCTCTGAAAAGCTGCAATACGATCAGACGACATGATCGAAATCGTCGGACGGGGGGGGGGGGGCATGTCGTCCAAAGACAGACAGGTTCTGAAAAGCTGCAATACGGCACCCTTAAAGTCGTTTCATTTTTAGATTGGTATTTTCTTTTACATATTGTTTTCACTCCTGTGACGGGATAAACCAGATGACATGACTGAAATCGTCTGAGAAGGGGGCATGTCGTCCGATGATAAACCTGACGACATGATTGAAATCGTCTGACTTCAGACAAGTCCTGATGATAAGTATTTGTCTAGTTTTGTATACATGCTTTTAATTTATTACTTTTGTTTACATATAAATATTCACTAACTTAAGCATCGGAGGGCCGATGGCCAAAAGCCAACAGCCAGACTTTGACGACATGATTCGTGCAGGATATCAACGCAATAAGCACTTTGGCAACGATTACTACAAACTCTGAACGTGCCAACAGAAGGCACTCACACATACCCCCTACAACCTAAGAAGGGGTAGTAAGGTTAGCATGGGCCATTCATATTTGAAGTATGAAAAACAAACCCATGCGCCTTACACGTTTTGGCCAAAACGACAAAAGCACAAAACTACATAAATACACAACAGAAGCATGTGCTCCAAAAGCATGACAACAGAAGCTCCAAAACATAAGGAGACAATACAGACGACATTGACATAAATCAAAAACACTCATGTCGACAATATTGCTAAAAATACAAATGAAACATTATTCATAGTTTTCGCAGGATATGGACCACGTTCATGCAACCCAACTCGTCTTCTTCAACAACAAATGATGTTCCCTTTTCCAGCTGAAGTGTCGATATTTACAAGAAAGATGTTGCGAACTTCTGCCACATAGTCGTCAGCACAATTTCGGAGGAGGAGAAGACGAAGTGCCAGCCTTCAGTCTTCATTGTTTTAGTCAATAAGATGGATTCCATAGGAAGTCAGTCGAAACAAAGATGGCAACTTTTCGTTAGACGAGTTGATCGATACGTCACATCAAGTCAATAATGGGCCAATAGATGCAATGAACCAAGATGTGAAATGTACTTTTGAATTTTTGACAAGTTGATGCTTAACAGGTCGACATGTCCATGCCACGCCTCAACTTCTCGAAAGGGGGCAATTGTTGGTGCAGGAATTTGACAATATGGAAAGCTTGACCGGGGCAATTAATGACGTTACTCAAATGGCTGACCAGAATTTATAACGACATAATGACGATTTTGATGTCATCGTAATAGTCGAAACCGTCAACAACGGACAAAAAGGCATTAAATCTCTCTCTTATAAATAGAACCAAGCTCTATGTAATCAGGGGGGCCCTCATTCGAATTACAGATCAATATACCTTCTATTTTGCTTACTTGACACCCTTCTTGTTGTTCTTGTCATTTTCCTTACCGTTCTTGTACGAAACCCAATCAATATATAATTTCTATTCTAATTAGTTTTAGTTTATCAAAATTTGGCTAAAACAATGTATACGTCACATTAAATATCCATGAGCATAGTTTGTAGTTTTAAACAATAAAGGAAGCATAAACCACGTCTTCCTTTAGATCACTCCGTCGAACAAGATGCGGATAGCAAGCTTTAGCTTCAACCAGAAAATGGTGGGGTCCCCCGAAGGAGTCAGTACAAGTACCGAGCAAGTAGCAAGCTAAATGAAGCATAGCTATCGTTTCAAGTATAAGACCCAAACATAGGGTGATACATACACGTATAGTACTTTTCCCCAAGTTATGAAATACATATAAGTGTATATACACTTGGAAATACCCGACCCGTAGGTCATTGTTTATTTGGGAAAATCTTAGTAGCCAATATCCTTGACTTAAATCCCAACCCACCCATATCCTATGAATGTATAGGACTCCTCCCGGTCCAAATCATCTTATTCATACGAGTTTCAGGATAGTACCGTCATCCTTGGATTCTTAACCATTTATACATATGAGTTTTGAGGACAGTACCGTCGTCCCTGGGTCTCCACCGTTTATACATTTGAGGTTTGAGGACAATATCGTCATCCATGGGTCTCCACCGTTTATACACTTGAGGTTTGGGGACAGTACTGTCACCCCTGGGTCTCCAACGTTTATATATTTGAGGTTTGAGGACAGTACCGTCACCCCTGGGTCTCCACCGTTTATACATTTGAGGTTTGAGGACAATACCGTCGCCCCTGGGTCTCCACCGTTTATACATTTGAGGTTTGAGGACAGTACTGTCGCCCCTAGGTCTCCACCGTTTATACATTTGAGGTTTTGAGGACAGTACTGTCGCCCCTGGGTCTCCAACGTTTATACATTTGAGGCTTGAGGACAGTACCATCGCCCCTGGGTCTCCACCGTTTATACATTTGAGGATTGAGAATAGTACTGTCGCCCCTGGGTCTCCACCGTTTATACATTTGAGGTTTGAGGACAGTACCATTGCCCCTGTGTCTCCACTATTTATACATTTGTTCCTATGATCTACCACATATCATACATAGATAGGATCTACATCATAATCATTTATCATGGCTAAACCAAGTCTTATAGCCTAAGCATAACAATCTATGCAAAACCATGCATGAAAAATCATCATTCGGGACAAACAGCACCTAAACGGCGCCGGTTATAGCCTAAACTGGCACCGGTTCACATTTAAATCCATTTATTTGAATGTCCTGTTCTCAAACCAGTGTCGGTTATAGCCTAAACCGGCGCTGGTCCACTTTTTCTTTGCGGTCAACGACCCATTGACCGCCCAAACCGACTCCGATTGATCCGAAACTTAACCCAAACATGAATTAAGTCTTAAACAATCAATATTTTCCATTTTGGCCATCCAAAACATCACACATATTTTTATATCATTTTCATATCATTTCTCATGCATAATCTTTATGGTTCACTTCACATAAGCCTAATCATCTTGGCTAATCACATCCTTAAACCATTTTAAATATCATTATAAACACATATAGAATTTACTTAGGTAATCTCATACTTAACCCAAGAGTTACAAGTTATTAAGCCATCCACTCACCTCGAATGAGCTTTAAGAAGTTCTACCCTTCCCGATTGAACTCCGGCGAAACTCTGGCGAACCTTGTTGAACTCCGGCGACAACTCTGACAACTCTTTCAACTCCGTGAAAGTTCTAGGAACTCCTTAGACAAGTGCCTAACAAGTTTTTATCATCACAAAACCCAAATTAATACAAATAACCTCTAAAAGGTTATTTTTCGGTGAACCAGTCACTTTGGCTTCTAAGTCAGTTCTTGGACTTAGAACTACCTTCTAACCCATATTTCTACACTTTTAAACATGTAGAACAATTCTATGGGTTCCTCACATACTATAAAAGTCATATGGGTGCTACGGAATAAAGAAAAAGTTGTTATAAGGTCATTACCTTAATCCACCACACTTTTCCTCTCTTTTCCTTCTTTAAACTTTCTCTTTGGACCTCCTTGAGCTTGAACTATGTCCTTGGCTATGGAAGAAATAGTTTGCAGAGGTTTTCCCCCCTCTCTTTGAGAGCTTGGCCGAAATTATGGATGCAAGAGGTAGGGATGTCCTTTCTTTGTCTTATTTGACAATAATGGGAGGGAGTGAGGTCCACTCCTCATTTGATACCAATTTCTTCAACATCAACCCACCCCTCTACATGTTGTGCGGCCACTTCATGTCCAATTTGAGACTCAGAAACGTGGGGTGGCCCCCACTCATGTGGGAGGTCATCCCAATTTTGTCCCGAAGTTTACAATCGGCCCCGAAAGTTGTATTTCTCGGACTATTTTAATTATATTTTATTTTATCGGATCAAATAAAATATATCACACATTCTCAACAACTATGGGCCTTAGAATGAATATACATTCCCCAACTTTAATTTATGTCTCCGAAATTCGTTTCAGACTGTTATCCGATAAATTATCAATACCGGCAATTGGACCTCGTTTGACCAACCGGTCAACCTTAAGCCCTGTCCATGGCCCAACTAGAATATCCACCACCATATACATATTATCTAGACCAAGATGAGTATAATATGTGGTCCCGGAAACATAGGGTTGTCCCCGCTCCCGATGTGGGCCCCACGTGCAATTCACTATTCACGCAAAAGTAATGACTAAAATTTACAGCCTCGTAAATTCATTAACTATTTAATAAGGTTCAATACATGACTTACATAAAAGTAAAAAATAATTGGGGACGGTGTTACAAGTTTACCCCCCTTATTTGGGATTTCGTCCCCGAAATCCATGTGTCTAATCAAAAGAAACGGGTATTGCTCCCTCATTGAGACCTCGATCTCCCATGTTTCTTCCTCGACTCGATCACTCCTCCATAGAACTTTTACCATAGGAATCTCCTTGTTCCTCAATTTCTTTACCTGTTGACCAACAATCTTCACCGGTTCCGCTGCATATTGCAAGTCCTCACGGATCTCTACCGGTGGTTTCTCAAGAATATGAGACGGATCTCGTACATACTTATTGAGCATGGATACATGAAATACGTCATGTATCTTCTCAAGTTCGGGTGTCAACTTGAGCCGATAAGCCACGGCTCCAATCCTTTCAAGGATCTCAAACGGACCAATGTATCTGGGGTTAAGCTAACCCCTCGATATGAATCGGATGATGCCTTTCCAAGGAAAATCCTTAGAAACACCTCATCACCCACTTCAAACTCTAACGGTCTACATCGTTTATTGGCAAAGCTCTTCTGCTGATCTTGGGAAGGCTTAAGTCTATCTCGAATGATCTTCACCTTAGCTATGGTGATCTCAACAAGTTCTATACCCTCGAGCATGGCCTCGCCAACCTCGTCTCAACACAATGGTGTCCTGCATTTCCTCCCATACAATGCCTCGTATGGAGGCATGCCAATACTTGTCTGATAACTGTTGTTATAGGCAAACTCTACTAGAGCTAAATGTTTGTCCCAACTACCTTGGAACTCCAAAGCACATGCCCTGAGCATGTCTTTCAAAATCTATATCACTCTCTCGGATTTTCCATCTGTCTGTGGGTGAAATGTTGTGCTAACCTTCAGTTTAGTTCCCAAAAGTGCTTGATTTTTTTTGGCCAAAATCTAGATGTGAATCCCTGGATCTCTATCTGACACAATGGATATCGGGACCCCATGCAATCTCACAATCTCTTCAATGTATTACTTGGCAATTCTTTCAAGAGGATATGTGATGTTGATAGGCAAGAAGTGTGCACTCTTAGTAAGCCTATCAACCACCACCCCTACGACATCGTAATTTTTCACAATTCGTGGTAATGCTACCACAAAGTCCCTAGTCACATGTTCCCACTTCCATTCTGGAATGGTAAGTGGTAGCAAAAGCCCTGCCGGGTGCGGATGCTCCACCTTAACTTACTGACAAGTAAGGCATCGACTCACATACTATGCAATGTCCCTCCTCATAACTGACCACCAATAGGTTTCCTTCAGGTCTCAGTACATCTTTGTACCTCCTGGATGCATAACATAGGCAAAAGAATGAGCCTCTTCTAGTATGGACTTTTGGAGCTCTTCATTCTTCGATATACATACACGATCTCTAAACAATAAGAGACCATCTTCTCGTACCTGGAAATCCTTGACGGACCCCATGAGGTTCCGTTCACGGATCTTCTGACATTCTTCGTCAATTATCCGACATCTGCTAATTTCATCAAGCAAAGTAGGTCTAACCTCGAATCTCGCTATGAGGACCCCGCTCGTGGTCACCTCCATGTGCCCCCTCAATGCCCGTAGGCATGTGAGTAACATCCCCGACGTACTCTTCCTGCTTTGTGCATCGGCCACCACATTATATTGGCCTTACTGGGATGATAGTCGATGATGAAGTCATAGTCCTTGATCAACTCCATCCATCTCCTTTGCCTCATATTCAATTCTTTCTGAGTGAATACATACTTTAAGCTCTTATGATCAGTGTAGATGTGATATGTCTCCCCGTAGAGATAATGCCTCCAAATTAGCTCCTATCTTTGCATTGCCAAGGAAACTACGTATCTCTTTCACATTCTTGGGTTGTTCCCAATCCATGATAGCTCCTATCTTTGCATTGTCCACCGCAATGCCCAATCTAGATATGACATACCCGAGAAAGCCAGTCTCTTTGAGCCAAAATTCACATTTAGAGAATTTGGCAAGGAGTTGCTTCTCTCTTAGCCTTTTAAGCACAAGCCTCAAGTGATGCTCATGTTCTTCTTCATTCTTCGAGTATATTAAGATGTCATCAATGAATACAATCACAAATTGATCTAAGTACTCACTAAAGACACGGTTTATCAAGTCCATGAATGCCGCCGGTGCATTGGTTAAACCAAATGACATCACAAGAAACTCATAGTGACCATATCTAGTACAAAATGCACATCTTTGGTATGTCACTGTCCTTGATCTTCAATTGATGATATCCCGACCTCAAACCGATCTTTGAAAACACAATCGCCCCTCGAAGTTGATCAAACAAGTCATCAATCCTTAGTAAGGGATACCTATTCTTTATTGTGACTTTGTTCAACTGTCAGTAGTCAATACACATTCTTAGTGTACCATCTTTCTTTTTCACGAATAGTACTGGTGCTCCCCACGGTGAATGACTAGGTCTAATGAACCCGTTGTCCAATAGTTCTTGTAATTGGACCTTAAACTCTTGAAGTTCCACCGGTGCCATTCGATAAGGAGGAATCGAGATGGGCTTGATCCCCGGCTCTACTTCGATCACGAATTCAATGTCTCTATCGGGTGGAACCCCCGGTAAGTCCTTGGGAAAGACGTCTGGGTACTTGCACATGACTCGTACATCATTGATGTCCACTTCTTTCTTTGTCTCATCCACCACGTAAGCAAGGTACGCGTGGCATCCTTTCTTCATCATCTTCCGTGCTCTCATCACGGATATGATACAACCATGAGATCGTCCCCAATCTCCCTCGAATCGTAATGGATTTCCCTCATCATCCTCGAGTTCAAAACTTTCGTGTAACAATCAACTCGAGCATGATGCTTCTCAAGTCAATCCATCCCTAGGATTGCATCGAACTCCAACATACTTAGAGGTACGAAATCACAAGTCAAAGGAACCACGAACCACGTTGTTGAGTATGTTGTTTTGTTGATGACTAACCATGCAGGTGGAACGGCAGACAGAACCGCTCACAGTTCGTTACGGAACAAAGGACAGAAATATCCTCATGACCAAATGGATATTATTAGTGTGTTGACTAACCATGCATGTGGAACTAATGCAGAACCATTTTTAGTTCCGTGATATGATTTGAATTAATATTGCACCTACTTGATTTTCAATTAATATACTTTTCTTATATGAGTGCTTATACTTTGTCAAGAATATTATTTTAAGCAAAAGTATCTTTCTATGCATGTCCACTCTATATATACGTATTTTGCTTAATTATATGAGTACTTATTTGGGTGGTTATTATCTTTCCATACTTGACTAGACATCCACTCATTAAACATTGTTTAAATACTTTTTGGAAAGTGTCTTTACTTAATGTAAGTGCATCCATACTTTATTGGTTATATACGTAGCATGCTTGTAATTGATTAACAGATATTTTATCGCCCTACAATTTGAAAAGTCATTCTTGATTTGAATATCAAATGAATATTTGTGGAAAGAATCATGATTTACGTGGCAATATATTTGAATTAAGCTTGCTTGTATATATTGATAAGTTAACCTTTATGGAAAGGAATCCTTGCTTTTAATTACTTTGTGACCGTAGCATGATCTGTACTCCTTTGGTTTGAAAAAGGTGATCATTAGCTATATGTAAAAGGAAAGTTACCTTTGAAATATTACACGTTGCCCCTGCATTTCTATATTTGCTAAGTAATCATTGCTACCTTCCACTAAAACTATTTTAATAAAAGGTGGCTGCTCAATTATAATATATGTGATCCGTGCTAGTATATCTTTTTATATGGACTGATACTAATGATGACAATATCTAAGAGTTATGGTGCTCAAAATAGAAGGAAATTGGTTCAAAAGTATCAAGGCAAGACCATAAGTTTTAAGATCAATTATTTATGGAAGGATGCCCAACGGACTACTCCAGGACAGCTATATATGTCGAAGATCAATAGAAGAATGGTGTGCTTGATAGAGTGATCAAAAAGGAAGAAAGACTTCAAGAGAGTTATCAAGTTCAAGGCACCTGAACCTACGCACGAAGTTCTGGATAGAGTTTCTTTTCCCTTCTTTATCTTGTAACTTGGTTTCGAGGAAAAGCTAAGAGTAGCATCCTCGGTTTGGGATCATGTGTGTGAGAGCTTTGTTGTAAAGCTGAGAGGCTCTCTACCCGCAAGATAGACAAGCATAACTCTTCCTAGAGAGGATAGAGTTGGGGTGGCTCAAGGGTAGATTAAGAGAATTTACATTGTAACCACAAAAAAGCTATTTAGTGAAGTTGTTCAAAATTCCTCCGCGGGAGGTCGAGGTTTTTTAATCCCTGTGAGCCAAGGGATTTTTCCTCGGTAAATCCTTGTGTACTTACTATTTCTCATTTCCCTACACCCACACTAGAACTGTGCGAGAAACTTCCACGGTTCCACACAAACACAATTCACCCCCCCCCCCCCTCTTGTGTTGCTAACCATTTCATCACACGTCTTCCTTTAGATCACTCCGCCGAACAAGATGCAGATAGCAAGCTTTAGCTTCAACCTGAAAATGGTGGGGGCCCTGAAGGGGTAAGTACAAGTACCGAGCGATAAGCAAGCTAAATGTAGCATAACTAATGTTTCAAGTATAAGACCCAAACATAGGGTGATAAATACATATATAGTACTTTCCTCCAAGTTATGAAATACATATAAGTATATATACACTTGGAAATATCAGACCCGTAGGTCATTGTTAATTTGGGAAAATCTTAGTAGCCAATATCCTTGACTTAAATCCCAACCCACCCATATCCTATGAGTGTAAAGGATTCCTCCTGGTCCAAATCATCTTATTCATACGAGTTTGAGGACAGTACCGTCGTTCTTGGATTCTTTACCATTTATACATATGAGTTTTGAGAACAGTACCATCGTCCCTGGGTCTCCACCATTTATACATTTGAGGTTTGAGGACAGTACCGTCGTCCCTGGGTCTCCATCGTTTATACACTTAAGGTTTGCGGACAGTATCGTCGCACCTGGGTCTCCACCGTTTATATATTTGAGGTTTGAGGATAGTACCATCACCCCTGGGTCTCCACCGTTTATACATTTGAGGTTTGAGGACAGTGCCGCCGCCCCTGGGTCTCCACCGTTTATACATTTGAGGTTTGAGGATAGTACCGTCGCCCCTGGGTCTCCACCGTTTATACATTTGAGGTTTGAGGACAGTACTGTCGCCCCTAGGTCTCCACCGTTTATACATTTGAGGCTTGAAGATAGTACCGTCGCCCCTGGGTCTCCACTGTTTATACATTTTACGTTTGAGGACAGTATTGTCGCCCCTGGATCTCCACCATTTATACATTTGAGGTTTGAGGACAATACCGTCGCCCCTGTTTCTCCACCCTTTATACATGTGTTCCTATGATCTACCACATATCATACATAGATAGGGTCTACATCATAATCATTTATCAAGACTAAACCAAGTCTTATAGCCTAAGCATAACAATCTATGCAAAATCATGCACGAAAAATCATCATTCGGGACAAACAGCACCTAACCGGCACCTGTTATAGCCTAAACCGGCGCCGGTTCACATTTAAATCCATTTATTTGAATGCCTCGTACTCAAAATAGCGTCGGTTATAGCCTAAACTGGCGTCAGTTCACTTTCTTCTTTGCGGTCAACAACCCGTTGTGTAACACTGCCCCCAAGTATTTGTACTTCATTAAATTATGTATTGAACCCTGAGAAATGAGAAACACATTTTACATAGCTAAACCGGGAAGGCTAGAACTTCATAAGCGTCATTAAGGTGAGAAGACGGCTTTATGCTTTATAACTTTTGCGTGAGGCATGAGATTACCTAAAGTAATCAAGGATATATTTTATGGAATGATTAAAGATAATCAAGTGTTTGCTTATGCCATGATTATACATAAAACATAGTTGAAAAGCATGTTATGTATGTTTGATGATTAAAAATGTGATAACTTATTATGTATGATGTTCCAGGGATCCAAAATGGTATTTTTGGATCAAGGACGTCAAGAAGTACATGTGTATAAAATTTCACGTTAATCAGACTTTGTTTGGGCGGTCAAACGGGCGTTGACCGCCAAGAGAAAGGTGATACCCGACCGCGTATGGGTAAATACCCGACCGAGTATCGATTAAAAATGGCTCCAGAAGCCACTACCACACTAGACCTGACCGGGTATGGGTATAGACCCAACCGGGTCTCAAGTAAAGTTGGCTCCAGGGGCTACTGCCTCACCATACCCGACCGGGTAAGGTTGGATACCCGACCGGGTATTGGGTTATGCTCAAAACAGGCAGTTTTGAGTAGGTTAATGAGGGTCGTTCAGGTGGGAACCATCCACGTTGGTTATATGGCTAGGTATTGTCCATAGTTAAGGGATGAAAGGTTAGCCATATCCAGGTTAGGGTTTGGTAAGGAATAAGGTTGGGGTTGAGCATCCCCGGGACGGTAAATGATCCTGAAACTCGGTTGGGGTTGAGCATCCCCGGGATGGTAAATGATCCTGAAACTCGGTTGGGGTTGAGCATCCCCGGGACGGTAAATGATCCTGAAACTCGGTTGGGTTTGAGTATCCCCGGGACGGTAAATGATCCTGAAACTCGGTTGGGGTTGAGCATCCCCGGGATGGTAAATGATCCTGAAACTCGGTCCCGGGGATGCTCAACCCCAACCGAGTTAAGGCTAGAGTCCTACTACCTGCACCTTTGCCTAAGGTGACTAGTCAAGAAGGAAGACGTGGTTCGTGCTTCTATTCTTATTTAAAGTTTATAAACTGCTCATGGATATTTGAACAATGTTTTCCTTTAAAACAGTTGGGGGCTTGCGTGCTCATGTTTGCCACGTGTGGCTAAATATGAAACATGTTATTTCCGCATTTGTTTGACTATGATATTGATGTTAATTGTATGTGTATACTAATCGGTTTGACAATAGAATCTATCGGACGCCTTGTATGATTCAATAAGGATGAACAAATGTTGTTCTTATCGGGTTGTACGGCGGTTGTCTACGTGGCTCGGATGCGATCCGGGGCGTGACAATTAAATTGTATCAGAGCCATCGATTTCTAAACTTTATAATTAACCTCTCAATATTCTTACCATTAAAAAGTTTTGAACAAAATCATGAGCAAAAGTTTTTGTACCTAAGGAACCGTTGGAAACCAAGTTATTGACCTCTTATTGTTAAGATGGTACCTTTAACAGTTTGTTGGCCATAATGTTGGACCAAGTGGTGTCTTTTGTACTATTCCATCATTTGACATTGAAACGAGTCTAACGGCTCATTCCAAATTTCTTTCAGAAATGGAGGGTAGATGCATGGCTACGAGGAATAACCCGAGTGGGCAAGCGCCGATGACGTCCATAGGGGCTAGCCGGGTTGCATCTCGGGGCTCGAGAGGAGGTCGAGGAGGCCGTGGAGGTCATTGGGCTCAAACTGTGAGCGATGGCCATGTTAGTTCGGTGCATGAAACCAACACCGAGTACTATGACTCAACATATATTCCCGAAACAGAACATGAGGAGACCCCATACGATGGGGGTGATACGTACACCGACGATGACAATGACGAGAGTGATGCCAAGTTCGCCCAGATGGGTGAATTATTCGAGTGGTATCAAAAGGAGAAGCTGATAAGAGATCTTAGGCGCCAAGCTAGGCGTGCCTCTCAGGGAGGTTCGGGTCAGGGGAGTCGGGGTGCTTTCGTGGCCACCCATGTGGCGTCACAGGGGGTACATGGGGGAGGCCCCTGTGTGAGAATCTCCAAGTACCTGAAGGAGGCTAGGGCCTTGGGGTGCAATTCATTTGATGGCAAGGGCGATATATCGGTGGCGGCCGATTGGATCAAGAAGCTAAATGAGGCTGCTAGGGACATGCAGATCAGGCTTGACATAAAGCTGACGGTTGCTACTAGGCTACTGGAGGGAGTAGCGGCTGTATGGTCGGAAGGCGTGGAAGGAAAGTTCCACGGTGAGACCACTTGGGACAAATTCAAAATAGAATTTTATAATCAGTATTATTCAGAGTTTGAGAAGAACCAGAAGAGGAAGGAGTACATGACCTTGGTACAAAAGGAGGATTGCTCGGTGAGGCAATTGGAACAGAGGTTCCGAGACTTGGCCCGATACATACCTGAGTACGCCATGGATGAGAACCGTATGGCTAATCACTTCTGGGATACCCTACAGTTGGATATCCGTGATCGGGCTACCTACAATCATCACATGACGTTCAGTGAGATTGTTGATCAGGGGCTCCTTGGGGAAGCCAAGTGGAACGAAAGAAAGAAGAGAGACGCCGAGGAGGCGAAGAAGAGAAGATGGGGAAACTCTGGACCCCAAGACCACTCCCGGAAGCATCACGCCGGGGGTGGGAAATCATTCAGGACGCCGGCACCACCGGTGAAAAGGAATAAGGGCCCATGAGGGCAAGGGCCCAAACCCGGGAATGTGTGGCCACCGATGTGCGCAAATTAAGGCCGGAATCATCCGGGGAAGTGCAATGAACCACCATGGTGCTACAAGTGCGGTAGCACAAGTCACCTCAAGCTCTCTTGCCCGATGTTGAATGGAGGGGGGCCATCGGGAGCCTTTGAAGGACCTACACCTAGTAGGGGCGTGTCGGGCCATCTCAGAGCGGCACGGGAAGGAGCGGACCCACAGCTAGTAACGCCGCGTCCGTTAACCAAGGGAGGACCCAAGCGCGGGTGTACGCAATGACCGAGGCAGATGCTCGGGACAACCCGGACTCCATTGCAGGTAATCTCTTGAGTACACTTACGTTTTATTCATTTATTTGAAGTAAAACCTTTTGAAAATATGTATGACCCGATCGGGTACCTCTATAGACCCGACCGGGTATAGGCCATGTTTCAGTTTTGAGGTGCGTACCCGTTCGGGCAAGTTTAGCAGGGCTTTCCACGTTTGGCATTTCCAGCAATACCCGATCGGGTATGGTCATATACTCGATCGGGTGTGAGTGAATTTTTCCGTTATTTTCGAAGTGTGTACTCGATCGAGCATTTTTGGCAGGAAATTTTTTATTTTTTCCAGCCATACCCGACCGGGTATGGGCATATACCCGACCAGATATAAAGATTTGTTCGGGTTCGAGGCGTGTACTCGACCGGGCAAGATTAAACAAAATTTTTTCCTTAAGGGCTCGAGTAATACCCGACCGGGTAGAGGGCCTTACCCAACCGGGTATAGGGTAGTCCTAGGCTGAAATTTTTTTGCTCAGTCCTTTTCAGTCGGGATGTTGGGTAGTGTGTCTTACATGACTTATATATGTAGGAACACTAAAGATCAATGGTAGACATGCGAGAATTCGAGCAGAACCCTTACCTCTATCCCATGTCCACCGATAACAAAGGGAAAGTCCTGTAGGCCACTTCCAATTACTGCATCTCGAAAGCCCCTCGTTCTCCGAGCAGGATAGGGGATCCTACCCTTCTTTTCAGAGTCATATAATATACTAATATCATTAACGTCGCCAATCACCATCCATGGCAGTGTATTGTCCTCCGCCAATCCTTGTAGCATATCCCAAACTTCCACTCATAGCCTTGTCTCTGGGTAAGCATCGTAACAGGTAAGTCTCCTGCAGGTTCCCCTTCCGCCTGCCTAACCAGAAAATCCACGTAATTTTGTTGAACGGTGTTAGTGGTCACGTCTACCTCGTCATTGCATCCTAGGGCAAGACCCTCGCTGCTGCATTCACTATCCGTCCGTACGCATTCTTGATAACCCTGCATGCGCAGAAGGTCCTTCACTCGTTAACAACGAATCTTCATTTCTGTGACACCCTAAAAATTTATAATAAAAATAATATTAAAATTATTGAGATATAATTTACCTAATAGAAATAAATATTCAATCCGCTAAAAATAAAGCAGATATAATTCATCTGTTAAGAATAAACTAGATATAAGCTATTTGATAAGGTTAAACTGTAAAGATGACATAAACGCAGTGGCGGACCTAGAAAATCAGAGTCATGGAGTCCCTAAACTATTATAACTCTCATTAGTATAAAATTACAGAAAAATATTAATAACCATAACGCATCATCAAAACGTTAAGATGATTCAAAGAAAAAAAGTACATATAAAAGTCATTAAACAATTCTACAAAAGTCTCCTCCTAGGTTTCATTTGTTGGAAATATTCTATAGTATATAGGTCCACCAACATGTACATAAAACTCTTTTTTATTCCATGCCGAAAATCCTATTCCCAAAAAATGATTACCACTAACTTCCCACTCATTCCTAAACAAATAACACGGTAAACAAAATGGAGCATCTTTGGCAATACTGTGTTCCAACTATTTATGCTCATCAAACCAACTTGAAACAAATCTACGTTTTATCCGTCAATTACTTTAATAGGGAAATCATGATCCTAAGGTCTAAAGGGCCATTTTTTACGGTAACTACGATGTACCTCGTCTTAAACATTATGATGTAATCAACATGTTGTTCATGTAGATTATAAGCCAAATTAGTTTCACTTCTAGCAAGTACTAGATTCAATTCTTTATTTACTAAAGGCGAATCATTTGAATTAATATCTTAAGTTCTTAACTACTCTCGGTACTCCGAATTTCTTTCAATATGGGTACACTACCGAAATATCTTTTCATCCTTAATCGTAAAATTTCAAAAAATTAACATTCATAAATACATTTTTTTTTTAAATAATCTTAACATTCAAAGAGATTTTATATTTAAATAAAAAAAAATGAATTAATAAGAGGTGGTTGAGGTCTGAAGGGAATTATGTTGATGGGCTGATGGCAATAGATTTGTTGTGGTATGCGGTTGGAAGGGGTTTAAAAATTGAACAAAAAGGACACCATTTGGAGTTTTGGTATTGGAATCAATTCGAGTAATTGTTTGGCATCAGTATCATTCCGAGTAAATGTTTGGGTATCAGATTGTAAATGTTTGGTATCAGATTCAATCCGAGTAATTATTTGGTATCAGATTCATTCCGAGTAAATGTTTGGTATCGGATTCATTCCGAGTAATTGTTTGGTATCAGATTCATTCCGAGTAAGAAGATGTTCTGTTCGTCTTATTCTTATTACTTACTCCCTTCGTCCCTTAAAGGTTTGCCATGTTTGACCGGCACGTAAAATAATAAAGTAAAAACTGTGTGGTAGAAATTTATGTAGAGGAGAGAAAAATAACAAGAACCACAAATTGATTGATTAAAAAAGAAAGTGGCAAAGTTTTTGGGACAACCAAAAAAGGAAAGTTGGCCAAGTTATAAGGACATCCTCATTGGAAGGATTATTATAAGATTAATTTGGTGACATGACAATTTTTTTAGGGAATTATCATTGAGTGACATAGATTATTTACTGGGATTATTTGCTACAAGAATATGGGATCAAAATATGAATCCATATTATTTTAATATTATTTGAAAAGTATATGTAATACGGATTAATGCAGGACAGAGAAAAAATAGATTATTTGAAGATGATGATTGAGAGACATAAACGAATTTTGAGATTATTTTATAATTAATTATATAACAATATTCAAATGGTAAGAATCATAGAAAAAATTGATTATTAGAGATCATGAATGGAGATGCTCTAAGGGACGGAGGAAGTATTACTTATTCTTATTTTATTCAGATCAGATCAGATCAGATTAGAAAAATTCAGATCAGATAAAAAAGATTTAGATGAGATCAAATCAGATCAGAAGCATTCCGATCAGATCAGAAACATTTATAGCAAATTGGAAACATTCTATTATTATGGATTATTATTATTATTATTATTATTATTATTTTATTATTATTACTATTATGATTATTATGATTATTATTATTAATGTTATTGTTGTTATTGTTATTGTTATTGTTATCGTTATTATTATTAATAATATTATTATTATCATTATTATTATCATCATCATCATCATCATCATCATCATCATCGTCATTATTATTATTATCATTAATATCATTATTATCATTATTATCATTATTATCATTAATATTATCATTATTATCATTATTATCATTCTTGTATGCACTTAGATCCGCCCATGGTTTGGTTTGCCTAAGTACATTTTGTTTTGCCTATGCACTTAGTGATGGTTTTGCTAAGTGTGGCGATAACACACTCAATTTCCTTTTTGTTATTCCGTTGCAACATTTGAGTACTTTTAAATAAAGTTCACCATTTCCTTTTTTAATAAATTACGAAGTATTAATTCAAGTATTATTTTTATGTGGGAAATTGGAGGTGTTACAATTTGGAAAATAATCGAAGGATAGCCTTGCACAATATCTGTTACCCCAACCAAATTTCCAAATCCTCTACCGTACCGTTCCAACTAATTATGTCATTCTTAGGGCTGAAATTTTTAACCGAAAAAACGAAAACCGAACCGAAAAAACCGAACCGCGCGATAAAAAAACCGATCCGAAACCGAACCGACTTTAATGGGACCCGAAAGTTGGGACCCGAACAAAAATCGGTTCGGGACCGGTTCTTTGATATTGAAAATCGGTTCAAACCGAACAGAACCGATTTTTTTATTAAATAATAGTTTTTCATTATTTTATTTAATTTGTATAGCTTTAATGTATTTTATACGTTAAGCGTCCCTAAGTATCAATACTCCGAAGTAGCTCAGCGGTAAGTCTTCCCGCGTCTCTTCTGTCACCCTTGAATATTTTGCTTTCCGTCCATCCCAACTTTCTATTTGGTTTTTCATATTTTGCTTTCCGTCCATCCCAACTTTCTATTTGGTTTTTCTTCCGTGTATAATGCTTCCCACACCGGATGGAGTAGAGAGTTTACTCCTCCTATCAGCCTATATAATTGCCCCTCCATGGCTATTCAAAAATAAATTTCTAGTTAAGCTTCAGGGCGAGTACTAGGTATTGAATATACAAATGTTTAAAGATCATTCGGTTTTTTCACAAAAACCGAAAAACCGGATTGAAAATTCGGTTTCCGAAAAGTTGGGTCCCAACAATGTTCGGTTCGGTTTCGGGTTGTAGAATATAAGAAACCGAAACATCGGTTTGGTTTGGATATTTCTCATTTCGGTTCGGTTTCCGACACCAGTCATTCTCACCAGATAGCGCCGGACACCGTGATCGGAACAATCACCGCCGGAAGAAGACCTAGGCTTAACCTAGAGACGACCGCTTTTTCCTATAAATAAGTAGTTATCATATTTTTGGAATTCCATTTATTACGTACCTTTAGTTAATTCTTTACTTGGAGATCAGAGGAGGAGCCATGACGAAGATCAGAAGGATCTGAAGACGGAGCTCGATCGCTTCACTCCAAGGTCACCGACGTCGCCCCCAACAAGCTCGATCTCCAAGATCAAGGTGGTGAGGATGCATGTCAATTTCCCAAGACGCAGAAAGCGGCACTAAGCACAGCTTACAAGAACAAGAAGTACCAAAGCCATCCGCAGACGCCTCTCTAAAGGCAGAAGAAGAGAGAAATGTATTTCCCTTTAAGAATGTATATATGCTATCAAAGTTAAATTATTACTCGTATTATTAATACGTACTTTCCCCCTTAAATTGTTGTTTTTGTTTTGACAACCATACAACACAATATGTTAATTTTGTCTTTGCTTCTCCAGATTATTTTCCATTTAGACTTTGAACCCGTTTGGTAATACGAAAATTGGTTTATTCGAATGAAATTTATGAAATTCTAGCTAAATTGGCTGGATCGATTGATTCTGCTGATTTAAGAAAAAAAAAATTAAATAAATTTTAAAAATAAAATAAAAAAAAAGTTATACGTGAAAATAGTTAAAATGATATCTAAAGTGACCGTCCAAAAAATAACTTATCATACGAAAGTATTACACCGATGAAAAGTTGCTGAATATACGAAAGTAGGGCGCAATAATAATAATACTCCGTTCCGTATAGTATAATACGGAGTACAAAGCATGTACATGTGGGCATGGTATGAAGAACAGTATCTATCATATCACAGCTGGTCATCAGATCATCTTTTCCTCATAATTGGTCTCTTCCAAATGTTCTCTCTCTTCACAATAGAAACAGTGCCCTTCTTCTACTCACTTTATCGCACTACATAATACAGAGTATATAAATTCTTCTAAACTGCGTTCCTTGCCGTTCAATTTTTGTTGCCTCTACTTTTTTTGCCTTGTCGTTTGTTTTTCGAGGATTGGGCCAAGAATTTGCCGGCCACAAGATTAAACGTACAGTGAGAGTGAGGGCGATTGCAGATTTGGAAGAGCTAGGGTAGGGAGGAATGGGTGGGGTGACGTCCTCAATGGCGGCGAAGCTGGCTTTCTTCCCACCTAGCCCGCCGTCGTACAAAGTGGTGAAGGACGACGTGACGGGGCTGGTGCTGCTTGACCCGTTTCCTCACCGGGAAAACGTGGACGTCCTGCGACTGCAGACCCGCCGGGGGTCAGAGATTGTGGCACTGTATGTCCGGTATCCGATGGCCACCTCGACGCTGCTCTACTCCCATGGCAACGCCGCCGATGTAGGGCAGATGTATGAGCTCTTCATCCAGCTTAGCATTCACCTCAAGGTGAATCTTATGGGGTCAGTTTTTAGTTCTCACACACCCTATTCACTTTTTTATTCTTGCAGTTTTTTGTTACAAAATTAGTTTCTTTTCTGGGTAAAGTGCTTGCTCAATTGGATTCCATTTCTTTCTTTTTTAAATAACGGAAATAATTCAAAACGAATTACTGTGGGTTCTATAGCTTTTTGAAACAGACGTATTTGAGAGATTTAGTCCAAGGCATTAATTTATTTTACATTTAAATATTTACTCAGAAAAAAACATATTTCCGATTGAGACTAGCTGATCAAACTCGCCGATATCTTTTCATCCATGGCCTTAGATCTATTGACTTTTGAGTGATATTAGGCACAAAGGTGATAGCTAATTGGTGGAGCAATTTAGCTAACATTTTGTGGTCATCTTATTTGATCACAACTAGAAAAGAATATTCTTTTCTTTGTTTACAAGCATTCACACATATTAGATCCTTTCTTTGAATGTTATTACAAGCATTCGGACACATTAGATCCTTTCTTTGAATTTAAAGTCCATTATAGAAGTTGGAAAGTCACTGGAAATCTATTTTTTTGATCCTATGCCTTGTTGGTTTGGAGTTTAAGAGGTAAGGGAAGAGTAGCGGTGAAACCTACTTTTATGAATTTACCCTTACACTTGGATGGTGAGAAAATAAGTTAGAATGAATATGTGTATGTGTGTGTGAATACACAATATAGCTTCTCAAGTACTCAACTATATTTTAGTCCAAGAATGTTTTCACCTGCACTTGTTACCAGACATAGACAGACTAGATCAAAATTAAACCAGTATATGACAAGTGTAAAATACACTATCATGCCTTTGTCATACTCATACCGGATTTAATTAGACCACACCAAACCATATGAGAAAATTATAGTCTAATTGAAAACATCCTATGGCTAATGAGTAGAATAAATTATATTGAGCAATAAAGATCATCCTAATATCCTATCGGCCCCTCCCAAACCCCCCAACAAAACAAGCCCTAAGAGTTGCTCTTATGTGGACTCATTGCTAATATTTGTACGGTTTCATATATTCATAACTGACAATAAAATGTTGCAGGATGTGCATTAACTCTTCAGGAATCAGGACGCACAATATCTATTCCTTGTTTGAAGAAAAAGTGAAAATTATAGATGCTTTCACTTGGATTTAAATTTTTCGGCCTGGTTGTCTGTTTTGGTTTGGTAAATGTTTGATTGGTAGATGTTTGATATTGTTCAAGTGTTGTCTGGTTGGTTCATGTCTAGTCTGATTTGAGAGTGAGCACATCATGTATCAAAAGTCATTCAAAAATAAATTCGGATGTAGATTGACAACATTTCATTGTCCCCTTTTATCTGTTCATTTATGAAATCCATGCACATTAAGGCTCCCTTTGGAACATGAGAATGCTACGGAAAATGTAAGAGTAATATGAACAAAAGAATATGTCGATCAAAATAAACATTTTTTTAATTTATTTTTAATATTCATCAAATTCAATTTATCTATTTATTTCAATTTGCTAATCAATCAAATTTATGGAAATAATTTAAAATATCATTTGGATTTCACTTTCCTTTGCATTTCTTGGGGTAAATCTAAACATAACAAACCAATTTTCTGTAGCATTTCCTTTTTTTCATAGGATTCTCAGGGATCCAAGCATAGCCTAAATATAGTTTTTTGAATTGGTTCTTTTATACTACTAGTATTCAATATACTGTTTTTACCAAGGGATGTGGGGGCACTGGGTGGGCGATTCCACCTTTTTTTGAGTTGATGTACTGTTTCTACCAAGGGAATATTAATGAGAGGAAAGAGGGTTGCTTTAAATGAGAACAATTACGGTAAAGCATTAAAAGTTTTCCTACTTCATCAACCTAATGCATTTTTTAAATTCTGTGGTTTGGTCAACTTAGACCGATAGAGAGGAAATAGGAATGGAGCAAGCACTATGTGCTTATATCACTGTTGGAGGTACATTGTGATCAGTCTGTTTATGTCCGAGATTGAGTACAAATTTAGTCTCGACAAAGTGACAAACATACCATTCTTATTCAGAATCAAAGATGAATGTTTGAGGACAATATTTTTCGTAGTCTGAGTTCAATACCAATGAGTATCATATTAAGTTCATAATCAAATACTAGTATTATATTATATTCAATAAAAAGTTGAGGACCAAATCAGGTATTATCTATGATAAGAATGATGTAAGTGAGCACTGCTGTTTATAACCTGAACATTTATCATTACATTTGTTTTTTTTTTGGCTTGGATGTACTTGCCGAATCAGACATTCAGTAAATAGACTTCACACTTCATGGCTGTTTCTTGTTTTGGCTGCAAGTGAAATTTGGCAATTTAAGACCCATACAGCATTCCATCTAGTGCAATTAGGTTTCGTCTTAACTTCCTATAATTTACTTATGAATATTGTATATTATTTATTGCATTATTAAAGGTGAGTTTTTTAGTTTTCAATTAAATTTAAATGTTATCGTTATAGCACTGAACTTGTTTGGTTACTATGCTGACATGTTGTTTACCCAAACATTGTTAAGAGTAATAAGTTACAAAAGGGATAGAAAAAACAACAACGTAATTTTGAACAGTTAATCCTTTAACAAATTGTTAACAGAATTATTATTCTGCTTCTGATGCAGGTATGACTACTCTGGTTATGGGCAGTCCACTGGAAAGGTGAGTAGGCTGGGTAGAAAGATTATGGGCAGAACAATTTCTTTGTTCATTCTATTACTCCCTTCGTCCCCCTATAATTGTCTCATTTTTTCATTTTTGGATGTCCCTTTATTATTGTCCCATACCATATTTGGTAACATTTGTGTGGCTCTAATTCATTCTTACTTTATTTCCACTTTATCAACTCATTACCAACCACATAATTCTACTTTTCTTAAAAACCACACCACTCCCTTCCGTACCAATATTAGAGGGAGTACTAGTATTTACTAATCCTCTCAGGACTGTTTGGAATGCTAAAAACACTGGAGAAAGAAATAGGGAGGAAAAATTCAGGGGGAAATAAAATATGTTAGTTTAAATACAACAATTTCTTTTAGATATTTTCAGAACTCATTTTATTTTAAAAAATTGCTTCAAACAGGAGACAAAGTGCACAAATTGGAGTGACTATGCTTATTCATAAACCAGGACTGACTTCATTCTATTAAAGGAATTTTTCTCTTTTATTTCTCTCTCCAGCCTAATACTAACTTTCTTCATATCTCCCTTTTTGCTGACCTTAAAATTTCCCCCTCGTCTCTTTGTGAGTGATAAATTGTATGGTTGCTTCTCTTTCTACTGTTTTAAGCAAACCTCCAATGCAAACTCTCACTTTCTTAAAGAGCGTGCCAAGTCAAATAGAGAATAAAAGTTTAGGATATAAGAAGTATTTATTCTTTTTTTGGGAAAAATACTTCAATATTACTAAAAGATGTGTTTTCCTAACCTATGAGTCTATGACTATATATGTTTTTTTGCAATTGCATGACCTAATTGAAAATCAAGGAATGCGTTGACGTGAAACATGGAAGTGGCTAAAAATAGGAAAGAAAGATTAAAGTGCTTGAAAATGGATAGTAACATGCATCATTTTAGGAGAAAAACATAGGTAGTCATATTTTAGGAGAACACATGTCTTATAGTAATATTAGAGATAATTTTCTCTTCTTTTTTTGTAAAGAAAAAACGTAAAGTATTTGTATAAAAGTTGATAATATTAATCATATTTGGTGATCCTTTGAATTTTCAATATAAAGCCAAACACAAGAGTACAACTTTAACTGGGTTCTTTACCTTTTCAAGCATTTCCTAGGTCCAAGCATACAATAAATGTTTTTTTGGAATATAACTTTTGCAGCCAAGTGAACATAATACTTATGCGGATATAGAAGCTGCATACAAGTCTCTTGAAGAAAGCTATGGTGCTAAGCAAGAAGAGATTATCCTTTATGGACAATCTGTTGGGAGTGGCCCAACTGTGGATCTTGCTTCTCGTCTACCTCGACTAAGGGCAGTTGTTTTGCACAGTCCAATCCTTTCAGGGTTAAGGGTCATGTACCCTGTGAAGCGGACTTACTGGTTTGACATCTACAAAGTATAAAAAATAAAATGCTTGTGATTTTTTACCTTCACTTGACAGTTAACACTTTTTTTCAAAAGAAAAACACTGCTATCTCAGTTACCATTTTCTAAAATGTTTGGTGTGGTGAATCCTGCAGAATATTGACAAAATTACATCGGTGAAATGTCCAGTTTTGGTCATTCATGTAAGTATAAGTTCATTTTATTTATGTAGCATATAGTTCCATTTAACATTTTCTTTGTTGATCTCTTGGTTCCTTATCATTTGTAGCTTTTGTTTATGATGGACTGTGGAATTAATTTAAAGCAGAAATAGTCTTACAGCTTAAAGCAAGAACCATAAAAAGACGTTTTTGAAGAAACAATTATAAAAAATAATACTTTTTTCTAAATATATAATTCTAAAAGAAAAAAGTGCAACAAAAAAAACAAATGATTGGATGGTATGGAGTTAGGCAGTTTGCAGTACTCCACCGGAATATATTCCAGCATGGTAAACTGATAATGCTATGGCTTGATGAAAGCCAATTCCGATGTTATATTGCTATGCATGTGAGTCAGCATGGACTGCCTCAGTAGAAAAACCTAATGGTCTCTTTTCGGGATATATCAAGGTTCATCAAGGTTTAATTCCAAGTTCACCTAGGAAAACATCTAGAAATTCAGTTTTAGAGAACCATCACCAGTTTTACAAAACTTCGCCAGTTTGAAAACATCACCAGTTTTAGATATTCACCTAGGCTAATATAGAAATTACTCAAACACTAGTTTTGTATATGCACCTGAATGTACCCAATTTTTGCTAAAGCTATGTTCTCTCAAATTCACTAAGGGTATGTTTGGGAGTTTGGGGGAAAGGCGTGAGGAATGTTTTGAAGGTTGGTCGTAGGAGGGGAAGGGGAGATGAAGCGAAGGAAATCTTTCTTGTTGTTTGGGAGTTACAAATTTGAAAAGAAAGGCGGTGAAAGAATTATAATTAAAATCAGTTCAGAGCTATTACAAATTCAAATAGTTAAACTTGTATTCATTTTAAATTGGGCTAAAGCTATCATTTAATTAGTTATCCCTCAAAAACCCTCATTTTGGGAAAACTTAAAAATTGAGCATTTGAAGGGTTTTGGAGGGTTGCAAAAGCCCTCCAAAACCATGCTTTCCCATTTCTTAAACTCTTTACCAAGAAAGAGATGGTCATAACCCTCTCCTTATTCCCCTCTCCTCCAAAACCTAACTCCCAAACATACCGTAAGTTTACATAAGTTAACTCTATCGAAATAGATCACAAGGTTCAGTTTGGATGGAGGGTTGTGGGATCGAAGACTTTGGAGGGCTTTAGGTGTTATACTGTTATTCAGTTTACTTTATTTTTTGTGTATTACTTATTTAGTCTCTAGTCAGACCAAAGAAGACTGGAAACATTTGAGTTAGACCTAGACCAGTAATATTTAGGCCGGCCCATATTTGTTCGATGGTGGTAGACAACATTTGAAAGTTTCAGACCAAACTAGAGCAGAACTATTCAAACTATTCAGACAATGCAAAAAATGGCAGCCCAGTGCACATTGGCGTTCACACGCAGAGAGGGTTCGAGGAAGGGTGCCACCCACCATAAGGGTGTATAGGTCTGTCTATAGGAGGCAAGCTTTCCCTTGTCATTTTGACAGGAGGCCGCTTCCGAGCTTCCCTTATCATTTTGATAAGAGGCTAGGCGATGCCAAATAAAAAAAGAAGAGATAAGATCACATTTTGTACAGCGAAGAGAACAATTGTTAGTTTCTCTATCTTGAGAAATAATAAACGTCAACTGTAAGATTGGGTGACCGATCACCTAGAGTATTCTATCAGTACATTTATAAAACCTTAAGCATGTATAAAGTTATAAATTTTGCCCTCCAAACCTTTCCCTCCAAACTGTGACCCCCCACCCCATGGGAGTTTGATTCCCCCAAGCACAAGTAACTCGTGTGTATGTTTCATATATTGTGATTTTTTTTCAATATTATGCAGGGAACATCTGATGAAGTTGTTGATTGTTCCCACGGGAAGCAGCTATGGGAACTATGCCAGGAGAAATATGAACCATTGTGGCTGAAGGGTGGGACCCACTGCGACTTGGAACTATACCCAGAATACATAAGACACCTGAAGAAGTTTGTATCGACCGTTGAGAAACCCCTTTCGCAGCGTAGCATCTCAAGGAAGAGTATAGACCAGGCAGAGAATTCCCGGAAAAGCACAGATGGCCCTAGGAAAAGCACCGATAGGAGAGAGAAGCCGAGGCACAGCATGGACAGACAGCCAGAAATGCTTGTGATGACGAACTTCAAATTCTCCAGTGAAGAGAAGTTCTCAAAGCTTAGGATGCCTTTCGATCATCAGATTGAGAGGTCCCGAAGGAGTGTGGAGATTTTTGAGAAGCCACGCAGAAGCATCGAGCAACAGATGGAAAAGGCTCGGAAAAGCGTTGATTGGTTGGAAAGAATCCGTGTTGGTTGAATACTGCAAGCTGCAGCAGAGAGGACACTGAATTTAGCTAAACCGCGGCTTGGGGGGAGGAGGATATTTCGGGGGGATCTGGTTAACTTATAATGGCCTATGTTGTGTCTTTAACATATGTACTGGGGACTATTTTTGTCTCTGTAATGTGTATTTGTGTGGGAAAGATAGAGAAAAAGAGAGAAAATTGATGATGAGATTGTGTTTTTGTTGGACTGATTATTAAGTAGCATCTTTTTTTGTTTTTGTATAGGAAATATTTTTCTCGAACTGCAGATTTTGCATTATTGAAATTTCCTTCTTTAAAGAATGTATGGTAATCTATGGTTCCTTTACATGTTGTAGTTGATCTTTTGCTTTATGAGATGATGTTCGATTGTGCTCTTAGACATTAGACGCCAATATATCAGTAGCTTGGATATCTACTCAGCATGTTTGGGAGTAGGGGTGGGTATCGGGGTGTAGCTCACCTGGTAGGAAGGAGTGCTCTAAGGGAGAGGTCCCAAGTTAAACTTGAGACTTCAGATGAAACATCAATCTTTTTCCTTCGTTTGGAAAAAACATTATTACCCGTTCGTATGGATGGACTCGGGCCGGGTGGCCCGACCCGGAACCGGCCCGGGACCGGCACTGTTCCGGCCCGACCCAGTGGCCCGATCAGTGACCGGTCCGGGTAGGCCTGGCCCGTGGGTTTTCCGGTCCGGGCTCGGGTCACCCAAAACAAGGCCTGACCCGGCCGGGCCTGGGCCCGGTTCGGGCCAAAACTTTTTTTTTTTCAATTTTTTTTTAAATTTTCGGGTTGGGCTGGGTATTTTGGGCCATTTGGGGTGGTTTGGGGGTTGGGGGTGGGAGGGGGGTTAATTAGGAAGAGGAAAAAAAAAATTGATAATGGGTCGGTCCCGAGTCCACCACTTCTGAACCGTCGGCCTGTCCGGGCCTAGGCCCGACTCGGACCCGAGTCCATCCCTACCCGTTGGATTTGATGGACGATTTAGATTGTCGTCATTCTTCTTTCTTCTCACCTTGTGTTTTGGGCTTTATTTCTCCACCCTAAAAGCTCACGAAACATGGCTTGTTCCCAAACTTTTCCTTGAACAACTTAGATGGTGATTTCTTTAAAGGGAGATTTCCCAAAATAGGAGTAAATGGAGTTTGAAATTCCAAAGTAGGATTACTATGTTTTTATTCCTGAAATGGAACTAACATGACAGTATTTACTGTCATCTTGTAAGCGTGTCCGCCAAATAGTTGTAGTACAGTGTATTTAACATGACATTATTTATTATAATTAATGACAGTATTTTTCAATCATGACAGTATTTTTCATACATGACAGTAGCAACTCCTATTTCGGGAAGAAAAACATACTAGTTCTATTTTGGAATTCCAGATTTCATTTGCTCCTATTTTGGGCAATTTCCCTTCTTCAAATAGGGGTTTGGATTTTGGACATTCAGAGAGATGTATTCTGAACAATTCGGTGAAAAAATTCATTTAGATTCGGCGATTCCATACATCTTTTTAATTTTTTAAGTCATTCAGATTTGGTGATCCAAATAACTTTTTTAATTTTTCTAGTCATTCAAGTTTGAACATTCCATAAAAGTTGCAACATTGGAATTTATGCACTATTTACACATCTTACTTTGACTACAATTTTCTAATAATATACTACCTCCGTCCCTTAAAACTTTGCCAAAGTTGACCGGCACGGAGAATAATAAAGTAAAAACCGTGTGGTTGAGATTTGTGCAGAGGAGAGAGAAATGATAGAAACCATAAAATAATTGATTAAAAGAGAAAGTGACAAAGTTTTTTGGGACGTCCCAAAAAGGAAAGATGACAAAGTTTTAAGGGACGGAAGGAGTATATAATAAAAATATTATGTATAAAATATTAATAAATTTGTATTAATGTAAATTTCTAATATATTAACTTTTTTTAATGTTTACTAATACGTAAATAAATATAATTACAGTCAAAGTTGCGCTTTGGAAAATGTGAAAGTCAAACTGTTGCGACTTTTATGAAACAGATGATAGTATATATATTTTTAAATGAGTATTCCCCTAAATAAATGTTTGGAATTGGACATACCAAACTATTTTTTTCAAACGGAGACCGCATATACAAGTGTTGGACATTCCAACTATGTTTTTTTCATTTGTCGAAATTAGATACTCTAATTTTTGTTTTCGCATTTTATTACTCAGTCCAAAAAGAACATTCCGATATAGTTTTTACTAATTTTATTAATTTTTTAGAAGTCCTGTTATTAGGTTAAAAAAACGCCACTAGTTTTTAGTCAAACATGTCATGGATTTTTAGTAAATAAGTGCTTTTTTGGCGAAACTTCAAAAAGAGCATTATACTAGCACACTGCACATAAAGTGAAATGCATACAGGTCAAAGTCTTCACGCCTTAAGCCATCCTTTTATTATAACCGACTCCTATATACTCCCTCCATATCTAATTATATGACTCATTTACTATTTTATTTTTATGTAGTTTAAGATAATTAATGTAGATTTTGTGAAAAGTAAGAGATTTTGGTACTGTAGCGGTACTGTAACTGCTTTTTGAGTTGATTTCTTTCCAAAAAATGAAATGGGACAATTAATTTGATATGTCGCAAATAGGAAATTGGGACTACTAAATAGATATGGAGGGAGTATATAGTTATGATCAAATAAAAAGATGACGCAAGCCATACCACAATATGGGATTGCCTTGAATCTTGATTTGATTATGTCAGACCTAGAGTAATTTGAAATATTCCTTGGTGATATTATCTTCAATGTGTTCGAATAACTCGCGATGTCTGAAATGACTAAGTGCAAAATATTCTTGAAGTGTGCCAAGCTCGAGTAGAATGATGCTCTTCTCATCTATAATGAAGCTCAATTCAGCTGTGATGAAGCTCATCTCAGACAATGTTTATCTTGAATAATGTTTAGCTCAGGTATAACGAGCTCGAATTCTGTCGTAGTTTCAAAGTTGATTTGCTGATTTGAGGACGAGCTCAGCCTCGGTTACAGTTTAAGACCTCTTTCATTGATTTAAGATTTGAATTCACGCTCGGCCTTGGTCTAGGGGGAGAGCTCGGCTTGAGATGTTGCCTTGGTCAATTCCAGAGGTTTCTTTATGCATTGTTGTGATCCTTGGGATGTATTTCCTCGGTTTTTAATAGTTGCAGCATTGTGATTTTTGCACTTGATCGATAATCTATACCGGGAAACTGCTAGTGGTATGTAGAGAGAAGGCAGAGCAAATAAGTAGGAGAGAGAGCAATAATAGTAAATGAACAGTTGTCCGTTACAACAGTCCAAAGGATGATATTTATACTAGTCATAAATGCTAGGTGCATTAAATGCACATACACGTGTAAGCTAATCTATGGCAGAGAGTCCCCCTGTGATGCTGGCATGTGGCGCAACATTAAATGCGGTAGTTGGGTGTTGAGGAACATTGGGTGGAGTGAGGCGTCTGTGCCGAGGGCAAGCCTTTGGTACCGAGGTAGAAGGCTTTGTCTAAGGGCTTACTCAAGGAAGCGAATGTTCCAGACCTGTCATTGTGCCGAATCGGGGTGATTCCCTGAGTTTGGTACCTTCGGGCTTGGGGCCGAAAGGTGTTCCTTGTAGGGGATGGTATGTTTCTTACCTGGGCCGTTGTATTCGAGCCGCTTGTGTCTGTTGGGCCTGCTTGTTGTAGCAGGAGTATGTGGACCGAGGGGTCCGAGGCCATATACTACATCAACACTATTCACACACCTTACTTTGACCACGACTTCTCCTAATATATAATCAAATTTTTTCCTCCGTCCCTTATAACTTTGCCAACTTTCCGTTTTTGGTTGTCCCAAAAACTTTGTCACTTTCCCTTTTAGTCAATCAATCTGTGGTTCATGTTATTTCTCTATCCTCTGCACAAATCTCTACCACACAGTTTTTACTTTATTATTTTACGTGGCGGTCAAACTTGGCAATCCTTTTAGGGACGGAGGGAGTATTATATATAAAATGTTACTCCCTCCGTCCTGGAATTATCTTCATACTTTCCTTTTCGGTTCATCCCAAATTTATCTCCTCTTTTCCTTTTTTGGCAAAAAATTTGTGGTTCACAACCATTCTTACACATTCTTACACATTTCTCTTTCCTCTGCACAACTCTCCACCACAAATTTCCCACTATCGTAAAACCTGTGTTCAGTCAAATAAGGAGATAATTCCAGGACGGAGGTAGTATTGAATTTCTATTTAATGTGAATTTTACCAAAATATTAACTTTTATAATGTTTACTAATATGTAATTACATATAATTACAATCAAAGTTGTTTGTGTGGCAAACGTGAAAGCCAAATTGTTACGGCTATTAAGGAAAGGAGTGTAATATGAGAGTACTCTCCATCAATAGTCTTTTTCAAGTTTGACAATGTTTTGATTGTATTTTTTTCTGCTTTCTTAAGAAAAATGTAGATTTAGGTGGGTGATGATGAGTTTTTTCGATCACTTTTGGTTAAGTTGTGTATATTTTCGAACCAACGAGTTAAATATTTTTTCGAAGATGATTGGCTCTAATTCTTATTCAATGACTAGTGATTGGAGTTTGACATTTTGTCCTAGCTTGTCTAGTTCAAGGTCTTTTAATATAGTCCATTTAGACCATTTGGAGTGGTGAGGTATTAGGAGTCCAAATGGCTAAATGTGAAATTTTTGGACTCCTAATTGTGTGTAGTGGTAGTTTAAAATAGGTATTAAAAGTGGAAAAGGGGATGGAAGGGGTTATATATAGAGGGTGTGTTGACAGGAGTGGAAAAAGGGAAAAGAAACCCGCACGTGTAGCTCAGTTGGTCGAGTGGTGGGAAAATTGGAACAAGTGACCAAGGTTCGAAACCCGCAGCGGCCGTGTGGAGGTTACACAACCTGAAATAAGGTTGGATTTCTGGTGCTCACGTGTATAAGACCTTCCACCTTTTGGACCAATAAAAAGGGAAAATGAAAGAAAAAAAGAAGAAAAATAGTACTCCCTCCGTCCCCTGTTATTGTCTCATTGCGGTTCACGATGATTAACCGACGATAAAGCAAACAGATCCCTGTCCGCACTCAAATTATTTTTAGGCAAAAAAATACATATTCAGAAACTACATTAAAAGATTTACAAAGTCGCAAAAAACAGAATCAAATTTGATAAAAATTTGATACATAAAGTAAGAGATTAAGAGTGATTTGTGTTGACCAAGTGAATAGGAAATGAGACAATAATAGGGGACTGGAGGGAGTAAAATTTTATGAAAAGGGTTGCTTTTGGTGAATCGTGCTGACATCATCGTTGCATCATAATATCCCATTTTTTTAGAAACTTGTATAACTTTTTTATTTGTTCTCCAAATTTTTCAAAATATATATCAAAATTCTTAAATTTTAACTGTTGAAGTTTTCTTCTGTCTAAAAAACGATGAAACACAAATTTTTAATTCATGGAATCTTCACAAATAACTGAATATTTCATAATCGAACTTTACTTGAACTAAGTTCATTTTTGTTAACCGAAAACATTAAAAAAAAGTTAATGAAATTTATATATTTTTACATCAAAATGTGTATTTTTTATTTCACAATTATTTAGGAAAAATATTAAACGGAAAACATTATTTATAATAAATTAATTATTGTTTTACTAAATTGTTATGTAAAAAAATATGTTGAGTGTATTTTATTGACAGTGCACGGATGCAGGAAAAAATAGTATTGATGGAGTCGACATACTTTTTTCATATAGAGGTATTCTAAATTTAACAATTTGGACTCCTAACCACTACAAATGGTCTTACAATCCAAAAAAAAAACTTTTTTGAGTACTCCCTCCTCCCGAAATTATCTTCATTCTTTCCTTTTCGGTCTATCCCAAATTTATCTCCTCTTTCCTTTTTTGATAAAGAATATGTGGTTCACAATCATTCTTACACATTTTTCTCTCCTCTACACAACTCTCCACCACACAAATCTCACTATCTTAATCTCCGTGTCCAGTCAAAACCGAAGTTAATTATGTGACGGAGGGAGTACGTAATAACTATTTGACCATGTCAAGAAGTTGATTTGGTTCACCTAACATGTCAAATTACAAATTTTATGTGCTTTTCTTCCTCGCCTTATATGAGCAAATTATATCGTGGAACCGGCGCACCATGAGGATGGTGCGCTCGGTTGCAAAACGACGAAGTATTGTGCCTGGTTTCTTTATTTTTTATTGCTTTTGTTGTTAAAAAATGGTAATAACTTTTTTTTATCCGATTTTTATAAAATTTATATCAACATTTTTTATTTTTCATGATCTTTCAAATGAGACCAATATTGCTTATGTAATTTTAAGAAATTATCGAACTATTATATTAATGATTATTATAAGGAAAATCGAACTAAATTTAATACAGAAAAATATTTGTGTAAATCACAATTTATCTTAAAATTGTGTATATAAAAATTTTATTGTATTATGTATTTATACATGTGAGTTACATATTCTTATACGTGAAGTTACATATTTTTACACGTAAAGTTACATATTTCTACACGCGAGTTACATATTTATACACACGAGTTGCATTTGACCTGCCTGAACGTGAGTTACATATATTTTTTATTTACACGTAAAGTTACATATTTTTACACGTAAAGTTACATATTTATACACGCGAGTTACATATTAATAAACACGAGTTCCATTTGACCTGTCTGAACGCGAGTTACATATTTTTTTACGTAAAGTTACATATTTTTACACGTAGAGTTACATATTTATACACACGAGTTGCATTTGGCCTGACTGAATGTGAGTTGCATATATTAACACGTAAAGTTACATATTTTTACACGCAAATATTAATATGTTAAAATTACATAGACAATATTGGTCTCATTTGAAAGATCATGAAAAATAAAAAATTTTGATATAAATTTTATAAAAATCGGATCAAAAATAAAAAAAAATATTAACATTTTTAAGAAAAGGAAAAATAAAAAATAACAAAGCGAAGATATACAAACTGCTTCTTCATTCTCCCAGATATACCATGCGCACCGTGGGACGGTTGCATGGTATACGAACTGCCTTGTACGGAGTATTTTTAAGTGAAGTATTTCATATGCTCCGGTTAAAGTTTCTTACTTGTCTCTTTTAAAGTTTCTTACTTGTCTCTTTTAAGCGTTCTTGTTAAATATTTTTACTTCTATTTTTAAAATAATCGACACTCTTAAATTACAAAATAATCATCAAATATTACACATAGCACACTTATAAAATCACAGTTATCATTAATAAATTTATTATATTTTTTGAAAGGACTTTAATATGTTATATATATACATATATTAAAATTATTTATCAAATTATACTCGAATTACTTTATTTAACTATTGTAAATAGTGATACAAATTTTCAATGAGAAAATTAAGCTCGGATAAATATGTAGTACTCCCTCCGTCCCAATTTGATAGTCTCATTTCTTTTGGCCATGAGTTTTAATAAAGTGGTTGAAAAGGTAAAAGTTGTTGTTGAGATTTGAGTATAATAAAGTGAAATGATATGTACCACATTTTTCTTTCCAAAAAGGGAAACATGACCATCATTTTGGGACATCCCAAAAAGGAAATACAGGACTCTCATTTTGGGACGGATGGAGTATCTTTCATTAGTGGAGGATAAATTCATCGTAATACTCTACTTGCCCTTCCATGTAGATGTAATGTTTATGTTTGGTATATATAACTCCCCTTCTTGAGACCTTTAAAAAAACCTTGTTGAAAACTGAAGAAACCTACAACATAAAATTATAAATTACCATAGTAGACAGTAAATATATAATCATAAACTTATATTTGAATCTTATTCATATAATTAATACATCAAAGAATTAAAAATTAAATTAAACTTTTACAATCAATATATATATTTTTCAAACACTCTTCGAAATTGGACCTTGAGTATAACAAATTCTTCTTATTCAATTTTCTTCATTGCTTTGAAGTTCTATTAAAGCTAATCCATCGGTTTAAAAGAGGATGGCACTCTATGCATGAGATCTCGAAAACAGACTGTTATCTAGAATATAAATTGAATTGTGATCACACTCTAATGAAAAAGAAAGTGAAATTTTCATTTCAAATTTTTATTTGAAATTGAACTCAAAACTTCTTCCTTGTCATCTACTACCTTGGTCCTGGAATTATCTCCTTATTTGACTGGGCACGGGTTTTAAGATAGTGGGAAATGTGTGGTGAAGAGTTGTGTAGAGAAAGGAGAAATGTGTTAAAATGATTGTGAACCACAAATTCTTTGCCAAAAAAGGAAAGAAGAGATAAATTTGGGATGAACCGAAAAGGAAATAATGAAGATAATTCCGGACGGAGGAAGTATCAATTTTCAAGTGTCTTTAATATTGGGACATGAAAATCTTCAATTTCACGATATTTTTTGGGTTTGACTGTTAAAAGGTTGGGACCTACGCTACTAGGCCATGATCATAGACTATGGCTGTTCTCTTAATTAAAGTCCGTCGTCCCCAAACTAGTATAATCCGAGTGATTTTGTGTGATTTGCTGTCTTTCAGAGTGATGCAGCAAGCTACGTTTCGTGTCTGCATGACCACCGGATGACTTTGTCTTTTCAAATCATTTCACCAGTTTTCAGTTCAATGACTTATGGCTCCAATGTCTCACTCCGTATTACAACTTCATTGTTAATTGATATGGGATTATGGGGTATTAGTTACCTCCCAAATTTAACTCCTATTGTAATTTGTTTACAACTTTAAGAAAGTAAAAGTTACTCCGTATATAACTCAAATTATAGCGCAAATTATACTGTGTTATCGACTCACCGTTAGAGGCAAATCTACTATGGAGATATATATATATATATATGGAAGAGTTCAAATGAAAAGTGGTCTTTTCGTGTAAAGTGCAAAATTTTCACTTTTTCATGTTTCGCTAGCACTTTTTGTTGTTTGCGTTGCACTTTTTGGCCATTTTGATTTGGCCAAATTCGGCCAAAATGACGGTGGCAGTTTTGTAAATAAATCAATTTTTTTGAGCTATCGCAAAAAAGTGCAATAAAAGCAATAAAAAATGCAAGCGAAACATGAAAAAGTGTAAACTTTTCACTTTGCACGTTAAGACCTCTTTTTATTTGAATCATCCCATATATATATATATATATATATATATATATATATATATATATATATATATATATATATATATATACACACACACACACACACACACACACACTCCCTCCGTCCCACTTCAAGGTTCCCACGCGGTTTACGATGTTTGACTGACCATAAAGTTAATTGATCCCTGTTATTAATAAGATTATTTTTAGTAAATAAAATTTACATATTCAGAAACTACATTAAAACCGCTACAAAGCCTGATCAAGAAAAATTAAATTTGATAAAAGTTGAATATATAAAGTAAAAGATTAAGAACAATGCACGTTGACCGCAGAATATAGTGGACGAGAACCTTTGAATGGGACGGAGGGAGTATGTGTGTGTGTGTGTGTGTGTGTGTGTGTATATATATATATATATATATATATATATATATATATATATATATATATATATATATAGAAAAGATCATGTGAGAAGCCCCCCTTAGGCAGAGAAGCTGAGAAGTCTAACTTATAAGCTCAAAACACGAACTTTTAACCAATAAATCATAACTTATAGACCCCCTCCAAAAAAATTACGAAAATGCCACCGCGTCAAAATAACTTCAGAAACCTGAAAATTTTTTTCTCAGAAAGTTCGTGTTTTTGAGGGGGTCTATAAGTTATGATTTTTTGGTTAAAAGTTCGTGTTTTTTGTTTATAAGTTACACTTCTCAGCTTCTCAGCCTAAGGGCACTTCTCAGCTGATCCGCTCCCTATATATATATATATATATATATATATGTATATATGTCTTCCCATGAAAAGTGAGAACTAATCTAAGTCCTTGATTACTTAAAAATGGATGGTATAGATAATAGCAAAAGTGCATATGCAATATGTAATGGTGCACATTCACCTTCTAAAAAAACATCACAAACGATGTTTATACTTGTTATATTTTTCCTGAAAAGTAATGCACTTTATTGTTAGTCTAATGCACTTTTCATCCGTACTGATGCACATTTGTCACGTTAGTTTTCAAAAAAAAAAATTAATAATTAACTTTTGGCACCGAATTTTTCCCTTAAAAATTGATTTGATCCACTCTTTTTCTCATTTTAACGGCTAAGATTACTTTTCATTTTTCATATAAGTAGTACTTTGTATTTCAACCTCCCCCCCCCCCCCTCTCTCTCTCTCTCTATATATATATATATATATATATATATATATATATATATATATATATATATATAAATCAAAAATGAAATTATATACTCCCTCCGGTCCTAAATGAAATTCACACTTACTATTCATCAGTCAACTTAAATCACTCTTAATGTTTTATTTTATATATCAAATTTAAATTTTCTTGATCAGACTTTGTAACGGTTTTAATGTAGTTTCTAAATATGTAAATTTTATTGCTAAAAATAATCCGTGCGTGAACAGGGATCGAGTTGCTTTATCGTCGTAAAACGTGAGTAAATTTCTTTTGGGACCGGAGGGAGTATGTAAATATGGAGTATGTAATATACTGTATATAATAGAAATTACTCCAAATAGGATTAAAACTATGGCAAAAACTCAAAATAGGACTTATTATGTTTTTCTTTTCAAAATAGGACCAAATTAGTCCTATTGGAAACATACCTATTTTTTCCTTCCATTCTTACCCTTCCTTTAAATATGAGTTAATTAAATGTTTAATTCATAATAAATTCGAAAAAAATTCAAAAATTGGTAGAAAAATAATTAAAAAATTTATAAAATATTTATAAAATAAAAAATTAAAAAACATAATATTTTTAATTTTTTTTTATTTTTTTAAAAAATTAATAAAAATAGTAAAACTCCATAAAAAAATTTAAAAAAAATATGGATGCCTTTCCCATCGCCTGTACTGTCTCCCTGCACCACCATCTTCGGACGGTGAAAAATGTCATTTTCCATAAAAACTACCATTTTTTCCTGAAAATGCCAAAACATGGCATATTTCTCTTTGAGAATGCCAACATTTTCATTATTTTCTGCCATCAATATGTCATTCGTAATGAACTTGGCATTTTTTTTCCGGTGACTGGAGGTGGTGGTGCAGAGGCGGCGGTGAATTTTATTTTAATTTTTTGAGTTTTTTAATTTTTTTTTAATTTTTTTATTTTTTGAAAAAAATAACTTAATTAATTGTTATTTTCGAAATATTTTTATTAGTTTTTTAGTATTTTTTACGATTTTTTATTATTTTATTATGAATTAAAACATTTCAATAGCTAGAAGGGTATATTTGTCCAAGACACACATAATTAGTCCTATGAAAACATAGTTTAGTTTTTTATCCTATTTGTGCAAAGTGAGTGACTTTTAGTCCTATTTTGATAATTAACCCTATATATTTTGATACTTATACATTGTAAACAAATTTGGTAACTAACGGTTGTTCTAGGTAATGCAATTGGTTTCAGCGTGTGAAACAAAGTTTGAAAGTGGTTAAGAGTTCCATTATCAAGTGTGCTTTTTTTTGTTATGGAGTATTTTATTTTATTTCTCCTTTTTTAAGCTTTAAACTATTTTAAAGTAACTTTACATAATTACATTTTACACTTAATATAAATTGATTATAAATAAAATTGTGCATTCACAACTTAATTTAATTCTAAATACATTTTTTATTTATTCCTTATTTGATTCTATTGGGTTAATGGGCCCGATGACAGGTCAGCCCATTACCCCTTGACATGGAAACCACCAAAGCCCAATTCGGGTACAGTCCAGCAGGATGCCCAGCGGACGTTCGTCCCCAACATCTTCGGTCCAGCTAGGGCCAAAGGGCAGCACATGACCTTCGGCTATGCGACCCACACCTGCCGTACGGATCTGCATCCTTGTGCATTATAGAACCCATCACCAAGCTTGCTTGGACGCTCGTCCTCAACCCCTGGAAGATGAGTAGAACCTAGTTATTGGCCCATCGAGGATCTGGACCAAGCTCAGCAGGACGCTTGTTCGATTATTTGGTGGAAAAGCAAGATATTGGCTGGAAGCGCATTCAATGCAAGAGATTGGGTGGTTGGGAGGCCACCAAACCACCGTGCTCCACGTTACCAACACCACCTGTCTCTTGGTAGTATAAATAGTACTCTGTAGCATTTATTTCATTGTAAAGGGTTGACAACTTGTACTCTAGAGCAATAGCAATTATTCACCCCTCTCCTAGTACGGCTAGATGAACAGCTTTGGGGCATTGTAGTAAATTGTGTTGTAACGGATTCATTATTGTTAAGTCAATAAGAAACAACCCGTTCACTACTCTTTCTTACCCCCCCCCCCCCCCCCCCCCCCCACACACACACACACACTTTTTTGCATCATATTATTCGCTCAACCCATATACTATCCACTCGAAATTCAAAGGGAGGTGTTGGGTCTTTATGTTGAAGGAATAAACCTCAACAGATTCTTAGAATTAACAAAACTTTGAATAAATTACAAACTATACCATGAATTTTAAGTATGATAATGTAATATATTTTTCTTACACATATTTTGTTACAAACATTAATTTTAAAGAACACTATTTTTTCTTATTGTGATGATTGCTTATGATATGCATGAGATAGCCGATGTGAGTTCGCCCCCACTAAAGAAAAGTCTTGGATACGCCATGGGGACCATGCACATGGTGTGCCCAGGGCCGACCCTGACACTATGCAAGCAGTGCAGGATAACACGGCTTACCAACTCACCAAGTAAGCTCGTTTGGGAAACTTTGGTCATTAGCAGTTAAAATACCTTTAGTGAAATCAAATAAAACATTCTACAAAGTATTACTTTCAATTTATTGAAAGTGAAAACCTAATAAATTTAAATATTACAGTACTCCATATATACTTTATTTGTAATAAATTTTAGCAGTTAAAATACCTTTAGTGAAATCAAATATTATTGGTTACTTAACAATACTACAGTACTCCATATATATATACTTTATTTGTAAGCTACATTCTTGATTTCCTTATACTTGGCTATGTCAATTTTTTTTATTAATTTGGACTCATTTTGTTAGGATATTTGTTTTGTTAAGGAGTATTATAAGTTTTTCGTTACATTTTATACTTACCTTTTGTGTTTTTAAGTTTTGATAGAGTATATAAACTCGGACCCCCGGGTCTCACTACTATTGGATCTGGACAACGGCCCACACACGATTATCGAATGTCTTTTGTATTATTGTACTGTTTATATATCATCTGTATGTACTAGATTAGTCTTTATGTAGTTGGGCCTATCGCGCCCATATTAGCGACCCGACCCATTATTTCTCAATTTATACTCCTCTTGGAGCCACTTGTAACCCTAGAAGGATTACTACACAAGCAATATCACTATTCATTCATCTTATTCACTTTCTTTAGCTCAAAACTCCCCTAATTATATATGTTTGGATCCTAACAATCCATCAATAGTGCTTTCATTGAGAGATTAGAGCAAAATCAAGTGAGAAATCCCTCCTAAAATATCAGCAAATTCATTCCAATCACAAAAAATTCAAGAAAAATTGTTTGAAAAACACCAAAAAAGGAAAATCAGGTCTGGAAGAATCTGCTCAGAATTGACCCATCAGCCACCGGCAAACGGTCTTGAATACGAAATCCGACGCAGATCCGCTGCTAGCACCTATCCCAGCATCGTTGGTCGCAGTCCGAAGCTCGTCCACCCATCTCTGTCATGGAAATCGAAGCTTCTGGTCATTCCTTGCTCTTCCATCTTGTTGGTGACTGTCCGCTACTCCACCTGTTCATGAGCAACACCTGAGGGACCTGCCAAGTGGGACCTCATCATTAATGGCCTCAAAGATTATGGTAATGACGGATGGACGACTATGAGCTGCAACCCACGCCAGTGGAATCTACCGGTGAACACGACCTGGATCTGAAGGCTTACACCGGAGCGACCCAAGCAGCAGTCCCAATGAACCTTTTTTCGCTCTCCGGCGACGACTAGCAACGATGACCATGGATGTTTCCAAGCGTCCAGCATTCCATTCCGTGTGCGAGGATTAGCAGGGCTTAACTGGCGGAAGTGGTCAACGGTCACTCTTCACCCTCACTCCTCTAACTGCGACTGGACGTGATGCATCTTCCTTCTGATCGGCGGCCGCAGTCTATCTCTCTCGCCTCCACTTTCGGCGGCAGCAAAGGCAGAGTGCACCATCCCCAGCTCTCCATACATCGTCAAAGGCCAGCAGCAGAAGCCCCTTTTTCTTTCACACCTAAATGCTGGGTGATTTGAATACGGGCCAGACTAATCAAAGGCCTGCCAAGATTGGTACCAACTGGGACAGGGCAGCAGTGGCCCAAGCCACATGTGATCCAACCAAATAATTCAATGGACCTCAATCTCAGCAACATATTTCAGCCCAAGCGGCCCAAATAAAAGCTAAGTGCTCTTTGTCTAATTTTTATATAATTTGTCAAATTCATAATTGATTGAAAAAATGCAAAAGAAAAATCCATAAATGAAATATTTTAATAATATAGCATCAAACTTCAATCTCGAGGGGCGAGTCATCCGTGAAAAGACCCGTAAATAGCGTCTAGCGGATCCCAGCTACGAACTTGAGTGACGAGTTGAGCTAGATTACTAATTTACTATCATTATTTTTTAAAAATAGTGTGTATTTTTTTACATTGAAAAACGGACTTATGAATTCTGAGCACTCGTGTACATCGGGCGAACACAATCACTCGCGCCACCGGGTCACGTCAAACGAGTGTGGATAGTAAGTTCCCGATCCAAATGTTATCAAATGCATACTTTAGTTTCTATGTTTTGTATGAGTTATGTGTGCCTCTAGCTATCGAAAATGAGCTGCAATCCCTCAGCGGTAGGTTCAGTCCTTTATGCGTGCCACGCTCCAACTAAGCATAGAAATCTAGCTTGAGCCCTAGCTTGGAAATTTGAGGCGACTTAGTGTAGGTCCAAATCCAATAGCGAATTATAAGCTCAAGAAATTATAACAATTTTATTTGAATGCATACGTGCCACCAAATGATGACGTCATACCGGCCACTTGGCCGTCTCTCCTGGTCATCTTTATTTGATGGCTTGTACTTCTTATAGGCCTCTCGGCCACATGTCTCGGTCACTTTATTTGATGACCTAGACATCATATTATGGATGGTCACTCGACCTATCTCTTACTCATCTTTATTTGATGACTAGAACTACCTAGCATGCCGAGCTACGCAGATAGGAGGACCGGTCTTGGTCATCCCTTTAGCAGATGCCGATGGTTGCAGTTCCACACCTAGGCCGAAGGGCTCACCCCTTTTGCTTCATTTTGGGGGCATCCGGTGTACTCTTTTTCCCTCATTAGGATTTTTTCTCACTGGGTTTTTTCTTAATGAGGTTTTTAACGAGGTATCTCCCCAACGTGGACAAAAGGTGTCGACCCTCGGTCCCTATTGAAGACATCACGAGACATGCACTACTCTACTCCTCTTCACCTCACTACATTCACCTCAAGGAGTGGGGGACTGGAAGAGCAGGGGACTTAGCGCCTCCGTTAACCAAAGAAGCAGAAATTCAAATTTTTTCACGAAGTTTACTCACCAGACGACGACAGATCAGCACACAGTTTTACTCCCTTTCGCCTCGAGTACTCTCGACTCAGGGAGTGCGGGGCTCCTGATAGAGTATATAGACTCGGACCCCCGGGTCTCACTACTATTGGGTCTGGAGAGCGGCCCACACACGCTTATCGAATGTCTTTTGTATTATTGTACTGTTCATATATCATCTGTATGTACTAGATTAGTCTTTTATGTAGTTGGGCCTATCGGGCCCATGTTAGCGGTCCGACCCATTATTTCTCTATTTATACTCCTCTTGGAGCCACTTGTAACCCTAGAATGATTATTACACAAGCAATATCAGTGTTCATTCATCTTATTCACTTTCTTTAGCTCAAATCGCCCCTAATTATATATGTTTGGATCCTAACAATCCATCAAGTTTATTATTTTCACTACATGTGGTCATGTGTTATATATAATACTAGCACACTACCAGTGCATACGCATGGGGAATAACAGTGGGTCTGTATATATTTTTATCCACGATCTAATTAAATAAAAAAATAGATTTTTTTTCTTACAATTTACATCATTTCAAAAATGGAGTATGATAAGTGAATATAAGAAAGCATAAATCCATGCAACAAATATTCAAAGTAAAGGAAACTTAAAATATATAAAAACTGACACCATTCATTAGAATTTGCTACGTAATACTTCGTAATAATTAGTATTGTTGGTAACAGATAATGAAATATTGAACTTAATTGTTAGAGTTTTGAAAAGCTACCTTGCGGAGAACTTTAAGTAGTAATGTCTTATGACTCTCTTTTCTTGTCATGTATGTAGTATAAAAATCACCAATCCATATTTTAAAACTCTCGATAACGCCACACATATAAATCACTACGTATGAGAGAGAAAAGTCTCCCGCTTAATTGTTTAAGCCGACTTATCTTCTACGTATACTTTTTATTATTTATTATACCTAAAACAACTACGTATGAGAGAAACTTTTCCCGCTCAATTGTTTTAGCCAGCCTATCTTCTTGTACCTAAAATCACTACATATGAGAGAGAAAATTCGCTCTCTCAATTTTTAGCTGGTTTATCTTATTATAACCAAAAGCACTACTACGTAAGAAAGAGACAATTCTCCTGCTCGAGTTTTAGCTAGTTTATCTTATACCTAACATCACTATGTATGAGAGAGCAAATTCTCCCGGTCAATTGCTTTAACTCTATTATCTTATACCTGATATAAAAGCACTATGTAAGTGAGAGAGAAAATGGGAGAATTTGAGTTTGCATCCCATGTTTTGGGTGATATTTGATTTTGCACCCCATTTTTAAAATCATTAATGTATGGCACCTAATGGAGTATATGGACCCCGACCCCCGTCTTGCCGACTATTGGGCCTGGACAGCGATTCACGTACACCAACAGACAACATTTATATTAATGTACAGTTTACATATTCATTGTATGTACTAGATTAGCTTTTTATACTATTAGTTCATTTATGTAATCGGGTCAGTTGGGCCCATATTAGAGGCCCAGAACAGGATTTCCCTATATATACTCCTTATAGGAGGCTTGTAAACCGGAAGTCATAGAAAACATTTTCATCCATTCTATACATTATCTTCTTCTGAATTCTTTATCCATCACACTACGTATGAGAGAGGAAATTCTCCCGCTCAATTATTAGTTTGCTTTTTTTTATCTTATACCTACAAACACTACATATGAGAGGAAATTTTCTCGCTCAATTATTAGTCTGCTTATGTTATATATCTAAACCCACTACATATGAGAGAGAATATTAATTTTCACACTCAATTATTAGTCCGTTTATCTTATATATATGAGAGAGAATCTTTTACAGCGCAATTATTAGTTCGCTTACCTTATACCTAAAAACACTACATATAAGAGAGAAAATTCTTCCGGTCAATTATTAGTCCGCTTTTCTTATACCAAAAAGCACTAAGTATGAGAGACGGAATTCACATTGTCAATTATTAGTATATTTATCTTATCTTATACCTAAAAGCGCTACATATGTAAAAGAAAATACACACTCAATTATTAATCCGCTTATTTAGTTTACCTAAAAGCACAACATATGAGAGGCAAAATTATCTCGCTCAAATATTAGTCCAGTTATCACATCTTATCTTATCTTATACCTAAAAGACTACGTATGAGAGACAAAATTATTCCACTCATTTATTAGTCCTCTTATTTTGATGAGCTGTTTGTTTTCTTATATATAAATAGACTTCTTCGATTCCAAATTGAGCTGTAAAATTGACTTTTTTGAGTCTGTGTCAAACAGATTCATTTTATTCACTTAATTGGTATATCAATTCTTAATTAAACTTTAACTTGAATTTTGCAAGTTTATATAGATTTTAACGTAATTTCTGAATATGTAAATTTTAATAAAATTATCAATAGGGAGAATTTAACTTTAACATTGAAACGAAGGTAATATATACTTGTACATATTTTTACAATTTAGGGCCTTTTAATTAATTTTGAACAGGGCCTTCAATATCTCAAGACCAACCCTGTGTGTGCTGATCCCAAAACGGCATAGTTTATTAAAAAAGAGAGTGCTCTTGTTTAACAATACAAGAGAGCAAATAGCTGCTGAAAGAAGGAAATGTGAGCTCCGCGGTGTGTCGTATCACGGAGTCAACCTTGCTCCTCATCTTTGACTGATTAGAAAGCAATGGTGATCGCTAGTTGCTGGCCAAGTATGAAGAACGTAATCTTCATACACACACATATTATACACTATAAGTATTAGACAACTTATATTTGGATTTGACTCAAATTGCATTTGAACATACATGCAGTTACATCATGATTTGCTCAGGGCCGGTCCTGAGAAAATGAAGGTCCTGTGCAGAAAAAATAATTGGGCCTTCTTTTCAAAGTTTCAACACAAGTTAAAAAAACCGAACCGAAACCGCACCTACTCAAACGGGACCCGAAAGTCGGGATTCGAACATAAATCAGTTTAATGAAGGTTTTTTGAGTTATAAAATCGGTTTAAACCGAACTGAATCGATTTTTATTAAGAGGTATTTTAATTATTTATTTTGTAGAACAAATAGGTAATATAAAACTTGTACGTCCGTATTTCAACAATTAGTTGATTTGGTCCGGTGGTTGATGTTTAGAAATCAGCGTGCATGCTTTTATTTTCACCTGGGTTCAAATCGTGCATGCCTCGCTCGCTCCTCCTTTGCAGATGAGGAATACACGAAGTGACGAACCAGACCTGCTTCAAAGCCTTGTCCTAGTCCACCTAAGTAATACTACTCCCTCCGTCCTGCTAACATTGGGACAAGAGGGAGTGACACACAAATTAATAAAAAGTGGTTTATGTGGTTGATATTGAATTGATAAAGTAAGAATAAAGTAAGAATGATTTAGAGCCACACAAATTTTACCAAATTTGGTATGAGACAATCTTAACGGGACGGACCGATAAGGTAAAATGATACAATCATAGCGGGATGGAGGTAGTTGTATACTACTACAAAAAAAAATTGGGCCCTTCCAATTTTTTGGGCCCTGTGCGGTTGGACACCTTGCACACCACCAGGGCCGGCCCTGGATTTGCCTAAAGATACATATTTATTAGCGTAAGTTACATGTCAACTTTCCTCAACAAGTTACATCCTGCTTACACGTGATTTGGATTTTATATAATGCGAGTTATGTTGGAAAAATGTGTTAAAATTGCATTAAATGGTCAATTTGGGGAAATATTTTAGTGGGGTCCACTTCTGATTTGTGTCGAGTAAAAGTGATTTCGGATTGTCTTTGTTAAGGACTACAATTCGATATATGATACACTCAAAACGAATAACAGGTGAATGAGAAATTGATTCTCGAAGTTCAGTCGTTGCAATGGAAAAACTTGGAAAATGATGGGTTTTTAGAGGGATTTATCTCACACCGGAAAACCCAAGAGATTTTCATCCCCTTATAAAGGGAACCCTCTTTGAAAGAGTTAATTCTTAGTTGGAAAGACTCTCTACACGCGCGCGCGGAGGATCAAATCCCGAAAACAGAGAAGAAAAACCGCGACTTGCTTGCACTGGCGACCTACGGATACGAATACCGTCCAAAAATCTATCTTTCAAAGATATGATCTAACATTCGAGATGGTGCTGGGCTGCTTGTGGAATTGGGCCTGCTTCGGCTTGGCTACTGCTTTCTTCTTCGTGGGTGGATGCTTTGATTGGTGAAAAGCCAATTTTGAAGTTTGACTCTCGATTATGTTGCAATCCATGTATTTATCCGTCTCAAATTGGCTAAATAGGATTGGATGGAGTGGGAATTGAGCCGCTCTTTCACGGAGAGAGAAGTCTCCTGCACGATGTGGGTCTAGGTATATTAAAAAAACCCAAATATAATTTTTTTACTTGTAATCCATTTTTTATAAAAAACACATCAAAATTCCTAATTTTTATTATCTTTCGTATGACATCAATATTATATACATAAAAGTTAAAAAATAAAAGTTTTTTTTATCAATTGGAGATTTTTATGTTCAATATATTTGTTAAATTGCTAAAATTAAGACTTCATGGGTAAAATAATTTTTTACATCTTTAAGTTATTTGTTTCAACAATAAGTATAAATTAACAATAAAAATTAAACTTCAAATTTATTTATTTTTACATCAAAATGTTTGACTTTTAAAATGATAACTATTCACCAAAAAATTATTTGTTAAATTGCTAAAATTAAGACTTCATGGGTAAAATAATGTTTTACATCTTTAAGTTATTTGTTTCAACAATAAGTATCATTCGTGTCCGCAAATCGCCCGTGTAAGGGGGTGCGAATTTTCGATTTTAAACTGAAAGCCGAAATCCCATGTGCGTGAGAGCTCCCCTCTTCTCCTTCACTTTTTTTTACTCTCGTTTTGGACACACTTCTGTGGTTTGCCCCTGCACAACCACGTCTCTGGTTCTGAAAGCCACCCAAAAACAGGTTTTGATTGCTTCTTGTGCCCCTGTTTTAGGAGAAGAAACTGTCCAGGCAGATTCTGGTACTTTGAATGATGTTATTCCGTTGGTTACTACTGCCCCTGTTACTGATAGAACTACTCTTGAACGTGCTATACCTCCACTACTAGAAAACTGGTTTACAGTGACACTTTTTTAATGACACTTTTTGTAATAGTGTCACAAAAGGACGACATGTGAGATTTCTAACAAATATGTGTCATTATTTGATGACACAATAGTGTCAAGAAACACATTGACGTTAAATGAAAAACTTATACCCATTTTGCCGTCCTCATTTTGAAAATTTCGCTACAAACAATAAAATTCGTCCTTCCCCCCTAAGTTTCACTTCCCTCCATTCATCTCTTCACATATCCCTTTTTCCCTAACCCTACAACATAGATGATAATTTACCCTCTCCACCTTCTCTCTACCTTTGTGCGAATCGCGAAGTCCATCCTCCTGCAGCTTGTGCGGTAGCGATGCCGCCGGTGGAAGGAATCGAACCGAAGCCTACTCGGACTAAACTATCCTACGCAACGATGGTAAGGGACCCAGTCCCCGACCACCATCTGCACGGCCAGGAATAGTCATTCTCCGATGCGGTTTCACTGGGTACTTTCGGTACCGTAGATGGATACCCGACAGTCTCTATTTCTGAGGATAACTTACAGGTTCTATCCACTCGTTTTACTTACGCTCTAGTTGGTACTTTCCCTCCCGGACACCCCCCTCTCTGCTATACATTCGGCTTTTGCTCATATTGTGTTCGTTGAACCATACTCGGTGGGTCATCTCCGTTCTAACACTGTTCTGATTAACTTTATATCAGATCTCGATTTCCATAAGTTTCAATCCCCAAATCTTGTTAATAACTAATAATATTCAGATTAATAAATCTATCTATGATGATTTTCAATCTTCAAATCCAGTTAATAATGTGCTTTTGATTGGGAATTCTGAAACTGATGCTAGAGAACCATGTTCAGTTCCTTTTGAAGTTCGGACCTCTCTAGATAATGTTTATACAGATTTTGGTGTTGCAGCCCCTATTGGTTGTGATGTGGCTGCCCCAACCTACTGCGTTATTAACTTTGCTGCTGCATTATTAACTTTGCTGCTGCAGCCCCAAGTGCAGCCCATATTGAAGCCTCTAAGGCTTGTGAATCCGTCCCTTTGAATAGCTTTTCTGATGTTGTAACAATGCCTCCATTTGTAGCCCATATTGATGTTTCTAATGCTTATGGATCTGTCCCTTTTGATGCCCTTACCGATACTGCAACTGCAGCCACTACTGCAGCCCATATTGTTGCCTCTAGTGCTTGTGAATCTGTCCCTTTGAATAGTTATTCTGATGCTGCAACAGCAGCTCCAACTGCAGCCCATATTGATGTTTCTAATGCTTGTGAATCTGTCCCTTTTGATGCCTTTACTAATGGTGCAACTGCAGCCCCAACTGCAGCCCAATTTGTCGTATCCACAGCACACTGTGGTGCCTTGGAACGTGAAGAACCCCCGGTGGCCACCTGTAACAAGGAGGTAACCAAGGAATTTGACCATCTTTTGGTTAACACTGACAGTCCGGCCCAAACTGGAAATGATGAGCTTCTCTCTGATCCACCAACTACAAATACTACACTTACCACTAAATGGTCCAGTGATGAAATCATTTCTGAGGACTCAAACACAAACAAAAACTCTTTTTCTCATTCTGTTTCAGGTCATAATCCTCCTCCTATTGATGTGGACCACCTAGAAGGATTCATGCAGGTTAAAAGTATAGATCAGAGGTTTTCTCCTATTGGTTTTCTAACTTTTATATATGTTTATATAATGTAAGTTTCATGTTTTAGGTGAAGAAAACTATAGATCAGAGGAATAGATGTACAACGATTTCTCTTCTCATGAAGAGGGGTTTTCAATAATGATGCCATGAAGGTGTTTGTGAGTATGCAGTGGTCACTAGTAAAAAAATGGTCTATAGTGACACTATTGAGACATAATATTGAAAAAACATATTTTCAATAATATAGTACAACAGCTCACATGTGAAGCAGTGGTTCTATGTTTGATATGGTGCGAGTAATAATATTATCTTTAACTTGTTTATAGGTATTAATAGAGTTTAGCTTCATTTTTCTAAATGATTATTGAGGTTTATTAGATGAAAATAAATGTGAAGAAACTGCCAAGGCATTGAGGCAGGTTGTGAAAACTTACATACAAATTCGTTTATGATTGTCTTTACCTAAAGGCCTAGTTTTACATAGTAATAAAAGCGTCCCTATTTCATAGGTTATTTGACTGCTTTAGTTTGGCTCTTTTTTATATGTTTTGAACTAATGGTTTTGATGAACTGATGTACAGTTTTGTTAAAACTGAAGCTTTACGTTGACAGCTACGGTTTGGCTCTTTCTTTGTGGGTTTTTCATTTACATTACCTATTTTAAATGTGTGCTATTTTTCGAGATGAGTTGTGCTATTTATAACTAAACAAATAAATATGTCCACACAATCCATCTTAAACAATTGTGTGGTTTGTGTCAATGTGTCATTACTTTGTATAAAATAATTTATTTTTTATCTCAAATGTGCAGTAACTTCCTATTCCTGTTAGAGATGCAGTGTTCAGTGGGTTAAAAATTCCACTTGGTGAGAATTCTCTCATCTGTATATAGCTTAATATTGATAGAAGCATTGAAAATAGGTTTTTTCAGTATCAAATGTGCAGTAACTTCCTATTGAATATTTAACTTTATGTTTCTTCCCTTGCATTGTACCTTTTTTACTTAATTCTCTATTGTCACAGATGATAAGTGATAAAGATAAGTTATAAAGATAAGTTACTTAATTCTCTTTGTTGTTACTTGATAACAAACCCTCTAAATATTCATGTTTATTCTTATATTGACTCTATTAGATTATTAATTGTAAGAAAATAGCAAAGTCAGTTTCAAAATAGCATGCCGGTAAGCATATTTACCAATTAACTTATGTGTTTACATAAGTAAAAAGCAAAGTCAGTTTCAAAATAACATATTTACTTATGTGAATTACATAAGTACACATATTTCACTGTTTTTTCCGATATGTAGGCACCTTTATGAAAAAATGCTGGAGGTGTTCACGGTGTATGAGAATATAAAAATGGTAAAAACGGATTTTTACAGCCCATTGTGTATGAGAATTTACCTATTTTCTGCCACAGGTGTTCACAGTTTGGCCATAAATTGACTGGCTGTCCTTGGGCAACCTCAATTTTGGGGGCCTAACTCACTGAGTTTGGATACTGATTGTGCCACTACTGCTGTGAATCTTGTACCTACTTCTATTGTGCATACTTCACCTACTTCTGCTGCTACAGGTAATAAGGCTATTGCTGGTAAATTTGTTGTCCATGTTGTTTCACCACAGTTTGGTGTTGGTCCTGTTAACACAGTTTGTGAAGCCCCTGATGATAATACTGTTATATGTTCTTTTGCTGACAAATGGTTCAACTTTCTGAATATTGTTTACCACGGAATACTTAGCAGTATATTATGTTCCTTTGCTGACAAATGGTTCAACTTTCTATTCTTACAGAAGGTTGATACGTGTAGAGAAGATGATGATTGTAGGGAAGAACAAAGTATGGTAGATTCCCTATTGGAAACTGTAGGTGTCAAAGTTGAAGATCCATCAACAAGAACACTAGCTTTTCTAGAGTCCAATAGCAGTCTTGATTCTAACATTTTTGCTAAGCTCGTATGCATTATGACGGTTAAACAAATGGCTGGAAGGACATAACATTTGGATGCTTGTGATGTACTTTATGTGTTTCAAGGACCTATGTAATGACTACTTTATGTTTGCAGCCCTATGTAGTTAGACTAGAATTCAAGAATATTGGTATTTTGGATTTTGCTTTGTTTCCAAGAACAGGTTAACTTGTCTTTGAATTTTCATGTTGACTTTGATTTGAATCTAAATGGCAATTAGTTAGTTATGGGATACTTTGATTATGAATTTGTTTTATATTTGTCTACAAGCTTGAAAATTAAACTTTTAGGTGGATATGGTGGTGCAAAAAAAGTATTAAAATTGTTCAATAGTTGATACTATAGTATCATAAATCTGGATGGCGCAAGAGTATCATAGGTTTTTGTAACATTAGTGATATCACTAATTTATATGATATCAAAGTGTCATTAAGTATACCAATGCAAATGTATCACTATATTTTATGATACTAACGTGTCACAATTTACTGATACTTTTTAGTGACACATTTTTTTGTGTCAGAGTTCCAACCATTCGTTGACACTTTTATGGTGTCACTAAAACTTTTAGTGACACTAATTTAGTGTCACTATAGACCATTTTTCTACTAGTGCTCTAAGCACAGACCCTATTGTTATTTCTGTTGAAGCTACAGAAAGCCAAGTTGTTGATTGTGCTCCTCTGACAGTTGAGGTTACTTCTGCCCCTGCTGTTTTTACATCTTCTGTTAATGATATTCATGCTCTCTCCTTTAAATCTGGCTCTTTTGCTGATGCTTGTGCTCTCTCTACTAAACCTGATAATGATGTTACTCCTATTGTTGAGGCTCCTTGTGCCCCTGTTACTGCCCCAGTAGACTTTGCTAAAGAAGCCCCCATTGCCTTTGTTAAACCCGTTAATGCTGAGAAGGCAGTTTCGGTAACAGTTGATGGTGCTCCTTGTGCCCCTGTTAACCGAGCTCCTGTTACTTCTGTCCAGACAGTAGTACAAAGGTTTGAATTAAGTTCCAACCCAGTGGCCCATACTAATGCAACGCCCCTTTATGATATTCCTTCTCATCTTGGAATCCCGAATGATGCTAACTTTGGAAATGAAGAACAACATTCTGATCCATCTTTAGTAATTAATACTGCGGATAATACTACACTTGATTCACCCCGGTCCGATGATGATAATATATCTGAGGACACCCCCCGTATTACTAATGTTTCCAATGCAGGTCAACCACCACCACAGGCAGACCCAGACGGCCCGCAAAATGAAGATAGACTACTATATTTACCCCGTTGATGAGAGGTTGGACTCCCCACACAAACTTACCGCGGCACTCGCGCGATACAGGACTACTAAACCGGAACCAAAAACCTACCAACCTTATCTCCGAAAGTCTATTCAGTTCCATAACAGATATAATAGATCCATTTCGGCTACAGTTGGGATGCCTTCAAAAAACTTCAACTCTTAAATGTTTCTTCTCTCAGCTTTTGATTGTATGCTTTTTCTTATTTGTATTGTTTCCAAAACACGCTTGTAATCTACTTATTATGAATAAAAAACAATAAGTATAAATTAACAATAAAAAATTAAACTTCAAATTTATTTATTTTTACATCAAAATGTTTGACTTTTAAAATGATAACTATTCACAAAAAAAATATTGAGAAAAAAATTAATGTATAATAATAAAATCAAGGTTTTAATTAGGAAAAACTTTGATGGTTGAATATATTGACGGTGCTGGATTGCATTAAAAACTGAAATGACTGACTGAATACGTATAAACTGGTGGGAAATTTAATTTATTGACAGAGTAGGATTGTTGTTAGCCTTATACGGTCTGGCACCTAGGCCACTGCAGGGATTGATTTGGACTGTGTGGATGGGTTGGATACTTGAGTGATGTATAATTCTATTCACAATCGCCAAATTACTATTTATAGTTACATAATTAATTTCTTAATGATAAATTTATTTCAAATATCCAAATTATCCTTCCTTCTATGTTCTACTAATATCCAATTTATGACCACTTATGTTATTATTATACGGAGTATAAGTATACTCCGTAATTATTTCAATGGCTGCTACGATTAGCTTGGGAAGTCCATTATCCATGCCATTTTATTTTACCGGTTCATATTTACCGGAGCATACTAGCTCCTATCTGCAAGGTATGCATGGCTTCCACCACCCTCTTCACCGCCACTTCAACCACCGCTTCTTTCTTACTTCATTCTTCACCATCGCATCGCTATCGACTTCTTCTTTGCTCTCTTCTCATCAACTCCTAAGGTTTGATAGAACTTATGATGGTGTGACATCAAGATTCTAAGGGGGGTTGGGAGCACCTTTGAAGCGGGAATCCTCACCCTCTATTCACTTTTTGTTTTGATAGTCCAGATGTTGGTGATTGCGTTCCCTTAATCCTAGAATATATTGACCATCCAAAACCTCTAGACAGTTAAATCCGGATATTATCACAGTCAGCCTTCGTTGGTACTGGTACCACAGGATGAATCCAGCAGGACTTCCTTTCAACTGAATCCAGAAGAGTCCTCCTACTATGCAAGACTTCCTTTCATCTGTATCCAGAAGGGTCCTCCCACCACGCGAAATCATCCTCTATTCACGGAAGTAGTAGAAGAAATGCGTCAGCCGCCTGCTGGGCACAACTAACTGCAGAGGTGGGGCCTTCAAAAAATAAAAATCCCAAAAAAATTCAAAGAGGTAGAACTTTTTTATTTTAACTCTAATTTTTACAAACGTGTATCAAAATTCATAACTTTTTTTATCTTTCATATGACACCAATATTACATATATAAATTTAAAAAATAAATAAATGAGATTTCATTTGATCGAGATCTTAAAATCTTAAAATTTTCTTAAGTAGATCCAGGTTTTAAAAATTAAGGTTTCATAGTTAATTTTTGTACATCCTCTAGTTTTTTTTTAGAAAAAAATAAGTCTGAATTAACAAAACCAAAGATTAATTCTGAGTGACGGTACCATGGACTCCAACCATGGCCAAATTACGGAATTATAGATGGAGCCCATAACGGGATCAAGCCCTCAATGAGATTAGCCCTTAACGGGATCAGCCCGTGAACGGGATTAATATATTAGCTGCTGGGCCTAACTAAGAATCAGACTCACAACAGGAACCCACAACCAGGCCAGACTGTACAGCAGACCTCAAGCATGGGCGGAGTTCTAGTGAGGTCGAGATATTCCTAGGGCTTACGTGGCAGGCTATCATACGTGTATAGCTATCTGGTAGCAAGCAAGAACAACCGGCAGGAACGTGGACTTAAAGGAACAATCATTACACAACGTCCCAAACATTACAAGAGTCTTATTTGATTAAACGTGTGATTAATAGCATTTATTGTATCAGTTCCCTCCTAGGATACTAGTTTCCACAGTCTATAAATACTCCTTGTAAACTTCCTATGAAGGGACTGAACTCCGGATAATAGAATACGGTCTTATGTTACCATATTTTCATCTGCTCTCGTAGTTGGATTAAACGTCATCACTGAGTTTATTTATTTTTACATCACATTGTTTGCCTATTTATATCATAATCATTCTCAAAAAAGAATTTTGCAAAAAAATGATGTATAATAAAACAAATTAAGTGTTGAATTAAAAAAATGTGGTGAGTGAATATATATTGAAGGTGTTGGGTTGCATGAAAAAATTGAATTGACTGAGTGAATAGATTTATTGACGGGCTGAGTTGCGGTTAACCTAAATACGTCCTATTCTGATTCCGATGCGCTTAGACTATTTAGAGTGTTGTAGGATTATGAGTCCAAACTGGTAAAGATGAGATTTTTGGACTCCTAATTCCATGTAGTAGTAGTAGTAGTAGGCTTATTTTTCCATCATTTGCAATGGAGCCAAAGATTCATTATTTTTTGGCTTGAGATTATGATGGAATAAAGCAAAATGGCTCACTAAACTGTCTGCGCTTCTTTGTTATGGAGCAGCAGTCAGTCCATGCAATTTTGGACGCGATTTTCACTATGTGTCATCCGGAAACAGTCTCTCTATGCTTTAGTACAGAGGTAAGACTGCGTACATCCGATCCCCCCTTACCCCACTGTAGGTGGGAGCCTTTGCGGCACTCGGGTAAATGAAAATGAAAATGAGTAGTAGTAGGCTTATAATGGGTAATAAAAATGGAACAGGAGGTGAAGGAGTTAAATATAGAAGGAGGATGGACTCTCAAGGCTAAAAAATATTGTGGACATGTGTGGAGGTATGTGTCCATCATAATTTTTTTAAAATGTATTATAACTTTTTTATTAATAATCCAAAATTTATAAAAAAATATATATTAAAATTCATGAATTTTTATTATCTTTCATATGACACCAATATGTAATATATAAAATTGATAATTTTTTTGAAGTTCTACCTTTTGAAGTTTCCTGAGCATAAGAACACGAAACACAAATTTTAAATTCATGGAGCTTCAACAATAACCAAATATTCCATAATCGAACTTTACTTGAACTAAATTCATTTTTTTGTTTCATCGAAATGTGTATTTTTACATCGAAATGTGTATTGTTAACAAAAAAAACGTTAAAAAAATTAATGAAATTTATTTATTTTTACATCGAAATGTGTATTTTTTATTTCATAATTATTTAGGGGGGAAAATTAGAAGGAAAACATTACTTATAATAATTTAGTTAATGTTTTATTAAATTGATATGTAAAAAATATGATGGGTGTATTTTATTGACGGTGCTGGAATGCATGAAAATATGAGTCAAAACTTTATTTTCATATGAACTGAGTCCATTTTTGACATTTTGGTCTCCACGCCACTCTTTTTTTAAACCCTGGTCGGTAAACCACCAATCGGTGGGATAAATAACGGGGAACATGTAGCGTGTTTTATTGAGAAAAATGAAATAATACAGAAAGAAAGGGAAACCAGACCAAAACCTCCTCAGGAAGGCATACCTTCCTAAAAAACACATGACACAAATAAGATATAAATAAAAGATCTAATAAAACCCCCTGAATTGTTTTTGCTTCTGTTTGATTGAATTTATTGGGAGGTTTTGGTCTGGTCTTCCTCTCTTGTGTAATTTTCCCAATTTTTAATAAAATCTGGTAAATGTTTCGCGACATTTGCCCCACTGGTTTTAGTGGTTTGCCTTCCGGCGTAAAAAAGGGGGACATAAACCTTACCCAAAATATAATAGTACACAACAGGAACCCACATTTATAACTGAAAATGCATAGAATTAGGTACATAGAACAGAAAATTATAACCGAAAAAAAGACAAACCAATTTTGTCTGCGAACTGAATTAGGTAAATCACGGACCAAATAAATAATCTGAAAATCAACATAGAAGCATCTCGATAAAAAATGAGCGGTGCAATTAGCTTCCCTAAGAATAGGCCTCCACAGCACACCACACCACACCAAATGGTGTTAGCGAAAAATGCATGGTACCGGTGGGCGTAGCTCAACTGGTAGCAAGGGAGTGTCACAAGGGTTAGGTCCCGAGTTCGAATCCCGCCAACTGCGATGAGGGATTATTATACTAAAAATGCATAGCGTCTCTGCAAGTATCGGGAACAGAACCTCACTCTCTATCTGTCAGATCGGAATTATAATCCAATTTACATCCTCTCAAAATAACGTTCTATGGAAGTTGGGAGCTCAAGGATGGAGTGTCATCTTTTTTTTTAACGAAAAATGCATGGTGAGTCCGAATTAGATAGGAGTATGATGTAGATGTACATGACAGCACACCCTAACCTGTTTTGTTGACCAGTCCACAAAGTTCAAGCGGCGTTTGTCCATTAAGCATTGAGGTTAGAACATAAGATCCTGACCGAATGTACTCTTGATTGCAATCACATGCCGCAACAAAATCTCCCGCTAGTGTTGACCGACTTTATTCAAATACGGAGTAATAATTATGCCCTGACTTATTGCTATTTTATGACTTTTTAAATAGGGTTGGAGGATTATTAATTATCAAAAAATAAGTATGATGAGACATTCTTTATGATTTTTTTTTAGGATTCTCAAGCACATGTGTATGTTGTGGAGGGAATTTTTGATCAAAAATGCTATAGGTACCCTAATCCTATCCCAATTTGTACCCTATATAAAAGCCTTCATATTTTTACCATTTTTTACCTCTCCAAACATCTCTCGTTCCACACCCTCTCTTTGTTTCTCCCATCCGTCCCTTGCTATTCTCTCACCTCATTCTCATATTTTTTTCTCTTTTCATTTCAAGAGCTCTCATCTCCATTTTTGAAAGTTTCAAGACCTCCCCATCTAGTTTTCTCTAAGGTAACCATCCCTTCTCAAATCATGAGGTATGTACTCTATTTCTGATTTTTCCTCATGTGCATTTTTTTCTTCCTTTTTTCGATTTTTATGTATATTATGTATGAATGTATGATATAAAAGTGAATAATTGATTAGTTGTTTCATTGTAAATCATTTAGAGGTGTTAATTAATTAAAATTTTAGTGTAATTTCTCTAGTTCATTTTATGCCCATAACATGTTTGTAGAAATTACTCAATGAATTTTTTGTTGAAATTCAAGACTTTTTTTCATTTTTTGTACCTCAGTGTTTATTGAGTATTTTTATGGATTTCCAATTTAATATGATGGATTTCCAAGCCTTTTGGGACTAAGGCTTAGATGTTGTTGTTGTTGTAGTAATTTTTTGTTATTTGTTTGTATTTTGTTTGGCGGACAGACAATTTAGAACTGCAGTGTCTGTCTAGCCTAAAGTGAACACGATTTTGTCTTAAAGTCTGGGTCAATTAACTACTCTCTGCCTTACAGCTAGACAAATTTTGTCTGTGTCAGACATTAGTAGTGTGGGCCAATTAACTACTCTCTGTCTTACAGCCAGACAAATTTTGTCTGTGCCAGACATTAGTAGTCTGGGCCAATTAACTACTCTCTATCTTACAACCAGACAAATTTTGTTTGGGCCAGACATTAGTAGTCTGAGCCAATCATTAACTACTCTTTGTCTTACAGCCAGACAAATTTTGTCTAGGCCAGACATTAGTAATCTAGGCCAATTAACTACTCTCTGTCTTACAGCCATACAAATTTTGTCTGGGCCAGACATTAGTAGTCTAGGTCAATTAACTACTCTCTGTCTCACAGCCAGACAAAAGTTGGCTATGCCAGACAATAGTTGTCTCTTCCAGACTAATTGATTATGTCTCACATATGTTATTTGTACCAAATATGTGTTCTGACTACGTGTTGTGTATTAATCGTAGGTATTCATTTCAAGCTGACGAATGGCTTAAAATGTAAGGCTGAAAAAGAGTTCCAAGCGGACACTAATTCATTTAAAAAAATGATACCATGTGTGACTTCTTTTGCAATGGAGAAACAAATGCAAGGATTATATACACTAGTCTTGAAGAATGTTGAAGTATAGAGTGTTGGGAAAATGTATTTTTTGAACATGTATTTTTTTCATATTACACTTGGGAAAATGTGTTGAATATTGTACAATGTTACATGTTCAATGTTGAACAATTGGATTCATTTTTTTTGAATATGTGTAAGTTATTGCAAACATTATATGTACAATTATCCATTTTTTTCATCTTTTTTTTTGTTTTATGCCTTTTATGTTGTTCATAAGCTGCTTTCTGCAGCTTTGCTTGTAGGGTTCTTCTAGATTTGCACATTTAGTACCCTCTGCCTAAGTTATCAACACACATTTTCGTGGTACATCACAGTTCAGATTTTTACTCTACTCATCCCCAAAAATATAAATTTTCACCTTATCTAGTCAAATTATCAGTCCATTGAGAAATGGAGTACTAAAAGGTAACATATATGCATATGGTCATGAACCCCTTGCAGGATTTAACCATGCATTTTCCGAGAATTGAACCCGAATCTACCATCTTGTTAGGCTCTATTAGCTAGAAACAAAAAAACTAAATAAAGATGTGATCTTTTGATGTTATTGTGCAGGTGACAATCTACCCAAGATTTTGAGTCCCTTCCATCATTCACACAGACCTTCTAACTCAACATTTAAGCATCATTTTAAGAAATGGATGCACAGATTTGCATTTCCACCATCACATGCATCCTCTGGCTACAATCAAGGAAGACATGAATTTAACAAGTTTGCTCCTGAGCCTAGCTGGCAAGGTTAACCATTTACTCACTCTCTTGTTAAAACAACTGTACATCAATTAAAAACACTTTGTACACACAATTTCTTTATATTAAATTAATAAAGTAAAACATAGTGAAATGTGTAAGTTACACTCTCCATGAGCACAATATCCAAGCAAATTCACCATATTTCTGTGTTGGTCACAAGCCAATACTTTGGCCTCCATCTGAAACTCTTTTTTTCCTGTTGTGAGCTCTGTGAGTCTGTGACAGCTTCTTCACAGCTACTTCTTCGTAGAAGATAAGGCATATTGCGTTTTTCAGGAACTTGGAGAACTTTTATGAACCAATCCCTAAACCTAAGAGCAACCAAACATATATGCACTTCACATAATACACCAAACAACAATATGCACAATTCAAAGTTGAAAATTATACTAGTAATACAAAATCCGAAATCCTTAAAACATAAGATGCTATAAACAAAAAAAATCATTGAAACATTTCAACAAACGTGTTATGGGCATATTAATGACATAGAATAGTTTGACTATAATTTTAAGAATAAACATCACAAATCCATGGCAATAACACAAAATAATCAGCTGATGGAGTATATGGGTCTGAGCCCCCGGACCCACATACTCGGGAGAACAGAAAGCACAAGACAACAGAGTGGCGCCCTCGTCGGCCAAGACGCCCCCGTCGGCCGAAAAGGGCCAACTCAGATTATGGTCCCGAGCCCAAGGAATCCGGGTGCCCTCGTCGGCCGTGCCCTCGTCGGCCACGAAGACCTCCCAGAATCGGATTTTATACTTGTTCATTTATACAGCCCATTAGTGGCTTTGTATTCGGCCCAATAGCGGTCCAGTTGTAAATGGGCCTCCCAAGCCCAAGGCTTGGGAGCCCAACCCTAATTTTCTCTATAAATACTCCCCTTTGGAGTAGTTATAGGGGTTACAAATTCATTCTATTGAAGCATATTACTGCACTTCTCTCTCTAGCTCTCACTTCTCTCTAGATATACTCTATCATTTGGTGCTCTCGTTGAGAGCTAGAACAATCAAGTTAGCAACCTTCGTCGCTACCAAGCACAGCTAACCACTGATCATGGGGAGAACTAAGTCAAACCGCAACCTCGTCAGCAAAGCCATCCCTGAGGACCAAGAGCCCAGGGAGCACGATGAGGACGCCACGGCCGACCAGGCCGGCGGAGGGGACCTCTTCCAGGAGGCCTTCAACCTCACGATGGACCTCCGCAACCAACTCAACGGCGGAGTCCCCGACGCCCGCCTCGGCCTGGAAAAGAAACGAGCTGAGAAGACGGACCACGCCCCGGCCCAGCCTATGGCCGCGGCCTCTCCGTCCGTGGACCCACAGGTCCAGGCCGCGCTGTCGGTCATCATCGCCAGCCTGGCCCAGAACCCCACCGTCCTCAGCGCACTCTTGCCAAGGATCGGGGGAAACGTCACTCCACCTCCTCATCCCCAACCGTTGGCCGTCCAGATAGGCAACAATGAGGGGGTTATGGCCCAGGACACGGCGTCGTCCCACTCCCACCCTGCTTCCCCTCTTCAGCCCGAGCAGACCCCCGCGCGTGGAAAAGCCTCTGCCTTCAATAGGCTAGGTGACACGCGCCGTCGTCCGGTTTCGGAGAGGATGGCGGGACGGATTGGTGATCCTCGTCCTGGCTCGCCAAGGGAAAGCTTGGGGTCTGTGTCCCGGACAGCGGACCAGCCCCGCCCGGACAAGGGCAAGGGGAAGTTGCACGAGGATGACGTGCGTCACCAGATCAACGCGGCTCACAACGAGCGCCTGAGGAACCAGCCGGGCGCCGCTGCGGCCGACAGGGACCCCCGGGACGAGGTCATCGCCCAGCTGGAAAGGAGGCTGGCTCAGATGGAGGCCAAGCAGTCGGCCAACATCCCTACGGCCGGCGCCTCCAACGACCCCGGCCTCAACGCGCTCATGAACAAAGTTAGCGCCCTGGAGAGGGAGCTGGCCGAAGGGCGAGGTGACCCCATCATCCAGGTCAGGACCAGGACCCCTTTCACCAACAGGGTCCTCTCGGCCCCCATCCCTGAGAAGTACAGGGGGAACGCCATCAAGTCCTACGATGGCCGATCAGATCAACATGCTGATGGTGAACGCGTCCGACGAATACCTCTGGCGTTGGTTCCTCTCTACTCTCGAGGGGCCAGCGTACGAGTGGTTCAACGGGCTCCCAGAAGGAAGCATCGACTCATGGCAGGATCTCGCCCAGCGCTTCCTCACTAACTTTGCCGGGAGGAAGCGTGCCAAGAAGTATTTCACCCACCTCCTCTCCGTCAAGCAGCAGCACGAGGAGTCCCTCCGGTCATTCATCGATCGGTGGACGAGGGAGACCGAGGAGGTTGAGGGGGCCGATGAGCGCACCCTCCTCGCCTTGTACCAGGGAGCCCTCCGCAGCTCCCCGTACGCTAGGAGCCTCATCACCGACCCCCCGAGGTCGTACGCCAAGGTGCTCCAGCGCGGAGGCTTGTATGCCGACGCCGACGAGCTCCACAATCACAAGAGAGAAGGGGGCCATCCCCCCAAGAGGACAAATCCTTCGCCGGCCCCGGGTCCGTCCCCGGCCGGCCAGGGTGCCTAGGGCCGTCACGGCTCTGGTGGACAGAGTAAGAAAGACCGCCACTGGCGGCCGAGGTTGGAACGGCCGGGGGTAACCCTCACCCACCCGGTCGGCACCATCCTCGATTATGCCGAGAAGCACGGCCTCATCGAGCAGGCTCCTCGGCCGGCCGAGGAGATCCTTGCCATCCAGCAGGGCGGCACGTACTGCCGGTTCCACAAGAACTCGTCACACAACACCGACGATTGCATCACACTGAAAAAGGCCATCGAGCGCCTTATTCGCCAGGACGAAGCGGGCACTCATCACACCCACGAAAGGATCAAGCAATCAAGAAACAACCTCTACTTGCCACAACATCTCGGAAGGCCGACGCCGGCACTGGAACCAAGGCTGTTGTTTAAGCGCAAGTCCTTTAGGAATTCGTTCAAGTGTTTACCAAACACTTGAAAAAATATTGGGAAATAGAGGGTTCCTCAACAAGGAACCATGGCTGGCCGACGAAGGTAGGACCATCTCCTTGGAAAGCCATTCCTTATCCAGCACCCTCATCGGCCACAAGCCAGACCTTGGCCGACAGCGGCACCGCAAAGAAAGTAAATGCCTAACCTTTATACTTAGAAAATTATCTAAGTACTCACATGAAGGTACTCTAGCCGAAGTGGGTACCAGTATACTCCAAGGCCGTTATCTACCCACACCTCTGCATGTGTACTTAGAAAAATTCTAAGTTCAAAAAGCTTAAGGTTAAGGTGCCCTTATCGGCCACAACACAAAGGATACAGGCCGACAACGACACGGGTTCAAACACTTGGGGAAATCTCTCAGAGCATTTGTCAACAATGACAAACCCAATGACAGGACGACGAGAACACTCAGCCACTTGAAATTAGACACTTGAAAAAAATTCTAACAAAAGGGAAGAAATCCAACGCCTGGACGGAGCGGACACCACGGTCAAGACCGAAGGGAAAACACCTAAGTGAATCCAAAAAACACTTAGGAAATTTTTGAAAAAATCCTAAGTGTTATGATAGCAAAGGAACACCGGTCAGGCCGACAAAGCCTCCAGGCCGGAAAGAAAGCAACTTCGTGGATCCAAAAACACTTAGGAAATTTTTGAAAAAATTATAAGTGTTATGGTAGCCAAGAACCACCGGTCAAGCCGACAAGGCCACCATGCCACAAGGAAGCAAATGTAAAAACCCAAAAACACTTAGGAAATTTTTCGAAAGAATCCTAAGTGTTATGATACTACATCAACACGGTCAGGCCGACCAAGCCACCAGACCGGGAAGAAGGCATCCAAGTGAACCCAAAACACTTAGGAAAATTTCTAAAAAAATCCTAAGTGTTATGATAGTAAAGCAAAGATGAATAGGCCGACCAGGCAACCGGACAGGGAGGCCGACCTCACGGACGTAACGGACACTCGCGGGTGACCCAAGTTATGACCTTGACACTTAGACAAATTTCAGAATTGAAATAACAAATAGCAAACAAGCATGAAAGGAATTCAAAGCCGATCAGGACAGCAAAATATTTTCATATATATTAAATTCAGTACAAAGGTGGGCTCTTCGGCCGTTACATCATTTGGGCAAAAATGAAAACTAACTACAAAGGAGTAGCCGATCAAGCCTCTGGAGCACCTCCATCTGCGGCTGGCTTTTCGGCCTCGTCTGCTCCCTCTTCGGCCTCAGCCTCCTGGCCGGCGGTGGCTGCAGCACTTGTGGCATCGTCCAAAAAATCAAACTCGGTGTAATCCGGCTCGCCAAGGCCCGAGCTTTCAATTGGGGACTCCCGCTCCGACAACGGAAGCTTTGCCTGCTCTTCTGGATCCTTCATCAGCTTCGGCAGCTTCAGGTTCCGTCTAGCCCACCCAGACGTATAGTTCATGGCTTTCAAAGCACGAGAGAGCCGCCGACACAGGAGCCTTTGCATCCGCTCCTGGCCAAGGTTATAATACACGGACATCTCTCGGCTGAAATACTCCTGGCCGGCGGGGGAGTTCATCCCCCAACTCTCAAGCCTGGCGGCCACCACCTCGTAGCACTAGGGGAGCCTCTCATCGGCCTTCCACCCCTCGGCCAGGAATTTCTCGACGGCCTCGTCAGCAGCCCTCACAACGGCGGCCTCGGCCTCCGCCTTCGCCTTGACGGCCTCCTCGCTCTTGCGCCTCTCGGCCTCCAGGGCCCTTTGGGACTCCTCAAGCTCCCTTTTGCTCTCCTCGAGCTTGGCCAGGGCATCGTCCCTGGCTGCGGCGGCTTCATCGGCCTTGGCCTGCAACGCCCTGGCATCCTCCCAGAGCCGGTCCAGGCAAGCAACCGCCTCGTCGGCCGAGGCGGCCTTCTGCTCCAGCTCCTTCAAGCGAGCTATCTCTCGGTATTGCCTCTTGTGGCTCTCCATTAGCATGAAGGCACTCTGCAGAAACAAGGGAAACAAAAGTCAGGCAAATGGTTTTACACAGACGACGAGAAAGACAACGCATAAGGAAGGTAACTTACTTGGACGAGGAGGTCCATGCCGCCCTCGTAGATATTCACATCCACGAGCTTCCTCAGGTAAGCCCGATCCTTGGCGGGCATAGCCTGTGCCAGGACGTCGTGGCCAAGGACGACGTCATCGAAGACACCCCCGCCGACGGGGTATTCTACCATCTTCTGGTAGGTGGCACCTGCAATCTCTTTGCCGGCCCTTTTCGTCCGTGGCTCCTGACGAGAGGCAGTGATGGAGCAGCATCACCAGCAGCAGTAAGGTCCACGACAGGACCACTATCGTCCGCGCTGGGGACAGCGAGAGTACCGCCCTCAGTAGCCGGAGAAGGGGAAGGAGCCCTCTTTGTCTTCTTCGAGACGCTCAGGCCGGCCTCTGTTAACTTTTTCTGGCCGTCAGTGGCCGGCCTTTTCTTCTTCGATGGAGCAAGCTTTGGGGCCGCATCAGCAGTAGCCCCGCTCCCACCGGCCGCGGCACGTCTGGCCGCCTCGGCCGCCTTAGCAGCCAGCTCCTCGGCCGCTTTGGCCTTGGCAATAGCCATTATGGAACGTCGGTCCATGGCAAAATCTACAAAGGAAAAACACAACGGATTAGTAAGGCGAAGGACAAAAACATAAAAACAGAAAGCCGAAGAAATAATTACCATCGGCCTCAGCAGGGATGCCCAAATCCGGGCCGTCGGCCTCTTCAAATGTGGTGGTCATCCTCGGCCAGAGTTGGAGGCCATCCTCCTTATCTCCATACAGGTGGTATCTGAAGAAGCCGAGGGCGGTCATCTTGTATTCAGTAACGTAATCCTTCACGCTCCTCGGCCCCCCTTCCAGGAAAGCCTCCACCTGAGCGTCCAAGATAGAGCTCTTCGGCGGGTCATGGAGATTGAACCTCCCGGTATGGCCGAGAGAGGGGAACTCGGTGCCACTCTCACCAATGGACACAAACACGAACTTGCTCTTCCACCCATGAATGGACGTAGGCAAATCCGTGAAGCTCCTCTTCTTCGGCAGCTGTTGAAGAGTAGCATAGGCCGCACAGTTCTTGTGGCTTCCTCGGCCGATCTGATACAAATTCATGAATAAGGCCGTTGTCGGCCTGTAGCCCAGCTCCTCACACCGAAGTAAAAAGCCCACCATCAAGGAATAACTGTTCGGCGTCAGCAAAGCCGGAGGAAGCCCCACCATGTCCAGATACTCAATGATGAAAGGGTGAAGGGGGAACCTCAACCCCTTAGCGAAACTCATCGGGTATACTCCAAAGTATCCCAGTGGCGGAAGTAGAACATGGTCCGTCGGCCTGGGTGCCCTAACCCGCCCGAACGGCCCCACGTACATCTGGGCGACAAGATAGTCGGCCGCACTGCTCTCCGGCTTGATCAGGAATATGTTGGTGAGGTCCAGATAGGAGAGGCCCGGCCCATTCTTCGGCCTCCTCACCCTCTTCGGCTTAGCTGCTCCCTTCACGACAGACACCGGCCTCGGGCACGGAATGACAGCAGAAGTGGACGCCCTGTCCACCACTCGGGACGCACCTACGTCCTCACCCTTTGAAGAGGAGGCGGACTCCTCGTCCTCGCCTTCCTCGTCCACCGGCTCTCCGGATTTGTAGGGACTTAAACGCTCTATCTCCTCTTCGAACTCTTCGAGCACCTCGTAGTCAAGCGACCTCGTGGAGGACTGGTCGTCGTAGGGGTAGTAGTCTTCGTTCAAGCTCTTCATAACCACTACTACGGGCCTAAGGAGACTAACTTAAGATCTAAGGGTGTTCAAACGCCTAACACTAGATCAACAACCTAGGAAGCAAAGTATGAAAAGTGAGGAAGATCGCGATGAACACTAACCTTGAACAATGAAGAACACGAAGAACAGGCTTGGGAGTTTATCTCTCTAGAAAATCGGCCAGCACTTCGACAAATTCAGAATGCAAATACGTTTTCTCGTCGGAGGGGGAGGGGTATTTATAGAACCCCCCACCCAACGGTCACTACACGTGGCACCCCCCCAATGGCCACGCCAACGGCCACCAATGGGGGGCGACCACGTCACCAACGGGCCAAACTCAATATCAACAGCCCACTGGCAGGACGGACTCTACGGCCTACACATGCTCACCGGCTTTACAAATGCCAGCAAGCGCCCACTACGTCCCACTTGCTCGCCAAGATCACAACTGCCAAACAATAAGGAGACGGCAACGGCCAGGAACGTAACGGCCACAAGATCAAAGGACCCAAGAGCCCAAAAGCCATCGGCTCCTCGCAATAACCCTTGATGATAACTCTCTACAAGCGATCTGCGCACAAGGGTTCTCCCACAGGGTTACCTTGGCCAGAAAATCGCCATGAGGGTTGGATTCAGGGGGACTACGGCGAGACCGCTTCGGCCGGGGACTCAAGCAACTCCTTCACCCCTCACACTCTTCGGCCTGAAGCAGTGGGGGACTGGGGGACTACACCGGCCTCAACAAAACAAAAGAGAATGCAAACAAGGTAACCACAAAGCATGGCCACATCATCTACACAACACAATGGAACCTCATCGGCCAAAGGCCCATAACGTCATTAGCGACGGCCAACAAGCCACTAGAGGCAAGGACACTCATCGTCCTCCGCCAACAATTAATCTTGACGGGCCATTCGGCCAAGAACACGAAGGCCAACCAACAACGGCCAAAAGGAGTGCGCAAACACCCTCATCGGCCACCCAAAGGAAAGGACGCCATCGTCCTCAAAGCAAGGAATAACTTCAGTGGCCTCATCGGCCCAAACACAAACTTCAACCATCAACGCCCAAGCAAAACGTGCCTTTCAACGGCCACCATTGAAAGAAGGACACTCATCGTCCAAGAACAAAGACATCAAGTAAACAACGGCCTCCCTGTCCACAACGAGGAACAGATAACGGCCAAGGGCAACAAAGCATAGGATTCTACTCTCCTTCACTTCGTCTACGTCTCAGCTTAGAGAGTGGGGGACTCCTGATGGAGTATATGGGTCTGAGCCCCCGGACCCACATACTCGGGAGAACAGAAAGCACAAGACAACAGAGTGGCGCCCTCGTCGGCCAAGACGCCCCCGTCGGCCGAAAAGGGCCAACTCAGATTATGGTCCCGAGCCCAAGGAACCCGGGTGCCCTCGTCGGCCGTGCCCTCGTCGGCCGTGCCCTCGTCGGCCACGCCCTCGTCGGCCACGAAGACCTCCCAGAATCATATTTTATACTTGTTCATTTATACAGCCCATTAGTGGCTTTGTATTCGGCCCAATAGCGGTCCAGTTGTAAATGGGCCTCCCAAGCCCAAGGCTTGGGAGCCCAACCCTAATTTTCTCTATAAATACTCCCCTTGGGAGTAGTTATAGGGGTTACAAATTCATTCTATTGAAGCATATTACTGCACTTCTCTCTCTAGCTCTCACTTCTCTCTAGATATACTCTATCATCAGCCATTCAACATTACAAGATATATAGAGTATTACACATGAAATAAAAAATAAATAACAAAAAATGAAGAAAGATGAAAAAAGTGAGAAAGCAGCATATACTAGGAGGGAAATGTGCAGACAAGAGTGGTAGCAGAGATGGAAGAGGCTTACTGTAGCATGTAGGGGTCTGTAGCTCAACTCCATTGAAGAGACTTGCAAATGATGTCCCAAGGATGACCTCCTTTCGTTGGAGCACTGTAGCTCTCAGTTCAAACGAAAAAAGGGAGGGTGAGATGATGGGAAGGTGAGACGAGAGGAGGTGTTGGCCGGTGTCATCGCGGGGATGCTCGGTTCTGGGCTGTTCGGTTTTGGGTGGTTGGACGTTGCACGGGAGTAAGCCGGGAGTGAGGGGAAGGAGTTTTGGAAGGAAGAGAGTACGGGGCAGGGGAGTAAGCGTGTAAAAAATTGAAAGGGGGAAGAGAGTGAGGTAAAAATGGGGGAGGGTTTTTATATGGTGTGCAAATGAGGTAAAAGATGGGAGTACCTATAGCATTTTTTATTTTTGATAAGACTCTTAATATTCAAGCAAATTTCTTTTAGAAATTGCTCTAAATAGAAGCAAAAACCTTTTGAAATTACAAAATAGGAGTATCATGTTTTTTATTACATGAATAGAAGTAATCTGCCAAATTTGGAAAAAAATGTCATGTTTTAAAGCCTAGTGGTGGATAGTCTACCCGGGGGTATATATCCGAAGAGTTATTACGGGGAATAATTTAGAGAGAAGTCAGAGCAAGTGAATAGAAGTAGAGAGAGAGTGTATTCAGTGTGTTATCACTTTTTAGCGTGGTTACAAATGAGGAAATGGGGTGCTATTTATAGCAGCAATAAATGCCGGGCAAGGACACGTGTCAAGCGCTCATTGGCCGAGGGGTCACCTCAACTGGTTGGCGCTGGCAGCCGCATGTGGCCGCATTTAATGCGGCTGTTGGATGGGACGTCTGTGCAGAGTACGGTGATCTGTACGCATGTGAGGCGGATATCTTGTCGAGTGAGAGGCCTTCGGCTATAGAGCAGTAGCCGAGGGCTCTTCCTCCCGATGGCACCCCTGGTGCCGAGGGCTCACAGTGCCGAGGGCTGCTGTTTTAGCCGTTTTCTCCCAGTTTCTTAGTTTGCCTGAGAAACCCGTTCTGTGAGAATTTGGAGCCTTCGGCCAGGGGGCCGAAGGCACCCCTGCGCGTTGTGCAGACTGCTTGGTACTCCGGGCGCTGTGAATTGGGCCTGTTGGGCCTGTTGGGCCTTTGATGGAGTAGTAGGAGTCTGTGGGCCGGGGGTTCCCAGGCCATATACTCCATCAGGAGTCCCTCACTCCTTTTGCCGAAAGGTACTTGAGGGAAAAGGAGTAATTTGTGCTTGCCTTTTGATGTTGTCCTGTCGTGATCCCTGAAGTTGGTGAGGAGTTGTTGCTTTTATGTCCCTGCCGAAGGCAGTCCCTCAGTTACCCACATGTCGGGACTTGAGGGCTTGCTTTGTTGGTTGTTGGAATTTCACAGATTTTGTAATTTAATGATCTTCCCGAAGGGGTCCTCCAGTCCCCCACTCCTTGAGGCACTTGTAAAGTGGTGAAAAGGAGTAAAGTAGTTACGTTGCTGTTGTGGGCCGAAGGCTGACGCTTTTCGTTTCATTTTGGGGGGATGCCTCGTTAAAAACCTCATTAGGAAAAAACCCTTTGGGAAAAAATCCTAATGAGGGAAAAAGAGTGCACCGAATTCCCCCAATGATGAATCGAAAATGTCAAACCTTGGTAAAAAATGGAGAATGGCTGGAATGCCGAAGGCTCTCTCTTCTGAGGGCTCCTGTGTTGATTAGCCGAAGGCTTGCTGTTGATATCCTGGTGGCGCCGAAGGGGAGCCCCTCCATCCAGGGATCGAGGGCCTGCCAGATGAGGGCAGCAGTGAAGCTGTTACCGGGGGGTCCACTGTTTGTTGATGAGGTGGTGATGAAGATACCCGAGGGCCATGGGCCATCCGTCAATGAGGCACTCCCCGGGGGCTACCCGGTTTTGCAGTGCTGAGGGGAAAACCCCGAGGGGTGCCCTGATATGCAGCCCTAGGGATCTGAAGGAGTGATCCCGAAGGCGTGTGTAATGTGCTGTGTGGGGCACAACCCGGGGACACTTCTGGGTGAGTGCACCCGGAGGCTATCCTTGATGAAGTGGAGTGAAGTAGAAAACCCGGGGGCTTCCAAAATATAGCCGTTGGAAATATAGCCGTTGGAATATGTAACGACAGGATATAGCCGTTGGGGGGGCACACGTGGCGTGTGTTGGCTGGCTGTCCGTGGGCGGCGTCACCGGTTGGGCGAAGACGCGGTGAGTAATGATGGCGTCCATCCGGAGGCCCGGAACCCAGGCCCAAACCCGGATTCCAGCGCCTATAAATACCCCAAGGCCGGGCATTCCTCTGTGTGCGAAAAACTTGTTAGCGAAGCTCTGCCGATTTTTCTAGAGAGAGAAACAGCAGCCCCCGGTTGAATCCTCTGTTCTTAAGGTCAGTTCCCCAGTTACCCTTCACCTCTTAGCTACCTGTACTGCGCCCCTAGGCTAGGAGATAGAACATTTAGAAAACACTAGTTGTACGAGCCTTCGAACTTAGAGCGCGAATGTCGTCCGAGAGTGATTCTCAAGATATCTCGAGGACGCCCTCGATGGAGGACGAAGGCATATCTGACGTGGAGTCAAGCAGTGGTCAACCCTCGGATGGTGGTGATGCGGCCCTGGCCCGGGAGGTCCAGAAGGAACTCACTGCGGAGGTTGAAGCCGAGGGCTTCGAGCAGGAGTGCGATGATGAAGACTTAGCCCTCGCCTGGCAGACAGCGGAGGATGAGGCACAGAATGAGAGCTCGAAGGTTACGATTGCTGTTCTCCCCCCTCGGGGATCCGTGGAGGCCAGTAGCTCGAGGCCGTTGGATCCGATACCTCTGAGGGCGGTTTCCGGTGTGAAGAAGAAGAAAGTCGCTACCAAGAAGAAAGAGAGGGCCGTCGATCAAGGAAAGCCCGTGGACATGCCCGAGGGGTATAGCTGGCTGAACACTGAGGCCCTCGAGATCAGGTCGAAGGCTGACAGGGCAGATCTGTACGTGACTCAGCTGCACGTGGGGCCCTCGGCCGAAGTGGTGGAGCCAGGTCCCGACGACGTGTTGTCCAGGGCGCCCGAGGGGTGTATCGTTATTCACGTCCTTTCGGTTTCTATGGGACTTAGGTTCCCTCTGCACCCATTCCTCCGGGAATATTTGCGGTTTGTTGGCTTGGTCCCCTGCCAACTCACGCCCAACAGCCACTCCTACATTGCGGGGTTCCTCCAGCTCTGCAAGTCCCGAGGGGTGAAGCCCAGCCTGGATCTATTCTTCCAGAGTTTTAATCTGTGCCGGGGGGGGGGGGGGGCACGAGAACGGCGAGGGGTACGCCAACCTGCAACAGATTGCCCGCTTCAAACTATTCTCCGATGCTCCTTCTTCCAACAAAGGATGGAGGGAACGTTGGTGCTACGTGAAGTTGGATGAGAGCCCCTTCCCGAGGGAGCTACGTGACCGATTCCGAAGGCACGAAAAGATCCGGAGTGCCGCTCTCGAGAAAGACGGCTTAAAGCTGGCCAAGTTCCTGGAGGGGAAAGACAAGAACGTGGCGATCAAAGACTGCACCCTCGAGGAGGATTTATACACCCTCGGGTTCCGGAGGTACCGCTTCATAGGGGAGACCGATGAAAAGTACCCTCCCTTCAACAAGGCCTTCGGAGGGGCCGGAGGTAGGAGCCGAGGGCTTTAGAATTTTGTACTTAGTTTTTTTTTTTTGCTTGGATGTTATCGTCCCTTCGCTTAGACCCGTCGGACTAACCCTTTGTCTCCTTTGTGCAGGTATCCCCGTCTCTATGGTGAATGTAAAGGGCCTTGCTCGTTTGAAGAAACAGGACCCGAAGGGGTCGGGACAGGGCGTCCAGAAGCCCGCTACTGCCCTCTTTAAGAAAGCCGAGGGCGATGCCGCTGCCGGTAAGAGGAAGGCAGTGACTAAGGGGTCCCCCCCGGCTACCAAGAAGCCGAAGAAGGGGGATGTCGTCGAGAAGGAGCCCCCGGTCATTACTGCTGATGAGCACCCCGCCTCCGGGGTGCAGATGGAGAAGCTGCCGGGTGGAACGCCGGCGGGGGCAGAGGAGTCGCTGCCTGAGATCCTCACAGTTGCGTTCCCGAGGGGTATGTCTTTGGCCAGCGGCGCCGTCGACCCGGGGGCCATCCTGAGGGGTATGACCCCTGAGACGGATAGGGCTGCCCTCGGGGCCTACAATGATGCGGCCCTCGAGGACCACATTCTCCGCTCCTCCCTCTCTGTAAGTGTCTACCTGGCTTTCTCCATCTTCTCCTTTGATTATTTTTGTGTGATTGCCTTTAACTGTTTTTGTTGTTGTTCTGCAGGCTTGCTTAGCCCTCGGCGAACAGGCTCGGAGGCTTCAAGAATGGCGCCTCCACAGAGCGGAGCAAGACGCCAGAATGAGGGAGTGCCTCCTCAAGAACCAGGAGGCGGTGAAGCTGGGGGCCCAGCTAGAAGAGGAGCTCCGGCAGATGAGCTTGAAACTGGAGGCTGCAGAGAAAGGCAAGGCTGATGCTGAGGCCGCTGCCAGGAGAGCTGCTAAAGAGGCCGAGGACTCCAAAGCGCTAGCTGTTGCCAAGGCTCAGGAGGAGGCCGTTGAGGCCTTTGTCGCCGAGGGTTGGAGAGCCGAGGGGCGCAAGATGTGGGTGTCCTCGGTCGTGGAGGCCTGCGTTGAAGAATGGGCCGAGGGCCCTGGGTGGGAATGGATGGCCCGGAAGGGCAGAGAGTACTATGAAGCCGGCGAATTCTTCACCCAGGCCCTCATCTACCGGAGGATGGCCCGGCATTTGGGCATTGAGCAAAAGGACTTCTCCCCCTCGGCGTATGGCCTTCCCCCCTTGCAGCCTGATGTTCGTGAGCCGCTCCCGGAAGGTGTTCAGAGGCCCGACCTTGAGGACACGGTGTTGAAGAATGAGGCCGAGGACGACGCTGTCGAGACCGGAGCGGAGGCATCATCGAGGCCGGCTGTAGAGGGCGCCCCAGTGAACGATGCTGTCGTAGTTGTGGAATGATTTTGTACTTAGAAATCTTTGAACATCTTTTGTAATGAACAACATTGTTCCTTCGGCTTCGGCCCGTTTGTAAATTCACACTTACTCTTGTTTGTGATGAAATGCATGCTGCCTCCGGGCTTTTCATATTCGAATACGCCTTATGTTTTGAATGTATGCTTTCTCCTTTGAATGTATGCCTTCGGTATTTTTGAATGTATGTCTAGGACTTAGAATACTATCTGATTGTAGCTAGCCCTTAGGAGCCTTCGGTAGTTGGGCACCCTCTGCTGGATATGCAACCGATGGTTCGGCAGCAATTAGGACTTGGAAAATTTTTCTAAGTGTAGCACACATTAGGGCCTTCGGGTGTTGGCAGTAATCCAAGTCCTAGGACTTAGAAAAATTTCTAAATGTAGATTTCCCCTTGATAGCCTTCGGGATATGGCCTCCCTTCCTGATGTGTGAATGTTGGGCCGAGGGCCCAATGCACAGGACTTAGAGATTTTTGCAAGTGTAGTATGCCATGTTGCCTTCGGCTACTGTGGAGCCCCACCTGTAATATTGAATAGGCCGGGGGCTAATTCTTTTAGGACTTAGAAGATTTTCTTGAGTGTTGATTCCTTGTGAACTGTAGCCCTCGATTGATAGGTAGCCTTCGGGTGCCCGGGGGCTGCTCCTTCAGGACTTAGAATTTTTCTAAGCATAAATTGATGTTGAATCCTGTTGTTGTGAAGAAAGCCAATGAGGAGTGTGTGCCCTCGGCATACGCTTTAAAAGTTGTAGAATTTGACCCTTGTCATGGGGAAAGAGCCCTCGGTATTTGTGCATAACAGATGCCTTCGGTGTTTGTTTGAAGTACCGTTTAGTGGACCTTGGATAGTCCAGTCTCTTTGTACTGTTGAAGCCCTCGGTGTTTTTGTGACCGGAGGTGACCAGGTAGTGGATTTAGCCGTTTCCTGATAATATTTGTTTGAGTGGTATCCTTCGGGAAATAGGAGCCTTCAGTAATCGGAGGTGTTCCCGTGGGGAGCCCTCGGCTTGTTGTGATCTGTTGGAGTGTACTCTTTGATTTCTCGCTGAGTCTACTCCCCTTCACCCCCTCTTTTTTTTTTTTTTTTTTTTGGTTGGTGGTGAAGGAAAGGCATCAAGAAACTTGGTTTCTTGGTAAGGCTGGGCCTATTAGGAGACCATCAGAATACACCAATGGCTCTCCTCCCTCGGGTTAACCTTCCGAGTGCCGAGGGGATCGAGGGACGTTTCCTGGGCACAAGATATGGTGGTCCGTAACCTGCCTCCCCTTGGGGGATGGCGCGGAAAGCGCCTCATTTTTGAAAGTCGTCCCCTCGGCGCTAGACATAGTCTGTGGCCTGCCACACCCTTGGGGTGGTGGCGCGGGGAGCGTTTCGGTTTGGAAGTCGAATCCTGGGCATTTCTCATGCCTGTCATACCCTGGGGGTAATGACGCGGATAGCGTTCCGTTTTTGAAAGTCGAATCCTGGGCATTTCTCATGCCTGTCATACCCTGGGGGTAGTGACGCGGAAAGCGTTTCAAGGAAGGGTTTTCATTTGCACACTAGTTGCAAATGGCCGGGGGCACTACGTGCCGCCGGCACCGATGGTGGCGCCTTCGGTATATGCGTCCTCGTGGGGTACGGCTTTTAGAAACAACACTTGGTGTTAGTTTCGATGTGTAGCCCCCGGTACTTGGTACCGAGGGGTCTTCTGTAGGAACACTTGGTGTTCTCTTTTGTCGTAGTTGATGGACTTGTCTACCCTCGGTACTTAGTACCGAAGGGTCTTCAAATGAAACACTTGGTGTTTCTCAACAGATGTTCGGAAGTTGATAGGAGAGCATATCCCTGGCACTGGGTGCCGAGGGGTCTTCTTTGATGATGTTTGATGATGGAGATGTACCCTCGGCACTGGGTGCCGAAGGGTCTTCTGTGATGATGTTTGATGATGGAGGTGTACCCTCGGCACTGGGTGCCGAAGGGTCTTCTGTGATGATGTTTGATGATGGGGATGTACCCTCGGCACTGGGTGCCGAAGGGAAACGAGTTACATGGCGTTCTTTGTTGTCGGTGATAGGAGTTCCCTCCCTCGGTACTTGGCAAGTACCGAGGGGTCTTGACTGAAAACACGTGGTGTTTTCACTGATGTTGTAGGTGTTGAGGCCTGGGGCCTGTAGTCAGTATGATGGCTTGATGTCTTGAATGTACCTTCATTTTTCGAAATTGGAGGCCTTGGGCCATAGGATAGTACATTCACTAGTTATGAGGGCTTGGCCGCTCTTACATTATTGATAAAATTTAACTAAATGGTGTACATTCCAGTGCCTAGGGACTTCTTTCCCATTGGGGCATTTGAGCTTGTAGGTCCCGGGTTTGATGATGGCTGCTATGATGTAGGGGCCTTCGAATTTTGGTGCCATTTTTCCTCCCTCGGTTGGTTGGCTGGCTTCCCTCCTCCGGAGGACATAGTCCCCCAGTTGAAATTCTCGAGTTCGAACTTTGGCGTCGATGTAGCTTTTAACTTGCCTTCGGTAGTTTTCTGCCCGGATGAAGGCTTGCTCCCGGCGTTCTGAAATGAGGTGGAGGTCGAGGGCCATGTTGCTGTCGTTGACCTCTGGGTCATATTGGATCACCCTTCGGGTGGGAAGGGTGACTTCCGTAGGAGCTTTGGCTTCAAAACCGTAGCAGAGGGAGAAGGGTGTTTCACCTGTTGCTCGCCGAGGGGTTGTGCGATAGGCCCAAAGAATGTTGTGGAGTTCTTCCACCCAGCCACCGCCCTCAGCCTCTAGCTTCTTTTTGAGGCCCTCGAGCAAGGTCCGGTTGGCGTTCTCTACTTGCCCGTTGCCTTGAGGGTAGGCAACGGAGGAGAAGGTGTGTTTGATGCCCCATGCCTCCAGAAGGGCACAGAAGGGGGCTGCCTCAAATTGTGTCCCATTGTCGGAGATGATCTGCTGGGGGACGCCAAACCTTGTGAGGATGTTCTTGAGGACGAAGTGACGGCACTTCGCCTCTGTGATGCTGGCGAGGGGTTCAGCCTCTACCCATTTGGTGAAGTAGTCGACGGCCACAATGATGTATCTGTTGTTAGAGGTACCCCTCGGCAGAGGGCCCACAAGGTCTATCCCCCATCGAGAAAAAGGGACAGATGTGCTGATGGGGGCATAGTTAACCGCTGGCCGGCCGGGGGCTTTCTGGAAATGTTGACACGCGGTGCACCTCCGGGCAAGGTCAGCACAATCCCTGGCCATGGTTGGCCAGAAGTAACCCTGGAGAATGAGCCTTCGGGACATGGAGAAGGGTCCCTGGTGAGCTGAGCAAGTACCACTGTGCACTTCCTCCATTGCGACCTCTGCTTCATCTGGATGAAGGCACCGAAGTAGCGTGCCATTGTAAGATCGCTTGTAGAGCCTCCCATCTTCAATGGTGTAGCTGGGAGCCCTCAGCTTCGCCAGTTTAGCGCGGGCCTCATTCTCGGGTAGCTGCCCTGTGGAGATGAAGGCGGTGATATCTGAGATCCAATCCTCCTGACGTTGTTGTATGTTCATAACGGGGCTTGCATGGATGCTTGAGAGGCTGAGTTCCTCGATTTTGGCAATCTTGGAGATGTGCTCCGGGGAGTCGGCCGAGAGCTTAGATAATATGTCGGCCTCGGAGTTCTGAGCCCTCGGTATTTGAGTGAGAGAATGTGCCTCAAATACCTTAAGCAACTCCTTGGCCGCTTCCTTGTACTGTTTCATTCTCCCCTCCTTGGCCTCATATTCTTCGGAGATTTGGCCAACGACCAACTTGGAGTCGCATTTGATGTGGATCTGCCGAGCCCTCATGTTGGCAGCCAGCCGAAGGCCACATAGGAGGGCCTCGTATTCGGCTTCATTGTTGGAGACCTTGAAGGAGAAGCGGATTGCATAGTAGGCCCTGAAGCCCTCGGGAGTAATGAGGACTACCCCTCCTCCGCATGCTTTGGTCGCGGAGGAGCCGTCAGTGTAGAGGGTCCACCAGTCGTCCGAGGTAGCCGAGGGCTCCCCGTCCGTGGCTGCCCTTGCGGTACATTCCGTCACAAAGTCCGCTAGGGCTTGGCCCTTGATGGCAGGCCTTGGACGGATGTCAATGTTGTACTGGCTCAAGAAGATAGCCCATTTAACCATGCGGGAGGAGCTGGTGGGGCTCCTCATGAGGGCGCCGAGGGGTTGATGAGTGAGGACCTGAACTGGGTGAGCCTGAAAGTAGTGGCCCAACTTCTTGACAGTCCAAACGATGGCCAACACCGTTTTTTCCACAGGGGAGTACCTGAGCTCGGCCTCCCTTAGGGTCTTGCTAACGTAGAAGATGGCATGTTGGATGCCGTCTTCCTCCCGGATGAGCACGGAGCTGATGGCCGCCGGGCTAACCCCAAGGTAGAGGTAGAGGGTCTCCCCTACCTTGGGTTTGGAGAGCACAGGGGGTGAAGATAGATATCTTTTTAGCTCGTCGAAAGCCCCCTGGCATTCTGGAGTCCATAGAAAGCCAGCCGTCTTCCTCATGATCTGGAAGAAGGGTAGAGACTTCTCTGCCGATTTAGATAGGAAGCGGTTGAGGGCTGCCAGGCGGCCCGTCAACCGTTGAACTTCCTTCACGTCGCGTGGGGGCTCCATGTTGATGATGGCCTGGATCTTCTCGGGATTGGCCTCAATACCCCTTCGGCTCACCATGTAGCCCAAGAATTTGCCTCCTTGGACGCCAAAGGTGCACTTCTTCGGATTTAGCCGAAGGTTGAATTTTTGCATGATGGCGAAGATTTCCCGGAGGTCGTCAGCATGGCTGGAAGATTGCTTGCTCTTGACGATCATGTCGTCGACATAGGCCTCCATGGTGCGCCCTAGGACGGCTTGAAAGACCCGGGCCACCATCCGGGTGTAAGTGGCCCCTGAGTTCTTTAGGCCGAAGGCCATCACTAGGTAGCAGAAGATGCCCTCGGGAGTCATGAAGGCAGTTTTTTCGGCGTCCTCCTCGTGCATGAATATTTGATGGTACCCTCGGAAGGCATCGAGGAAGGACATGATCTCACACCCTGCGGTCTCATCCACCAATTGATCAATGTTTGGTAGAGGGAATGGATCCATAGGGCATGCTTTGTTGAGATCGGTGTAGTCCACGCACATGCGGAAGGTAGGGGGCTTCTGTGCGAGGACTACATTTGCTAGCCATGAGGGGTATTTCACCTCCTTGATGTGTTTAATTGAGAGGAGCATGGCAACCTCCTTCTTCACAAATTCCCTTCTCTCGGCGGAGAGGGGTCTTCTTCGTTGTTGCACTGCCTTTGCCGAAGGGTCCACCGAGAGGCGGTGGGTGATGACCCTTCGGCTGATTCCCGGCATGTCCTCCGGCCCCCATGCAAAGACAGTGGAGTAAGCCCGGAGGGCGTCGGTGATGCCGGTCTTCAAATCTTCAGGGAGCTGGGCTCCAATCTTCACGACTCTCTCCGGCTGGGCCGGATCGAGCGCAAAGTCTTCTACGTCCTCGGCCGGTTCAGCCCTCGGCCTTCTTTCCTCCCGGTCGACGGCTCCGGTGATGGTGTCAACACGGAGTTCCGTCTTGCTTACCTTCTTAGTGACCTGAAGATAGCAGGCACGGGCAATTTTTTGGTTCCCCCGGCAGTAGCCAATGCCCCCCTCGGCGGGAAACTTGAGGCAGAGATGCCTCATGGAGATGATAGCTTCGAGGTCCTCGAGGGCTGGCCGGCCGAGGATGATGTTGTGAGCGCAGTCAATGTTGACGACGACGAACTCCACTTCGAGCTGGGCTCTATGGAGCCCGTCGCCGAAGATCACCGGGAGGGTTATTACCCCCTCGGAATCAATAGTATCGCCGGTGAAGCCGGCAAGAGGGGTCTTAATGGGCCGAAGGGACCCCCTCTCCAGATGCAGCTCTCTGAAGGTGCTGAGGTACATTACACTGACGGAGCTGCCCGTGTCAATGTAAGTTCGGTGAATAATGGTGTCGTTGATCTCCGTTCGAATTACCAAGGCATCCCTGTGAGGAGAAGCAGTAGGAGGGAGATCTGCGTTGGTGAAGGTGATGGGTTCCTCCCTCAATCGCTTTACCGGGGGCATATGAGTGACTTCCCCTACATAAAGCGATTGAGCCCACTTCTTTCGCTGGCTGGTGGAATCACCCCCTGTGTTGCCACCGGTGATCATGAGGATGTGGCGTTTCTTCTCCTGGTAGTGGGGGTATTCCTCCTCCTCTTCTTCCAAGTTTCCGATCTCCCTCTTCTTGCCGAGGGGGATGGTGTTTGGATTCACCCAGGCATTTACCTTCGTATGGTGCCCTCGGGGAGGTCCCTAATGAGAAGGTCCCTCCTGCCGAGGGCTCTGGACAAACTGGGACAGGTGCCCCGCCTGTATTAATCTCTCGATGGCCGTCTTCAGCTGATGGCAGTCATCGGTCCTGTGCCTTTGGTGCCGATGGAAGCGACAGTAGGGGAACTGAGGGTTGATAGCGTGTACCTCCGGGGGTGCGCGAGAGTCGCGCTCAACGAGGCCCCTCTCCTCGGCAAAATCGAGGATGATGCTGACGGGGTGCGTCAATGGTGTCCGAGGGCGGTCCAGGAGAATGGGCTGGGCCCAAGTCTTAGGGTTGCTCCTATAACCTCCCCCGGGCTTGGCTCTGCCTTGCCGAGGGCGGTCATCAGAGGGCCCCGAAGCCTTGGGGTGATTTGGAGGAGCCCCCGGCCCTCGGTTATGCTTGTTGTCAGCCCTCGGGGGCTGCTGGTCCGGGTGTTGGTGATACTTCTCCACCTCCTCGGCCTCAGCATAACGGTCCCCCCGCTGCAAGGCCCTTATGTAGTCGCGGGGGGGTTCAATAATGAGGCTCCTGGAAAAGTTGCCGGTGCGGAGAACGGTTTGTAGGAGGGCCAGGAGGGTCCCGTCATCAGCCCCGTCGACCTTGTCGGCCTCCGTCCTCCAGCGCTCTAGGAAATCCCGAAGGGTCTCATCCTTCTTTTGGCGTATTGTTAGGAGGTGGGAGAAGTGCTTCCTTGTACGACGCCTCCCGGCAAATTTTGTCAAGAATCGCTGGGCGAGTTCTTGCCACGAATCAATGCAGCCCTCGAGCAGCCTGTTGAACCATTCGTATGCTGGTCCCTCTAAGGTGGAGAGGAACCAACGACACAAATATTCGTCTGACGCCCCCACCATCATCATGCTGTTTTGGTATTTGCTGTAATGTTCCTGGGGGTCCGTTTTCCCGCTGTAGGGCTGTATGTGTTGCCCTCGGTATTTTTCCAGGATCCGGGCCGCCAATACCCTTGGGGTAAATGGCGTCCGAGTCCGGAGCTGAATGACGGGTTCCCCAGAGCCCTCGGCCACCTTCTTCTGTAATTCCTCCATTTTGGCCATCATGGCCTCGTATTTGAGGTCTGAGTGAGGGGTGGAGGTGGTGGCGTGAGCTTTGTTGGACTCCATCTCGTCAAGCCGGCGTTGGAGGGCCGCAATAATCTCGTCCCGGGGGTCCCTCGGGAGGGTCTCCGCCCCCTGCGAACGAACCCGGGCCGAGTGGGCCTGGTTGATTTGGTGCCGGGCATCATCGGCATGAAGGTGTGCCTTGCCTTTGTCCCGAGGGGGACGCTCCTCGTCTGCCCTCGAAACAGATCCCCCGCTTTCCTGGGGCCTTTGGAGTGCTTTCCCCCCTCGGCGGTCTTGGACCCCTCGGCGGTCTGGCCCTCCTCCGAGCCGGTTGAGGGCGGAAGTATGGGGCCTCTCCCTGTTGTCATTATGGCGGTCCCGGGACTGAACTTCCTGGGAGGATGTTTCTTGGGCCACCACCCTCTCGTCGTTCCTTACCCGAGGGGTGGGATTTCCGAAGGGGTGTGGCAGAGGGGGAAGTATGATGTTTTCCCCGATAGGAGGGTGAGCCGGAGCCAGGGTGCCGAAGGCACCCGGGTTCTGGGTGAGCGTCTGGATGAAGGCGGAGAGCGCCGATTGTACGTCGATGGTGAGAACCGGAGGGCTGACTTGGTCATCGCTCCGGTTTTTGTTCTTGGCCTCGATGCCGAGGCGGGCATCGGGGGCGTTTTGTTGGATCTGAAGGCGTAGGTCGACAGCCGCCTGTTCCAGCCCAGCGATGACACCGCCCTCGGGAGCCCTGTGAGAGGCTTCGGGGGCGTTGACGTCGCCGAGGGGCAGGTTCTTGTCTTCTACGTTCTTTGAGTTGGCACGTGTTGTCCTCACCATTTTGATAGAGGGGTAGTGTGTTGTGTTTGGTCGAGGGGGAGGGTTTCTTACTTGATAGTTCGACCTCTCAACGAGAGCACCAAAATGATGGATAGTCTACCCGGGGGTATATATCCGAAGGGTTATTACGGGGAATAATTTAGAGAGAAGTCAGAGCAAGTGAATAGAAGTAGAGAGAGAGTGTATTCAGTGTGTTATCACTTTTTAGCGTGGTTACAAATGAGGAAATGGGGTGCTATTTATAGCAGCAATAAATGCCGGGCAGGGACACGTGTCAAGCGCTCATTGGCCGAGGAGTCACCTCAACTGGTTGGCGCTGGCAGCCGCATGTGGCCGCATTTAATGCGGCTGTTGGATGGGACGTCTGTGCAGAGTACGGTGATCTGTACGCATGTGAGGCGGATATCTTGTCGAGTGAGATGCCTTCGGCTATAGAGCAGTAGCCGAGGGCTCTTCCTCCCGATGGCACCCCTGGTGCCGAGGGCTCACAGTGCCGAGGGCTGCTGTTTTAGCCGTTTTCTCCCAGTTTCTTAGTTTGCCTGAGAAACCCGTTCTGTGAGAATTTGGAGCCTTCGGCCAGGGGGCCGAAGGCACCCCTGCGCGTTGTGCAGACTGCTTGGTACTCCGGGCGCTGTGAATTGGGCCTGTTGGGCCTGTTGGGCCTTTGATGGAGTAGTAGGAGTCTGTGGGCCGGGGGTTCCCGGGCCATATACTCCATCACCTAGTAATGCCAAACTTGGCAGAAATTTACTCTTATTCAAGGAATAAAAAACATGATACTCCTATTTTGAAATTTCTTTTGCATTGCTACGTTTTGCATTTCTTTTTCAATTTTCATTTTGTGAATATGGTTTTCTCGTAGCATGTAAAGATTTTTGGGAAATAAGATTTGCAACGCAGTGCAGTATGTCAAACTATTTGTGCTTTTTTTTTGCTGAAATCAAGAGAGCATGCATATCTTCATTCAAACCTGTTAGGATAAAACTGAACTACTTCCATTTCGTTTCAAGGTTCTCATTGCAAAATTGCGTGATTATTTAATGGTTCACTTACCCATTCACTTAGTAGAAGAAGTCAGACATGGTGATCCAGTTGCTTCAAGATGCAAGTATTCATTTGACATATATCTCCAATAGCTGAAATCACATGTAAAGGACAAAGCCCGACCAGAGAGATTCATTTGGCAGAAGGTTTCTTAACTCATGAATGTGTGACATTTTGCGCAAGATATTTGAACCGTGCATCTGAGAAAGACATGACAAAGGAAAATAATTGTCCTGAACTGCAAAGGCGGAACAATAAAGAAGTTTTATAGTTTTAGGATTGACCTTGCTACATGGAATCAAGCTCAATGTTATATCTTATTCAATTGTGATAGTGAACAAATTGAGAGATACATCAAGTAAGAACATTTAATATTTTCTTACCATTCAAGTTTTCAATAATTTTTTTTGCTCTTGTAGTGAGATAAAACCAAGACTGATAATTATATGATTTTACATCACATCAAACATAAAGATTCTCTTACCACCCAAAATAAAAGAAAGTGGGACGCCCTCCACAATCACAACAAGGATTTGATCTCATGGCCTGCAACAGAATGATCAGTTTTAGTCTCAGCTCATAGCCTTGAAACACACTAATGGTCAACTAGTTTGAGTACACATTTTAAGCCTAATACAGGAAGATTAAATGCAGTAAGTAAATGACAGAAGAGATTTTATAGTGGTTCAAGGCACAATGTGTTCATCTAATTCGATCATTGTTCCACTAAGCACTTCTAAATGTTACAATGCCTAGATTCCCTAGCCCCTAAGAAGTGTTCCTCGTCTTCTTCAAGTGAAGCCGCCTTTGTCACCTGAGATGCAACCTTGTGTCCTGATGATCGACTTTTTCACTGGGTATCTTGAAGTGTCTCCACTTTACTCTGGGTACATTGGCACCCCTTTGTTTTCAAGAAGTAGGTTAAACTTTTGTGGAAGTAAAAAGGTTTTTCCTCCGATGTCTCCATGAAGATTTCGGGGTATGTTGAAGAACGAGAATGAACTTGTGTTAAGACTTGAGAGTTGGATGTTAGATCTGAAAGTAAATCTTCCCATCTATCGTTTCAATTCTTTTTGCGAGTTTTGTAGTGTTTGGTCTCAAGAATTTGTACGTTGGATTTCAAAGTTCGTAGTTCATCCATTCTTCGAAGTGTATCTTATATATACTAGGAGTAGTCTTCCAGTTGAAGTGTAGAAGACAACCTCATTAAATGTATGTCATGTAGACTCGGCCCTGTCAGCTTCAATATTTCAGTCAACTTACTATTTTGGGGTATTTAATATTGGGAAAAGGTACAAATTTACCCTTGTATTATGGATGTGAGAACAAATATGCCCCTGTTCTATTTTTCGGAACAAATATATCTCTGAAGTATATGTGGAAGTGCATATATACCGCTCATGTTCTTATAAAGGAGCAAATTTACCCTTATTGACCTAAAATTGATAAAATAAATTTCAAAAAACACCAAAAATATATTATAAACTCGAAATTAAAAATAAAAAAATCTAAAAATTTACTTGTGTCTAATATTTATCCCTTTTATTATTTTTATATCACAATTCAATATTGTTACTATAAAATATTATTTCAAAATTTTACTATATATTTTAGATTCTTTCGAAAAAGTGCTAATTAACATATGTGTTGCAACGTAAAAAAGATATTAATTTTTTGCATTCTTTGCACTATAAATTACATATTTTGTATGATGATAAGTAATCCAAAATTAAAAAATAGTGAATTTAATTTTATTATCCGTAAACAAAATCAAAGAATGTTATTTCAATAAATGTAACAATGTGTTCAAAATTTCGCAACAAGACTAAAATTAATATTTATGAATTTGAAGTGTTTCGTTTACAACAGAAAAGTATTAGTTTTGAAATTTAAAATAAAAGAGTTATATTTTAATATAATAATAAATCTTTATTTTTGAGATTCGAATTTATAATTTTTTTTTGACACTTTTTGAAATTTATTTTATTTATTTAAAATCATTAAGTGTAAATTTGCTCCTTTATAAGAACATGAGCATTAGTTTTGCACTTTTTAAAGTTCAGGTGTATATATGCACTTCAATATATATTTCAGGAGTATATTTCTTCTGAAAAATAGTAAATTTGGTATATTTGTTCTCACACTCATACTACAGAGGTATATTTGTACTTCTTCCCTTTAATACTATTCTCTTGGCTGTTGCGGGCGATCATGCACCATAAATATCTCAACGTGTGGATAGCATTTAATGCGCTTCTTTCTACAATCTCCGTTAAAAGGCTCCTCCGCGTTAAGCTTGGTACGTTAGTTTAACGTAACCTTTCTAATGGTTGAGCTTTTTTGTGCATGGTAATTATGTGAGTGGCATCTCTGGTGTAGCCGGTTTTGCTTGAGGCCAAGTCTGTACAGACTTGCCTTAGTATCTCATCTCTGGTCACAAAAGGCAGACGGTCTCAAGTACTTCTATATTAAAAAATTCTAAGTACATTTTATCCAAGGGAAAAATATCTAAAAGGGTACTCTATATATCCCTAATTATATAACATCATCACAATACAAATTATTCCTTACACACCTACCGATTCTTTTTATGTTAAATATGTGTGTGTGTTATTTTCATAGGGTTGAAAGAGTGTTGTAAGCGAATCGAATCGTACCCAATACTTGACAATATTATACGTATTGTATAATTATTGAATATGTGTATTCGTATTCATTTAATATTAGAATCTTATTTTGTATTCTTATTCGATTCGTTTTGTATATTCGAATCTTTTTCGAATATTCGAATTAAAAAAACATTAAAGTTAAATTATGAAAATAATTTAAACTATAGTGTATAGTTTGCCGGTTTTAACTCATTTTTGCGGAACATATTTAATACCAAACAAAATATATCTACATGTCATTTCTTCAAATTTAACATCAATATAAATAAATCAACAGAAAATATAACTTAAATAAGCTATTTTGACTTGATAACGTAAGAAAAATTATATTGAAATATGAAGAGTACCTACTAGTTTTGTACATAAATATTATGTTTTTAATATTTTTACATCGAATTATATTTATTTATAATGAATAGTGATAGAGTATATAGACTCGGACCCCCGGGTCTCACGACTATTGGGCCCGGACAGCGGCCCACACACGCTTATCGGATGTCATTTATATCATTTGTATTATTGTAGAGTTCATATATCATTTGTATGTACTAGATTAGTGATGCACACTAATTAGTAGTGCATAATTACATGTTTTTATGTTTGAGTTATGTTGATTGTTTGACGTTTTATTTAGTTTGTAAACATTTATGTGATTTCAGTTGTAATTGTATTTTAGTCTTTATTTATAAGTTGTAAAGTATAGTTAGGATTTGTGGTGTTGGAAAGGAAGACTTTGAAGAGAAGAAAACAAGAAATTTGACTGCCCAAGAGTAAAACCCGACCAGGTAGAAACCCCCACCCGGTCGGGTATGATTTAACAGACGAAATTGCCAAGAAAATCGCTGGACCCGGTCGGGTCCCCTACTTGACCCGGTCGGGTCAGATGTGACCCGGGACAAAACGATGTGCGAAGATCACCAGAACGTGGCGGATTATCTGATTTTGACCGGACCCGGTCGAGTAAGTACTTGACCCGGTCGGGTACCCGGCCAAAGGTGTTGAAAAACACCTATAAATAGCACTCTTTTTCCTCTCTAAAAAATCATCCCTTCTTCCATACTCCTAAGCTCAGTTTAGAATAGCATTTCTTTATATTTTTCTAGCTATGTTTAGTCTCCAAATGAGGAGCTAAACTTCCATTTCTTGGTGTTGCTCTTGAAGCTTGTTGATTATTAAAGTTGTGAGTTATTTTTCTTAAACTTCTTCCCTTGAATGTTAATTATTAGTTCTTTCCTTAATACTATCTCTATATTAATGTTGAGGAGTGTTGCTAAGATGACAATTAGCTAACATTTTGACATTAATTATAGTAGTATTTTCTTCCTCTATATTAATGTTGGGGAGTGTTGCTAAGATGACAATTAGTTAACATCTTGATATTAATTATAGTAGGATTCCTCTTCTTTAATAATATTCTTCCTTGAATATTAATTAGTTCCTATTCATATTTCATATTAATATTTTGAACATTACTTAAAGGATCAACTAGTTTTGTTTCATATATTAATTATTACTAGAAACGATCAACGAACCGATGGTTAATCGTTGATGGTTTCACAAGTAAGTAACTTCGGTTTATTAATGCACGGTCGTGGTTAATAAACTTAAGAGGGATTAATTTTGTTGGTTAAACTGAAACCGTTGAGTTGAGGTTATCAATCTCAATTGATTTCATCAAGGAGTTAGAAAGATTAAATGCTACTATTAAATCGGTATAAGGCGTTGTTCTATATTTGATTAATAGTAAAGGTTATTAATGAACGGTCGTTGTTAATAACTACCCTCGATGAAGTGGATATACTCCCCGATTGAGTATTCGAGAGGGAATAAGTTATAGATATAACAATGATCGACTAAAATATATCAACAAGTGGAAAGTAGCAATGCCAAGTCCTTTTTATCTTTGAATTAAATCTCATATAAGTCGTTCATCTTAGTTTTTAATTAAATTAAATCAGTCAATCCAAATCCCCCCTTTACTTACTCCTTAAATTAAAAAGAAAAGTATTCCTTTCCTTGTGGATACGAACTCTACTGCACCTATACTACGTATAAGTGTTAGTATCGATTTATTTTGACGCACCGTGACAAAGTGCTCGTCAATTAGTCTTTTATGTAGTTGGGCCTAGTTCCTAATTCCTAGAACCAATATTCACACACATTTATACTATTCATTCATCTTCTTCACTTTCATAGCTCAATCTCTCCATTTAATTATATGTTTGGATCCATATAATCCATCAATGGTGCTTTCATTGAGAGTTTGAGCACGATCAAGTGAGAAATCCTCCCAAAAAACATCCAAAAAATCATCCAAAATCAAGAAAAACAGGCTGATAAGCAACAAAAAAAGGAGAAAAAGCAACGAAAGAGATCTGGATAATCCAAATTTGAGATTTACTAGATCCAAGCCGGAGCCACCTAGGTCGCCGCCGTCCATGCCGTCGCCGTACGCCATCGGCTGAAGCTCGCCGCACCAGTGGGAATTTGCCGCGTTGTTCTTAGGAGGTGTCATCGGAATTCATAGTGGAAAGACCTAGTTGGAAGGTTTCTGGTGTACTCTCTGTCGCCGCTCGCATCATCATATCGCCTTCTTCGACATCACCTTCTCCTGTGTCACCGTCGTCGACGCTCATAACTCCACCTAGTTGGTAGCCAACCGTTCCTCTACCTCGCACGTCATCGCGCCATTGACATGGCCCGAGGGACCTTTCGATTTAAGATTCGCCATTGATGGTGACTTGGAGTTCGTGAGAAGCAAATTCGAATATCTTCTTGTCGAGCTATCTAATTCGGCATCGCGGTCGTTTTTGCAGCCTCCATCGACGTTGCTAACCTCCGTCCTTCCTGTGACTGCAAAGGCGTGACTTCTACTGGTATAGGTGAGCTATGTAGATAGTGGACGAACAGGCGTCATGGACTGGTTTGATCGGACAAAAAGCTTGCAAATCAATTGACCAAGTCAACATTTCTACTTGAGTAGAGCCTTACGATATGTGGCTTAAAGAGAACGTAAATGACTCTAAGGAGGTGTTGGGAGATTGCCTAGGTCACAACAACACCTACGGAGAGCCCATTACTCCAGCTTCTAACTCCATCAAGTGGGCCGCCCATCACAGAAAATCCAACTTCTGGTCCAAGCTCTTATTTCAGACTGCCCACCTCAAAAGCCTAGTGTTGTTTCTCAAATTTTAATATAATTTGTCAAATTCATAATTTGATGAAGAAAATTACAAAACAAAAAAATCATAAATGAAATATTTTAATAATATAGCATCAAACTTCAATCTCGAGGGGAGAGTCATCCGTGAAAAGACCTGTAAATAACATCTAGTGCATCTCAGCTACAAACTTGAGTGACAAGTTGAGCTAGATTATTAATTTATTATCATTATTATTTTTAAATAGCATGTATTTTTTGACATTGAAAAAATGGACTTATGAATTCCGAGCACTCGCGTACACCGGAAGAGAGCTAAAATCTTGCACCACCGGGTCACGTCAAACGAGTGTGGATAGTAAGCTCCCAATCCAAATGTTATCAAATGCATACTTTAGTTTCTATGTTTTGTATGAGTTATGTGTGCCTCTAGATATCGGAAATGAACTGCAATCCCTCAGCGGTAGGTTCAATCCTTTATGCGTGCCACGCTCCAACTAAGCATAGAAACTTAGCTTGAGCTGCAGCTTGGAAATTTGAGGTAACTTAATTTAGGCCCAAATCCAATAGCAAATTATAAGCTCAAGAAATTATAACAATTTTATTTGAATGCATAAGTGCAACTAAATGGTGACATCATACCGACCACTTAGCCGTCTCTTCTAGTCATCTTTATTTGATGGCTTGGACTTCTTATAGGCCTCTCGGCCACACGTCTCGGTCACTTTATTTGATGACCCAGACATCATATTATGGACGGTCACTCGACCTATCTCTTAGTCATCTTTATTTGATGACTAGGACTACCTATCATGCTGAGCTATGCGCATATGAGGACCGATCTTGGCCATCCCCTTATCAGATGCCGACGGTTGCAGTTCCACGCCCATGGCGAAGGGTTCACCACTTTTGCTTCATTTTGGGGTCATCTGGTGTACTCTTTTTCCATCATTAGGATTTTTTCCCACATGGTTTTTTCCCAATGAGGTTTTTAACGAGGCATCTCCCCAACGTGGACAAAAGGTGTCGACCCTTGGTCCCTATTGAAGACATCACGAGACATGCATTACTCTACTCCTCTTCACCTCACTACATTCACCTCAAGGAGTGGGAGACTGGAAGAGCGGGGGACTTGGCACCTCCGTTAACCAAAGAAGCAGCAATTCAAAATTTTCCACGAAGTTTACTCCCCAGAAGACGACAGATCAGCACATAGTTCTACTCTCTTTCGCCTCGAGTACTCTCAACTCAGGGAGTGGGGGACCCCTGATAGAGTATATAGACTCGGACCCCCGGGTCTCACGATATTGGGCCCGAACAGTGGCCCACACACGCTTATTGGATGTCAATTATATCATTTGTATTATTGTAGAGTTCATATATCATTTGTATGTACTAGATTAGTCTTTTATGTAGTTGGGCCTATCGGGCCCATATTAGCGGCCTGCCCCATTATTTGTCTATTTATACTCCCTTTGGGAGACTTGTAACCCTAGTTCCTAATTCCTAGAACCAATATTCACACACATTTCTACTATTCATTCATCTTCTTCACTTTAATAGCTCAATCTCTCCATTTAATTATATGTTTGGATCCCTATAATCCATCAAATAGTATATGTTTTCTGAATATATATATATATATATATATATACCAATGTAATTCGAATATGTTCGAATCGAATATCATAGTATTTGTATTCATATTTGAAAAGTATTCAAATCAAAAAACAGATTTGTATTCTTCCTTATATTCTACTTACTCGAATTCAAATCGACGTTTTCGAATTTGAATCCCAAATCGAATCAAAACTATTCGATTCGTTTACTACCTTGGTTGAAAGAAGGGCAATTGAGCATTTAAATATATAGGGCATTTTTGTTAAGGTGTATTAACATAGGTCTTATTTGAGCATTTTTCATGTTTTGCTCTATATAGGGCAATTTGTAAAACTTATTCTACCATTACCATTGTTACTTTTACTACTATTATTATTGTTATCTAAATATATAAGATGTGGTTGTTATTTGCTTGTGTAAGGATGTTTTTAAGAGGACTAAATTTTTTTGATATGACCTGTTTAAATATGGTCTAATCTATTTAAATCTAGTCCGGTAATCGATGTATGTAGATATTACTTGTCTAGTATGATGTGATAAGGGTTATTTTATTTTAGTCTGACCTGGTCTGGTCCAATTTATTTCAATATGCGTGCTACGGTCTAACCTTAAACTGAAAAAATCAAAATTAAAATATCGTAAATGTTCTAATCTGCCTTAATTGAAATCACGTCAATTATATGTTACTATTATTTTTATTAATTGAAAACATTCCAATTATATCATTATTTTTATTATTATAAATTGCTAATGATTCGTGTAATTATTATTGTTTAATGAGTTTGACCATTAAATGTGTGATTAGACAAGAAAGGCATGTTGACAAACTTTGTTACTTTATAGGGAGAATTATCAAATAAGCTCTCTAACTTTTATAAAAAGAGCAAATAAGCCCTTTTACAGGAGGCTTTGTGTGGCTGTCGTCATTTGGGGCAATTTCCAGTGGAATTTTTTGATGAATTTTTTTGAGCATCTTCTTCATTAAGTCTAGTTTATCCATACCAAATTTTAGCTAAAAATTCAATCGAGAAGGTAGTCAAATGATTTTCTGAAATATACTGCGCTGTCTAACTGCGAAGTTATCTTCAAAAATTCATTTGACTATCTTCCCGATTGAAGTTTTAGCTGAAATTTGGTATGAGTAAACTAGACTTAATGAAAAAGACGTTCAAAAAATTTCATTAAAAAATTTCACCGAAAACCGCCCCAAATAGCGATGGCCGAACAGAACCTCCTATAAAAGGGCTTATTTGCACTTTTATGAAAGTTTGAGGGTTTATTTGGTAGTTCTCTCTACTTTATATTATAGGGAGTAGATATTATAGATTAATTGATAATGATTCGTGTAATTCTTATTGTTTAAGGAGTGTGATGATTAAATGTGTGATTGGACGAGAATAACACGTTGACAAACTTGGTTAGTTTATACTCCTTCCGTCCCGTTAAAATTTGTGTGGCTCTTAATCATTCTTACTTTATCAATTCAATATCAACCACATAAACCCATTTTTCTTAATAACCGTGTCACCTTCTTTTATCGCAATGTTAGTGAGACAGAGGCAGTTATACGTATTATTATAGATAGATATCACAACAAAATACAAAAATGGCGATTAGAAATACTCTGTATTACTCCTTCCGTCCCGCTAACAATGGGACAAGAGGGGGTGATACACAAATCAATAAAAAATGGTTTATGTGATTGACATTGAATTGATAAAGTAAAAATAAAGTAAGAATGATTTAGAGCCACATAAACTTTACTAAATTTGGTATGAGACAATCTTAATGGGACGCACGGATAAACTTTTGGATGAATCAAGTGTTACTATAGCAACGTAGAAGAAGCAGGTTTGATATATGAATCAATTTATTATAGCCAGCCAGCCAGCCAGCCAGCAGTCCAAGCGTTAAATGAGTGACCATTCTACAGTACTACTGTATGTATAGTCACTCACTATGTCACTCCCCTCCTCTACAGTACGGTTGAGCCTTCTACCAAAGCAGCAGCCGTCAAATCCGAAGAAATCCAAAAGACCCATTCTTGTCCTTTGATTTTCAACGCTCCCATTTCAAACTTCTCGTGAACTTCGAAGACTAATTACGCTTCCTTCCCCCCATCCACCTCACAGATTTTCTGTGTTTCCATGTGTCTGTCCTTGACTTCTCTATCCAACTTTTTTTGGCTTTGCTTTTCAAAAGTACCCCATGTCCGTATCTTTTTATTATTCATAAGCATGCATTCATTCTTTTTATTATATATAAATAAACAAATTGTTTTATTTGCGTTCACTTTGCTGTAGCCGGCCGGCCTGAAGGTAGTAAAGAAGAGAAGAGTTTGAAACATTGAGGTAACCACCACATCTACACAGTCCTTTGCTTTTCGGCTATGTACTTTGTAGAGATTAAGGTTATGAGCCCCCCATTGTCCTTTAATATTTTTCTTTTTACTTTTACATCTGATTAATCTTCTAACTTGTGAATTTCATTTATTATACGGAGCATTTTCTTTTCACTTTCCACTCAAATACATCATGTATATCCTGTTTTTGTGTGTAAAACATGAGTTTTCTGTCATCAAAAATGAATTCCAGGTAGAAAATAATATCGCATACTGCAAAGCGAAGTGGTTATCAATTTCTTGACGTGATGGATGGGAGGCGTCACTCTGTTGATATTCCCATATCAAGAACGCTAGTTGCACTTAGAAGAGTGAAATCCCTTAGGGACCCGACGACTAATTCAATGGGGAAACTCTCTGCATTCGTCGACAATCTGAATTGGGAAAACAATTCAATTTTTAACAATGGGAATAGTTTAGGGTTTCAAGAAAATGACAATGACCCGGAGGATTACAGTGTTACAAAACCCAGCTCAAGATTGTTTTCACATGAATCCCCCTACTGGGGGGTTGGGAATGATGATGAAGGCAGGGTAGATGTTAATGGTTTTGATTCAGGTAGCAACGGTTGTGGCATAAGCTCGTGCTGGTTGGTTACGCCGAGACTCAGAGGATCAAATGTCATTCGAGATATACAACATCAGCAACAACCCCTTCTCTCATCATTGGAGCACTCATCTTTGGAGGCAACCAATTACTCCTACCAGAGGAAATTCAGACCAAAATCTTTCAGTGAGTTGGTTGGACAAAGTGCCGTTGCAACTTCTCTTTCAAACACAATCACAAATGGAAGGATAAATCCGCTGTATCTTTTTCATGGTCCACGTGGGACCGGGAAAACATGTGCTGCTAGAATCTTTGCAGCAACACTAAACTGTCTTTGTGTTTCGCCGGGTGAGGATGAGGAGAAACCGTGCGGTCATTGCCTAGAATGTGTTCTCTTCTTTTCGGGAAGGGGCACAGATGTCAAAGAAGTCGATTGCTTGAAGATCAACAAAGCGGAACGGATCAAACAGCTGATGAAGAGTGGAGCGATACCCCCACTCTCCTCCCGGTTCAAGATTTTTATCTTTGATGAGTGTCAACTATTGGAAGAGGAAACATGGGGAGTTATTTTGAATGGCCTCGATGAGATAGTTCAACATCGGGTGGTCTTCATAATGATTACTCCGGATGTTGATAAGCTACCTCGTGCTGTTGTGTCAAGGTCACAGAAGTACCATTTCCCTAAGATTAAAGAGGTTGAAATTGCTAACTGCTTAGGGAAAATATGTGAAGAAGAAGGGCTTGAGTTTGAACATGATGCTTTGGGGTGTATTGCACGTAAATCAAACGGCTCACTTCGTGATGGAGAGATAATGCTTGAACAGCTGAGTTTGCTTGGCAAAAGAATTACTGCGCCATTAGTTTACGAGCTAGTATGTTCTCTTTTTTCTACATTTTTTGCCACGATTTGTAAATAAATAAATTGCGTGACTTAACTTTTTGTTTTGTTTGGTGGCATAGACTGGAGTGGTCTCTGATGATGAATTAATGGAGTTATTGCATCTCGCATTGTCATCTGATACTTGTAGAACTGTTAAAACAGCCAGAGAGCTGATGAGATCACGGATAGATCCCATGCAGCTGATATCACAATTGGCAAATCTCATAATGGATATTCTTGCTGGAAAGAGAGCCATCGAAGGCCGCTTCTGTAAGTTTATGGACAATGTGGTTTTCATGATGATATCATGGATTGATTCATGTTACCTGACCCCCAAATCTTATTGGAATAAGGCTTGGATGTTGTTGCTTGTTGTTGTTGTGGTTTTCATGACAATTTATTATTAGGGTTGTGGCGTTGTGCTCAAAATCCAGAGTTGAAATTCCAAGTTTGTTAGGGATGCTGAATAACTTTTAGTAATTAGTCTCTTAGCCTAGTACATAATTGGGAAACTATTAAGTAATTTAACATAGCATTTGGTAGAGCATGGAGAAAATCAAATATTATTTCCATACTGGTAGGACATGGTCCATACCATATTTGCAATTAGCTAGTTCACCATAATTACCATCACCGTTACATGTGTACTAGGTCTCCTTTCAAAAAGGATAATTTGACTGCTGAATTTTCTGAAAGGAACAGTGTTTTGTAACATCCGGTTTTAGGCAAATAAGTAAATTTAAAGCTACTTATTATTCTGCTGGTAAGAAGAATAAGCTCATTGTGGCTTACAAATAGAGCCTAACTAGTGCTTCAGCCAGGAAGTAGATGGATGTGGTTAGTTGAATATGATCCACACCTTATTTTCTGTTCATGGATGTGTCTAAGTTGGTAAAACTGTGATGCTTAGCCCCTCATATGTAGGTAGATGAATATATTACTTCAATTATTATTTGTTATCTGTTTCATTTTCGTACGAGACTGATTTTGTTCTTGTTCATGCCCTGATCACCATGCACAGCTGAAGTTGGTGCAGTGCAACTTAGTCACGCCTTAAAAATACTTTCTGAAGCAGAGAAACAATTGAGGACGTCAAAGAGTCAGTCTACCTGGCTCACTGCTTCCCTCCTACAGCTTAGCTCCATCGGTTCGTCAGTGGATGCCAGTGAGGCAAGGCTGTGCAGCAGAACAGTGTACCCGCAAGGTGAGTATGGTACAAATAAAACCTAACAATTTTTACTATTTTCTTAGACTTAAAGGAATCATTTCTTGTCCAATTTCACCCGTCTATGATAACTACTAATTTAGTTGCTCAAAGCAACTAAATATATATTTTGCAATACTTTGGATCAAAACATAGACCCAATTTCCTATACATGGCAGCTAATGTTTTAGTGCTTTCTAAGTTTTTCCTGTATTAAATATTACAGCATAAAGTGTGGTGATGTCATGAGTCACTCACTTTTCAACACTTCGTGTTTTCAGATGGAAACTGTTGCAGCAGCACGTCCTCTTCTACGGGTGAGAGTTTAAAGCTACTTGCAAATTATGGGCATGAAGAGGAGACTGGGTCGTGTCAGGTTCGGCTGCAGGATGATAAAGAAACTCTGAGTTCTATATGGAGTAGAGCTATAGCAAAATGTGAATCCAGTTCATTAAAGAGTTTTTTGCTGAGGCGGGGGAGCTTGTCGTCCATTTTTTTGAAGCAAGGTTGGCTTTTGCAACACTTTCGTGCTTGTATTTTTTATTGCGCTTTCCTGTGACAAATCATACTCCCTTCCTGTGGTTCTTTAATTATTTTATGAAATGTTTTATGGATCTCCTCTCCTTTAGTAAACCAAAATATTAAATGGTAGCAAGACTATAGAGTGATAGTTCTTGTTTCATTTGATGAATCCTTGACCTATCACCTATGTAATTTCTTCCAAGGTGACACTTAATATGAACTGGACGGAGTATTTAGTTACTCTCTTTCCCACAAAGATAGTTCACTATCCCTTTGTAATTTTAAATGCAATTCCCATTTTAACCTTATGTAATGTTAAAAATTTCCTATGTGGGAGTAGTATGAAAATTTGATGGTTGTGAACACGTAAGGTTAAACTTGGAAATAGAAAGTCAAATGTTCAATAAAGAAACTGGACTAACTGTGCAGCATGGACGAAAATTATCTATCTATAATAACTTCAACATAAAGGGAAATGTTGTTGATTGATAGTTGGATAGGAAACAGCTCCTTTACACACTAGTTCTTTTTCCCTTCATAGTGTTATGATTATTATATTTTGTGATTTAGTTATCTAACTATATGCTATGTTATTGAGCTATTCATGTTCACCCTGACATATTCAGGTTTAGCAATTGCTGAACTGAAGTTTTGTCACCCTGATCATGTATCAACCGCCGAGAAGTCATGGAAATCGATAGCCAACGCGCTTCAGCAGACTCTCTGCTGCAATGTAGAGATAAGAATCAATCTGGTGAGTGGTGACTTTTCACAAAACCGCTCCTTAGCAAAAAAACTGTCCTTTGGCCTGTTTGGTTGCTCGCGTAGGGAACACCACAGACCAGAATTTTCCCATGAATTGAGAAGCAACCGGTCAGAGATATCCGATTTTGCTTCAAAGAAAGTCATAGAAAAGTGCCCCTCCCGGCTTATATCTCAAACTTCACTTTCTTGTGAGCAACCTAAAGCAACCGTGAGAACCATAAGAGACAATGATGGGAATGCTTTGACCCTAGGCATGATCAATAATGACTGGACAGGCTTGGACATCCTTGCATTAGATCAGCAAGAGAAGGATCATCATGGCTGTTTTCCAAGAAGTGTCAAGCATCTAAAGAGATCATTCTCATCAAATGATTCTCGGATGATACGTCGATTGGGTCAGCCGTCAAGAAATTGGGCATTGGCAAACCCATCAGACAAAACATCTGAAACCCCATTCTATGCTAGCGATCCTCGCATCTCTTGCAGCCAGCAAAGTAATTGCTACCCTGGGAATAAAGACATGTCAGTTCATTGGTTTTTTGTGTTATTTTGTTTTTGGTTATTGATTTGCGACTTCCATGCGATTTTTATTGTTATTTATGAGTTAGAATTTGACCCGTTTCTCTTTTTGTCTCCCTTTACATTCAGCAGTTCTAGATCTTCAAAGTTTCACTGCTTGAGGACTGTAATTTCGCCATTCAGGAAGGTAACTTTAATTTCTACTTCATATACTTCCCACTAAACCAGCAACATTCATGCTATGTTTATATACATTTAGTTCTTTAGTCTTTATATATTACAAATTTTAAGTAATATGAGTAAGATATACTCTCTTTATTTATCGAGTTCAAAGCAAAGCAATTTTTAGTTGACCTTCTGATTTATCATCCATATTTCCTTTCCCTGTCATCATTTAAGATCCAAACAAACCCGTATACTCCACCTATCCCATAGCATTCCATGTTATACACACACACAAACAAAGACACTCACACACACACACACACACATTTGTATATAAAGAAAGTACTTATGCAGGCTTTAGGGCTGAAGCGTCAACCTGAAAATGCGCATCTTCAATTGGACATGCCTTGCGCTCCTGCTCAGTGATGAACTGGCTCACTATTAAAGAGGAGAGGCTTTTCGACCACAAAATGTGAAAGGGGGTGCTGGCCGTGCTGCTATATAGTACACGTTTTTATTGGTATATAATTTGCATGGGTGGTGGAGAGTAGAGTAGCCTGAAAGGAAGTGGGATCAAGTGAACTTCTTTGTATACATGATTGTATCTTGGCTTTACTCCGATTCAGGTCATCTGGACGGGAAAATTGTCATAATCTAATGTCATTGCTATGAATTTTGCCTATTAATAGTTCAAAGCAAAGTATGGTTTAATATTTTGCTGTTAATCTATTGTTTTGACACATGCTCCGTTTGGATTAAGGTTTACCTAAGCCTCAGTTTGATAGTTTGCACAGAAAAATCTTGCAAGCAAAGTTTAGGACAATAATCACATTACATGTAAAATAAAAACACATTGTTTAGTTAGCTGTGTATTTTTTTTTAAATTATATGCAAAATTATTTCTGTGTTTTATAAAAAAACATAGTAAATTATTTTATCACTCACATTAAAGTATTTTACATAGTATTGAACGTATTGTTCAAAATATTTTAAAAAAAGTATCTTACAATATACATTAAATAATTAAATCAATCATGTAAACATTTTACATCTTTACATTCTAATGCGGAGGAATAATTTGACCTGCTATCAAATGCTCTCTGAAAATTTATGTTACAAGACAAGACTGACCCAAATAAATATTTTAACATGTTTAGTAAATTTAAGTTTTACTTGGGTAATTTTTTTTATTTTGTTTCAAATGAGGTAAATAAAAATTAAAAAGTACTACCCTCATCCCATATTTGTTGTCATGTTTTAATTTAGCATGATTATTAATGAAGTGGTTAAAAAGTAAAAGTTGTAGTTGATATCTGAGTAGAATGAACTAAATGATAAGAACCACATATTTCTTGTTAAATAAGGAAATATGACATTTATTTTGGGATAACCAAAAAACGAAAATAAGATAACCAGAAATCCAGAATGAGACAGAGAGTGATATGCAATATGGTAATAATTTAGCACCGTCGTTACAAATTACAATTAGAAGATATAGAAACACAGTCATCACATTTGAAGATTATGTTTGAATGATCATTTTATAACTTAATGAATTGAAATTTCATCAAGCGAGACAATTAATAAAATATATAGCGTTGTTCGATGTAAAAAAACATATAGTGCTATTTCAATGAAGAGTTGAACATATGCAGGGGAGGATCCATCATCCATGTATGGGCTATGGTGGTCTGAAGTCCAAGACAACTTAATTATTTTTACAACTTCTTTAGTGTAAATTTTTTCATTGTAGCCCACTCCTATAATGTTTAAGTCTAGTATAATTGTTGTTGAACCCAAGGCATCCCAAATTCCTTGATTCGTCCATGAACATGTGCAGAAGTCCACGTCCAATCGTCCATACAATACTGTTGAGTTTAATCCAACACGATATAGTAAATATGTATATAAATGTGTATGAACAACTATTCTTACGTGGAAACCCGAAAGGGAGAAAACCACGGGACTTTTTAGGCTAATGTCCAAGTCCTCTCTTTCTCATTAGAACTCTCCTCACCATTACATTGTACAAGCTCCCATTAATGGAGTATTGAAGCTAACTATCTAGAGAGAGAGAGAGAGAGGAGAAGAGAAGGGGATCCTTGATAAGGAGGGAACTCCTCCTATTTATAGATAAAGGGGGGAAGGGGGGCTCTCCACCCTAACGGGCCGAATGGGCAGAAATGGGCCCAAAGGCCGAAACAGGCCTGATAGGCAAAAATGGGCCTTAATGATTGGGCTCCGTACAACGTAAAGTCCAGGACTCCTGAACAGTAATAGGCCGGGATAATATATCCCAACACAAGTCCCCCAGTTTCTTGAGTAGTGAGCGTGCGAATCTGCTCAAGAAAATATAATCTTGCCTGTGCTCTTCTCTGTCTTGCTGGAAACTGTGTCTTCGAATAATCATAATATATGAGTGGGTGCCTGCCCCTCTCAATATACCCTGCCGGTAAGGCGCTCCCCTCCCAACGGGGTCGGGCAAGGGATGCTCTTCCCCGTACACTCTCCCTCTGAATGTATCAGGTGGGAGCAGAGGACTCTGACTCGAGCTTTCCAATGGAGAGAAGCTTAGAGGTCCCTGCACAATATAAGCTGACAACACGGAGACCGACTCGATGTGATGTATATATATGTATGGATGTATGAGAGATGATGCATGACTGTATGAATGCATGTAATGTATGGGTGCAATGTGTGAGAGAGGGCATGTAAGATGTGATACAAAGCGATGGATCTCATCGGTAAATCGGGCACGCTGGTGCTGAGGGGCCGAGCGTGCTGCATAAGATGTTTGTTGCCATGGTGTGGTCTTACGTCGAATGTGAACTAGACACGTCGGCGCAGAGGGGATAATCGTGTTGCATAAGACGGTCGTCTCCATCCTAGAAGGGATGGGCGAGCCGAACCGTGAAGTTAGACATGTCGGTGCTAAGGGGCCGATCGTGCTGCATAAGACGGTCGTCGCCATCCTGGAAGGGATGGGCGAGCCGAACCCGGAACTAGACACGTCGGCACTGAGGGACCGTTCGTGGTGCATAAGACGGTCGTCGCCATCCTCGAGGGAATGGACGAGCCGAACCGTGAGCTAGACACGTTGGCGCTGAGGGGCCGATCATGCTGCATAAGATGGTCGTCGCCATCCTGGCCTGGAGGGGATGGGCGAGCCGAACCGTGAGCTAGACACGTCGGCGTTGAGGGGCCGATCGTGTTGCATAAGATGGTCATCGCCATCCTGGAAGGGATGGGCGAGCCGAACCGTGAGCTAGACACGTCGGCGCTAAGGGGCTGATCGTGCTGCATAAGACGGTGGTCGCCATCCAAGAAGGTATGGACGAGCCGACCGTGAACTAGACACGATGGCGCTGAGGGGCCGATCGTGCTGCATAAGACGGTGGTCACCATCCCAGAAGGAATGGACGAGCCGACCATGAACTGGACACGATGGCGCTGAGGGGCCGATCGTGCTGCATAAGACGGTGGTTGTCATCCAAGAAGGAATGGACGAGCCGACCGTGAACTGGACACGATGGCGCTGAGGGGCCGATCGTGCTACATAAGACGGTGGTCGTCATCCAAGAAGGAATCGACGAGCCGACCGTGAACTGGACACGATGGCGCTGAGGGGCCGATCGTGCTGCATAAGACGGTGTTCGCCATCCAAGAAGGTATGGACGAGCTGACCGTGAACTTGACGCAATGGCGCTGAGGGGCCGATCGTGCTGCATAAGACGGTGGTCGTGGGTTCGATTCCCACAGACGACACCAATGTTGAGTTTATTCGCCGCAGCCCGAAAGTTCAACACCCCTTCCGGGAGGGTTTCATGGCTATCGGATGGTAATACAATGTAGACAATGATTTTTACGTGGAAACCCGAAAAGGTGGAAAACCACGAGACTTTTTAGGCTAATGTCCAAGCCCTCTATTTCTCATTAGGACTCTCCTCACCATTACATAGTACAGTTTGAGCTTCCATTAATGGAGTATTGTAGGCTAGCTAGAGAGAAGGAAGAAGAATAGCCACCCCTGGTAAGGAGGGAACTCCTCCTATTTATAGGGGAATGGGGAAGGGTGCTCTCCGCCCTAATGGGCCAAATACGGGCCTGCTGGGCTGGATGGCCAAAATGGACCGAAACGGGCCTTACTGAACCTCAGGGCAGAGCACGGGTCGGGTTCAAAAATGATAAAGCCGTTCGGGTATCGGATTGATAATTTCAAACCATACCCTATCAAAAAATTTATCGGTTTTTTTCGGGTTGAAGAAATTCGGGTTGCGGTCGGGTTGATTCGGGTTTCGGGTCCATTCGGATTTTAATTTATTATTGTTGAAATTGTGATAAATAAAATGGTAATTGGTAAAAATATCATTCAAAGTTATACTAGTATATCTATCAAAGTAATAGATGTATAAATACGATAATCGACATATTTGAACATGTAAACTAATAATATACGGTGATTGACATAATTGATATTGTGATAAATAAAATGATAATTGGTCAAAATATCATTCAAAGTCATAACAATACAACATTCAAAGTTATAGTTGTACTAATACGATAATTGGAATATTTGAACATGCATAATATGGTAATTGACATTTAATAATTGAGATATTTGAACATGCATAATAATTTAAAGTAGTATATATACTATGCTAGTTCGGTTTTTCGGGCGGGTCGGGTAGCATAATTGGTAACCCTACCCGCTACCCGCTACCCGCTTAAGTCTCGGGTTGCAAAAATCGGATCGGGTTTGGGTATTTCGGGTCGGGTTTTCCAACCCCAACAAAAAAATCATATATATCTGATCGGGTCAATCGGGTAGGGTCGGGTTTGCTCTCCCCTACTGAACAGGCTCAATACTATGTGAAGTCTTGAGTTCCTGAACAGTGTTAGGCCGGGATAATATATCCCAACACAAGTCCCCCAGTTTCTTGAGTAGTGAGCGTGCGAATCTGCTCGAGAAAATATACTCTTGCCTGCGCTCTTCCTCTATCTTGCTGGAACTGTGTCTTCGAATAATCATAATATATGAGTGGGTGCCTGCCCCTCCCGACTGGATCGGGAAAGGGACGCTCTTCCCTAGATCCTCTCCCCCTGAATGTATCAGGCGGGAGTAAAGGACTACAACCTGGGTTTGCTACCCGGGGACCTTAAGAGGCCCGAACCAAGTTGCCTCGAAAAATATGGATAAGAAGAACACAATGCAAGTGTGTATGTATGAAAATACGAGATGTGATGCATGCATGTGTGAATGCATGTAATGTATGAATGCAATGTATGAAGGAGAGTGCATCGGGTGTGACATACCGTGACGGGTCCCATCCTAGAACGGAGAAGTGATCCCAAACATGAACATGACACGATGGCGTTGAGGGGTCGATCGTGCTGCATAAGACGGTGGTCGCCATCCTGGAAGGAATGGACGAGCTGACCGTGAACTGGACACGATGACGCTGAGGGACCGATCGTGCTGCATAAGATGGTGGTCGCCATCCTGGAAGGAATGTACGAGCCGGCCGTGAACTGAACACGATGGCGCTGAGGGGCCGATCGTGCTGCATAAGACGGTGGTCGTCATCCAAGAAGGAATGGACGAGCCGACCGTGATCAGGACACGATGGCGCTGAGGGGCCGATCATGCTGCATAAGACGGTGGTCGTCATCCAAGAAGGGATGGACGAGCCGACCGTGAACTGGACACGATGGCGCTGAGGGGCCGATCGTGCTGCATAAGACGGTGGTCGCCATACAAGAAGGTATGGATGAGCCGACCGTGAACTGGACACGATGGCGCTGAGGGGCCGATCGTGCTGCATAAGACAGCGGTCGTCATCCAAGAAGGAATGGACGAGCCGACCGTGAACTGGACACGACGGTGCTGAGGGGTCGATCGTGCTGCATAAGACGGTGGTTGTCATCCAAGAAGGAATGGACGAGCCAACCGTGAACTGGACACGATGGCGCTGAGGGGCTGATCGTGCTGCATAAGACGATGGTCGCCATCCAAGATGGTATGGATGAGCCGACCGTGAACTGGAGACGATGGCGCTGAGGGGCCGATCGTGCTGGATAAGATGGTGGTCGTCATCCAAGAAGGAATGGACGAGCCGACCGTGAACTGGACACGATGCCGCTGAGGGGCCGATCGTGCTACATAAGACGGTGGTCGCCATCCAAGAAGGTATGGTCGAGCTGACTGTGAACTGGACACGATGGCGCTGAGGGCCGATCGTGCTGCATAAGACGGTGGTCGCCATCCAAGAAGGTATGGATGAACCGACCGTGAACTGGACACGATGGCGCTAAGGGGCCGATCATGCTGCATTAGACGATGGTCGTCATCCAAGAAGGAATGGACGAGCCGACCGTGAACTGGACACGACGGCGTTGAGGGGCCGATCGTGCTGCATAAGATGGTGGTTGTCATCCAAGAAGGAATAGACGAGCCGACCGTGAACTGGACACGATGGCGTTGAGGGGCTGATCATGCTGCATAAGACGGTGGTCGCCATCCAAGAAGGTATGGACGAGCCGAACCGTGAAGTAGACACGATGGCGCTGAGGGGCCGATCGTGATGCATAAGATGGTCGTCGCCATCCTAGAAGGGATAGGCGAGCCAAACCGTGAGCTAGACACGTCGGCGCTTAGGGGCCGATCGTGCTGCATAAGACGGTCGTTCTTGGTCCCGGTTGTACTGGATACAGTCTAAATGGGGGTGAATAGACTGTATTGGTTTTTAACTTTTTCAAGATAAGTACAAGATTTAACAGAATAGCCTGTTCTGTTGGCAGAACAGACTGGCAACGGATGGGGTTCTGGTAGGGAGTTCGGTTAGTATAGCCTCAGAGAAGCAAAGACAGTAGGCCTTCTGTTAACTCACAAGACAAGTTCTGCTAAACACAGATACCAAGTCTTTGGTGTTAAGCAGTTCAAATAAGAGCGATAAATAAAATGCAGTAAGGAAATGACACCAGAGCTTTTTATAGTGGTTCAAGGAACAACTTGTTCCCTCTAGTCCACTGTTCCACTAAGCTTGTGAAAACGACCGTTTACAACGCCTTCACCATAAAGAATTAAAGTTTAAAACTTTCATTAAAGTCTTGGTGGGCAACTTGGCATAGGAAAATAGTAAGAGTACAGTACAATCATATAGCAGATAAAACAAATATAACAGAGCAAGACAAGAAACACAGAAAGCAATCAAACATACAAAAGAGACAGATTAGAAGGAATTGCCTTACACAAATAGAGGCAGAGATGATCTTTTATTAAGGGAAAGAGTAGGGGCGTTCCTTTACAAATTTTCCCTTGCAGCATAAGATATGGCTTGATCATCCAATTCTTTTAGTCTTTTCAGCTCAGTATTGACTTCTTCTCTAATAGTTGTGAGGTTCCCAACTCTTTGATAGGATGCCCAAATGGGTGAAAGCTTGCAGTCAAGGTAGTTAAGGACACCTTCATGGACGTCCTTCCCTGGAAGAATTCTGTTAAGGTACCAGTACTCAGCTTCTTCCAATGAGCCGCCATGCCTAACTCTTATTCGACCTTCTCTGTCAAGGTAGAGGTTCTGCTGCTGTGTAGGAGTCATTTTCTGTTGAATTTCTTCGAACTGAGCTCTGTCTATCCTCTGAGATCCATTTAATCTCCATTCTCTGAAGTTTAGAACTTTTCTCTTCTTGGATGAGGTTCTGTGGGGAGATGAGGGTCTAGAGACTCCAGCTTCTTTCTTCTTTTGCATGGAAGCCTGAAAGTAGGGAGCTGGATCAACAGAGGGGCCAGCTGAGGTTCTGGCAAGTTACTTCTTCTTTGGATGAGGGTCCTCTTCCCCCTTTTTGGCATCATCCAGGTCAGAGATCATCATAGCAATTTTCTGAAACTCTGTTGCCTGGGATGTGGCAATCTGCTCAAGGGTTTCTGGAAGGGTCTGTGTAACAGAGGTGAGACCTTCTATCAGACCTTGTTGTTTGTGGACAGCTGAGTCAATATCCTTGGAACTTGCTTCAAGGAGAACCAATTTCTGGTATCTCTCTTTGTCATCAGAAAACAGAGTTCTGGTTTGATCACGGTGGACTTTGCAGAGTTCTTCAATGTCTAGTAATTGCTCTTTAGTCTTTGTGTCAGCCCATTGAAGTTCTTCAAGGTTGGTAGAAATGGTGTGAATTGCTTCACCTTGGGTCAGCAGGGTTTGGTGAAAGGTGAATAAGGTCTTATGAATGCCTTCTATTTCGGATGAAAGAGCTTCAGTCTTAGCAGTGGATGAATCCATGAAGTTGTGTAGGGATTCTGTTAGGGCAGCAAAGCGGGATGAGATGAAGTCCATACCAGAATTGAGGTTGTCATTGACGTGGGATAGGTGCTCAAAGTGTTTGTCGTTGATTTGAATAAGCTTGTTCATGCCATCCAAAATTTGACCACCAAATTCTTCTGCAGCTTCAACGAACTGATTGAAGGGCATTTGGGGTTCTGTTCCTGCAGGTTCTGGCATTCCCAGTCCTCTGGACCTGTGCATAGGGGGGCTTCTGGTTTGTTGCAGAGAGGGTTTCTGAGGAGAGGGTTCTCTGGTAGGAGTTGGTTGACGTTTAGAAGTGAGATCTCCAGCAAGAGAGGATGGAAGGAAACCATCATTCTCACTATCAGACGAGAGGATACGGTGTAGAGGCTGTCTCTTGGGAGTAGATGCAGCAGAATGCAGAGAGGTTCTGGGAGAGTTTGCTGCAGGAGAGGGTGATTTCTGTTGAGGTTGAGTAGGGGATTTATGAGTTGAGGGGGTTTTCTGGTGCTGGGGTGTTGGTTGGGGAGAAGGGATTTTCTGTTGTGGAGGAGATGGTGGAGGTGAAGGAGAACGATTTCTTGTAGAAGTTATTGGTTTACAAAGGGAAGAAGGTTTGGATTTGAAAGAAGGAGTTTTCTGGGGTGAGGGTGAGGGGGTATTTTGTGGGGAAGTTGTTTTCTGTGGTGGGAGGGATTTCGGTGAGGATGGGGATTTCAGGTGAGGAGATTGGGGTGGAGTGGCAAAAGGAGTTGGGATTCTGGGTGAGTGTTGAAGTTTAGGAGGTGATATGGGAGGAGAAGGAAAATGAGGTTCTGTATGAATAGAGGGAGATTTAGGGATTACCTCGAGTATGGTTTCTGTGAATTGTGAATCCCTCCATTCTTTGACCAGCTTCTCCATGGCCAAAGGAAGATCATTAACAGTGGAGGGTTCCCCTTCTCCATGAGCGCTATGATGAAATTTGATAAGAGATTCCTTCCTCTTCTTCTCAATCAGCCACTCATCAAAGGCTGCCATCTCATCTTCTGTCAGAGCTTTGACATGCTCTTCTTCATTGTCATGAGTGTGCTTGCTTTTGCCTTTGCATTCCTTCTTTTTCTTCTCTGCAAGAACAGATAGAAGGAAATCCTTGTTGAGGCATTGCTCAACATCTTCTGTACCAGTCCACCTGAGGACTTCATCTTCCTCAATGATAAAGTTGGGGAGCATTCTGATCAGTTCAGAGAGGGATCCCACTCTCCACTTCCTCCAAGCCAGAACCTTGAGAAATTCTTTGTCTAGAGCAGAGGGGATATTCTCCTGGGTTTTTGAGGGCTCAAGGGTTCTGTTAGCTTCATGAAGTTCTGGTGAGGAAAGCATCTTGGGTTGATCAGGCATGGTTGCAGAGGGAGATCTGTGAGATTCCTCCTGAATAGTAGCATCCAGTACTACTACTTCCTCTTCAGAGTCACTTGACTCAAAGACAATCCTCTTGCCTTGCCAGGCATTTCTGTTGACTGGGGCAGAGGTGAAAGAATCCTCAAGCTCCTCCTGTATTGCAGGAGTCAGAATCTTGGCCTTCTTTGCAATGGGGGAGGCAGAGGGGGTGCTTTCTGTAGAGATAGGGGAAGGTTCCTTTCTCTTTATTACAGACTTCTTTGCCACCAGCTTCTGAACTTTGGCTGGGGCAGCCTTCTTCAAAACAACCTTCTTCACAGTTTTCTTATCAGAACCTCTTCTTCTTCGGATTCTGATGGGGTAGAGGGTTTCTGCTGTTTCTTCACAGCCTTCTTGGGTTTGATGACCTTCTATTGGAGCTTCTCCCGGTTAAACTCTAGAGTCCTCAGCCTCTTCTGTTCAGCCTTGAGGGCCATCTTTCTGTCACCAGAGGTATTGAGGAAAAGTAATTTGGTGTAGTCTGCCTCAATAGGGTTTCTCAGCCCTATCCTTGCCTTTAGCAGGGTTTCTGATATCAGAAGGCCATAACCCATGGGGGTTTTGAAAAGGCCGATTTTCCTTGTCTTTCTTCTTGATGAATTCAACTAGGGATTTGATGATTACCTGTCCCCAGTTGATGTTCATCCCGTGATGAACTGCAAAAACAGCTTTTGCATTGAGAACTGTCATATCGTCAGTAGAGGTGCTCTTGCTCCAGACACACCTATGGAAGATGTTGACGAGCTTTTCATAGTCACTTTGAAGAAGATTCTTCTTCATGTACAGTTTGGGAACTCTATCCACTTCAGGTCGGCAGTAGAGTTGGACAAAATTGTCAACAGTGACCTTGACACTGTCTAGGGATAAGAAGCCTTCAGTGTCTTCTTCTTGAGGATCCTCCACTACGCCAAATAGAGCGTTGATAGTTTCTGGAGTGAGGATGATGTCATCACCATTGACATTTGACTTGATAGTCTCCCCTTCATATGTAGCATTGAGATAGAACTCTGTCACGTCCTTCGTACTGTAGGAATCGAAATGATAACCTACAACCTTGCTTAGTTGTGATTCCTCCATTCTCTTGATGATTTTCATCATCATATCATGATTTGCTGCAAGTTCAGGGAGTGCGGAAAGATCGCAGTTCATCCCAGTATAGATGTTAGTGACCAAGGTATTGATTTCTTCCTTGGTGAGGTCGTTGATGTTGATGAAAGCCATTAGAGCAGAGAAACGTTTCTGAGAACTTTGAGAGCAATGGAGGTTTGAGAATTTGAGAGTAATGAAAGCAGTAATAGTTTAGGTTTGAGAAAGAGGAATATATGGGTTCGGGTTAGTGGACGCTTGAGATTATTTACGGTTCCGAGGTACCAATAAATGAAAAAGGGGCGCAGTAAATATTTTGCGGCTGTATACCGTTTTAAGGGTAAAAGGGTAAAAGACCTTCATTAAGTTACTATGTCACCCGGTTTCTCAAAATTTTTCTAAGTCCACAACCTTCTGTTACAGAAAAGGGTTTCTGAGGGTAGGTAGGAAGGGTTTCTGTTGCTGAGGTGTTCTGTCAGAAACTGAAGTTTTTAGTTCAGGAAAGAGAACAGAAGGGGTTCTGCAGCAGGTATTCTGTTAGCAGATAGTATGCAACAGAAGGTCTTCCTTTTCAACTTTCTCTTGGAATTTCATCCATCATTCCCAATTCCTCTCTCAGTTTGTTGAATCTAGCCTCAGGCAGAGGCTTTGTCAGAATATCTACAAGCTGGTCTTCTGTTGGCACATGCTTAATGCATATGTGCTTCTTTTCAACATGATCTTTGATAAAGTGATGTCTGATCTCAATGTGATTTGTCCTGGAGTGAAGAATTGGATTCTGAGTGATGGCAATGCACCGGTGTTGTCACATAGCAGTTTGATCTCCTTTGCTTGAATTCCATAGTCCTTCAGCTGTTGCTTCATCCAGAGTAGCTGAGCACAACAACTCCCAGCTGCAATGTATTCAGCTTCTGCTGTACTTGTTGAGATTGACTTCTGCTTCTTGCTAAACCAGGAAACAAGCCTTCCTCCTAGCATTTGGCAGTGACCAGAAGTGATCTTCCTGTCTAATCTGCAACCTGCAAAATCTGAGTCGGAGTAACCAATTAGTTCAAAGTTACCTCCCTTTGGATACTATAGGCCTGCATTTGGATTTCCTTTGATATATCTGATGATTCTCTTTGCAACACTAAGATGGCTCTCCTTGAGCTTTGATTGGTATCTGGCACAGATTCCAACAGAGAATGAGATATCTGGTCTGCTTGCAGTCAGATACAGTAGAGATCCTATGATTCCTCTGTAGGTAGTTGCATCAACATCTTTGCCTTCATCATCTGGACCAATTCCTTGTGAGGTGTTCATGGGGATCTTCACTGAGGATTTGCCTTCCACTCCAAATTTCTTGATCAGATCTCTGATATACTTCCCTTGATTGATAAAGATTCCTTCCGGAACTTGTTTGACTTGCAGTCCTAGGAAGTAGCTGAGTTCTCCCATCATACTCATTTCAAATTGACTCTGCATCACTTGAGAAAATTTCTTGCACAGTTCTGAATTAGTACTACCAAATATAATATCATCAACATATATTTGTACTAACAGAATATGATTAGCAACAGAGATTTGAAATATAGTTTTGTCAACATTTCCCTTAGTAAACCCATGGTTCACTAGGAATAGGGACAATGTGTCATACCATGCTCTGGGAGCTTGCTTAAGACCACAGAGGGCCTTTTTAAGCTTGTAGACACAGGAGGAGTGAGTTGGAATGACAAAACCTGGTGGTTGTTCCACATAAACCTCTTCTTCAAGATCTCCATTCAGAAATGCACTCTTGACATCCATCTGGTAGACCTTGATGTTGTAGACAGCATAGGCTAGAAATATTCTGATGGCTTCAAATCTGGCAACTGGTGCAAAGGTCTCATCAAAATCTATTCCTTCTTCTTGGCAGTAACCCTTAGCTACCAGCCTTGCTTTATTCCTTACAATGTTCCCATCTTCATCAGCTTTGTTCTTGAATACCCATTTTGTTCCAATGACATTCTGGTGCTTTGGCCTAGGAACAAGTTCCCATACCTTGTTCCTTTCAAATTGAGTAAGCTCTTCTTGCATTGCGTTGATCCAATCTGAGTCTGCAAGAGCTTCTTCTACAGTCATGGGTTCCATCTGAGATATATAGCAGGCAAGCATTGCTTCTCTCCTTGTTGATGCTGATCTGGTCTGCACACCACTTTTGATATGTCCAATTACTTGGTTAGGGGGGTGGTCTCTTAACCATGTCAGATCAGGTTCTATTAGTTGCTGTCTGGTTCTCTCTGGTTCTTTATCTTCTGAATTTTCATCTTCATTCAACAGAAGGGGATTTGGTGCAGGTGTTGGAAATGCAGGGTTATCTGCTACCTCTTCTGTTGGTTCAGGTGTTCTGTCTTCTATGTTGACTTCTTTGAGGATCTCTGTTACTTCTTTAACAGAGGTGCTATCATCAAACTTCACATGTATAGACTCTTCAACATGTAGAGTCCTTCTGTTGAGTACTCTATAGGCTTTACTGGTGTTTGAATAGCCTATAAAGATACTTTTATGAGCTTATACTTGAAAGACTTTCAGATGTTCCTTTCCATTGTTAAGAATGTAACATTTGCACCCAAATACATGAAAATAACTGATGTTAGGTTTTCCAAAGTTCATAAGGGGTCTTCTGGTGATTCTTGTTGATCATGCTTCTGTTCTGGGTATAGCATGCAATGTTGATTGCTTCAGCCCAGTATCTCATAGGTAGTCCAGATTGTGCAATCATTGTCCTTGCAGCTTCTTTTAATGTTCTGTTCCTCCTTTCTGCTACGCCATTCTATTGAGGGGTTCTGGCGGCAGAGAATTGATGAAAGGTTCCATTTTGATCATAGAAGTCCTTTATGACTTGGTTGACAAATTCAGTTCCTCTGTCAGACCTGATTGTCTTAACCTTCAAGATCTTCTCAGTCTGAAGTTGCTTTAACAGAGATGGCAACTTTTGAAGAGTTCCATTCTTCTTTGACAGAAAGATAGTCCATGTATATCTGGAGTAGTCATCAACCATGACTAGGGTGTATTTCTTGCCACCAACACTTGGAGTCTCAACAGATCCAAATAAATCCAGGTGGATCAGATTTAAAGGACTTGTAGAAAGATCTCCAGCAATGAGTTTGAAAGAGTTCTTCTATTGCTTTCCCTTCTTGCATGCACTGCAGATGGTCTCTCTCTTGTAAAAAATGTCTGGCAGTCCATCAACAATGTGTTCTCTTGCCAATTTGTTGATTGTTTTGAAGTTTAAATGGCTAAGCTTCTTGTGCCAGTCCCAGCTTAGTTTTGAATCTCCCTTGGCTATCAGGCAAACTCCATCCTTTGCAGTGTTCTAATCAACCACATAGATGTTCTTCTTCCTTGATGCTGTAAGAACCACTTCTTTTGTTGTCTCATGCTTCACATAGCAGAAGTTCTTTGTGAATTCAACAGTGTAGCCTTTGTCACAGAATTGGCTAGCACTCAGCAAGTTGAACTTCAGTCCTTTAACATATGAGACATCATCAATGACTATCTGGTTCTTGATCAGCTTCCCTCTTCCTTTTGTTTGACCTTCTTTGTCATTACCTCCAAAGGTAACTCTAGGTCCTTTGCATTTCTGGAACTCTGTTAGGCAACTTCTGTCACCTGTCATGTGCCTGGAGCATCCACTATCAATAAACCATTCTTGCACTGAGATAGCTCCAGCACATAGTTCCTTCAAGATCAAAAGAAAGATTTAGGTACCCAAGCAATGTTGGGTCCTGGGGGGTCATGGAGTATGAGTAGTTGGTACCATTTTGGTCTCATCAGGTGAAACCTTGATGGATGGTACCCATTGTCCACCTGGTAGTTATAGTAAACTGAAGTGTGATTCACTTTGGGCAGATGCTTGTGAGGGTCATGCTTCCTGTTTACGTATTTTTGCAAGTTTTCTTTGTTGGAAAGAAGTCCCATATAATATCAAGAGCAGAGGGACGGTTAGCTTTGGGCTTCTGAAGTTGACCAGCCAACCTCTTCTGCCTAAAGTTAACTCTCTCTTGGTGCCAGATACACCAGCTTGGCAGATGGGGCTAGAGATCAGTGGCACTATGACCTTATCTGCCTTAGCAACACTGGTGCTAGGCATTACAGAAGGCTCACCTGATTCTGTTGAGCCATAACCAAGACCAAAGCCAGTGCCAATTTGTTGATCAAGTAAAATCTTTTCCATGGAAGACTGGGTCTTCTGGTAAGTTTTGTACTTAATCTCAAGAGGCTCAATTTCTCTTATTCTCTTGAGAAGAGAAACATTTTAAGTTTCCAGCTGATCTCTCTCCTTAATTAGAAGATTGATTTTGATCTCAACCTCCTTTTTTAAGTCAAGAATTTCAGCCTTTAGCTTACTGTTTTCTTCTGTGACAGAGAAATAAGTGGCTTGAATGGCCTTAAACTCTTCCCAAAATTCTGACATTGAATCAGAATCAAAAGCTAAGCCTACCGAAGAAAAACTAGAAGCGCAGGTAGAGGTTACCTCATCATCAAAATGAGCCATGAGGCATAGGTCTTTTGTCTCAGTATCAAGGCAACAGAAGGCCTCATCAGAGTCAGAGTCAGAACTGGATTCTGTCTCAGACAGAGGGTCTTTCTCGAGCTGTTCTGTCACGAGTGCTTTCCTTCTTCTGGAATTGTCTTCATACTTCTTCTTTTCTCTATCATGCCCTTGTTTCTTGGACACTCTTGGATGTGGACACTCTGCCTTGAAATGTACAGGTTGTCTGCAGTTGTAACAGATAAGCTCACCACTGCTCTCTGTTGTTTTGACCTTCTGGAAGGGCTTTCTGCTGAATGATGGACTTCTTCCATCTTTAGGATTCTTCAAGAACTTCTTGAATCTCCTAGCAAAAGCAGCCATATATTCGTCAGATAAAAGTACTGAGGGGTCAAAATCATTTACCTTTGATGTGCTGGCAGTGAGGGCTGTAGTGGTCCTCTCTTCTGGTACATCTTCTTTTTCTTCAATCATTTCAAACTCATTAGCTTTGAGATCTGAAATGAGCTTATCAGTGGGATAAGTCTTCACATCCTTGCTGGCTTGGACAGCAACCACCTTCATCTTCCATGCTGAGGGCAGTCCTCTCAACACCTTGAGGTTGATCTCCTTGGTGGTGAGTTCCTTGCCTAGCTCAGAGATCTCTCCAGTGAGAGTGAGGAGCCTGTCATACATCTTGGAGATGTTTTCACCAGGAAGGAGCTTGAAGTCATCAAACTTCTTGTTAGCTATTGTCAGCTTGTTGTCCTTCTCTTGCTCATCACCAGCTCCAATGAGCTCAAGAGTATCCCAGATTTCCTTTGCAGTCTTGCACGTCTTTATCCTGTTGTAGTACCTATCATCGATGGACTTGTAAAGAATGTCTTTAGCAACGTTGTCCGGATTGGACTTCCTTCTTTCTTCAGTAGTCTACTCAGATTTGGCCTTATTGATCATCTGAGGTCTGGTGTTATCAATAGCATGCTCAGGGTTGACCTTTTGGAAGCTTGTGAAGGGCCCAATATCAAGTACTTCCCACATCTCATCATGCAGAGCACAGAGATGTGCCTTCATTCGGATCCTCCAGTCATCAAACTTGAGATCTGAGAACATAAGATTCTTGGAAAGGGAGTGATCCATTATATCAGATTAAAAATGAGGTAAAATAGAAAAACAAGTGGATCTTTGTTCAACAAATAACCTAAGAGATTATTAGAACAAGGAGGCTCTGATACCACTTGTTGGTCCCGATTGTACTGGATACAGTCTAGAGGGGGGTGAATAGACTGTATTGGTTTTTAACTTTTTCAAGCTAAGTACCAGATTTAACAGAATAGCCTGTTCTGTTGGCAGAACAGACTGGCAGCGGATGGGGTTCTGGTAGGGAGTTCGGTTAGTATAGCCTCAGAGAAGCAAATGTAGTAGGCCTTCTGTTAACTCACAAGACAAGTTCTGCTGAACACAGATACCAAGTCTTTGGAGTTAATCAGTTCAAATAAGAGCGATAAATAAAATGCAGTAAGGAAATGACACCAGGGTTTTTTATAGTGGTTCAAGGAACAACTTATTCCTCTAGTCCACTGTTCCACTAAGCTTGTAAAAACGACCGTTTACAACGCCTTAGCCCTATCACTTAAGAAGCTATCCACGTCTTCTTCAAGTGTAGATGTCTTCTTGGATGCACTTCTGGCTTCCCTAAGACTGGTCCTTTCACTGAGCTTTCCCGGAAGTATCACCACTTCACTGCTCCAGGTACTTGGACGTCCTTCTTGTGAAAGAAAAGTTTCTGTTAAAAACAGGGGTTCCTCCAACTTGCTTCGTTACAAAAGATTTGTATATGAGGTGCTTGAAGAGTTGAAGAACGATGAGAACTTTGCTTGAGTTGGAAGTAAGGATCTTTCCAACGTCTGCCTTCTCTTGTAGAAGATAAAGAAGATTTAATCTCAAGGAGGCTTTTGCGTTTTTAGCGTTTTGAATATTTTGTATGCGCACAGTTGTAGCAAAGTTATCCGGTTGTTCTTCGTAGTGTATCTTTTATACTGAGGTTGTCTTCCCGTTGGAGGAGAAGGAGGACAACTGCATTAAATGAGCGGGCAGTTGACTTGACCAGTAGGACCCAGCAAAGTAGGCGGGTCACTATTTTGGGATAAAGTTATCCTGACATTGCGGCCAATCATCTGCAATTACTCTACAGAGTACGGGAGGCATTAAATGTGCATTTAATGCGCGTACTGTAGCTTTTCCATTCAAGACTCCTAGCCGTTGAAGGAATCTTTTAGTTGGTTTACCGGTTTGGTGAAATTCTTCTAAGTGTCAAGCCTTCTGGTGTCTTCAACAGAGAGTTGATCAGAGAAGGTCTTGAGCACTTCTGTTGAGGGTTTCTGTTGAAGAAATATCCAACAGAGAACCAGGAGGGTTTCTGTCTGAATAAAAGTTAACAGAGACCCTGAGGTCTTCTGTTCTGGAGCAGAGAACCAAAGAACTCTTATCAGAAGGTCTTCTGCCCAGGAGGCCTTCTGCCAGTCGGTTATACTAAGGAACTTTACAAGGAAAAACTAATACAATAAATCTAAAGAGGGGTACTCTAAAGTCTTAATTGATATAGCATCATCAAAATCTAATTACAAATATTCCTTACAGTCGTTGCTATCCTGGAGGGGATGGGCGAGCCGAACCATGAGCTAGACACGTTGGCGCTGAGGGGCCGATCATGCTGCATAAGACGGTCGTCGCCATCCTGGAGGGGATGGGCGAGCCAAACCGTGAGCTAGACACGTCGTCGCTGAGGGGACAATCGTGCTGCATAAGACGGTCGTCGCCATCCTGGAAGGGATGGGCGAGCCGAACTGTGAAGTAGACACGATGTCACTGAAGGGCTGATCGTGATGCTTAAGATGGTCGTCCTCATCTGCTCGTTGTACCTGCCTTTTAGGCCAGTCCTTTGGATCCTGAGCTTTGAGTTAGATCTCCGGATTTGGTGAGGAACGGCTCTTTCCCCTTTTAGGGGTTTCTCTTCTTTCTTGTGTGATGCTTCTCTGGATTCTTTTATTTGATCCTTCTTTGGATTCTTTTATTTGATCCTTCTTTAGATTCTTTTGTCTCTTCGTTCCATCACCCGATCCTCGTCGTACCTGTAATACCCGAGAGTAATTTAAGAAGATTGATAGTACTACTCATACAAACAACGTGCATCTCCTTTTAAGGGAGCTCATCAGCTAAGAACTCCAAAGTTAAGTGTGTTTGCATGGGAGTAGTCTTGGTATGGGTGACCCCCTGGGAAGTTTCTTAGGGTGTGCACGAGCGACGACAAAGTGCGCGGAAAAGGCTAGTGGCGGTTTGTGAGGTTAGTACTAGAGGTCTAGAGGGAGGTCAGAAGTAACTACCTTCGGGCTTGTACGGGGCCAGGGTGTTACAGGTGGTATCAGAGCAACCCTGCGACAGTGTGCTGGCCCGTTGGATATCAAGCGGGCACTTAGCGTGGCAAGATTCTGGGGTTTGAATGAGATTGTTAATGGCACAACGAGGACCTTGCGATCCTAAGTGGGAGTGATTGCAATACCCGAGATTTATTTAAGAGGATTGATAGTACTACTCATACAAATAAGGTGCATCTCCTTTTAAGGGAGCTCATCAGCTAAGAACTCCAAAGTTAAGCGTGTTTGCACGGAAGTAGTCTTGGGATGGGTGACTTCCTGGGAAGTTTCTTAGGGCGCGCACGAGTGAGGACAAAGTGCACGGAAAAGGCTAGTGGCGGTTTGTGGGGACAGTACTAGAGGTCTAGAGGGAGGTCAGAAGTAAATACCTCGGGGCTTCTACGGGTCTGGGGTGTTACAGTACCCGCTCGTTTAGCCCGGTCCTTGGGATCCTGAGCCGAGCGTAGCCAACGTAGTCGGTGAGGAACGACCTTCTCTCCTTATGTGATCCTTCTCTAGATTATTTTATTTGATCCTTCTCTGGATTCTTTTATTTGATCCTTCTTTGGATTCTTTTATCTCTTCGTTCCATCAACCGCTCCTCATCATACCCACTCGTTTAGCCCGGTCCTTGGGATCCTGAGCCGAGCGTAACCAACGTAGTCGGTGAGGAACGACCTTCTCTCCTTGTGTGATCCTTCTCTGGATTCTTTTATTTGATCTTTCTTTGGATTCTTTTATTTGATCCTTCTTTAGATTCTTTTATCTCTTCATTCCATCACCCGCTCCTCGTCGTACCCGCTCGTTTAGCCTGGTCCTTTGGATCCTGAGCCGAGCGTAGCCAACGTAGTCGGTGAGGAATGGTCTTCTCTCCTTGTGTGATCCTTCTCTGGATTCTTTTATTTGACCCTTCTTTGGATTCTTTTATCTCTTCGTTCCATCACCCGCTCCTCGTCGTACCCGCTCGTTTAGCCCAGTCCTTTGGATCCTGAGCCGAGCGTAGCCAACGTAGTCGGTGAGGAATGGCCTTCTCTCCTTGTGTGATCCTTCTCTGGATTCTTTTATTTGACCCTTCTTTGGATTCTTTTATCTCTTCGTTCCATCACCCGCTCCTCGTCGTACCCGCTCGTTTAGCCCGGTCCTTTGGATCCTGAGCCGAGCATAGCCAACGTAGTCGGTGAGGAACGGCTTTCTCTCCTTGTGTGATCCTTCTCTGGATTTTTTTATTTGATCCTTCTTTGGATTCTTTTATCTCTTCGTTCCATCACCCGCTCCTCGTCGTACCCTCTCTTTTAGCCCGGTCCTTTGGATCCTCAGCCGAGCGTAGCCAACGTAGTCGGTGAGGAACGACCTTCTCTCCTTGTGTGATCCTTCTCTGGATTCTTTTATTTGATCCTTCTTTGGATTCTTTTATCTCTTCGTTCCATCACCCGCTCCTCGTCGTACCCGCTCGTTTAGCCTGGTCCTTTGGATCATGAGCCGAGCGTAGCCAACGTAGTCGGTGAGGAACGACATTCTCTCCTTGTGTGATCCTTCTCTGGATTCTTTTATTTGCTCTTTCTTTGGATTCTTTTATCTCTTCGTTCCATCACCCGCTCCTCGTCGTACCCGCTCGTTTAGCCTGGTCCTTTAGATCCTGAACCGAGCGTAGCCAACATAGTCGGTGAGGAACGGCCTTCTCTCCTTATGTGATCCTTCTCTGGATTCTTTTATTTGCTCCTTCTTTGGATTCTTTTATCTCTTCGTTCCATCACCCGCTGGTCGTCGTACCCACTCGTTTATTCTGGTCCTTTAGATCCTGAGCCGAGCGTAGCCAACGTAGTCGGTGAGGAACGACCTTCTTTCCTTTGGGGATTCCCCAATGCCCCTCTAATATTTTTTTAGATGGGTCTTTGAATATGATGATGGCACCGTACTGGAGGTCGGTGGCCATGTGAACATGTCGGCACTGCGGCCGATCCGAAGGAGTCAATTAACGGTCCTCATCCGCAAGGAGCGGGGACGAGGCCGGTCTTCAAGTAGGTGAGCACGTCGTGCCGAAAGGATGGTCGTGATATTAGGCGTCAGCATTAAGAGGCCGAATCCACCAATATTCGTGCAACGGTCCTCATTTGCGCGAGGCAGGGAGGAATCCGGTCTTCGAAAGATAAACACATCGCGCTGGGGGGCCGGTCGTCATTCGACATTATGGCCCACGTGCGACTTGTGATTTTTCTTTTTTAGCCGGCCTTGAATGTCTTCGGGATTCATGCCGAACATCATTTAACTGCTTTGCTCGAATGCGTCGAGCGGCTTCAACAGCAAAAAGAGCATGGTAACAGGACCGCACGACCCGGCAATATATGTACACATATAAATAACCATATGCGCACACCTTTTTTTGTATTATTATTATTGTACTTTTTTTCAACGACTACGATTATCTGCCTACAGGTTACCGTGACCTTCGGCTCGGCTCATCGTGCGGGGTTCTTTGATGCAATCGTCCATGGCAGGGCCACTTAGTGGGTTGCCGGACGTCACATAGAAAAACTGTTGGTCGGTGAGATTTAAACTTTCAACTCACATTGGGCGCTTTCCCTCATAAAGAGAAGGTTAAGTGTTTTGTTGCCCTCGGGCCCTACAGGCCACGATTGGCAAACAGTCACCTCACGCTTGGCGGCGTGGATGAGACTGGGGTACAATTGTCGATCGGGCACTTGGTGCCGTGCGTGATCGTTTGTAGCCTACACTGAAATGCGTCATCAGAGCAATGCCACTCAGAGACGTTCCAACGGCTAACCACAGCCGATCAGGAGCGGGCCGACAGCCCCACCAAAAACAATCATTATATTGCATTAATGATGGGATACACTATGCCCGGAGCTCCACTCGGCATTGTCTAGTTCCGGGATATTTTAATCCCTGAAAAATAATATTACATAACACACAGTAGTAATTATACTATCGTACCGTAGGTCATTCATATATGCTCCGATCGCTTACTCAGGCCGATCGGGGTGGGCCCACAAGCACATCAACACTGTCATTTAATTAAAACGACAGTGGACATTTATCACTAGAGCTTCGCTCGGTCATTATTTAATTTCAGAATATTTTAATCCCTAATAAATAATAGCGATAAGAACACTAGTAACAAAAATACTAGTTAAAATTTAAATAACAATTGAGATTTGGCAGATTCAATACTTAGCTTCCAAAGAGATGCTCTGCCACAAGTGTTTTGTGAAGCCAAATTGCTCCGTTGTTGTCAATTTTGACTTGGTCAACGTAAGCAATCACTCGCCTTCACATCTGCAAGCTGGCAGCACGCATCAGGCAGCAGGCAGCCTATCCCACGATTAAAGTTGAGAGAGTAGCCGGCTGCTACAGTGGTCTATTTTGGGAAATCCACCTGCCGAGGATGGCGGCAGTGGGGTTCGCTGTAGCAACGAAAAAACGACGGCCACAACCTCGGGCCTATAGGACCGGCTCGCGATGGTGGCAGTTCCGTGCGGACAGTTCGTCGACGCATGGTGGCGCTGGAAGAGACAGGCCGTGAGCACTGACCAACGGCGGTGCTGGAAAACCGGCGGTGTGCAGCCGCACCGTAGGCTTCGGGTCCAACTCTATCGATAGATCTGAGACAAGCCGGAACTCCGCCCAGTGGCTACTCGCCACCACGGCTACCTTCCCTGGAGCAGTAACGGCAACCACGCCTCACGGTGTACGACGGCGCACGGAGACGGCAGGTCCTGGGAACTGAGAAGCCGAAAGTCAGCGGTTGCTAGCTTCAGCTGGTGACGAGCGATGAAGCATGGAACAACTCCGGCGACCCCCGATGGCTCCGGCGGCTCCTTCCCGGACTAGGACAGATCTGAATCCCAAATCTTCCAGAATTATCATTTTCTTTTTCCTTTTCACTGAAAATCAGTCCATTCCGTATGATTTTTTTGCAGAACATCAAGAACACATGAATCGTTTTGAACTGATTTCCCACAGACGGCGCCAAAATTGAGTTTAATCCAACACGACGTAGTAAATATGTATATAAATGTGTATGAACAACTATTTTTACATGGAAACCCGAAAGGGGAAAACCACGGGACTTTTTAGACTAATGTACAAGCCTTCTCTTTCTCGTTAGGACTCTTCTCATTACTACATTGTACAAGTTCCCATTAATGGATTATTGAAGCTAACTATCTAGATGGAGAGAGGGAGGAGAAGAGAAGGGATCCTTGATAAGGAGGGAATTCCTCCTATTTAAAGATAAAGGGGGAAGGGGGGCTCTCCACCCTAACGGGCCGAATGGGCAAAAATGGGCCCAAAGATTGAAACATACCTGATAGGCTAAAATGGGCCTTACTGATTGGGCTCGGTACTACGTAAAGTCTTGAGCTTCTGAACAGTAATACACCAGGATAATATATTCCAACAAATACGATAATATATACTACTATGTACTATACTAGCTAGTGACTCGATCTGTGTGTTACATTAGGCGAATGACCGAATGAATTTGAATTTGTCCATAATGGGAGTGTCCTCATTTAAGATTCTAAAGGATTTTAAATGATTGAGATTTTAATGGGATTGAATAAAGTTCTATAGAATCTGTGATATTGTACTGTAATTCCATGGAATTGGAAATCCTCAATCCGACTCGAATTTTGTGTGATTTTTCAATAAACTAAGCACGAAGAAGGAAACGATTTTGCTCAGTCGAAGAAGGAGAGTGATTCTGCTTAGACAAAAACAAAGCAGGAAGAAGAAAAGTTAGGGAGCCCCAATCGCGACCTAATACCTGAAATCTCGACGCAGGTGAAGGAAACGACCTCGGCCTTGTCGTCAGATTAGTGGAACTGCGCAGCCGAAGAAGGATTATGTTGGACTGTAATCCTCGACTCCGATGGCGGTGATGCAGCGAGCTCGTCAAACCTCCTTCACTTCTTGCTTCACTTTGGTACAGTACCGTAAATCCATTGAAATCTGGAGGCAGTGGTAAGATTTTGGGATGTATTCTACCATTTGCATTTTAGCCTTAAAATCCATGGAAATCCAAAAGTTATGAAATCAATGGACATTTTGAGGATACTCGAATTTCGCTGGATTCCATCACATTCCATATTGAGGACACCCAAATTCTAACAATCTATTAAAATCCTACGGAGTCCTAATCGAGAACACCCCCTAATTTATCTAAAGAGTAATTTTTATATGCTTTTGTTGGGTTAATGGCCCATTATCCCCTTGAGGCCCACCAGAAGTTCGTCCCCCATGCCCCAAACCATTTGGGGCTGCTGCCGTTAAAACAGCCCAAGGCAGAGGCGAGGTTCGTCCCTGAGGAGGGACGCTCGGCCTCAGTATACCAGCCCATATGAGGCAGGCAGGCACGCTACAAGGGACATCTGTCAGACGGTGTACGTACCAGATAACCGCTTGGTATCTTGGCCCAGGAAGCAGCGCAAGGCACACCAGAGGAGAGATCATGGGGATGCCTGTCCCCACCTCTTGGCGGGAAACCAAGATTCTGACGGGAAGCGCATTTAATGCAAAAGATTTGGTGGTTGGGGCCCTAGCCATCCACAACTCACCACGTCAGCATGTCTAACTGCCTATTGGTGGTATAGATAGTAGCATTTATTTCATTGTAAAGGGTTGACAACTTAGAACTCTTAGCAAATAACAATTGTATCAGCTCATAACATAGCATTAGATGAACGGCCTCAGGGCTCTTGTACTGAAGTTTATTGTGTACGGATCTTGTCATATTTAAATATAACACAACCCACTTACTACGAGATTTTTGACCCATCTTTACTTGTTTTATCCTCTATTCTACCACACCTTTCCACTCGAAATCCTTGGGTAATGTGTTGGGCCTACGGATTGACGGAATAAACCTCAACACTGGCGCCGTCTGTGGGAACTAATAAAAAATTTCTCCCAAAACAAGCTCTTAGCCGAAAGCCACCCTTAACAACCTTAAAACAAGTGAGATGGCAGGAAACAATGCATGAAATTCGTGTGGCCTGTCCGAACGACTGGAACGCAGCAGAAGAGCCCGCACCCAAACCGCGGGTGCCCGGTCCAATAGCTTGTGGAGCCGTGGGGACTTTGGGGACCTCACCAACATGATCCCCCACGAGCTCAGAAGGGGCCCTAATGCCCTGAGGGAAATGGAGGATACCATACAACGTATGCTGACGCTCGGGGAGCATATGGTCGAGACCGCCGAGTCTCGCTCATCAGTCCGTACACGGATCATCAGGAATCCCCACTCTCCGGATATGGGGGGAGTTGGAGGAGCCAGGATCTTTAGGGGGACCCGACAGCATGCGGTTCAGGACCGCACCCCCGTAATGCCATGAAATGATCATCTGGCTAGACAGCAGACCCCCACGATCAACAACACGACACCACAATTATGGGGCCAGGAGGGGCAGGGTGCCCATTCTGCCAACAGGCAACATGGTGTTGGCGCCGTACGGACGGGGGATGCTCTCACGGTGGTGAATCCTATATCTCCGGTCACTGATCCGCGGGATGCGATGATGGTCGGTCTTCAGAGGCAGATTGATGAATTGGCCCGCCGGGCGGAGAATAACCCGACGTAGCCTAGGATTGCACATACATCCCATTTCTGAGCTAGGATCATGGTTGCGGAGGTCCCGCGGGGCTGCAGGCCACCCGGCGCACTAATTTACAACGGAGCCGGGGACCCCAAGGCCCATCTGCTCTTCTTCCAGGGTGGGCTCTCCATGTTGGGAGCATCCGACGAGGCCATTTGCAGGCTGTTCTTCAGCACCCTCCGGGGACCAGCTCATGAATGGTTCGGGCAGCTTAGGCCCGGAACCATTGATAGTTTTGACCAACTATCCAGACAGTTCATGGCACAGTTCGCATCCAGCTCAACACCCAAGAAGCATTTCAGCAGGTTGACGAGCGTCCGCCAGAACAAGGGGGAGTCTCTATCCGCTTTCCTCATAAGGTGGAGGGACGAGACTCTGAAGGTGGAGGATCTCACAGAATGCACGGACATCACCCTCTTCACCAAACGCTGAACGGCCCGGAGACCAGGTACATACTGATGGAGAAGATGATCCTATCCTTGATTGCAGAAATCATGCGGCTGGCGCCGTACTTCCAGGCGCACCCGGCGATTGTCTTTACAACGCAGCCCCTCGCCACCATCCTCACGAAGGCTATGGCGAGTGGGAGGATTACGAAGTGGTCCCTGATGATCAGGCAGTATAATGTGGAATTCAAACCAAGGCCGACAATCAAGTTAAGGGACATGCACTGAGAGATTTCATTGCCGAGTGCACAGCACACACCGAGGAGGACTCCCACGAGAAGAATAATCTTGATAACTGGTGGGAAATGTACACCGATGGGGCCTCAAGCACGAAAGGATGATGAGGGGGTGTAGTCATTACATCCCCCAAAGGTTTCAAGGCCTACTACTTAATGAAGTTCGAGTTTAGGGTTACCAACAACGAGGCTGAATATGAGGCGCTCATCGCAGGACTGAAATGCGCGAGAGCCCTCAGAGAAGCTCGTCTGAAGGTAATAATGGACAGCGAGCTGGTGGTTACACAAATGAATGGAACGGTCGAAACTTGGGAAGAGTGGATGAAGGCCTACAAGGAGCTGGCAGAGGAGCAGACTGCACAGTTCGAGCAGGTGGTCATTGATCAGGTACCCTGGGTAGAGAACGCCGAAGCAGACATCATGTCCAAACTAGGCAATACTCTATCCGAGGATCAAGCGATGCTCATCCCAGGGCACATTAGGGGTTTCGCCAGGCAGGAAGTGCTCCTCCACCCGGCGACAAAAGCCATCCAGGTAAAAGCCATTTCTTTTGCAGAGCCCGATTGGTTGAAGGCGATAGCTGACTATCTCAAGGAAGAAACCCTTCCCACAGACCAGGATGGTCGACTATCCGGGAAGGCCGCATGGATAAAGAGATGAGCCCCGAACTTCGAGCTCATTGATGGACAGTTGTACAAGAAGACATTCGGTGGACCATAACTCAGATGTCTTCCGCCGAACTTGGCCGCTTCAGTTATGGAAGAAATCCATGAAGGCATTTGCTCCAACCATCAGGGGCCTCAGACGCTGGCAAGGAAGACCATTCTATAGGGGTACTACTGGCCGACCATCCAACAAGATTATTTCAACCACACCTAGAAGTGTGTGGTATGCCAGCAGTACGCCCCAGTGCCAGGACGACCGACTAGTTTCTATTCCCCGATGACCATTGCACTACCTTTTGCCAGATGGGGGGTAGATTTGCTGGGACCTCTACCCAAGATGACCGGCGAACGTAACTTTATAATCGTTATGCTTTGTGGAATACATCTATGTCTTTAATAGTCATATCCAAAACCTAGAAACATATACTTCTTTATTATAGATCACACATCAAGATTGTCTTAATATAAGGAGGCCATATGATAATTAAATATAAATAATAGACCTTATGTAATAAAAATTCAAAATTATGACATTATTCTGTTTCAGATATCATAATCTTTGTGCTTAAAAAGCACGCAAGGCTCATTTACTAATAGGAATAATCTCTGTTTTTCCAGAATACTAGAAAATTAGAGAACTAGAGAAACAAAACATGAAATCATGTTTTTCTGTTTATTCTCCAAAATCGAAAAACATACACATATTTTTTATTTTCTTCTTAAGTTGGAGAACTCACTTTTTTATGTTTTCCACAATGGAAATACGCAGCGCTACACTGCGTCTTGTATTTATTTTGCGCTCCGGTATCCGATCAGGGTAAAATATTTAAACTAATTATTTTTTTGAGATCTATGCAACTTTTATGTTTTTTATTAGGTGGCTTATACTCCCTCCATCCCGCTAACAATGGGACAAGAGAAAGTGTCACGTAAATTAATAAAAAGTGGTTTATGTGGTTGATATTGAATTGATAAAATAAAAATAAAGTAAGAATGATTTAGAACCACACAAACTTTACTAAATTCATTAATTCGGTATGGGACAATCTTAGTGGGACGGACCGATAAGGTAAAACGAGACAATCTTAGCGGGACGGAGGTAGTATTAGATAATCTGAATCCAGACAAGTTACAAAAAGACAAAGAGTCCCCATCTGATCATCTGCCCTCGAACCAGACTTAGAGTCAATCACCTCTAAGGAAGCAATATGACTCATTGATCATATAATGAGCTTAACTGAACAAATGACGGACAAAGATAACCTTTCATCACTCAATCAAAATGCTATAGTTCTGCTAGTAGAAAACAAAAATAGAACCAAAACAACATCGAGTCGGAATAAAAGATGAAAATAAAAGCAAAATAATTTAAATAAAGATGTCTCCTCATTATCACGAGATGTATGATCTTGTACCCTTGAGGGTACAAATTCCTCAAAGACCCAGACGGGCCTGGTAGCCAGCATCCGCTTCCTCCCCATTTTTTTGCTCATAGAGGGCAATTCCTTCAGCCATTGGGTCTTCATTCTCCTGCTCATCCCATATGTGTCTCCTCTTCTGGTCTCCTGTGCCACTCCTAGTACTGGTTGTCTCTATATGATTCCTGACTGGACCTTCCCTATTTCAAATACCGTCATTAGCCGGCCTTGACTTCCCTCCAGTTTTCCAAACTCTTGGCTTTATTTATATTCAGGCTGCAGTTTGCTCGTTCTTGTCAATGAAGCCCCTCTTTGGACAAGACATTTATTACGCACCGTGGAGCGGGGTTTCCCCCCTCCCGCTCTTAGCCACTTCCGAGAAGGTTTATTCAGAGCCTTGTCCCCTTTCTCATATTCCAAAGGGTAGAATTTATCTTCATGACCAATTAGTTGTTATATCAAAAATTCATATAATCAGCATGCTCTAATTAAATAAATAGAAAGTAAATAGAAATACTTGGATGAAACCGAGCCCAACGAATCATTGTCTCCTTAAGACGAATTTGCCCACAACACTAGTAGCAATCGCCTCCCAGGATAGAACGGTTTCTACGTTCCTGAAGGACACCGGCAAACTCAAAGATGCACAAGGAAGCAAGAGCAAAATAGCAAGAGCGGAATGAAAAACGCAAACCTCCTAATGGGATTTATAGTGCTCTGTCCAGGAGACACAATCTCAAAAGGCGCATGTTAAGAAAATGTGACGACCCCTCTCTTATAGTTGTCTTTATTCGAAATATTTTGTACAAAAAAAATGTTTAGCCTTAAAGCCACATGGGTATCCATCCGTAACCCGAAACCTGACCCGACATGTTCGGCCAACTAGATGGCAGAGGTGATGCCGGAAAAGGCCTACACGCACATTGTTCGGAGAGATTCTCGGGATACAATTTCTCATTCATTTCAAAATGATTTTCTACAAATAAAATATAATTTGTAAAATCATTTTTCCAACATTATTCACACACAAAGCAAAAACTAGGCAACTTTTCATACTAGAAATCAACCCAATAGCCCGCCCCATTTCCCTAATTATTGTACCAGCCTTTAGGGGTTAGCCTATATCCAAACAGATTCTACCTGATACGCATATAGGCATCACACTTGCTATCCAATTGATTCTCATCCAACTTTATAAAACCTCCATGATAGATAGCTATTACCGGGATACCACTAGTGGTATGTAGAGAGAAGACTGGGATATAAAGTAAGATGGAGAAGCAATCATATTAATGAATATTTGAACCGTTACAGCTGCCCAGGGAGCTGTTATTTATACTAGTCATAAACGCTATGTGCATTAAATGCACAAACACGTGTAAGCTAATCTATGGGCGGAGAGAACCGATGTGGCGTAGAGGCAAGCACGTGGTGTAACATTAAATGCGGTGGGTGGGCGCTGAGAAGTGCGATTCTGAAAGCCTTTATGTGTCAAGGCCGTGGGCTTTTCCCTAAAAGCCCGAAGGCTATTTCGAGAGGGTTTCAACCAAAAGTGTTAATGTCTGATTTCTTATGTGCAGGTGGATCTTTATGAGATGTTATAGTTTGAAACCCTCGGGCTTGGGCCCAAGGGGGTGTCCATTGCCGTGTTTGGGTCGACGGTGTTTGTTGGGCCTTTTGAGGTGGCAGAAGTATGTAGATCGGGGGTAGTGGGCCATATACTCCATGATACGTTTGTAATTTCCATGTGTATGTTTGTCTTTTTATTTAGTTTTGATTGATTATCACTTTGGAAATTACACACTTTTGGTGTAATAGTTTAGTTTGTAAAATACTTGTAAATTGTTTAGATTAGGTTTATTCTGAACTCAAACAGGTCCATGATCACTCATGGGATCATTGGTGAACTACAAAAGTGGAAGGAATGTGCAAAAATACAAGACAAAGAAGAAAGATCTCGTTTTTGGGCTGTACCCGGTCGGGTATACCCTATAACCGACCGGGGTACCTACTTTTCTTGCAAATCAAATCGGATCCAAAAACAAAGGAACATGCAGAGAAGATTTTGACCACGATTAAGTGTCTATACCCGATCGGGTACACCGCCACACCCGATCGGGTATGCCTATGAAATCTATTCCATAATCGATCGGGTGTGCATATGTTACACGTTTCTGATGATACCCGATCGGGTACACGACCCTGCAGCCCAAAAAAAGCCTAAAAATACACCCCATTCCTTCACAATAAAATCACCAATTCCTATATACTTCTAAGCTCAGTCTAGATAAGTTCTTTCTTTATATTGTCATCATGTTTAGTCTCCAAATGGGGAGCTAAACTCTTCCATCTTGGTTTTTCTACTTTGAAACTCAATGAATTTGTAAGTTGTGAGTGATTCTCTTTAATTTTCTTCCTTGAATATTAATTCTTCCTTTAAATACTATTTCTATATCAATGCTGGGGAGTGTTACTAAGATGACAATTAGTTAACATCTTGACATTAGTTATAGTAATAGTTATTTCTTCCTCTATGTTAATATTGGGGAGTGTTACTAAGATGACAATTAGTTAACATCTTGATATTAACTATAGTAGGATTCATCTTCTTTAATATTCTTCCTTGAGTATTAATTAATTCCTATTCATATTTCATATTAATATTTTGAACATTACTTAAAGGATCAACTAGTTTTGTTTCATATATTAATTATTACTAGAATCGATCGACGAATACGCTTGTTAACCGTTCGATCGTTTCACGATAGTAAACTTGGGTTATTAATGCATGCGTTTCATGGTTAATAAACCAAGGGGGATTAAACCAATGAACCGCTTGTGTTGAGGTTATCAATCTCAATCGTTTTCATCTTGATTTTATTGCTACCATCGGGTTAATATATGGCGCGTGTTCTATATTAACTCGGTAGTAAGTTTTATTAATGAACGCGTCTCGTTATTAATAACTACCCTTGATGAACTGGAGATACTCCTCGATTGAGTATTCAAAAGGAAGATAGTTAAAAATATAACCGAGATCGACGAACATTTCATTAAGTGGATAAAAGCAAAACCAAGTCTTAATCTCTTTTAAAGCAAACCACATAAGTCGTTCACTTTAGTGTTAATTAATTAAAATCAAACACAACTGAAATCCCCCCTTTGTTACTAGTTACAATATAAAAGAAAAATATTCCTTTCCCTGTAGATACGAACCTTACTTCAATATACTACATATATTTGTTGTATTGATTATAATTTTGAGTGCACACCACGACAAAGTGCACGTCACTCCATCACTCCCAAATAATTTCCAATTTTTTAGTTGTTTATAAGGTCATAAAATCATATGGTACATTATGCACTTGAACCTAAAATTCAGCCAAGTTCAAAGGAACTCTAAGGGGAATATCCCCTGGGGTTTTTTAACGTGGTAGGTAAACCACCCATTGGTGGGGTAAATGTTGGGGAACATTTACCATTAAAATAAAAGAGATACAAGAGGAAATGGTGACTATACCAAAACCACTTCAGAGGAGGCATACCTTCTCAAAATACATGAATATCCCCTGGTTTAATCGCTTTAAAAACCAACAGTTTTTTCTCAAATAACTACGGTCCATTTTCTAGCACACGATTTATATCAATAATGCGATGAAAAAATAAAAGATACCTTCGATCACCAATTTCTTTGATCGAAACTCCCTTGCCAGGGCGCCATAATGCAACCATTAGGCCTCTATCTCTCTAAAAATATGAAATTTCACCATCTTATGGGTGATTACTGTGCTAACAACCGGGAAAATCACCAAGTTACTCTCCTCCTTCTCGTCGTTTTCATCTTCTTCAAAAACTAGCTCGTCCTTCTCCACTCCTATCTTCAAATTGCCGCATTGATTGACTATTTGCTCCATTGGACAATACCTTTGTCAAAAGAGAACAACCCTGCGCGAACCTTCTTGTAGAATTGCGGTGGTCACCTCACAGCCTAGGCCGACTATTTGCCTGAATTATGATATTCGTCCGACGTTCAAATTAAACTCAACCAGGTGAAGAAGTTGCACGATCAACGCCGATATGCGGATGTAAGAAAACCTTAGTGAGAGGGTAACGACGACCTATCGCAAAAGTGTATGTTGAATGATACTACATACTACCTCCGTCCCAAAATGAACTTCCCATTTCGGATTACGATGCTTGACCGACGATAAGGCAACTCGATCCCTGTTCATACTCAGATTACTTTTAGTAAATAAAATTTACATATTGAGAAACTACATTAAAACCGCTACAAAGGCTGATAAAAAAAATATAAATTTGATATATAAAACATAAGATTTGATGGATAAGTGTACCCGGGGGTATCTATCCGAGGGGTTACTGCGGGGAACAACTAGAGAGAAGTCAGAGCCAAGTAAGAGAGAATATATATTGCTGAGAATGCGTTGAGTGTATTGAGCCTCAATTACAAATGGGGAAAGAGGTGTTATTTATAGTAGTAATAAATGCCAGATAGGGACACGTGTCATCATTATGGTGGTCGAGGGGTCACCTCAACGGGGTGGCACTGGCACACGCATGTGGCCGCATTAAATGCGGTGGTTAGATGTGACGTTTGTACTTGGTACGTTGATCCGGCGCATGTGGGTGTGAGATTCTGTCGAGGAGATGCCTTCGGCCGTAAATGATTGGCCGAAGGCTCTTCATACCGGGGGGCCTAGGTGCCGAGGGCTCTAGGTGCCGAGGGCTACTGTTTCGCTGCTTTCTCCCGGACACTCCGAGTACTTTAAAGGAGCTGCATTGTGAGTATATTAGCCTTCGGCCTGCGGGGCAAAGGCACACCGGTGTTCGTCATGGGCTGTTTGGCACTTGGGGCGCCGTAATTTGGGCCTGACACGCTTCCTAGGCCTGTTGGGCCTTCGCTACAGTAGTGGGAGTCTATGGGCCGGGGGTTCCTGGGCCATATACTCCATCAGGAGTCCCTCACTCCTTTTGCCGAAAGGTACTTGAGGGAAAAGGAGTAATTGCGGTTGTCCTCTGATGTTGCCTTGCTTGTAGCTTGTAAACCTGTGAGAGATCTGCGTTTGCACATGATTCTGTCGGGGGCAGCCCTTGAGTCCCCCACACCTTTGGACATAAGGGTTATGTTGCTGTTTTGGGGAGATTTTTGACATTTTGCATTTTTGTGATTTTTCTCGAAGGGGTCCTCCAGTCCCCCACTCCTTGAGGCACATGTAATGTGGTGAAGAGGAGTAGAATAGTGCCCGCTGTCGCATAGGGCCGAAGGTTGACACTTTTCGTTTCATTTTGGGGGGATGCCTCGTTAAAAACCTCATTAGGAAAAACCCTGTGGGAAAAAATCCTAATGAGGGAAAAAGAGTGCATCGAATTCCCCCAATGATGACTCGAAAAGGTGAAACCTTGGTCTGAGATGAAGGACAAAGTTTATGCCGAAGGCTACCCTTGATCTGAGGGCGCATGGTTTGACTTACCGAAGGCGCTTTGTAAACGTTCCGGGAGATGCCGAAGAGGAGTCACTCAATCCATGCGTTCGAGGGCGTGATGAATGTAAGTGGTAGTTGTTGTGTTGCCGAGGGGGTTCTCTGGCTAATGACAAGCTGGGGATGAGGGCACCCGAGGGTCCCGTTGTTGTATGTTGAAGGCTGTCCACCTACGAGGGGTGTTAAATTCGATGTCCCCGAGGGGTCTCCGTATTGCGTGGCCGGGAATAGTTGGTGAAGGTTCCCGAGGGGTTTACCCGTTGTTAAGCCGTGGGCTCCTGAAGGAGAGAGCCCGAAGGCACTTGTGATGTTGTATGAGGGGTACCGGCCGGGAGCACCTCTGTGTTTTCAAAATATAGCCGTTGAGATATGACCGTTGGAAGTGGAGTCCACGTGGCGTGTGCTCGTTGGCTCCCGGCGGGCGGGCGTCACTGGTTGGTTGAACCGGCGGTGTGTAATGATGATTTTCGTAACCGAAGGCCCGGTTTTGGGCCCAAGACCGGATCTGGGTGCATATAAATACCCCATGGCCAGGGCCATTTCCCCTGTGCGATCCTACTGTAGCGAAGCTCTGGCCAAATATTTCTAGAGAGAGAAAGTTCCCTTCGGTCAAACCAAGTTCTCAAGGTCAGTTCTTCCCTTGTTCCTCCCTTCAGCTGCATACTTAGTTTTTCCTGCCTTAGATTAAGCGCTAGGGTTGGTTAGGAAGCCTTCGTCCTTTAGCCTTCGACCTTTAGTTTTCGAAAAATGTCATCTGCAAGCAATTCACAAGACATCTCGAGGGAGCCTTCTGTTGAGGCGGAAACTTACTCTGATGTTTCGAGCGAGGACCCTTCGGTGGGTGTAGACCTGTCAACGGGACGGGTACGGGCCGGAACGTAGTAGCCCAGGCCCGAACCCGTTAGCCTCTATAGGTTCCAGACCCGACCCATATACCCGGCGGGTCTACAAATAATGTTCCGGACCCATACTCATTGGGTCTCGGAAACGGGTCGGGTAGACCCGACCTGTCTCACGAAAATCAAATTCTAATTTCTTAATTACTTGTCTGTAATTACTCAACCAAACACAACAGTTTAAACATGACAGTTCAAAATGTAACAAATAAGGTGCACTGAGCCACGGTGGAATAAACATAAGTTTTTCAAAAATTAAGTTTAATGTAACAAATAAGGTTGCAACGGGCCATTGGAGAATAAACATAAGTTCTGCAAAAATATAAGTTTTATCTATGATAATAAAATTAACAAAATCCAAAATAACTCCATCTGACTTTTACAAAAGCTTAATTCCAAAAGCACAACTCCAGTAAGTTGATTTCACTTTGAAAAGAGCAATCCTTTCATGCTTTACATTCTGCAAAAACATTCTGGCACAAGAATTATCCCTCTTTCAGTGTTCTTCTACTACAACTCCCTGTCTTCCTGCAAAAACAAAACTTAAAATAAAAAAAGAAAGATAGAATTGTTAATAATAAGTGTAAAAGAACTTAGAATGATTTTGTAAAAGAACTTAGAATGATCTTACACATCTCAATTATGATAATCTGGCAGATTTAGATGTCTTTTCGAATTGTTGTTGTTCATCCTCGTACTCTAGAATAACATATAAATTAAATTAGGCACCAAACTCAAAGTTTATAAGAGAAAAAATTATTAAGATAAGTATGATCTTACTTCTTTTATTCAACGATGGCAGCCAATCACCCGTTGTTATCAAAGCTTCCACTACATCTGGAAGCAAAGAAGATCGACTCTCATCAAGAACCCTTCCCCCAACGCTGAATGCAGATTCTGATGCCACCGTAGTTGCTGGAATTGCGAGAATATCACGAGCAATTTTGCTAAGGACAGGAAACTTTGGACTATTTGCCTTCCACCAAGCTAATATGTCAAACTTTTCCTTTCTTGGAAATACCGGCTCATCTAAATATGACTGCAATTCAGACTTGCGTTGAACAAATCCAGTTGAAGAAGACTCTTGGTACCATTTGTCAAATGCTAACATATCATCTCCATCTTCCATACATGCATCCAAGGCTCCCTCACCAATACCATACTCAAATGAAGCAGTAGAGTGAAAAAGTTCACCCCCATATTCAACAAACAGATCGGTCAAGGCCTTACGAACTTTATCCAAGTATCTTGATCCCTTTTCTCTATGAATAGAATTATTGTAATACTCCACAAAAGCCAACTTATACCGTGGATCAAGCACTACCGCAATAGCTAAAACTAGGCAACATTCATCCCAATATTTTTCATATTTAGCCCGCATAGGAACTGCCATGTTCTTAATGTAATCAAACTCACTATGTTCCCACTGCCTCAACTTAATACTAAGAGTGCATATATCAGGGAAAAACACATTTGCTGTGGGAAAGTTACTACCACTAAAATGACATGTGGCATCATAAAAATTTTTCAAGCACCCGTGAACAACACCTGCAACTTTCCAATCATTTTCTGAAGGATTAAACTTGTAAGTTCTGTCCAGTTGTTCTAAGCGACAGAAAGCTTCTTTTAAAGGTAGAGCATTCTCAAGCAACAAGAATGTCGAATTCCATCTGTTAGCTACATCTAAACCCACCCGTTTTTTATTTTTCAACTTACATTGGTTAATAACGCTCTCAAACTTCTGGTTCGTTGAAGTTGATCTTTTCAAGTACTTTATAGTATCTCGAATGTTTTGAAGCAAACCACCCACAAGACTTAATCCATCTTGAACAATTAAGTTTAAAATATGCGCACTACATCGAACATGAAAAAGTTCACCTCCTAACAACAACAAAGATTTGTCCAGAAGCCAAGATTTTAAAAACTTAATCATTGAATCATTGGCTGATGCATTATCAACAACAACAGAAGATAACTTCTTATCAAGATTCCACTCCAACAAGATATCCGAAATAAACCTAAACAATGTTTGACCATCGTGTGGATATGGAATGGCTTTGAAAGAAAGAATTTTTTTTCCAACTCCCAATTGTGGTTGATATAATGAGCTGTCAAACAAGCATACGCAACATTTTGATGGTCTGATGTCCATATATCAGTGGTGATACTCACCCTACCATCAAAATCTTCCAAAAACTTGTACAGTTTTTCTTTCTCTTCTTTGTGAACATTAATCACATCAACCCTAAGAGTATTTCGGGACACTAATTTAAAATTTGGCTGCAAATTATTGAGAAAAATCTCAAAGTACTCATGCTCTGCCATGTTAAAAGGATATTTGTGTTTTATCACAGCCCTAGCAAAATCCATCCGACACCTCACTTGATCAAACTTGAAAGTCGTAACTTTAGTATTACCAAATGAAGCATTTTTTTCTAGTTGAAGTAATTGCTGCCCTCCAGATTGGCTTGTTCTATAAAGGCAATTATGTATGTGTTTTTTTAAGTGACTTGTCCCGCTTGAACTACCCCCAGCAAATTTCTTCTTACAATGCTTACAAACGGCAACATAATTAGAACCAACTTTAACTCTATCCATATCTTTCCATACCTTAGATTTAAATTTTCTTTCTCCCACTTTAGTTGGCGGATCGTTATTGATCGGTTCATCATCCGAGTCCACATTTTGTTATGTTTCAGCCACAGTGCCATTTGGTGTGGGTTGATTTGGGTTGACTGGCTGGCTTGAATCAGTTTGAATGCTAGATAAAGCAGACATCTGTAAATTGATTATCACAAATTCAATAAATTCGTATTTTGAGAAGTAAAAATTTTAAAAGCATTAACTGTCTAACATGATGCAAAAGTGTATACTTAGTATTAATTTGATCTATTAACCAATCCCATACTTCTAACTTGGAAAGCAGTATGGTTTTTTTTATTCAACAATAAAAGCAGTTGTGAAAAATGAGTTCAAGAAAAAAATGACTTACCATGAAATATAGGAATGGAAAGAGAGATGATATTGGAAGTGCTGAAAAATCAAAGACCGAATCAATCATAAGATATATGAAGAAGAAACAGAGATTGTATGATAGGTTATTCAATTTATTTAATTAAAAGAAGAAGATAATGAAGATAAAGCATACAAGTGCAGAGAACAATTGTCCAAACGGGGATCAACAATTTTGACTGGAACCCCTCTTTGCAGTTGTCTTTGTTGCTCCACGGCTCCACCTGACAGCCTGGGCAGCGATGTTGAGCTCTTGCAGTCCGGCTGGTGGCAGCTGGCGTTCTCACTCGATGCTTCTATTACAAGCTATGTTGAGCTCTTGCAGTCCGGTGACCTTGGCTTCTTAGTATGAGTGGTTAGGCCCGTAGGGTATGACGTATGAGTGTATCTATGAGCCTCTTTGTCTTCTTTGTAAAATTAATGGCTTTGGAAAGTGAAAAGCCCTTTTCTTGAATCCTGTTTAGTCTGCGGCCAGGGTCTCTAGGAGTATTAAATTAAATGTTAATGTGGCCAGATTGTAGCTAATATAATATGTACTCCGTATATAAGTATATATTTGATAAATGTATATATATATATATATGAATATATATATATATATATTCACGGGTCGGGTCCTAAACGGGTCGGAACTACATATACCATACCCGACCCATCGAATGACCGGTCCGGATCCGGGTCCGGGTAACGGGATTAAATGTAGACTCATACCCATTAAAAATAGACGGATCCGGGTCGGGTTTGGGTCTAGACCCGACCCATTGACAGGCCTAGGTGGGTGATGATGCTGCCGTCGCCATGGAGGTACAGAAGGAGCTCGTCGCTGAGGCCGAGGCCAAGGATTTTGAACAAGTGAATGACGACGAGGAGCTGGCCCTCTCCGTTCAAACCGCCGAGGAAGAAGAGGAAAAAGAGAGGCAGAAGGTAAGTGTCACCCTCCTCCCTGCACGCAATGCTGGTGAAGCCAGCACCTCCCGGCCCCTGAACCCGACACCTCTCAGGGTAGCCCCCGGGAAGAAGAAGACGAAGAAGGCGGGAGCTCCCAAGAAGAAAGGTGATGCCGACCAAGGCAAACCGGTTGGGATTCCCGAGGGGTATTCGTGGTTGAATACTGCTGCCTTGGCGGTGAATTCCAGAGCCGACCCGGCCGAGTGCTATGTCATGCAGCTGCACGTAGGGCCTTCGGTGACGGTGGTACAACCGGGACCTGACGACGTGCTGTCCCGGGCGCCTGAGGGGTGCTTTGCTGTGCATATTCTCTCCGTCTCGATGGGCCTTCGGTTCCCATTTCATCCCTTCCTTTTGGAGTACCTCAAGTACGTTGGCCTGCCCCCCTACCAACTTACCCCGAATAGGCACTCCTATATTGCCGGGTTTCTGAATCTCTGTAAGTCCCGAGGGGCACTCCCAGCCTGGAGTTATTTTTTCAAAGCTTCAATCTCTGTCGGGGGGCCATGCGAATTCCGAGGGGTTCGCGAACCTGCAACAACTTGCCCCATGGAGGCTCTTCGATGACGTGCCCTCATCTCACAAGGGCTGGAGGGATCGCTTTTGCTACATCAGGATGGCGGAGAACCCATTCCCGAGGGAGCTGAGGAATTACTTCCGGAGGCACACAAAGCCGGAGGGTTGCGCGGCTCTTGAGAAGGAGGGGAAAAAGATATCTGCTATCCCGACGGGGCGGGATAAGCATGTGACGGTCAACGAGATGACCCTGGAGGATGTGATCGGGCTAAACTTGCAATTGTACAAGTGCCAATATAGTAATAAATTCCGGTAAAATACCGGGTCGAATCCACAAGGAAACGTTGTTTAATTCAAGTCCGAGAGTAGATAACGTTAAATGAAGAGTTGAATAAAGTGCAGGGATTTTGATTTGTGTTTTATATTTTTGGTTTTTTCACTTTTTGTTCAACAAGATAATCGTTAACTAACTTTGAGTTCAAGATAAATGATAACAACAACTAAGGCTTCGGGAATCACTTAAATGCTTAAATAGGGTTGAATATTAGTTCTTTGCCAATAATTATGAATACGATGTCGCTAATATATTCTCAACTCCGGTTAAGGCAGCGAGAGCGTGGTTTTCGTTACGTGTAAGTCCCGTTACGGCTTACATTCATCTACCGAAAACCCCGTTGAATATCAAGACATCACACCCGTATCATATAAGACCGGATATATTTCTATTCTCGGTACTATATATGTTTATCCTTTAGTGTTCATAGTTTAGACTTCAACGTTAATTGCAAGTATAAACTAAATTTAACATACTTCTATGTTGTACACCATAGTCATAAACAATCAATATATAAAGGATAAATCACAATTTATTGGTTTAGAACTTTTATCAAACACCTAGTGGGCATAGAAGTTCATCCCTAGCCTTAGCTAAGAAATTAGACTCTAATGCTCATATTAATCACAATACAATAATAAATGTAATGGAACATGAAATTACAAAGGAAATAATACCTAAACACCAATGATTTCGGAGGATGAACTTCCCTCCTCAAGAACTTGAAGAAAATACCAAGAACAAAAATATAAAAGCTAAGAATTAATCTATGGAATGGAATGTGTTTGTATGATGAATTGAGGGCTTTATATAGGCTAAAGAATGACATCTTTTAGTCTATTCAAACCCAACAATCAGGTGTGGAGCAATATTTGATCAAGAAATGAGGAAGATGACCTTTTCCCATCAAAAATCCTCTTGCACGTTGGCCTGTTTTGTGCAGAAATCGCCCCAACCGGCCCCGGTTGTGTCCCGACCGGCCCCGGTTCAAACAATGCTCAATTATGGTCGAAAAATAACACCTGACCGGCGCCAGTTGTGGATGACCGGCGCCGGTTGCTGCGCCAAAAAGTGTACTCCTTTCTCTTTCCCTTTTATGGATCAAAAAGTGTTGGTTTTTGTACCGGGATTTTGGGGATGTTCCTCTACGAATTTGGACATAATTCCTTCACCAAAGTTGTAGAAAATGAAGTCTTCTATCCAATAAAACTTGAATGACGTGATTTTATTCATCCCATCAACAGATATGGATAAAACACGGAGAGGTATGCATCCTGAAATCCCACCAGCAACATCTGAATTTATCGGTTGATTGAGTCTTGTTCCTTTCATATCCTGGCCATGACGTCTTCATAACATTTGTACCTTATTGAGTTAACATTCACATGAAATTCGAATCGAGTGATTTCGAGTTCTATACAATAAGATATACTCGAATTATGGGCAGAACATCATCCTCTTGGTCCAAAAAGCTCTTCATCGCAATGGTTTATGTTCTAACTCTCATTCTCAAGATATTTTCCCAATTTCTCTTCTTTTCTTCAACAAATGATTATAAATACTTATTCTAAACACAAGTAAATATAACGGCTATCAGGATGATCTATATCTCCTCGGCTTTCGGCGCTACCGCTTCTTGGGGGAAACGGGCGAGATGTACCCCCTTATTGACAAAGCCTTCGAGGGAACATGAGGTAGCTACTGAGGGCCTTAATGTTTTGTACTTGGGAATTTCTTTGCACTTTAATATTTGTTGACGCCTTTGACCCTTCGGCCTAACCCGCCCTCGTTCTTTTGCAGGAACTAGCATGGACCCAAACGCCCTATTTGCTTTGAAGAAGAAAAAGGGGAAGGCCCAGGCGAAAAAGAAGGAACCTTCGGGCCAGCAGCCCGTTGACGCCTTCTTCCCGAAAGATGTGATGGACCCTTCTGCAGCTGTCGCGGCCGCTGGAGTGACCGGGGGTTCTCAGGCCGATGCGGCCATGAAGAAAAAGAATGCCGGGAAGGGGACGAGCCCTCCGGCTAAAAAGCAGAAGAAGGAGGGGGATGTCCCCCTGGTGATTATCGAGGAGCAGTCCTCTTCGGAGCCTCCAGCCAAGACTATGCTGACGCCCCCTCCGGCCTCCCTTTGGAGAATGTCCCTCGAGAGACCTTACAGCTCTCCCTCGTCAGGGGGACCACCGTGATGCATGGCACCGTTGAGCCGAAGGCATTCCTCCTCGGCATGACTTCGGAATTGGATAGGGCGGCCCTCGGTAAGTATGACGATGCCGCCCTCGAGAACAAGATCCTACGGTCCTCCCTGACTGTAAGCTCGTTTCCTTCTTCTTCTTTTATCCACTTAGCACCTTTTGAATGACAATCTAACTTGTTCGCTTGTTGTTCGCAGACTTGCATAGCTCTCGGGGAACAGGCCCGGAGGCTTGAGGAGTGGCACCTCCAGAAGGTCCAACAGGAGGAGTCCCTGAAGAAGCTCATTCGCGAGAAGGATGCTGCCCTTCGGGAGATGTGCAGGCTGGAGGAGGCCCTCCGCCAGGCTTCCGAGAGTGCAGAGCAGAGGGTGAAATCTGCAGTGGAGGAGGCTAAGGCCGAATCTGAGAGGATTGCAGCCGAGCCTGCGAAGGAAGCTGCCGAGGAGGCCGAGAGGGCGAAGGTCGAAGCGGTGGCTGCTGCTGAGAAGTCTACAGTTGAGAACTTCGTTGCCGGGGGCTGGACCGCTGAGGGGAGGAAGGACTGGGTGTCCTCGGTGGTAGAAAAAGGCGTCGATTCTTGGGTCGAAGGCCCCAGGAAGATGTGGCTAGCCGAGAAGGGCGATTCCTTCTTCAGGGAGGCGAATTCTTCACCCAGCATCTGATCTACCGGAGGCTCGCCAGGCACTTCGGCATTCCCCTTGAACAATTCGACCCGGCGGTGTACGACCTTCCCCCGTTGCAGCCTGATGTGAGAGTCCCCCTCCCCCCGGGCGAAGAGAGGCCTGTGATTGATGACTCTGTGATGATGGGGGGAGATGATGATGAGGCCGTCGGGGAAGAGGTCACCTCCAAAGTTGCCGAGGGAGAAACCGCCGAATGATCTTATATTTGTAATTTTTTGAACAATTTGCTGTAATGACAATCTGTACCTCTCGGCGTCGGCCTGTCTGTACCAAACATTTACATCATTCTTGTTCTCTTTTATGGATGACGCCTTCGGGCTTTTGTATATTATTTGCTTTCATCTTTGAATGTATGCATTTGTCTTTTCTTTGTGAAATGAATGTCTTCTAATCTGCCTTGTGAATGAATGCCCTCATACTTCGATGTTTAGGTTGTCAGTCGTTTTAGGACTTAGGAAAAATTTCTAAGTGTTGTTTTTTTCATCAAACCTTCGATTGTGTGGCCCCTCTGGCTGCATGGATATTTCACCGAGGGCCAAATATTTAGGACTTAGAAAGTTTTTCTAAGTGTAGTTCTTCTCCCAAGCCTTCGGTTGTGTGGCCCCTCTGGCTGCATGGAGATTTGATCGAGGGCCAAATATTTAGGACTTAGAAATTTTTTCTGAGTGTTGCTTTTTCATCAAACCCCGGGCTGTGTGGCCCCTCAGGCTGCATGGAGATTTGACCGAGGACCAAATATTTAGGACTTAGAAAATTTATCTAAGTGTTGCTTGTCACTTGGCCTTTGGTATACGCCTTCCCTTAGTTGCATTGAATGGCTTGGCCTTCGTTGCATGATGGGTTGGCTGAGGGCCGACCATTTAGGACTTAGGTTTTTTGCCATAATTCATGATTTGCCCCTTGGTGAAGGATGATGGTCCCGGAGGCGCCTAACTTTGTAGACTTAGAATAATTTCCCTTGGCTTGTAAGACTGGCCTCCAGTAATGTGTAGTAGATGCCTTTGCTAATAGCAGCCTTCAGTGTTGGTGATGTCGAAGGCAGCCAGAAAGTGGGCTTAGACGTTCCTTGATGGTATTCGTTTAATAGTAGCCTTCGGGGATTAGTAGTTTACAGGTACCGCGGGTGTTCCCATGGGGGGCCCTCGGTATGATCTGTATTGTATTGTGATGCCGAAGGGCTTCTTGTTGTGATTTGTTGAAGTTCTGTACTCATTCATTTCTCGCTGAGTCTACTCCCCTTCACCCCTTTTTTTGGTAGTGAAGGGAAGGCTTCAAGAAAATTAGTTTCTTGGTAAGGCTTGGCCTATCGGGAGGTAACAACATACACCATTAGCCCCCCTTGGGTTAACCTTCCGAGTTCGGAAGGGATCGAGGGTCATTTCCTGGGTATGAGACCTAGTCTGTAGCCTGCCTCCCCTTGGGGGATGGCACGGAAAGTGCCTCAGTTTTGAAAGTCGTTCCCTGGGCACGAGACATAGTCCGTGGCCTGCCGTACCCTTGGGGTAATGGCGCGGGAAGCTTTTCGTTTTTGAAAGTCGAATCTTGGGCATATTAGTTGCCTGCCATACCCTTGGGGTTGTGGCGCGGAAAGCGTTTCGTTTTTGAAAGTCGAATCCTAGGCATATTAGTTGCCTACCATACCCTTGGGGTAATGGAGCGGAAAGCGTTTCAAGGAAGGGTTTTCATCTGCACACTGGTTGCAAATGGCCGAGGGCACTACGTGCCGCCGGCACCGATAGGTGGCGCCTTCGGTATGAATGCGTCCTCGAGGGGTACGGCTTTAGAAACAATACTTGGTGTTTGTTTCTGCTCCCGGTACTTGGTACTGAGGGGTCTTCAAAAGGAAACACTTGGTGTTTTAGCTCCCAGTACTTGGTACTGAGGGGTCTTCTTAAAAACACTTGGTGTTTGCCTTATTCGTCGTAGGCACTTGGTGCCGAGGGGTCTTGTCATAAAGCCTTGGGCCATGAGTCTGCATGAGGGCTTGGCCGCTCATATGTGTCCTGTTTCTCGTTCTTGGTGTCTTCAACATGTCTTCAAATTTGAAGGCCTTGGGCCATAGAATAATACATTCATTAGTTACGCGGGCTTGGCCGCTTTAACATTATTGATAAAATCTAACTAAATGGTGTACATTCCAATGTCGGGGGACCTTGGTCCCGTTAGGGCGTTTGAGCTTGTAAGTTCCCGGTTTGATGACGGCTGCAACGATGTATGGGCCCTCAAATTTGGGCGCCATTTTATCGCCCTCAGTTTGCTGGCTTGCTTCCCTCCGTCGTAGGACATAATCCCCCACTTGGAATTCTCGAGAGCGGACTTTGGCATCGATGTAGCTTTTGATTTGCCTTCGGTAGTTTTCCGCTCGTATGAAGGCTTGCTCTCGACGTTCTGAGATAAGGTGAAGGTTGAGGGCCATGTTGGCGTCGTTGACTTCGGGATCATATTGGGCTACCCTTCGAGTAGGAAGGGTCACTTCAGTGGGAGCTTTAGCTTCAAATCCATAGCACAGGGAGAAGGGTGTTTCATCTGTTGCTCGTCGAGGGGTGGTGCGGTAAGCCCATAGGATATTGTGGAGTTCTTCTACCCAGCCTCCCCCTTCAGCCTCCAGCTTCTTTTTGAGGCCCTAAAGTAATGTCCGGTTGGCATTTTCCACTTGACCGTTGCCTTGGGGGTAGACAACGGATGAGAAGGTGTGCTTGATGCCCCATGCTTCTAGGAGGGCACAGAAGGGGGTTGCCTCAAATTGGGTCCCATTGTCGGAGATGATTTGTTGGGGGACACCAAACCTTGTGAGAATGTTCTTTAGGACAAAGTGGCAACACCTGGCCTCAGTAATGCTGGCGAGGGGCTCAGCCTCCACCCACTTGGTGAAGTAGTCAATGGCAACGATGATGTACCTGTTGTTGGAGGTACCCCTCAGCAGAGGGCCCACAAGGTCTATGCCCCATCTAGCGAAGGGTATAGATGTGCCGATGGGGGCATAGTTGACAGCTGGCCTGCCGGGGGATTTCTGGAAGTGTTGACATGCGGTACACCTTCGGGCGAGATCCACACAATCTCGGGCCATCGTAGGCCAGAAGTAGTCCTGGATTATGAGCCTTCGGGACATGGAGAAGGGTCCCTGATGAGCCGAACAAGTGCCACTGTGCACTTCCTCCATTGCCACTTCAGCTTCATCTTGATGAAGGCATCGAAGCAGAGTGCCGTTGTAAGATCGTTTGTAGAGCCTTCCGCCTTCGATGGTGTAACTGGGTGCCCTCAGCTTCATTAACTTGGCGCGGGACTCATCCTCCGGCAGTTGCCCGGTGGTGATGAAGGCGATGATGTCTGAGATCCAGTCCCCTTGCCTTTGCTGAATTTGCATGACGGGGCTGGCGTGTATGCTTGAGAGGCTGAGCTCTTCTATCCTTGCAATTTTGGAGAGGTGCTCGGGAGATTCATCCAAGAGTTTTGATAGAATATGGGCCTCAGAATTTTGAGCCCTCGGTATTTGGGTGAGAGAGTGTGCCTCAAATACCTCGAGCAATTCTTTAGCCGCCCCCTTCTATTGTTTCATCCTCCCTTCCTTGGCCTCATACTCCCGGAGATTTGGCCCACGACAAGCTTGGAGTCACACTTGACATGGATCATCAGGGCCTTCATATTTGCTGCCAGACGAAGGCCACAGAGGAGGGCCTCATATTCTGCTTCGTTGTTGGAGACTTTGAAGGAGAAGCGGATGGCATAGTAGGCCCGGAAGCCTTCGGGAGCAATGAGAACTACTCCTCCTCCGCATGCTTTGGTGGCTGAGGAGCCATCGGTATAAAGGTTCCACCATTCGTCCGAAGGTGCTGAGGGCTCCTCATCCCCCACTGATCTGGCCGTGCACTCCGTCACGAAGTCTGCCAGGGTTTGGCCCTTTATGGCAGGCCTCGGACGGATGTCGATGTTGTATTGGCTGAGGAAGATAGCTCATTTTACCATGTGGGAGGAGCTGGTGGGACTCCTCATCAAGGCGCCGAGGGGTTGATGCGTGAGGACCTGGACCGGCTAGGCCTGAAAGTAATGGCCAAGCTTCTTCACAGTCCAAACAATAGCCAGCACTGTTTTCTCCACAGGGGAATACCGGAGTTCCGCTTCCCTGAGGGTCTTGTTAACATAGAAGATGGCATGTTGGACACCATCTTCTTCCCGGATGAGTGCTGAGCTGATGGCTGTCGGGCTAACACCAAGGTAAAGGTACAGGGTTTCCCCTACCTTGGGTTTGGAGAGCACAGGGGATGAAGATAAATACTGCTTTAGTTCGTTGAAGGCCTCCTGGCATTTTAAAGTCCATTGGAATCCGGCGGTGTTCCTCATGATCTGGAAGAAGGGTAGAGACTTCTTCGCCGATTTGGATAGGAAGCGGTTGAGGGTTGCCAGGTGGCCCGTCAACCGTTGGACCTCCTTCACGTTACGTGGGGGCTCCATGTTGATGATGGCCTGGATTTTCTCGGGGTTGGCCTCGATACCCCTTCGGCTCACCATGTAGCCTAAGAATTTGCATCCTTGTACGCCAAAGGTGCATTTCTTCGGGTTTAGCCCAAGGTTGAACTTTTGCATGATGGCGAAGATCTCCCGGAGGTCGTCAGCATGGCTTGATGACCGTTTGCTTTTGACAATCATGTCATCAACGTAGGCCTCCATGGTGCGCCCTAGGACGGCCTGAAAGACTCTGGCCACCATCCGGGTGTAAGTGGCGTCTGAGTTCTTTAAGCCGAAGGCCATCACAAGGTAGCAGAATATGCCCTCGGGAGTCATGAAAGCTGTTTTTTCGGCGTCTTCCTCGTGCATGAAAATTTGGTGAAACCCTCAGAAGGCATCGAGGAAGGACATGATCTCGCACCCCGCGGTCTCATCCACCAGTTGATCAATATTAGGCAGGGGGAAGGGGTCCATGGGGAAAAATCAGTGTAGTCTACGCACATGCGGAAGGTGGGTGGCTTTTGTGCGAGGACTATGTTAGCCCGCCTTGAGGGGTATTTCACCTCCTTGATGTGCTTGATGGACAGGAGCATGGCGATCTCCTTCTTCACAAAATCCCTTCTCTCGGCCGAGAAGGGTCTTCTTCGTTGTTGTACAGGTTTGACCGAAGGGTCCACCGAGAGGTGGTGGGTGATGACCCCTCGGCTGATTCCGGGCATATCCTTCGGCCCCCATGCAAAAACAATGGAGTAGGTGCGGAGTGCTTCAGTTATGCCGGTCTTAAGGTCTTCGGGGAGCCTGGCTCCAATATTCACAACCCTCTCCGGCTTGGCCGAATCGAGTGCGAAATCTTCTACTTCCTCGGCGGGCTCAGCCCTCGGCCTTTTCTCTTCCTCCTCCACGGTTCTGGTGATGGTGTCAATACGGAACTCGGTCTTACTAACCATCTTTGTCACTTGAAAGTAGCAAGCGAGGGCAAGTTTTTGATTCCCCCTTGAGTACCCGATGCCTCCTTCAACGGGGAACTTGAGGCACAGATGCCTCATGGAGATGATGGCCTCGAGGTCTTCGAGGGCTGGTCTGCCGAGGATGATGTTGTGGGCGCAGTCGATGTTGACGACGACGAACTCTACTTCGAACTTGGCTCTAGGGAGTCCGTCGCCGAATAGTACCGGGAGGGTAATGACTCCCTCGGAATCAATGGTGTCTCCGGTGAAGCCGGTGAGAGGGGTTTTAATGGGCCGAAGGGACCCCCTCTCTAGATGCAGCTCTCTGAATGTGCTGAGGTACATTACATTGACGGAGCTACCTGTGTCAATGTAAGTTCGGTGGATGATGGTGTCATTGATCTCCGTACGGATGACGAGGGCATCCTTGTGTGGAGAGGAATCCGGGGGGAGATCAGCGTTGGTGAAGGTGATGGGTTCCTCCCTCAGCCGCTTTACCGGGGGCACATGAGTGACTTCCCACACGTATAGCGATTGAGCCCACTTCTTCCGCTGGCTGGTGGAGTCCCCTCCTGTGTTGCCTCTAGTGATCATATGGATGTGACGCTTTTTCTCTTGGTACTGGTTGTACTCCTCCTCCTCATCGAGATTCCCAATCTCCCTTTTCTTACCCTTCGGGTCGCCAAGGGGGATGGTGTTTGGGTTGACCCAAGCGTTTGCTTTCTTAGGGGGCCCTGGTAATGAGGGGTCCCCTGAGGCGGAGGGGCCTTGATGAATTGGGACAGGTGGCCTGCCTGTATCAATCTTTCAATGGCCGTCTTCAGCTGATGGCAGTCGTTGGTGTTGTGTCCTTGGTTGCGGTGGAACCGACAATAAGAATAATTGGAGTTGATGGCGTATACCTCCAGGGGTGCGCGAGAGTCGCGCTCCACAAGGACCCTCTCCTCGGTGAAGTCTAGGATGACACTGACGGGGTGCGTCAAGGGAGTCCGAGGGTGTTCCAAAAGAATGGGTTGGGCCCAAGCCTTCGGGTTTCCCTTGTAACCTCCCCTGGGCTTGGCTTGGCCATGTCGGGGCGGTCACTAGGGGGCGCCAAAACCTTGGGTTGATTATGGGGAGCCCCCGGCCCCCGGTTACCCTTGTCATCTGGCCGAGGGCGTTGCTGATCGGGGTTGTGATGGCACTTTTCCACCTCCTCAGCCTCGGCGTACCGGTCCCCCCGCTGCAGGGCCCTTATGTAATCGCGGGAGGGTTCGATGATGAGGCTTCTTGAAAAGTTCCCGGGGCGAAGGACTGTTTGGAGGAGGGCCATGAGGGTCCCATCGTCAACGCCATCAACTTTATCAGCCTCCGTCCTCCAACGTTCCAAGAAGTCCCGAAAGGTCTCCTCCTTCCTTTGTCTTACTGTCAGCAAGTGGGAGAAATGTTTTCTTGACCGACGTCTTCTTGCAAATTGCGTTAGGAAGCGTTGGGCGAGTTCTTGCCATGAATCGATGCATCCTTCGGGCAGTCGGTTGAACCATTCGTACGCTGGTCCCTCCAAGGTGGAGAGGAACCAACGGCACAAATATTCATTCGATACCCCCACCATCATCATGCAGTTTTGGTAGCGGCTGTAATGTTCCTGAGGGTCCGTCTTTCCTTCATAGGGAATGATGGGCTGCCCCCGGTATTTTTCCGGAATTTGGGCCGCCAATACCCTTGGGGTAAATGGCGTCCTAGTCCGGAGTTGGATGACGGGTTCCCCGGAGCCTTCGACTATTTTCTTCTGCATTTCCTCCATTTTGGCCAGCATGGCCTCATATTTCGGATGTGCATGAGGGGTAGCGACGGTGGTATACGCTCGATGAGCCTCCATCCCTAATGGATAGTCTACCCGGGGGTATATATCCGAAGGGTTATTACGGGGAATAACTTAGAGAGAAGTCAGAGCGAGTAAGCAAAAGTAGAGAGAGAAAATGTATTATAAATGCGGAGTGTTTTCAGCGTGTTGTGACTTGGTTACAAATGGGGAAAAGGGGTGCTATTTATAGCAGCAATAAATGCCGGACAGGGACACGTGTCAAGCGCTCATTGGCCGAGGGGTCACCTCAACTGGTTGGCGCTGGCAACCGCATGTGGCCGCATTTAATGCGGCTGTTGGATGGGACGTCTGTGCAGGGTACGGTGATCTGCACGCATGTGAGGCGGATATCTTGTCGAGTGAGATGCCTTCGGCTATAGAGCAGTAGCCGAGGGCTCTTCCTCCCGATGGCACCCCTGGTGCCGAGGGCTCACAGTGCCGAGGGCTGCTGTTTTCGCCGTTTTCTCCCAGTTTCTTAGTTTGCTTGAGAAACCCATTCTGTGAGAATTTGGAGCCTTCGGCCAGGGGGCCGAAGGCACCCCTGGCGCGTAGCGCGGGCTGCTTGGTACTCTGGGCGCTGTGATTTGGGCCTGTTGGGCCTTTTGGGCCTGTTGGGCCTTCGCTGGAGTAGTAGGAGTCTGTGGGCCGGGGGTTCCCGGGCCATATACTCCATCAGGAGTCCCTCACTCCTTTTTCCGAAAGGTACTTGAGAGAAAAGGAGTAACTTGTGCTTGCCCTTTGATGTTGTCCCGTCGTGATTCCTGAAGTTGGTGAGGATTTGTTGCTTATATCCCTGCCGAAGGCAGTCCCTCAGTTACCCACATGTCGGGACTTGAGGGCTTGCTTTGTTGTTTGTTGGAATTTCACAGATTTTGTAATTTAATGATTTTCCCGAAGGGGTCCTCCAGTCCCCCACTCCTTGAGGCACTTGTAAAGTGGTGAAAAGGAGTAAAGTAGTTATGTTGCTGTTGCGGGCCGAAGGCTGACGCTTTTCGTTTCATTTTGGGGGGATGCCTCGTTAAAAACCTCATTAGGAAAAACCCTTTGGGAAAAAATCCTAATGAGGGAAAAAGAGTGCACCGAATTCCCCCAATGATGAATCGAAAATATCAAACCTTGGTAAAAAATGGAGAATGACGGGAATCCCGAAGGCTCTCTCCTCTGAGGGCTCCTGTGTTGATTAGCCGGAGGCTTGCTGTTGATGTCCTGGTGGCGCCGAAGGGGAGCCCCTCAATCCAGGGATCGAGGGCCTGCCAGATGAGGGCAGCAGTGAAGCTGTTACCGGGGGGTCCACTGTTTGTTGATGAGTTGGTGATGAAGATACCCGAGGGCTCCCATTACCTGTGTGCCTTGGGCCATCCGTCAATGAGGCACTCCCCGGGGGCTACCCGGTTTTGCAGTGCTGAGGGGGAAACCCCGAGGGGTGCCCTGATATGAAGCCCTGAGTTTCTGAGGGAGTGGTCCCGAAGGCGTCTGTTATGTGCTGTGTGGGGCACAACCCGGGGGCACTTCTGGGTGAGTGCACCCGGAGGCTATCCTTGATGGAGTGGAGTGAAGTAGAAAACCCGGGGGCTTCCAGAATATAGCCGTTGGAAATATAGCCGTTGGAATATGTAACGACAGGATATAGCCGTTGGGGGGTGGCACACGTGGCATGTGATGGCTGGCTTTCCGTGGGCGGCATCACGGGCTGGGTGAAGATGCGGCGTGTAATGATGGCGTCCACCCGGAGGCCCGGTTTTCGGGCCCAAGCCCGGACTCTGGGGTCTATAAAGACCCCGGAGCCAGAGCCATTCCTTCCTTACGCGTTCAAAAATCCTTAGCGAAGCTCTGCCAAAAATTCTAGAGAGAGAAACTCGAGCCCTCGGTCACAACACTTTCAGAGGTTAGTTCTCCCTTCGCTCCTCAACACTTTTTGCAAGTTCCACCCTCTGGCCTTAGTTTAGGGTTAGGGTTCCGTAGAAATCCTTCAAAACTTTAGGCACATTTTTTGGCAGAGAATGTCGTCCGAGAGTGATTCCCAGAATATATCGAGGGAGCCCTCGGTTGAGGATGAAGTTGCTTCCGATGTCGAGTCAAGCAGCAGTGTGCCCTCGGTTGCCGATGACGAAGCCGTGGCCTTGGAGTTGCAGAAGGCCCTGGCTGCTGAGGTTGAAGCCGAGGGCTTCGAACAGGAGTGCGAAGATGAAAATCTAGCTCTCGCGTGTCAGGTGGCGGAGGACGAAGCCCAAAAGGAGGCGATGATGGTTACTGTCGCTGTGCCACCCCCTCGGACTGACTGTGGTGAGCCTAGCACCTCCAGGCCGTTGGACCCGACGCCTCTGAGGATAGCCCCCGGTAAAAAGAAGACAAAGTCGCAGAGGGCTGCCCCCAAGAAGAAGAGTGTGGCCGCTGGTGCCGGGGGGCCTGTTGAAATGCCAGAGGGGTATACCTGGCTAAACACCGAGGCCCTCGATATTAAGTCGAAGGCGGACAGGGCTGACTTGTACGTCACGCAGCTGCACGTTGGGCCCTCGGCCGTAGTGGTGGAGCCAAGCGTCGATGATCTGCTGTCCAGGCCTCCGGAGGGATGCATTGCCGTCCACATCCTGTCAGTGTCCATGGGCCTCCGGTTCCCCCTGCATCCATTCCTCTGGGAGTACCTCCGGTTTGTTGGACTCATCCCCTGCCAACTTACCCCCAATAGCCATTCATACATTGCTGGCTTTCTGCACCTATGCCGGACGAGGGGTGTTACCCCAAGCTTGGACCTCTTCTTTCAAAGCTTCAACTTGTGCCGGGGGGGGCACGCGAATGCCGAGGGCTTCGCCAATTTACAGCAGGTAGCAAAGTTCAAGCTGTTTACCGAGGCGCCCTCGTCCAATAAGGGCTGGAAAGACAGATGGTGCTACGTTCGGCTGGCCGAGAATCCCTTCCCGAAGGAGCTACGGGGCCGCTTTCGGCGCCACGAGAGGGTGGGGAGTGCTGCCCTAGAGAAGGATGGCCTGAAACTCGCCAAGATCCCGGAGGGCAAGACGAAGGTCGTGACGATCAAAGAATGCACCTTTGAGGAAGACTTGCATGCCCTCGGGTTCCGACGGTACCGGTTCATCGGGGAAGTAGATGAGAAGTACCCTGTCTTCACCGAGGCCTTCGGGGGAGCAGGAGGTAGGCTACGAGGGCCCCTAGTATCCTACTTAGGCATTTTCATTCTGCATCCCGATAGTTGATTTTGGTATGAACCCTTCGGGTTAACATTCCCTTTGCTCTGTTTTGCAGGTATGGAGGCTCTCTTTGCAATGAAGAAGAAGAAGGAGAGGGCGCAAGCCCAGAAGATGGAGAAGACGGAGCCCTCGGGTCAAAAGCCCATTAATGAGGTTTTCCCGAAGGAGACCGCAGAGCCTTCAGCTGCTGATGCTCCCGTTACTGCGGCCGGGGGGCCGAAGGCTGATGTGGCAGCCAAGAAGAAGAAGGGGGCAAGGGGGTGGAGCCCCCGATCAAGAAGCAGAAGGTTGCCGGGGACGCCGTTGAGAAGGCGGCCCCCCCTCATAATACTCGATGATCAGCCCTCCGCTGACCCCCCGGCAAGTGATGCTCCGATGGCTCAGACAGACCTTCCCCCGGGGAAGATGCCTCGGGAGATTATTCGGCTCTCCCTTGCTCCGGGGGCATCCGTATTGCACGGTTCAGCCGAGCCGTTGTCTTTCCTGAGGGGGATTACCTCGATGATGGACAAAGAAGCCCTCTCCACCTACAACGATGACGCCCTCGAAGCCAGGGCCCTTCGATCAGTTCTGACTGTGAGTGTTTCTGCTTTGTCTTGATCTCAATATTTTATCATAATCCCACTGCCCGTCTGAACCCTCTGTCCGTTGTTCAACAGGCATGCATAACCTTCGGTGAGCAGGCCCGAAGGCGAGAGGAGTGGTGCCGTCATAAGACCGAGCTAGAGAGGTCCGTGGAGGAGCTGATTCGCGACAAGGACGCTGCCCTTCGGGAGGTGTGCAAGTTGGAGGATGCTCTTCGGCAAGCGGAGCTGCGGCTGAAGGAGGCCAGAGAAGACGGGAAGGCCGAGGGCAGGGCTGAAGCCGAGAGGGTTGCGGCCGAGGAGAGGAAACAAGCTGCCGAGGACGCCGAGAAGGCCAAAGCTGAAGCCGCCGCAAAAGCCCGGGAAGAGGCCATTGCTGGGTTCACCTCCGAGGGCTGGAAAGCTGAGGGCCAGAGCGAATGGGTGGCCTCTGTGGTGAAGGCCTCGATTGAGGAGTGGGTGAGGGGCCCCGGGCTGGACTGGATGAATGAGAGGGGCGATACCTACTATCAAGCTGGCGAGTTCTTCACCCAGCACCTGGTTTACCGGAGGCTCGCCCGGCATTTTGGCACCTCCCTGGACGAGTTCAACCCCTCGGTGTACGGCCTCCCCCCGTTGCAACCGGATGTGCGGGTCCCCCTCCCCGAGGGAGAAGAGCGCCCGGTGATTCATGATTCCATGATGATGGGCGTCGATGATGATGCCGAGGACGCCACCGGGACGGATGTTACCTCGAAGCCATCGGGGGAGGGCCCCGGGAATGATGTAGTTGATGTGTAATATGCTTTTAGAAATCTCTGAACATATTTTGTAATGAATAACTTTGATCCTTCGGCTTCGGCCTGTTTGTAACTTCACACTTACCCTTGTTTTTGATGAAATGCATGCTGCCTCCGGGCTTTTCATATTCGAATGCGCCTTATGTTTTGAATGTATGCCTTCTCCTTTGAATGTATGCCTTCGGTATTTTTGAATGTATGTCTAGGACTTAGAATATTTTTCGATTGTAGCTTGCCCCTGGAAGCCTTCGGTAGTTGGGCCCCCTCTGCTGGATATGCCACCGAGGGTTTAGCAGCAATTAGGACTTATAAACTTTTTCTAAGTGTAGCACGCCATAGGGCCTTCGGGTGTTTGCAGTACCCAAATCCTAGGACTTAGAAAAATTTCTAAGTGTAGATTTCCCCTTGAGAGCCTTCGGGATATGGCATCCCTTCCTGAAGTGTGAATGTTGGACCGAGGGCCCAACGCACAGGACTTAGAGACTTTTTGCAAGTGTAGTATGTCATGTAACCTTCGGGTACTGTGGAGCCCCATCTGAAACATTGAATAGGCCGGGGGCTAATTCTTTAGGACTTAGGAAATTTTCTTGAGTGTTGATTCTTTGTGTACTGTAGCTCTCGATTGATAGGCAGCCCTCGGCAATTAGGTCCCTTGAGAGGAGGGTGAAATATGTAGGACTTAGAAAAACTTCTAAGTGTAGAGTTTCCCTTGGGAGCCTTCGGGAGATGGCATCCCTTCATGATGCATGAGTAGTTGACCGGGGGGGAAAATACGCAGGACTCAGAAAATCTTCTAAGTGTAGAGTTTCCCTTGGGAGCCTTCGGGAGATGGCATCCCTTCATGATGTATGAGTAGGTGACCGGGGAAAAACATGTAGGACTTAGAAAATATTCTAAGTGTGGATTTTCCCTTGGGAGCCTTCGGGAGATGGCATCCCTCCTTGATGTATGAGTAGTTGACCGGGGTGCCTTCGGGTGATTGGTGCCCTCTGATTCCACATCACTTTGCGAGATGCCCGGGGGCTACTCATTTAGGACAGAATACCCCCCTTTTTTTAAGTGTTGTTGTATTGCATGGCCTTCGGCCACCATATTCCCTTGGCTGTAATATTGATTGGGCCGGGGCCCCAATCTTTAGGACTTAGAATTTTTTCAAGTGCTGCTTCCCTGTGTAGCCTTCGGGTGCCCGGGGGCTGCTCCTTCAGGACTTAGAATTTTTCTAAGCATAAATTGATGTTGAATCTGTTGTTGTGAAGAAAGCCAATGAGGAGTGTGTGCCCTCGGCATACACTTTAAAAGTTGTAGAATTTGACCCTTGTCATGGGGAAAGGGCCCTCGGTATTTGTGCATAACAGATGCCTTCGGTGTTTGTTTGAAGTACCGTTTGGTGGACCTTGGATAGTCCAGTCCCTTTGTATTGTTGAAGCCTTCGGTGTTTTTGTGACCGGAGGTGACCAGGTAGTGGACTTAGCCGTTTCCTGATGATATTTCTTTGAGTAGTATTCTTCGGGAAATAGGAGTCTTCAATTACCGGAGGTGTTCCCGTGGGGAGCCCTCGGCATGTTGTGATATTGTTGGAGTGTACTCTTTGATTTCTCGCTGAGTCTACTCCCCTTCACCCCCTCTTTTTTTTTTTTTGGTTGGTGGTGAAAGGAAGGCATCAAGAAACTTGGTTTCTTGGTAAGGCTGGGCCTATTAGGAGACCATCAGAATACACCAATGGCTCTCCTCCCTCGGGTTAACCTTCCGAGTGCCGAGGGGATCGAGGGACGTTTCCTGGGCACAAGATATGGTGGTCCGTAACCTGCCTCCCCTTGGGGGATGGCGCGGAAAGCGCCTCATTTTTGAAAGTCGTCCCCTCGGCGCTAGACTTAGTCTGTGGCCTGCCACACCCTTGGGGTGGTGGCGCGGGGAGCGTTTCGGTTTGGAAGTCGAATCCTGGGCATTTGTCATACCTGCCATACCCTGGGGGTAATGACGCGGATAGCGTTCCGTTTTTGAAAGTCGAATCCTGGGCATTTCTCATGCCTGTCATACCCTGGGGGTAGTGACGCGGAAATCGTTTCAAGGAAGGGTTTTCATTTGCACACTAGTTGCAAATGGCCGGGGGCACTACGTGCCGCCGGCACCGATGGTGGCGCCTTCGGTATATGCGTCCTCGTGGGGTACGGCTTTTAGAAACAACACTTGGTGTTAGTTTCGATGTGTAGCCCCCGGTACTTGGTACCGAGGGGTCTTCTGTAAGAACACTTGGTGTTCTCCTTTGTTGTAGTTGATGTAGGTGTCTACCCTCGGTACTTGGTACCGAAGGGTCTTCAAATGAAACACTTGGTGTTTCCCAATAGATGTTTGGAAGCTGTTAGGAGAGCATATCCCTGGCACTGGGTGCCGAGGGGTCTTCTTTAAAACACTTGTTTTTTTTTCTTCTTCGTTTCGATGTTCGGTGATGGAGGTGTACCCTCGGCACTGGGTGCCGAAGGGTCTTTTTTGAAACACTTGGTGTTTTTTCTTTGTTTTGATGTTTGATGATGGAGGTGTACCCTCGGCACTGGGTGCCGAGGGGTCTTCTGTAGGAACACTTGGTGTTCTCATCTTTTCTTTTTCGATGTTGAAGGTGGGGATGTACCCTCGGCACTGGGTGCCGAAGGGAAATGAAATACATGGTGTTCCTTGTTGTTGGTGATAGGAGTTCCCTCCCTCGGTACTTGGTACCGAGGGGTCTTGACTGAAAATACGTGGTGTTTTCACTGTTCGTTGTAGGTGTTGATGGTGTCCGCCCTCGGCACTTGGTGCCGGAGGGGGTTCTTCTCGTGGTGAGGCCTGGGGCCTGTAGTCAGTATGAGGGCTTGATGTCTTGAATGTATCTTCATTCTTCGAAATTGGAGGCCTTGGGCCATAGGATAGTACATTCACTAGTTATGAGGGCTTGGCCGCTCTTACATTATTGATAAAATTTAACTAAATGGTGTACATTCCAGTGCCTAGGGACTTCTTTTCCATTGGGGCGTTTGAGCTTGTAGGTCCCGGGTTTGATGATGGCTGCTATGATGTAGGGGCCTTCGAATTTTGGTGCCATCTTTCCTCCCTCGGTTGGTTGGCTGGCTTCCCTCCTCCGGAGGACATAGTCCCCCACTTGAAATTCTCGGGTTCGAACTTTGGCGTCAATGTAGCCTTTAACTTGCCTTCGGTAGTTTTCTGCCCGGATGAAGGCCTGCTCCCGGCGTTCTGAAATGAGGTGGAGGTCGAGGGCCATGTTGCTGTCGTTGACCTCGGGGTCATACTGGATCACCCTTCGGGTAGGAAGGGTGACTTCCGTAGGAGCTTTGGCTTCAAAACCGTAGCAGAGGGAGAAGGGTGTTTCACCTGTTGCTCGCCGAGGGGTGGTGCGATAGGCCCAAAGGATGTTGTGGAGTTCTTCCACCCAGCCACCGCCCTCGGCCTCTAGCTTCTTTTTTAGGCCCTCGAGCAAGGTCCGGTTGGCATTCTCTACTTGCCCGTTGCCTTGAGGGTAGGCCACGGAGGAGAAGGTGTGTTTGATGCCCCATGCCTCCAGAAGGGCACAGAAGGGGGCTGCCTCGAATTGTGTTCCATTGTTGGAGATGATCTGCTGGGGGACGCCAAACCTGGTGAGGATGTTCTTGAGGACGAAGTGACGGCACTTCGCCTCTGTGATGCTGGCGAGGGGTTCAGCCTCCACCCATTTGGTGAAGTAGTCGACGGCCACAATGATGTACCTGTTGTTGGAGGTACCCCTCGGCAGAGGGCCCACAAGGTCTATCCCCCATCGAGAAAAAGGGACAGATGTGCTGATGGGGGCATAGTTGACCGCTAGCCTGCCGGGGGCTTTCTGGAAATGTTGACACGCGGTGCACCTCCGGGCAAGGTCAGCACAATCCCTGGCCATGGTTGGCCAGAAGTAACCCTGGAGAATGAGCCTTCGGGACATGGAGAAGGGTCCCTGGTGAGCTGAGCAAGTGCCACTGTGCACTTCCTCCATTGCGACCTCGGCTTCATCTGGATGAAGGCACCGAAGTAGCGTGCCATTGTAAGATCGTTTGTAGAGCCTCCCATCTTCGATGGTGTAGCTAGGAGCCCTCAGCTTTGCCAGTTTGGCGCGGGCCTCATTCTCGGGTAGCTGCCCTGTGGAGATGAAGGCGGTGATATCTGAGATCCAATCCTCCTGACGTTGTTGTATGTTCATCACGGGGCTCGCATGGATGCTTGAGAGGATGAGTTCCTCGATTTTGGCAATTTTGGAGATGTGCTCGGGGGAGTCGGCCGAGAGCTTAGATAATATGTCGGCCTCGGAGTTCTGAGCCCTCGGTATTTGAGTGAGAGAGTGCGCCTCAAATACCTTAAGCAACTCCTTAGCCGCTTCCTTGTACTGTTTCATTCTTCCCTCCTTGGCCTCATATTCTTCGGAGATTTGGCCAACGACCAACTTGGAGTCGCATTTGATGTGGATCTGCCGAGCCCTCATGTTGGCAGCCAGCCGAAGGCCACATAGGAGGGCCTCATATTCGGCCTCGTTGTTGGAGACCTTGAAGGAGAAGCGGATTGCATAGTAGGCCCTGAAGCCCTCGGGAGTAATGAGGACTACCCCTCCTCCGCATGCTTTGGTCGCGGAGGAGCCGTCAGTGTAGAGGGTCCACCAGTCGTCCGAGGTAGCCGAGGGCTCCCCGTCCGTGGCTGCCCTTGCGGTACATTCCGTTACAAAGTCCGCTAGGGCTTGGCCCTTGATGGCAGGCCTTGGACGGATGTCAATGTTGTACTGGCTCGAGAAGATAGCCCATTTAACCATGCGGGAGGAGCTGGTCGGGCTCCTCATGAGGGCGCCGAGGGGTTGATGAGTGAGGACCTGAACGGGGTGAGCCTGAAAGTAGTGGCCCAACTTCTTGACAGTCCAAACGATGGCCAACACCGTTTTTTCCACAGGGGAGTACCTGAGCTCGGCCTCCCTTAGGGTCTTCCTAACGTAGAAGATGGCATGTTGGATGCCGTCTTCCTCCCGGATGAGCACAGAGCTGATGGCCGCCGGGCTAACCCCAAGGTAGAGGTAGAGGGTCTCCCCTACCTTGGGTTTGGAGAGCACAGAAGGTGAAGATAGATATCGTTTGAGCTCGTCGAAAGCCTCCTGGCATTCCGGAGTCCATAGAAAGCCAACCGTCTTCCTCATGATCTGGAAGAAGGGTAGAGATTTCTCCGCCGATTTAGACAGAAAACGGTTGAGGGCTGCCAGGCGGCCCGTCAACCGTTGGACTTCCTTCACATTGCGTGGGGGCTCCATATTGATGATGGCCTGGATCTTCTCGGGGTTGGCCTCAATACCCCTTCGGCTCACCATGTAGCCCAAGAATTTGCCCCCTTGGACGCCGAAGGTGCACTTCTTCGGGTTTAGCCGAAGGTTGAATTTCTGCATGATGGCAAAGATTTCCCGGAGGTCGTCAGCATGGCTGGAAGATTGTTTGCTCTTGACGATCATGTCGTCAACATAGGCCTCCATGGTGCGCCCTAGGACGGCTTGAAAGACCTGGGCCACCATCCGGGTGTAAGTGGCCCCCGAGTTCTTGAGGCCGAAGGCCATTACCAGGTAGCAGAAGATGCCCTCGGGAGTCATGAAGGCAGTTTTTTCGGCGTCCTCCTCGTGCATGAAAATTTGATGGTACCCTCGGAAGGCATCGAGGAAGGACATGATCTCACATCATGCGGTCTCATCCACCAATTGATCAACGTTTGGTAGAGGGAATGGATCCATAGGGCATGCTTTGTTGAGATCGGTGTAGTCCACGCACATGCGGAAGGTAGGGGGCTTCTGTGCGAGGACTACATTCGCCAGCCATGAGGGATATTTCACCTCCTTGATGTGCTTAATGGAGAGGAGCATGGCGACCTCCTTCTTCACAAATTCCCTCCTCTCGGCGGAGAGGGGTCTTCTTCGTTGTTGCACCGCTTTTGCCGAGGGGTCCACCGAGAGGCGGTGGGTGATGACCCTTCGGCTGATTCCTGGCATGTCCTCCGGCCCCCATGCAAAGACAGTGGAGTAGGCGCGGAGGGCGTCGGTGATACCGGTCTTCAAATCTTCAGGGAGCTGGGCTCCAATCTTCACGACTCTCTCCGGCTGGGCCAGATCGAGCGCAAAGTCTTCTACGTCCTCGGCCGGTTCAGCCCTCGGCCTTCTGTCCTCCTGGTCGACGGCTCCGGTGATGGTGTCAACACGGAATTCCGTCTTGCTTACCTTCTTAGTGACCTGAAGATAGCAGGCACGGGCGATTTTTTGGTTCCCCCGGGAGTAGCCAATGCCCCCCTCGGCGGGAAACTTGAGGCAGAGGTGCCTCATGGAGATGATGGCTTCGAGGTCCTCGAGGGCTGGCCGGCCGAGGATGATGTTGTGGGCGCAGTCAATGTTGACGACGACGAACTCCACCTCGAGCTGGGCTCTATGGAGCCCGTCGCCGAAGATCACCGGGAGGGTTATTACCCCTCGGAATCAATAGTGTCGCCGGTGAAGCCGGCAAGAGGGGTCTTAATGGGCCGAAGGGACCCCCTCTCCAGATGCAGCTCTCTGAAGGTGCTGAGATACATTACATTGACGGAGCTGCCCGTGTCAATGTAAGTTCGGTGAATAATGGTGTCGTTTATCTCCGTCCGAATCACCAAGGCATCCCTGTGAGGAGAAGAAGTAGGATGGAGATCTGCGTTGGTAAAGGTGATGGGTTCCTCCCTCAATCGCTTTACCGGGGGCATATGAGTGACTTCCCCTACGTAAAGCGATTGAGCCCACTTCTTTCGCTGGCTGGTGGAATCACCCCCTGTGTTGCCACCGGTGATCATGAGGATGTGGCGTTTCTTCTCCTGGTAGTGGGGGAATTCCTCCTCCTCTTCTTCCAAGTTTCCGATCTCCCTCTTCTTGCCGAGGGGGGTGGTGTTTGGATTCACCCAGGCATTTACCTTCGTATGGTGCCCTCGGGGAGGTCCCTGATGAGAAGGTCCTTCCTGCCGAGGGCTCTGGACAAACTGGGACAGGTGCCCCGCCTGTATTAATCTCTCGATGGCCGTCTTCAGCTGATGGCAGTCATCGGTCCTGTGCCCCTGGTGCCGATGGAAGCGACAGTAGGGGAACTGAGGGTTGATAGCGTGTACCTCCGGGGGTGCGCGAGAGTCGCGCTCAACGAGGCCCCTCTCCTCGGCAAAATCGAGGATGATGCTGACGGGGTGCGTCAATGGTGTCCGAGGGTGGTCCAGGAGAATGGGCTGGGCCCAAGTCTTAGGGTTGCTCTTATAACCTCCCCCGGGCTTGGCTTGGCCTTGCCGAGGGCGGTCATCAGAGGGTCCCGAAGCCTTGGGGTGATTTGGAGGAGCCCCCGGCCCTCGGTTGTGCTTGTTGTCAGCCCTCGGGGGCAGCTGGTCCGGATGCTGGTGGTACTTCTCCACCTCCTCGGCCTCAGCATACCGGTCCCCCCGCTGCAAGGCCCTTATGTAGTCGCGGGGGGTTCAATAATGAGGCTCCTGGAAAAGTTGTCGGTGCGGAGGACGGTTTGTAGGAGGGCCAGGAGGGTCTCGTCATCAACACCGTCGACCTTGTCGGCCTCCGTCCTCCAGCGCTCTAGGAAATCCCGAAGGGTCTCATCCTTCTTTTGGCGTATTGTCAGGAGGTGGGAGAAGTGCTTCCTTGTGCGACGTCTCCCGGCAAATTGTGTCAAGAATCGCTGGGCGAGTTCTTGCCACGAATCAATGCAGCCCTCGGGCAGCCTGTTGAACCATTCGTATGCTGGTCCCTCTAAGGTGGAGAGGAACCAACGACACAAATATTCGTCTGACGCCCCCACCATCATCATGCTGTTCTGGTACTTGCTGTAATGTTCCTGGGGGTCCGTTTTCCCGCTATAGGGCTGTATGTGTTGCCCTCGGTATTTTTCCGGGATCCGGGCCACCAATACCCTTGGGGTAAATGGCGTCCGAGTCCGGAGCTGGATGACGGGTTCCCCGGAGCCCTCGGCCACCTTCTTCTGTAATTCCTCCATTTTGGCCATCATGGCCTCGTATTTGAGGTCTGAGTGAGGGGTGGAGGTGGTGGCGTGAGCTTTGTTGGACTCCATCTCGTCAAGCCGGCGTTGGAGGGTCGCAATAATCTCGTCCCGGGGGTCCCTCAGGAGGGTCTCCGCCCCCTGCGAATGAACCCGGGCCGAGTGGGCCTGGTTGATTTGGTGCCGAGCATCATCGGCATGAAGGGGTGCCTTGCCTTTGTCCCGAGGGGGACGCTCCTCGTCTGCCCTCGAAACAGATCCCCCGCTTTCCTGGGGCCTTTGGAGTGCTTTCTCCCCGAGGCGGTCTGGGACCCCTCGGCGGTCTGGTCCTCCTCCGAGCCGGTTGAGGGCGGAAGTACGGGGCCTTTCCCTGTTGTCATTATGGCGGTCCCGGGACTGAACTTCCTGGGAGGATGTTTCTTGGGCCACCACCCCTTCGTCGTTTCTCACCCGAGGGGTGGGATTTCCGAAGGGGTGTGGCAGAGGGGGAAGTATGATATTTTCCCCGATCTGAGGGTGAGCTGGAGCCAGGGTGCCGAAGGCACCCGGGTTCTGAGTGAGCGTTTGGATGAAGGCGGAGAGCGCCGATTGTACGTCGATGGTGAGAACCGGAGGGCTGACTTGGTCATCGCTCCGGTTTTTCTTCTTGGCCTCGATGCCGAGGCGGGCATCGGGGGCATTTTGTTGGATCTGAAGGCGTAGGTCGACAGCCGCCTGTTCCAGCCCAGCGATGACACCGCCCTCGGGAGCCCTGTGAGAGGCTTCGGGGGCGTTGACTTCGCCGAGGGCCAGGTTCTTGTCTTCTACGTTCTTTGAGTTGGCACGTGTTGTCCTCACCATTTTGATAGAGGGCTAGTGTTTTGTGTTTGGTCGAGGGGGAGGGTTTCTTAGTCGATTGTTCAAGCTCTCAACGAGAGCACCAAATAATGGATAGTCTACCCGGGGGTATATATCCGAAGGGTTATTACGGGGAATAACTTAGAGAGAAGTCAGAGCGAGTAAGCAAAAGTAGAGAGAGAAAATGTATTATAAATGCGGAGTGTTTTCAGCGTGTTGTGACTTGGTTACAAATGGGGAAAAGGGGTGCTATTTATAGCAGCAATAAATGCCGGGCAGGGACACGTGTCAAGCGCTCATTGGCCGAGGGGTCACCTCAACTGGTTGGCGCTGGCAACCGCATGTGGCCGCATTTAATGTGGCTGTTGGTTGGGACGTCTGTGCAGGGTACGGTGATCTGCACGCATGTGAGGCGGATATCTTGTCGAGTGAGATGCCTTCGGCTATAGAGCAGTAGCCGAGGGCTCTTCCTCCCGATGGCACCCCTGGTGCCGAGGGCTCACAGTGCCGAGGGCTGCTGTTTTCGCCGTTTTCTCCCAGTTTCTTAGTTTGCTTGAGAAACCCGTTCTGTGAGAATTTGGAGTCTTCGGCCAGGGGGCCGAAGGCACCCCTGGCGCGTAGCGCGGGCTGCTTGGTACTCTGGGCGCTGTGATTTGGGCCTGTTGGGCCTTTTGGGCCTGTTGGGCCTTCGCTGGAGTAGTAGGAGTCTGTGGGCCGGGGGTTCCCGGGCCATATACTCCATCAATCCCATTAAGCCAGTGCTGGAGGGCCGCAATGATTTCGTCTCTGGGATCCTTCGGGAGGGCCTCCGCCTCCTGTGAGCGAACACGGGCCGAGTGGGCCTGATTGATTTGGTGCCTTGCGTCATCGCCATGAAGTGGTGCCTTGCCTTTGTCCTGATGGGGACGCCTCTCGTCTGCTCTTGAGACGGATCCCCCGCTCTCTTGGGCTCTTTTGGACGCCTTTCCACCGAGGCGGTCTTGGACCCCTCGGCGGTCTTGCGCCCCTCTGAGCCTCTCGAGGGCTGAGGTCCGAGGCCTTTCTTTGTTCGCACTACGTTGGTCCCGGGATTGGACCTCCTGGGAAGCGGTGTCTTGAGCCACGACCCCTTCGTCGTTCCCCACCCGAGGGGTAGGGTTCACGAAGGGGGGGGGGGGGTCGTGGGAGAAGAACAGCGTTCTCCCCGACTTGCGGTTGAAGGGGTACCAGAGTGCCGAAGGCACCTGGGTTTTGAGTGAGTGTTTGGATGAAGGCAGAGAATGCCGATTGTACGTCGATAGTGAGAACCAGGGGGCTCACTTGATTTTCGCTCCGGTCCCTCCTTCGGGTTTCGATGCCGAGGCGGGCATCGGGAGCGTTTTGTTGGAGCTGAAGGCGCAGGTCAACAGCAGCCTGTTCCAACTCAGTGATGACCCTGCCCTTGGGAGCCTTGTTAGAGGCTTCGGGGGCGTTGACTTCACCGAGGGCGAGGTTGTTGTCCTCAAGGTTCTTGGACTGAGCATGGGTGGTTCTTCCCATTTTAGTAGGTGTTTTTTAGCTGAAGGGGAGGTTTTCTTACTTGATTGTTCGACCTCTCAATGAAAGCACCAAATGATGGATAAGTGTACCCGGGGGTATCTATCCAAGGGGTTACTGCGGGGAACAACGAGAGAGAAGTCAGAGCAAAGTAAGAGAGAGAATATATATTGCTGAGAATGCGTTGAGTGTATTGAGCCTCAATTACAAATGGGGAAAGGGGTGCTATTTATAGTAATAATAAATGCCAGATAGGGACACGTGTCATCATTCTGGTGGTCGAGGGGTCACCTCAACGGGGTGGCACTGGCACTCGCATGTGGCCGCATTAAATGCGGTAGTTGGATGTGACGTTTGTACTTGGTACGTTGATTCGGCGCATGTGGGTGGGAGATTCTGGCGAGGAGATGCCTTCGGCCGTAGATGATTGGTCGAAGGCTCTTCATACCGGGGGCCCTAGGTGCCGAGGGCTACTGTTTCGCTACTTTCTCCCGGACACTCTGAGTACTTTAAAGAAGCTGCATTGTGAGTTTATTAGCCTTCGGCCAGGGGGCCGAAGGCACACCAGTGTTCGTCGTGGGCTGTTTGGCACTTGGGGCACCGTAATTTGGGCCTGTCATGCTTCCTGGGCCTGTTGGGCCTTCGCTACAGTAGTGGGAGTCTATGGGCCGGGGGTTCCTGGGCCATATACTCCATCAAGATTAAGAGTAATTTAAGTTGACCATGTGAATAGTGACTGTGAAGTTCATTTTGAGACGGAGGGAGTATGTTTTATTAAATTTGGAAAATCAATTTTTACTTTTTTTAGTGTTTTATAACTTACTTTTACACATCATAATTTTCCCTCAAAATAAATAATTTTTATAATATTAACTTTGATCCATATATAATGAAAAAACATGTGGCTTTCAAAAAGCATTATGAGTGTTATGCATTTAAATATGTTATGAAAAAACAAGTTGTGAATAAACCGAACATGTTGCCCTCTAAGGAGCCCTGGTAGATGTATATATAATAAAATAAGTGTCTTCAATACAATTGGGCTAAGCCCACTATTACACCCCCTCAAGTTGTGCGGGAGATACAACGCGCATGTTTTTTTAAGGAAATTAAATTGGTTACTAGAAAGACTTTTAGTAAAAATATCCGCAAGTTGAAGATGAGTAGAAACATATTTGACAACCAAGTCTCATGCGCAACTCTCTCTCGAACAAAGTGATAACCAATCTGAATATGTTTACTCCGAGCATGCTGAATCGGATTAGCAGTCAAGTATGAGCGGAAATATTGTCGCAGAACAACTGTATGGGTGCGGCAATGGGAAAACCGAGCACGAACAACACTGATCTGAAATGCAGCGTATCATGAACTGTATAAGCAATGACACGATACTCAGCTTCTGTAGATGATTTGGAGACATAAGGTTGCTTCTTGGATTTCCAAGAGACAAGATTAGGAACCAGAAACACAACAAAGCCAGTAGTCGAACAGGAGGTATCTGGACATCCAACCAGTCATCATTAGAATATGCCATGATATAAGTCGGGCGGTCAGAAGTCTGCAGCCACAAACCATGATCAAGAGTACCCTGTAAGTATCTGAAAATACGCTTGACAGCATGCATGTGAGTAGTACGTGGAGCATGCATAAATTGTGACACAAAATGTACTGCATAAGTAATATCAGGTCGTGTCAAAGTTAAATAATGTAATGCACCGACCATACTGCGATACTCAATAGGATATATAAGAAGTTCACCATCAACGAGAGAGAGAGAGAGAGAGAGAGAGAGAGAGAGAGAGAGAGAGAGAGAGAGAGAGAGTGGTGCGGGTAGCAAGGGGAGTGCGAACTGGTTTGAGAGTGTAAAAGTGAAAATGGGTAAGGAGATCAGACGCATACTTGTGCTGAGATAGAAAAAGGCCTTTAGCCGTTTGAATAGCCTGTGACACCGCACCCGAACGTCCTAGAAATTTAAATTTAATTTCAAAGCTTATGTCTTGAATTTCCCTATTTTTGAATAACTGTAAAACGATTAAAGTTTTACGGAACGTATGATTAATCATATTATTATTTGGGCTCATATAATAGTAATGGACTTCTAAATAATTAATTGGGCCATATTATTGATATTGGGGCCCAACATCCTTAAATAAAGATATGCAACCCCTCGGTACAATGTAAGTGCGGTCGGGCAGCCCAATTGTTATTGTGGGCCTAACCTGCTAAAAATAGCAATTATTCAAGAATGACGTCCTAGACCCACTGGAGGGTAACCCACACGGCTAGTAGCCCATAAATATGAATACTAAAGTCATAAATAAGTGATTGAATGATTGGAGAAGAATACAAATGCCTATGGTCCCATTTTTGGCATTATTAAGCTAAATTATGGGAGTAGGGTTCCTGCTGACAATTATACATCATATAATTTATGGGGACCATCCTACACATATTAGAGATCAATAATATGATGTAGAAGGTTGACTTGGTCTATATAAATTAGAATAAGTACAAAAGACATCTTATGACAAAAGATAGAACAATAGGACCCATCTTTCCATCTTTGGAAGTATTAGTTGATATTTTGCTTCCAAAATAATTGGAGAACCCTGAGGTGTGCTCAAACTCTTCTCATCACATGCAATACAAGAGAAATAATCCTAGGGGGCGGCCATATCTGACTTTGGGGGCTGGACTTAGACAAAGAAATTAAAGGGGGAGACCCACCTTGTCAAATTCACACAAATCATGGGGGTGATTTGTCTCCCTCCATACCTGGAGTTTTACTAGACCAAATGAGGTTTATAAGGTGTCCATGGATAGACTTTGAAGTCTAGTTGACTTATTGGGTGGTTGATGTGCAAAGAGAGAGATAGTTTCAGATAAAACCCGAGCTTGAGTGAACTGCTGCGCATAAGCTCGAGCAGGGAGAGGGAGGTGTTGTCTGGTTCGTATCTTGAGCTCCAGTTGTCCAAATAGGGCGTGTGAGGTGTCTATGGAAATATCACGAGACGAGGAATTCGTGAAGGTCTGTTTTGCATCAAACGGAGTTGTGGAAGGCCTCCAAATCGTCCGAACAAAACACAACCTCGCAGAATCGGATCTTCCTTTCCAAAGTGAGTTTTAACTCCAAAACCTTTCTTTTCATTTTCCAAATGATATGAACGATTGGTGGAACTATTATACACTATTTCAAGTGTATAAAATTTTATTATAAGGGTACCTTATTTGTTGTAAAGGTTAGATGCTAACCTAGAGCAATCTTGGAAAAACTAGGAAACGAGTTCGCCGGAAAACACCCATTCTAGGGGCTGTTTTCGTATCGACATTTAGGGGTTGAGCTACCACCTTGAGGAGACTGTTTAACACCAATTTATAAGCAAGGAATCAATTCTCAAACCCCTTTGGCCGAAGCTTGAGCATTGGGTTGAGAAGGAACAATTTAAAGCTCATTTGAGGTGAGGATCGACATCTAGTTGCTTACAACTTGTAGGTTAAGCATGAGATTACCTAAATGCCTAAATCATGTTTTTCATGGATTATAATGACTGATTATTGATGAAATATTGATATATTAGATAAGTAATGGAATTGCAAATGATTTGGAAATCATATTGATAAAAATGGAGTTAAATGAACTATTGTGTGAAATAGGCATTTTTACTCATGTGTGAATTGTGTAGATACATAAATGATTATTTATGTATTGCATTGGATGAATAAGTTGCTGCTACATATTTCTAAATATGTAGGGATTTACAAATGAAATATATGATTGATGGGAATAATCTTAATAGTATTGGAGTACTAGTTAATGATCGTTTGTAATTGTTAAGAAATTGAATCTAAGGATTTGATTGTAAGTGATATACTTGATTGTGGTTCAAGTGAGTAAATTGTTGTAATGTGATGCTAAGATCATGATGAGGCAGTCCGTAAGGATGTCCCGAAATAGATTATTGATATTACAATTCTAGGCATAGCGAGTGCTTAGGAATTGGGGTCTATGCCAATGCAAGGAGATGTACTTGAGCCCGATGCTCTAGAATTGCATTGGGTAGACATAAGGATTTGGTTCAGCCCATGTAAGGAGATGTACTTGAGCCCGATGCTCTAGAATTGCATGGGTGAACATAACGTCGGAGATTGGTGGAGTAATTGACTTGTGATTGATGTGCATGGTGATGTAGTCGAGTTGGACTCGAGAAATGCAAACATGTGTGTTAGGGTTGAACCCTATGTATTGTCGTGACTAGGGGTCACAGGGTTTGGGTTATGTTTTGTAAACGAACTTTGGGCCATGGGCCGACTACTTGACTTTATATATAAAGTAAGTACATTTTAAAAAGGGGTAACTTAGGGTTACGGCCTAGAATTATATTATCACCCTATTTAAGGGTCATGTGTTTGAAATACTTGTTGTATATCTATTAGATGCCATCCACACTAGTACTTTATAGCCGTATAGAGTACTGACCCCCTTTCGGGGGGCATCCCACCACCATTTCAGGTTGAGGCTAGAGCTTGCTACCTGTGCTTGTTGATCGGGCGATCATCTCGGAGGGGAAGACTTGGTTCGTGCTTCCTCCATTCTGATTTTAAACATTTTAAAACATGCTCATGGATATTGTTTTTCATTATGGAGCCTGCGTGCTCGTGTTTGCCCCGTGTGGCACTTGTATCCAAACTATGATTTCCGCTGCGTATTCAATTACTTATTATGTATGTTTATGGATGACTTGTGTGTGAATGATATTCGAGGAGCCTTGTATAATATGGATGAGTTGGACTGTGGTTGACTATTCATATTGTACGGCAGATTGTTGATGTGTCCGGATAGGTCTGGGGCGTGACATAGCCTGTATCCCCAAAAAAGTTATGAAGATCAGGCAAATCTTTCATTGCAAAGTGACTAGCAATAAGAGCAATGAAAGAATTAACCAGAGAAGTAGAATTACCAGTAATAATTATGTCATCCACATAAAATAATAAATGAATAATAGAACTACCCTGGCGATAAATGAATTGAGAATGATCAGACTTACCGCACACAAAATTATGGGTAAGTAAGAAACTACTAAAACGATGAAACTACGCCCGCAGAGCCTGCTTAAGACCATAGATAGCCTTGTGTAGGCGACACAAATGAGTAGGAAAATTAGGATGAACAAAACCCTACGGCTGACACATATAAAACTCTTCTGTTAAGTGACCATGAAGAAAAGCATTTTTAACATTCAGATGACGCATAGCCCAACCAAAAGAAATAGCAATAGTAAGAAAAAGACGAATTGTGATGGGTTTTACAAGTGGACTAAAGGTCTCGAAGAAGTCAACACCAAGGTATTAATTAAAACCCTGAGCGACTAAATGTGCTTTATGGCGCTCAATGGAACCATCTAAGTGAAATTTAGTTTTATAAATCTACTTGGAACCAACCACATTTTTAGTATTATCAAATGGAACTAAATCCCAGGTATTATTAGAAATAAGAGCATTAAATTCATCAGCCATAGCCTCACGTCATTTCAAATGTTTATTAGCCTCAGCAAAGCAAGTAGGGTCAGCAGAGCTAACAACCATGTTTAAACTAAAAATGGATTCAAGCTTAAAAATTCTAGACTTGGCCCTAGTCTGCATGGGATGAATATTCAGTGATGGTCCTAAAGAAGATGATGAGACATAGGTGTTCGGTGGGGTCAACTGCTGGGTCGAGGACTCAGAGGTAAAGGATATAGATGGCAGGGCAGAACTTACAACTGAAGGTGAGGAGGAAGGAACCGGCGGACTGGGAGGGTTGGGCGTGGTTTCCAAGATGCTGCTGGATGGCGGGGAGGTAAAGGGGAGACACGGTACTGGTGGCTTGGCAATAGACTTGCTGTATGCAGGGAGAAAGATGCTGGACAGGACAATAGGAAGAGCTGAGATGGTTGCAAGTTCATGTAGGGATGATGAGGGGTGATGTATCGTTGGTACGGTGAACAAAGGGATGGTGGGCATAGGGATGTTGGAAAAACTAATGGGGTTTTCAGTAGAGGGTTGGGAACTTAAGGAGGGAAATGGAAAATTAGTTTCATGAAAACGAACATGACGACTTATGTACACCCTACCGGTTTTAGGTTCAAGGCAACGATAGCCCTTATACGCAGATGCGTAGCCAATAAAAACACATGAAACAGAGCGTGAAAACAACTTATTTGCACAGGAAGCCGAAATATTAGGAAAATAGGCATACCCAAAAACTCTCAAAAAAGAATAATCAGGAACTTTGTGAAAATGTTTTTTCATAAGGAGATAAGCCAAGAAGGACAGGGGGCGGTAAACGATTAATAATATATGCAGCAGTAAAAATAGCATCAACCCAAAAATAACTCGGAATAGATGCTTCTAGAAGCATAGTCCGAGTTAGTTCTAGGAGATGATGATGCTTACGCTTAACAACTTCATTTTATTGTGGAGTGTGTGGACAATATTTTTGAAAATAAATGTTATGTTCATCAAAAAATGCTGCAGACTAGAATTAACAAATTCGCCCCCTCCGTCACTTTGAATTTTTTTAGGGAAAAGTACGAGAAAGATACTTGTGGTTGGGCCCGTTTTCAGACAGGGTGAGGTGTTTCATTTTGTATCAAAGTGGTTCATGTGTTTGAATTCCGTTATCACAAGAAGGTCACGCCGTTAAAAACGTCTGAGAAAGACGGTTAATAGAAACTCCGTTTTTCAAATGTGCCCAGAAAATTTAAAGAAAAACACTGAAAGGTGCGCATCGTCAAGATGACCTCCAAACCACGTTCGCCTTTGGATTTTTCGGATCTGCTTGAATTATTATTTTAAAATCATTTTGCTAATATCACTTTTCCGGTGGACTTTCCGGTGACAAGGGTGGCTGGAAAAAGAAAAGAAAGAAGGCCTAGCGGTCGTCTTGCTGAGGCACACCTTCCGGTATTTTTCTTTTAATTTTTCGGGCATTTTTTAAAATTGGAGTTACTATTTAACCGTTTTTCTCAGGCGTTTTTAACGGCGTGACCCCCTTATGATAACGAAATTCAAACACATGAACCACTTTGATAAAAATGAAACACATGACCCTATATGAAAATAGGCCTAACCACAAGTAGGGCACAGCAAGACCCGATCCCACCCGAAAAACCGATCAGATATACCCGAGGTATGCCTAGCGGGTCGGATGACCCGAACCCGATTACCCGATCCGAAATTGCAATTCTTGATTTTAAGGGTAACAGATATCGGGTAGGATTTTAAAAATGTTACCCGTCCCTCCCGAAAAACCCGAACTAGCGTAGTATATATACTACTTTGAATTATTATGCATGTTCAAATATCTCAATTATTGTATGCCAATTACCATATTATATATGCATGTTCAAATATTCCAATTACCGTATTTGTACAACTATAACTTTGAATGTTGTATTGTTATGACTTTGAATGATATTTTGACCAATTATCATTTTATTTATCACAATATCAAATATGCCAATCACCGTATATTGTTATTTTACATGTTCAAATATGTCGATAATCGTATTTATACAACTATTACTTTGAATGTTAAATTAGTATAACTTTGAATGATATTTTTACTAATTACCATTATATTTATCACAATTTCAACAATAATAAATTAAAATTTGAATGGACCCAAAAACCGAATCAACCCGACCGCAACCCGAACTTCTTCAACCCGAAAAACCCGATAAATTTTCTGACATGGTAGGAGTAGCACCTATTGAAGATAAGATGCGGGAGTCGCGCCTACGGTGGTTTGGTCATGTGCGTAGAAGACCGAGTGATGCACCTGTCAGACGAGCTGAGATGTGTGGAGAAGAGGTAGAGAAGAGAGGAAGAGGAAGACCCAAACAGACGTGGGTTAGGGGAGTTCGAAGTGATATGCTTCTTCTAGGGTTGGATATGGGCATGGCTTTGGAGAGAGCTAAGTGGAGGGCGGGTAATCGTGTGGAGGAGTGATCTCGTATCATCTTTTTCCCTCATCTTTTTTCCTTGTTTTTTATCCTTATATATATAAGCATTATTTGTAACCTTTTTATTTTATCATTTTTATGTATATTCAACTCTTTTTTATATTATCTTTTTATAATAACTTATCTTTTTTATCTTTATTTCCTTTCTTTTCCTTTTGGTGGTGATATCATGTATCGATTCTTGTTAGCCGACCCCAATATCTTTTGGGACTAAGGCTTGGATGTTGTTGTTGTTGTAGGGTTTGAAATTATCAATCCGATAACCGAACGGGTTTACAATTTTTGAACCCGACCTGCCCGAACTCGACCCGTGCTCTGCCCTAACCACAAGTACCCGTTCCGTACTTTTCCCAAGGAAAAATGAAGAATAAGGGATGAAACGGACCTTGGAGACTTTGAAATTATCAATCCGATAACCGAACGGGTTTACAATTTTTGAACCCGACCCGCCCGAACTCGACCCGTGCTCTGCCCTAACCACAAGTACCCGTTCCGTACTTTTCCCAAAGAAAAATGAAGAATAAGGGATGAAACGGACCTTGGAGACTTGAAGAACTCGAAGAACACTTGAAGAATTGAGAATGAATTTATCTCTCTAGAAAGTTGGGCATCACTTCGTTACTCAGCAAACACAAATGAGGGAAGGCTTCAGATTTGGGGAGATACTTATAGCCATTCCTCCCAATGCTCATTACATGTGGCACATCCCTAGTGACCACACCAACGGTCGCCTCCTTCAGAATCAATCAGAAGCTAGCCAACCATCAAACTTCTCAACCAGCCTCATCTACTCCGACCAAACCAGCCGCAAGCAACAGGACAAGCAACGGCCACAACACAAGCAACTGACTCAACAGCCAAGCCCACCATTCCATCGGCCACAAACTATAGTAAGATAAAAACCAAAGCCCTCGGCCCCTCATACAGAACATGTAACACCGTCCCCAAGTATATTTACTTTTAGTAAATAATGTAATAAACCTTGAATAATGATTCGTGAATTTACGAGGTTGTAAATTTTTGTTATTACGTTCGCGTGAATAGTGAATTGCACGTGGGGCCCACATCGAGAGCGGGACCACCCGATAAACCCGGGACCACGTATTATATTCATCCTGGTCTAGATAGTATTTATATGGTGGTGGATATTTTAATTGGGCCATAGAAAAGGCATAGGGTTGACCCGTTGGTCAAACGAGGCCCAATTACCGGTATTAGTAAATTATCGGATAACAATCCAAAACGATTTTCGGGGACTTCTAAATTAAAGTTGGGGTATGTCGATTCATTCTAAAGACCCATAATGATGGAGGACACTTAATATATTTTATTTGACCCGATAAAATAAAATATAGTTAAAATAGTCCGAGAAATACAACTTTCGAGACCGATTGTACACTTCGGGACAAAAAGGGTTGACCTCCCACATGAGTGGGGGCCAACCCACGAATTTATACACTCAAATAGAGTGTTGGCCGGATGGTGGGATAAGGGAATAGGGGGAGGGGATTATGATATCAAGGAAATGACATCAAAGGTACCTAAGGTGGACCCTCATTCTACACTCATTGAATTAATGAGACAAAAGCTCATCCCCGTCCCTCTCTCCCCTCATTTTCGGCCAAGCACACCCCAAGTAAGAGGAATAAGCTCTGCAACTTCATTTTCCTCCATAACCAAGTGAGCTCAAGAAGACAAGGTCCTAGAAGGGAGATTAAAGAAGGAAAAAGTTAGGAAAAAGTGAGAAGAATTGAGGTAATGACCTTATATTAACTTTTCCTTTACTTTTCTTCCACCGTGTGAGATATATATCATATGAAGGACACTTAGAATCATGCTACACTTTTAGAAATGTAGAATGAGGGGTTGAAAAGTGGTTCTAAGTCCAAGAACGGATTTAGAAGCCAAAACGACCGGTTCGCCGGAAAATAACCTTTTGGAGATTATTTGTATTGATATGAGTTTTGTGATGATAAAACCATGTCAGGAGCTTGACTAAGGTGTTTCTAGAGTAAGCCGTAGTTCGCCGGAGTTCGGCCGGAGTTCAACCGAAGAGCGTAGAACATGCTATAACGCATTTAAGGTGAGTGGATGGCTTAATGTCTTGTAACTTTTGGGTTAAGCATGAGATTACCTAAGTATATGTTATGTGTGTTCATAATAATGTTTAAATGAATTAAACATGTGATTAGCCAATTAAAGTGATTAGGCTTGTATGAAGTGAATCATTGAAATATGCATCATTTGTGAAGTGAAAATGCTCATAAAAACATATGTGATATGTATAGAGATGAAATATGCATAAAATAGTTATTTATAACTTAGTATATATTGTGACTAAGTTTGACACACGTTGGATTTGGAATGGCGGGTCAACCGAGAGTTGACCGGCGTCGGTTTGGCCTTACTTTACCTATATGCTAATTTTAATGCATGAGTTGCATGGATGCTTTTGGTTTAGGCCTTAAGACTTGGTCTAGTCTTGTTTATTGATTATGATATAGGCCTTATCTAGTATGATATGTGGTAGATCATAGGTCGGGTGGAGTACCCAAGGATCGGGCGGTATCCTCAAAACTCGGTTATATAGGGTGGAGTACCCAAGGATCGGGGGGTATCCTCAAAACTCGGTTATATAGGGTGGAGTACCCAAGGATCGGGGGTATCCTCAAAACTCGGTTATATAGGGTGGAGTACCCAAGGATCGGGCGGTATCCTCAAAACTCGGTTATATAGGGTGGAGCACCCAAGGATCGGGCGGTATCCTCAAAACTCGGTTATTTAGGGTGGAGTACCCAAGGATCGGGCGGTGTCCTTATGATTAGTTAATCCTTATTGAATCATACAAGGCGTCCAATAGATTCTATTGCCAAACCGATTAGTAAACACATACAATCAACATCAATATCATAATCAAACAAATGCGGAAAGAATAATATGTTTGATACTTAGTCACATGTGGCAAACACGAGCACGCAGGCCCCCAACTGTTTTAAAGAAAACATTGTTCAAAAATCCATGAGCAGTTTATAAATTTGAAATAAGAATGGAAGCATGAACCACGTATTCCTTCTTGATCAATCACCCTAGGCAAAGGTGCAGGTAGTAGGACTCTAGCCTTAACCTGAAAAATGTGAGGGCCCCCGAAGGGGTCAGTACTCCATAGAAGTACTAGTGACAAGCAGGCTATATGAAGAATAACTAATGTTTCAGACACGAGACCCAAAAGTAGGGTGATACATATATATATATATATATATATATATATATATATATATATATATATATATATATATATATATATATATATGTGACTCATCCACCCGATGATACATACTGTATATGTATTTGTAAAATACTCAACCCGTACGTTACTTCATTTTAAAGAGTCTTTCAAAGATAAAGTTCTTACCTGACTTTTCTCACTCCTTACCCGAATGTCTAGCTCACAAGCTACATTCTACATTCATAATATCCTATCGAGTTTTGGGAGAATTTAGCATCCCGGGGATACTCAACCCCAACCGAGTTTCAGGATCATTTACCGTCCCGGGGATACTCAACCCCAACCGAGTTTCAGGATCATTTACAGTCCCGGGGATACTCAACCCCAACCGAGTTTCAGGATCATTTACAGTCCCGAGGATACTCAACCCCAACCGAGTTTCAGGATCATTTACAGTCCCGGGGATACTCAACCCCAACCGAGTTTCAGGATCATTTACAGTCCCGGGGATGCTCAACCCCAACCGAGTTTCAGGATCATTTACCGTCCCAGAGATACTCAACCCCAAACTTATTCCTTACCAAACCCTAACCCGGATATGGCTAACCTTTCATTCCTTTAACTATGGACAATACCTAGCCCTATAGTCATATAATCATCTTTAGGAACCAACGTGGGCGGGTCCCACCTGAACGGCCCACATTAACCCACTCAAGATTGCTCGTTTTGAGCATAACCCAGTACTCGATCGAGTACCCACCTATACTCGGTCTAGTACAGGAGACAACAGTCTGTAAGGCCAATTTTTGGTGTATACTCGATCGAGTATCTACCTATACTCGATCGGGTATAGAAGACAGTAGCCCATGGGGCAAATCTTCAGCAAATACCCGGTCGGGTACTTGTCAATACCCGGTCGGGTATGGTAGTTGACTTGGCGGTCAACGCCCGTTTGACCACCCAAACAGAGTCCAATTAACTTGAAATTTTACACATATGTACTTCTTGACGTCCTTAATCCAAAAATACCATTTTGGATCCCTGGAACATCGCACATAATAATTTATCACATTTTTAATCATCAAACGTAAATAACATGCTTTTCAACTATGTTTTATATATAATCATGGCATAAGCAAATACTTGATTATCCTTAATCATTCCATAAAACATATTTTTGATTACTTTAGGTAATCTCATGCCTCACGCAAAAGTTATAAAGCATAAAGCCGTCTTCTCACCTTAATGAAGCTTATGAAGTTCTAGCCTTCCCGATTTAGCTCCGGCGAACTTCAACGAACTCCGGCGACAACTCCGGCGACCCTTTCAACTCCGTGAAAGTTCCTTGAATACCTTAGACAAGTTACTAACAAGGTTTTATCATCATAAAACCCATAGTAATACAAATAACCTCAAAAAGGTTATTTTCCGGCGAACCGGTCACTTTGGCTTCTAAGTCCGTTCTTGGACTTAGAACTACCTTCCAACACCTCATTCTACACTTCCAAACGTGTAGAACAATCCTAGGGTGTGAAATATGATTTAATAATCATATAAGAGGATTGAAGAACAAGAAATGGGATTAATGGAGTCATTACCTTGTTAAACACAAGTTTTCCTCTCCAAAGCCAACTTTTCTCTTCTCTTTTCCCCTCCTTCTTCCTCCTTAGCTCAAGTGCGTAGATGGTGGATAAAAATGGAGTATTTCGAGACCTCGTCTCTCTTCCTTAGGCGGTTGGTCGAGCTTATGGGTTTAGGAGTTATAGAGATACTCCTTTTGGCTTATTCACCAATAATGTGGGGGGAGGGACCCTTCTCCTATTACATTTGGTCTCTAAGTCCTCTCTCCCCTCTTTCCTCATGCTAATGTACGTATCCCTTGATATTTTCCAGACAAGGGACGTGGTTTGGCCCCCGCTTATGTGGGAGGTCAACCCTATGTGTACCCGAGTGTACAATCTGTCCCGAAAGTTGTATTTTTCCGGACTGTTTTAATTATATTTTATTTTATCGGGTCAAATAAAATATAACACTTGTTCCCAATCCTTATTGGACCTTAGAATGAATATGCATTCCTCAACTTTAATTTAGAAGTCTCCGAAATCCCCTTTCGGGCTGTTATCTGATAAATTGTCGATACTGATAATTGGGCCCCGTTTGACCAACTGGTCCACTCTATGCCATTGCCACGGCCCAATTAGAATACCCACCACCATATACATATTATCTAGGACAAGATTAATATCATATGTGGTCCCGATAATATCGGGTGGCCCCCACTTCCGATGTGGGCCCCACGTGAATTTTACTATTCACGCAAAAGAAGTGATAAAAATATACAATCACGTAAAATGCGTTTATTCATTTCTCAAGGTTGAATACATAATTTGATAAAGTACAAATACTTGGGGGCGGTGTTACAAGTTCTACCCCCCTTATTTGGGATTTCGTCCCCGAAATCCACGTGTCTAGTCAAACAGAAATGGATATTGTTCCCTCATTAGGGTCTCCACTTCCCAACTTTGCTCCTCGACGCGATCACTCTTCCAAAGTACTTTTACCATCGGCACCTCTTTGCTCCTTAGCTTCTTCACATGTCGGTCCATGATCTTTACCGGCTGCACCGTATAGTTTAGGTCTTCTCGGATTTCTACCGGCGGTTTCTCAAGAATGTGTGACGGGTCTCGCACATACTTCTTGAGCATAGAAACATGAAACACATTATGAATTTTCTCCAACTCCGGAGTTAACCGAAGTCGGTATGCCACAACCCCAATCCTTTCCAGGATTTTGAACGGACCTATGTAACGTGGGTTAAGCTTACCCCGACTGAGGAACCTGATGATCCCTTTCCAAGGTGATACCCTCAGAAATACTTCGTCACCGACCTCAAAGTCCAACGTCCTTCGACGTTTATCAGCATAGCTCTTCTGCCGGTCTTGGGAAGCCTTGAGCCTATCCTGTATGACTTTTATCTTCTCTTTGGTGATCTCGACTAGCTCGGTGCCCTCGAGCTTAGCCTTGCTGACCTCGTCCCAACACAATGGTGTCTGACATTTCCTCCCATACAATGCTTCGTATGGAGGCATGCCTATACTCGCCTGATAACTGTTGTTATAGGCGAATTCCACCAAAGCCAACTGATTGTCCCAGCTTCCCTGGAACTCCAAAGCACATGCTCTCAACATGTCTTCCAAAATCTCAATTACACGTTCGGATTGCCCATCCGTTTGAGGATGGAATGCAGTGCTAAACCTCAACTTCGTACCCATGGATTCCTGAAACTTAGGCCAAAACCGCGATGTGAACCGTGGGTCTCTATCTGATACTATGGTAACCGGAACCCCATGCAGTCTCACAATCTCATCTGTGTACAACTTGGCCAGTCGCTCGAGCGTATAGGTAGTGCTGATAGGTAAAAAATGAACACTCTTGGTCACCCTATCCACTACCACCCATACTGCGTCGTACTTCCTAACCGTCCGTGGTAGACCCACAACGAAGTCCATGGTAACATGCTCCCACTTCCATTCTGGAATGGTAAGTGGTTGTAGTAACCATGCTGGGTGTTGGTGCTCTGCCTTAACCTGTTGACAGGTAAGGCAACGGCTCACGTATTCTGCAATCTCTCTCTTCATCCCCGACCACCAGTAACTTTCTTTCAAGTCCCGGTACATCTTTGTACCGCCCGGGTGTATGGCATACGCAAATGAGTGAGCCTCCTCAAGGATAGAATTTCGGAGCTCCTCATCCGATGGCACACACACTCGTTCCTTGATTAGTAGAAGTCCATCTTCTCTCTCACGGAAACCCTCGACGGGCCCCACAAGCATCCGTTCCCGGATTTTCTGAAATTCCTCGGCATTGCCTTGACATGTTCTGATTTCATCTAATAAGGTGGGTCTCACCTCAAATTTGGCCAATAACGCCCCATCCGTGGATACCTCCACGCGTGCCCTCAATGCCCGTAAGCATGTGAGTAAAACCCCTGATGATGAGCTCTTCCTGCACAGTGCATCGGCTACTACATTAGCCTTGCCCGGATGATAGTCAATGATCAAGTTGTAATCCTTGATCAACTCTATCCATCTTCTCTGTCTCATGTTCAACTCTTTCTGAGTGAACACATACTTCAAGCTCTTGTGGTCAGTATAGATGTGACACAACTCTCCGTAGAGGTAGTGCCTCCAAATCTTCAATGCAAACACCACAGCACCTAGCTCCAGATCATGTGTGGGGTAATTTACTTCGTGCTTTCTCAATTGCCGAGAAACATAAGCAATTACCTTCCCTGATTGCATCAGTACACACCCAAGTCCCTGAATGCTAGCATCACTGTAGATGTCATACCCTAACCCTTGCACGGGTAGGGCAAGCACTGGTGCTTCGGTCAAATGTTTCTTTAGCTCAAGAAACCCCTTCTCACACTTGTCATCCCACACGAACTTAGCCCCCTTTTTAGTGAGCTTTGTGAGTGGAGACGCTATCACCGAGAACTTCTCCACGAATTTGTGGTAGTACCCCGCTAAGCCAAGAAAACTTTTTATTTCCTTCACATTCTTGGGCCTCTCCCAATTAGTGATTGCTTCAATCTTCGAGTTATCAACTGAAATGCCCGAGCCCGATACCACATGCCCGAGAAAACCGATATCTCTAAGCCAAAATTCACATTTAGGGAATTTAGCAAAAAGTTGCTTCTCCCGCAGTGTTTCAAGCACAAGCCTTAGATGTTTTTCGTGCTCCTCTTCATTCATGGAGTATATCAAAATGTCATCAATGAACACTATGACGAATTGGTCCAAGTATTGATGGAATACTCGGTTCATGAGGTCCATGAATGTCGCGGGTGCGTTCGTAAGCCCAAACGACATTACTAGGAACTCATAGTGACCATACCTTGTACAAAATGCACTTTTGGGTATGTCACTCTCCTTGATCTTCAGTTGATGGTAACCTGACCTCAAGTCGATCTTAGAGAACATGGTTGCCCCCGTAGTTGATCAAACAAGTCATCGATCCTTGGCAAAGGGTAATTGTTCTTTATCGTGACCTTGTTCAACTGACGGTAATCGATACACATTCTAAGTGTACCATCTTTCTTGTTTACAAAGAGTACCGGTGCTCCCCACGGTGAATGAATCGGCCTAATGAATCCGTTGTCCAGTAATTCTTCTAATTGAACCTTCAACTCTTGAAGTTCAGTCGGTGCCATCCGATATGGAGGAATCGAGATGGGTTTTGTACCGGGTTCTACTTCAATGGTGAACTCAATTTCTCGATCTGGTGGGAGTCCCGGGAGTTCTTCAGGGAAAACTTCTGGGTACTCACTCACCACTCTCACCTCAGTGAGACTCTTTCCCTTGCCTTCCTTGCCTATGACATAGGCCAAGTATGTTTGACACTCTTTCCTCATCATACGCCTTGCTCTTATGGCCGATATGATACAAGGATTGAATTTCCCTCTATCTCCCTCGAAGCATAGAGTATTTCCTTCTCCATCTTTTAGTTCTAACACCTTGGTGTAGCAATCTACTTTCGCATGGTGTTTTTCGAGCCAATCCATGCTCAGTATAGCATCAAACTCGAGCATATCTAACAGCACAAAGTCACCCGTTAGACAGTGCTCCCCTATCCCTACATTACACGAGGGATAGTAGTGTTTCCGCTCTACATCATCTCCAATGGTGTAGAGACCAACAAAGGTTGCATCATTGCTACCAAAGGCATGCCCAAACCCTTGGTAAACGCTTCGCTCACAAATGAACGTTGTGCTCCGGTATCGATGAGAATTCTCGTGTCCCTATCGTTTATCTTTAGTGTCCCTACATACATAAGTCATGTAAGACACACTACTCAACATCTCGAATGAAAAGGACCGAACGAAAATTTTTCAGTCTAGGGATACCCTATACCCGGTTAGGTAAGGCCCTGTACCCGGTCAGGTATTACTCGAATCCCTACTGAAGAGACTTCCTGTTATCCCTGCCCGGTCGAGTACATGCCTCGAATTCGAACAAAATGTCAATACTCGGTCGGGTATATTCCTATACCCGGTCGGGTATCACTCGAAATTTTCATCAAATCGCTTCTTGTCCCCAACGCTCGATCGAGTACACACTTCGAAGCCAAAATTTTACACATACCCAATCGAGTATATAGCCATACCCGATCGGGTATTGCTCGAAGTGTCAAAAATGAAAGATCCTGCCACGCTTACCCGAACGAGTACATACTTCAAAATCGAAGCATGGCCTATACCCGGTCGGGTCTATAGGGATACCTGATCGGGTCCTTCATATTTTCTTGAAGATTTTTAGTTCAAATACATGAACAAAATGCGTGTGTAATCAAGCGATTACCTGAAATGGAGTCCGGGTTGGCCTGAGCATCTGCCTCGGTCATTGCATACACCCGTGCCTGGGTCCTCACTTGGTTAACGGAAGCGGCGTTTCTAGCCGTGGGTCCGCCCCTTCCTGTGCCGGCCTGGGATGGTCCCGCGCGTCCCCTACCAGCCGTAGGTCCTTCCATATCCCCCGATGGTCCCCCTCCATTCAACATTGGGCAAGAGGATTTGAGGTGGCTCGTGCTACCATATTTGTAACACCGGGGTGGTGCATTTCACTTCCCTACATGATTCTTGGCGCAATTTGGGAATCTCGGCGGCCATACCCTCCCTGGTTTGGCCCCATGCCCTTCTGGGCCCTTATTCTTCTTTGACAGTGGTGCTGGCGCCCTAAATGAACTTCCACCCCCGGCGTGATGCTTCCGGGAATGGTCTTGGGGTCCAGAGTTTCCCCATTTCCTCTTCTTTGCCTCCTCGGCGTCCCTCGCCTTTCTTTCATTCCATTGGGTTTCCCCAAGGAGTCCTTGATCCACAATTTGGCTAAAAGTCATGTTATGATGATAAGTAGCCCGGTCTCGGATGTCCAACTGTAGAGCATCCCAAAAATGATTGGCCATACGATTTTCATCCAAAGAGTATTCTGGTATGAATAGTGCCAAATCCCGGAACCTCTATTCCAATTGCCTCACCAAGCAACCATCCTCCTGTTTCAGGTTTGTGTACTCTCTTCTTTTGAGGTTTATTTCAAATTCAGAGCAGTACTGATTATAGAATTTCACTTCGAATTTCTCCCAAGTGGCTTCGCCGCGGGACTTTCCTTCCACGCCTTCCCACCATACCGCAGCTACCCCGTCTAGTAGCCTGGTGGAAACCCTCAACTTCACGTCGAGTCCAATCTGCATATCCCTAGAAGCATCATTCAGCTTCTTAATCCAGTCGGCGGCCTCAGATATGTCGCCCTTGCCATCAAATGACTTGCACCCCAAGGCCCTAGCCTCCTTGAGGTACTTGGAGATACGTACCATCGTGTCTCCTCCAAATGCTCCAGATGGAGCACTAGAAGCTCCCCGACTTCCCTGTCCCATGGCCTGCCTAGCTTGGCGCCGTTGTTCTCTCCTTGCCTTGCTCTCGAGGTACCATTTTAGTACCTCGCTCATACGATCATAATGAGGATCGTCATCCTCATCTTCTTCATCAAAGTCCTCCCCGTTGTACGGGGTCTCCTCTTGCTCCGTGCTTGGAGCATATGTGAAATCGTCCGGTTCGGTGGCCCAAGACGGGTGCACAGAACCGACACGCGTGCTACTTGCCGTCGTAGAACACCCACGACCCCTGCCCCGGCCTCCTCCTCGGCCTTGGCCCCGGCCTCTACCCCTAGAGGTCCATGATTCAGCCTGTGTATCGTGCCCGGTGGCCCCCGGTGCACGACCCGTCGGGTTCCTCCTAGTAATCCTGCGTCCACCCTCCATTTCTGAAAGAAATAAGGAATGAGTCATCAGACTCGTTTCAATGTCAATTGACGGATTAGTACAAAAGACACCACTTGGTCCAACATTATGGCCAACAAACTGTTAAGGGTACCGTCTTAACAATAAGAGGTCAATAACTTGGTTTCCAACGGTTCCTTAGGTACAAAAACTTTCTGCTCATGGTTTTGTTCAAAACTTTTCGATGGTAACATATTGAAAGGTTAATTATATAGTTTAGAAATCGATGGCTCTGATATCACTTAATTGTCACGCCCCGGACCGCATCCGAGCCACGTAGACAACCGCCGTACGACCCAATAAGAACAACATTAGTTAATCCTTATTGAATCATACAAGGCGTCCGATAGATTCTATTGCCAAACCGATTAGTAAACACATACAATCAACATCAATATCATAATCAAACAAATGCAGAAAGAATAATATGTTTGATACTTAGACACACGTGGCAAACACGGGCACGCAGGCCCCCAAATGTTTTAAAGGAAACATTGTTCAAAAATCCATGAGCAGTTTATAAATTTGAAATAAGAATGGAAGCATGAACCACGTCTTCCTTCTTGATCAATCACCCTAGGCAAAGGTGCGGGTAGTAGGACTCTAGCCTTAACCTGAAAAATGTGAGGGCCCCCGAAGGGGTCAGTACTCCATAGAAGTACTAGTGACAAGCAGGCTATATGAAGAATAACTAATGTTTCAGACACGACACCCAAAAGTAGGGTGATATATATATATATATATATATATATATATATATATATATATATATATATATATATATATATATATATATGTGTGTGTGTGTGTGTGTGTGTGTGTGTGTGTGTGTGTGTGACTCATCCACCCGATGATACATACTGTATATATATTTGTAAAATACTCAACCCGTAGGTCACTTCATTTTAAAGAGTCTTTCAAAGATAAAGTTCTTACCTGACTTTTCTCACTCCTTACCCGAATGCCTAGCTCACAAGCTACATTCTACATTCATAATATCATACCGAGTTTTGGGAGCATTTAGCATCCCGGGGATACTCAACCCCAACCGAGTTTCATGATCATTTACCGTCCCAGGGATACTCAACCCCAACCGAGTTTCAGGATCGTTTACAGTCCCGGGGATACTCAACCCCAACCGAGTTTCAGGATCATTTACAGTCCCGGGGATACTCAACCCCAACCGAGTTTCAGGATCATTTACAGTCCCGAGGATACTCAACCCCAACCGAGTTTCAGGATCATTTACAGTCCCGGGGATGCTCAACCCCAACCGAGTTTCAGGATCATTTACCGTCTCGGGGATACTCAACCCCAAACTTATTCCTTACCAAACCCTAACCCGGATATGGCTAACCTTTCATTCCTTTAACTATGGACAATACCTAGCCCTATAGTCATATAATCATCCTTAGGAACCAACGTGGGCAGGTCCCACCTGAACGGCCCACATTAACCCACTTAAAACTGCCCGTTTTGAGCATAACCCAGTACTCGATCGAGTACCCACCTATTCTCGGTCGAGTACAGAAGACAGTAGTCCGTAAGGCCAATTTTTGGTGTATACTCGATCGAGTACCTACCTATACTCGATCGGGTATAGAAGACAGTAGCACATGGGGCAAATCTTCAGCAAATACCCGGTCGGGTACTTGTCAATACCCGGTCGGGTATGGCTGTTGACTTGACGGTCAACGCCCGTTTGACCACCCAAATGGAGTCCAATTAACGTGAAATTTTACACACATGTACTTCTTGACGTCCTTAATCCAAAAATACCATTTTGGATCCCTGGAACATCGCACATAATAATTTATCACATTTTTAATCATCAAACGTAAATAACGTGCTTTTCAACTATGTTTTATATATAATCATGGCATAAGCAAATACTTGATTATCCTTAATCATTCCATAAAACATATTTTTGATTACTTTAGGTAATCTCATGCCTCACGCAAAAGTTATAAAGCATAAAGCCGTCTTCTCACCTTAATGAAGCTTAAGAAGTTATAGCCTTCCCGATTTAGCTCCGGCGAAGCTCCGGCGAACTTCAACGAACTCCGGCGACAACTCCGGTGACCCTTTCAACTCCGTGAAAGTTCCTTGAATACCTTAGACAAGTTACTAACAAGGTTTTATCATCATAAAACCCATAGTAATACAAATAACCTCAAAAAGGCTATTTTCCGGCAAACCGGTCACTTTGGCTTCTAAGTCCGTTCTTGGACTTAGAACTACCTTCCAACCTTTCATTCTACACTTCCAAACGTGTAGAACAATCCTAGGGTATGAAATATGATTGAACTATCATATAAGAGGATTGAATAACAAGAAATGGGATTAATGGAGTCATTACCTTGTTAAACACAAGTTTTCCTCTCCAAAGCCAACTTTTCTCTTCTCTTTTCCCCTCCTTCTTCCTCCTTAGCTCAAGTGCGTAGATGGTGGATGAAAATGGAGTATTTCGAGACCTTATCTCTCTTCCTTAGGCGGGTTGGCCGAGCTTATGTGTTTAGGAGTGATAGAGATACTCCTTTTGACTTATTCACCAATAATGTGGGGGGAGGGACCCTTCTCCTATCACATTTGGTCTCTAAGTCCTCTCTCCCCTCTTTCCCCATGCTAATGTGAGGCTCCCCTGATAGTTTCCAGACAAAGGAAGTGGGTTGGCCCCCACTTATGTGGGAGGTCAACCCTTTGTGTACCCGAGTGTACAATCGGTCCCGAAAGTTGTATTTTTCCGGACTGTTTTAATTATATTTTATTTTATCGGGTCAAATAAAATATAACACTTGTTCCCAGTCTTTACTGGACCTTAGAATGAATATGCATTTCTCAAATTTAATTTAGAAGTCTCCGAAATCCCTTTTCGGGTTGTTATCTGATAAATTGTCGTTGGGCCCCGTTTGACCAACCGGTCCACTCTATGCCATTACCACGGCCCAATTAGAATACCCACCACCATATAAATATTATCTAGGCCAATATTAATATAATATGTGGTCCCGGTAATATCGGGCGGCCCCCACTTCCGATGTGGGCCCCACGTAAATTTTACTATTCACGCAAAGAAGTGATAAAAATTTACATTCACGTAAAATGCGTTTATTCATTTCTCAAGGTTCAATACATAATTTGATAAAGTGCAAATACTTGGGGGCGGTGTTACAGGAGTCCTATACACTCATAGGTCTATGGGTGGGTTGGGGTTTTAAGTCAAGGACTACTATTATTTTTCCCAATTAAACAATGACCTACGGGTCGGGTATTTCCAAGTGTATATGAGTACTGATATGTATTTTGTAACTTGGGGTAAGGAAGTATAAGTATATGTATCACCCTATGTTTGGGTCTTATACTTGAAACGTTAGTTACTCTACATTTAGCTTGCTACTCGCTCAGTGCTTGTACTGACCCCTTCGGGGGGCCCACCATTTCAGGTTGAAGCTAGAGCCTGTTGTCTACACCTTTGCATGGGTGGAAAGAATCGATAGGAAGACGTGTTTTGTGTTTCCTTTATTATTTTAAATCATAAACTATGCTCATGGATACTTTTGTAATATTACATTGTTTTGGCCTGCGAGCCTACGTTTTGCCATACGTGGCTTATGTTTGACCGTTGAATATTTTCCGCTATTCATTCAATCTATGATGTGATGTTGTTATGTATGTTTACTACTGAGTATGGTGTGAACGATGTTCATGAACGCTTTGTGTGATTATGTGAGGTTGACTTGCGAGTGACGTCACTTAATCACACGACGGTTGTACACGCGCTTAGATGCGACTGGGGCGTGACAATTAAGTGGTATCAGAGCCATCTCAATTCTAAACTATGTAATCAACCTCTCACGAGAGATTTTGCAAAAAGGAATTTTTACCGAAAACCATGAGCATTGTATTTTGACGTTCATAGAACTATTGTTACCTAGGTTGCAAGGTCTCTAATTGTTAAGATGGTACCCTTAACTATTGGTATGACGGTGACTTGGGCCAATACGTGTCTATGACGTTCTTCCGTCGATTGACATTGATAGGAGTCTAATGACTCGTCCAAATCTCATTTCAGAAATGGAGGGTAGGCGTATGCCGACGAGGAACAACCCTAGGGGACTAGCTGCGGGAGCCTCCGTGAGGGCTAGCCGAACCACATCCCTTGGCTCTAAGGGGAGAAGAGGAGGCTGTGTGGGCCGTGGGGGCCACCGCGCCCAAACAGTGAGCGATGGCCACGTGAGCTCGGTGTATGAGACTAACACCGAGAACTATGATCCAACTTTCGTCCCAGAAACGGAGCATGAGGAAACCCCATATGATGGGGGCGATTTCCACACGGATGACGATGATGACAATAGTGAAAGTGATGCCCGTTTTGCTCAGATGGGTGAGCTATTTGAATGGTATCAAAAGGAAAAGCTGAGGAGGGATCTTAGACGCCAAGCTAGGCGTGCCTCTCAAGGCGGATCAGGCCAAGGGAGCCGGGGGGCTTCAAGGGCTGTTTCAGGGGCATCTCGGGATAGATGTGAGGGAGATTTCTGTGTGAGGATCTCCAAATACCTCAAGGAGGCTAGAGCCTTGGGGTACAGGTCCTTCGACGGCACCGACGATATTACCGTTGCCGCCGATTGGATAAAGAAGGTGAAAGATGCAGCTAGAAACATGCAAATAACACCTGACGTAAAGTTGACCGTTGCTTCACGTTTGCTTGAAGGGATAACTTCTACATGCTGGGAGAGTGTGGAAGGAAAGTACCGTGGGAACATCTCATGGGAAAGCTTTGAACAGGAGTTATACACCCAATACTACTCGGACTATGAGGTGAATGTGAAGCGTAGAGAGTACACGAACCTCAAACAGAAGGAGGGCGTGACCGTTAAGCAATTGGAGCAAGAGTTTAAAACCTTGTCTAGGTTCTTATCGGAGTATGCGGCCGATGAGGACCGCATGACCGAACACTTTTGGGATGCCTTATTGTTGGACATCCGTGATCGGGCCACATACTCACGCCACATGACTTTTAGTGAAGTAGTGGAGCAGGGCATGCTTGGGGAAACCCAATGGAATGAGAGAAAGGAAAGGGATGCCGAGGAGGTGAAAAAGAGGAAGTGGAACAATCCGGGGTAACCCGACCATTCTCGGAAGAACAACCACGGCGGTGGTGGTTCATTTAGACCACCGGCACCGCCAGCAAAGAAGAGTAGAGATGCAAGGTGGCACGGACCCAGGCCACAGAATTCGGGGGCACCTAGATGTCCCAATTGCACTAAGCAGCACTTTGGGAAGTGCAATGAAGCACCGAGGTGCTTTAAATGCGGGAATGCGGGCCATATGAAGGCCAATTGCCCTCAAGTGATGCATGGCAATGTGATGGGAGTCGGAGGGGGAGCCATGATGGGAAGGAACCGGGCAAGGCCGTCACACGGCGGCACGGGAAGAGGCGGCCCATCAACAAGCAACGCCACGTCCGTCAACCAAGGAGGGGCCCAAGTGAGGGTTTATGCCATGACGGAGGTGGATGATCGAGCTAACCCGGACTCTGTTGCAGGTACAATCACTTAATTACTCGTGTTTTATCCACGTTTCATCCATAATTTGGGGTTATAAGCCCTAGGGGTCAATTGCAAATAGCCTTAGGACCAAACCGTGCGATTTCGGGTGAAATCGGGCTGTTTTTTGCCCCGCACGTCGTGCCTCCGCAGTGCCTCCGCAGTGCCTGGGTGGCAGTAGCTACTCGAGGAATAACGGTCCCAGGCACGCCGTGCCTAACCTGCACGCACTCCGTGCCTGGCTTGCAGGCACGCCGTGCCTCCGTCGTGCCTCCGCAGTGCCTGGGTGGCAGTAGCTACCCGAAAGTATTTTAAGCCACGCACGCCGTGCGTGCCTCCTAGGCACGCCGTGCGTGGCACCCAGGCTGCCCAACATGGGGTTTTCGTGACATTTTGCGACGTTAAGACCCCTCCTTGATTCCCAACATGTGTATGAACATAACAAACTTCCATAGATGTATAATTATGGTAGGGAAGACATCTTACATGGCTTATAAATGTAGGAACACTAAAGATCAATGGTAGAAACGCAAGAATTCTCATCGATACCGAGGCACAACGCTCATTTGTGAGCGAAGCATTTGCCGAAGGTCTTGACGTGCCATTGATGCCGATGACTCAGCCTTTGTTATTCTCCACACAGTTAGGAGATGAGGTGGAAAGGGACCACTATTATCAATCGTGTGAGGTAGAAGTGACGGGCCAACCCTTGATTTGTGATTTCGTACCTCTAAGTATGTTGGAATTTGATGCGATCCTAGGGATGGATTGGCTCGAAAGGCATCATGCTAGGGTTGATTGCTACACCAAGGTCTTAGAGCTTGAGGATGATGAGGGAAACATCATACGTTTCGAGGGAGATCGAGGGAGATCTCAAAATTGTATCATATCCGTGATGAGAGCACGGAAGATGATGAAGAAAGGTTGCCACGCGTACCTTGTTTACGTGGTGGATGAGACAAAGAAGGAGGTCGACATCAACGATGTACGTGTCGTGTGTAAGTACCCGGACGTCTTTCCTAAAGACCTACCGGGGCTACCACCCGATAGAGAAATTGAATTCGTGATTGAAGTTGAGTCGGGAACCAAACCCATTTCGATTCCTCCTTACTGAATGGCACCGGCGGAACTTCAAGAATTGAAGGTCCAATTACAAGAGCTATTGGACAATGGGTTCATTAGACCTAGTCATTCACCATGGGGAGCACACATACTCTTCGTGAAGAAGAAAGATGGTACACTAAGAATGTGTATCGACTACCGACAGTTGAACAAGGTCACCATCAAGAACAAATATCCTTTACCTAGGATTGATGACTTGTTTGATCAACTTCGAGGGGCAATAGTATTCTCGAAGATTGATTTAAGGTCGGGGTATCATCAATTGAAGATCAAAGAAGGTGACATACCGAAGAGTGCCTTTCGCACTAGATATGGGCATTACGAGTTCTTTGTGATGTCATTTGGTCTAACCAACGCACCAGCGGCATTCATGGACTTGATGAACCGTGTGTTTAGTGAATACTTAGATCAATTTTTGATAGTATTCATTGATGATATATTGATATACTCCAAGAGCGAAGAGGAGCACGAGCATCATTTGGGGCTTGTACTGAATCGGTTAAGAGAAAAGCAACTCTTTGCCAAGTTCTCTAAATGTGAATTTTGGCTCAAAAAGATTGGCTTTCTCGGGCACGTCATATCCGGTTCGGGCGTTTCTGTGGACAACGCCAAAATAGAGGCCATTAGAGATTGGGAGAGGCCCAAGAATGCGAAAGAGATACACAGTTTCCTTGGTTTAGCGGGGTACTACCGTAAGTTCGTGGAGAAATTCTCCGTACTGGCGTCTCCACTAACAAAGCTCACAAAGAAGGGAGCCAGGTTCTTATGGAACGACAAGTGTGAGAAATGATTTCTTGAACTAAAGAAAAGACTTACCGAAGCACCAGTTCTCGCCCTACCCATACAGGGGATAAGGTATGATATTTACAGTGATGCTAGCATCCAAGGGCTTGGATGTGTACTCATGCAAAAGGGAAAAGTGATTGCCTATGCTTCTAGGCAATTGAGGAAACACGAGGTGAACTACCCTACCCATGACCTAGAGTTGGAGGCGGTAGTGTTTGCACTAAAGATTTTGAGGCATTATCTCTACGGGGAGACATGTCACATCTACACCGATCATAAGAGCTTGAAGTACGTATTCACTCAGAAAGAGTTGAATATGAGGCAGAGGAGGTGGATAGAGTTGATCAAGGACTATGATTTAATCATCGACTATCACCCTGGGAAGGCCAATGTAGTGGCCGATGCACTAAGCAGGAAAAGCACACCGGGGACGTTACTCACATGCCTACGGGCATTACGGGCACGTGTGGAGGTGACCACAAGCGGGGCCCTCGTAGCGTGGTTCGAGGTTAGACCCACCTTGATGGATGAGATCAATAGAGGTCAGGGCATTGATGAAGAATGTCAGAAGATCCGCGAACAGATCCTTGCGGGGTCCGTTGAGAATTTTCGGGTACGCGATGATGGTCTTTTGTTGTTCAAAGATCGCATATGCGTACCAAAGGATGAGGAACTTCGGAAATCCAGACTTGAGGAGGCTCATTCTTCAGCCTATGCTATGCATCCAGGAGGTACAAAAATGTACCAAGACCTGAAAGAAAGTTATTGGTGGTCCGGTATGAAGAGAAATATCGCGAAGTATGTGAGTCGATGCCTTACTTGTCAGCAAGTTAAGGCATAGCATCAGCACCCGGTGGGGCTTTTACAGCCACTTACCATCCCAGAATGGAAGTGGGAACATGTGACCATGGACTTCGTGGTAGGGTTACCACGGACGGTGAACAACTACGATGTCGTATGGGTGGTGGTTGATAGGTTTACAAAAAGTGCATACTTCTTGCCTATCAACATCACTTATCCTCTTGAACACTTGGCCAAGTTGTACACGAAGGAGATTGTGAGGTTGCATGGAGTTCCAATATCCATTGTCTCGGATAGGGACCCACAATTCACATCCAGGTTTTGGCCAAAGTTTCAAGCGTCGTTGGGAACTAAACTGAAGTTTAGCACATCATTTCACCCACAGCCGGATGGACAATCCGAACAGGTGATACAGATTCTGGAAGACATGCTGAGGGCATGTGCTTTGGAGTTCCAAGGGAGTTGGGACAAACACTTGGCCCTTGTGGAGTTTGCCTATAACAATAGTTATCAGACGAGTATTGGAATGCCTCCATACGAGGCGTTGTATGGGAGGAAATGCAGAACCCCACTGTGTTGGGACGAGGTTGGCGAGGCCAAACTCGAAGGCATAGAACTTGTCGAGATCACCAAGGCGAAGGTGAAGATTATTCGAGATAGGCTTAAGGCTGCCCAAGATCGGCAGAAGAGCTATGCCGATAAACGGCGTAGGCCGTTAGAATTTGCAGTTGGGGATGGGGTGTTTCTAAGGATTTCTCCTTGGAAAGGTATCATCCGATTCATATCGAGGGGTAAGCTTAACCCCCGATACATTGGTCCGTTTGAAATCCTTGAAAGGATTGGGGCCGTGGCTTACTGTATCAAGTTATCACCTCAACTTGAGAAGATTCATGATGTGTTCCATGTATCGAAGCTCAAGAAGTATGTACGAGATCCGTCACATATTCTTGAGAGACCACCGGTAGAGATTCGAGAGGACCTACAATATGCAGTGGAACCAGTGAAGATAGTGGGTCAGCAGGTAAAGAGGCTTAGGAACAAGGAGATTCCTATGGTGAAGGTGCTTTGAAGGAGTGATCGAGTCGAAGAAGAAACCTGGGAGACTGAGGTCTCAATGAGGGAGCAATACCCGTTTCTTTTCGATTAGACACGGGATTTCGGGGACGAAATCCCAAATAAGGGGGGTGAACTTGTAACACCGTCCCCAAGTATATTTACTTTTAGTAAATAATGTAATAAACCTTGAATAATGATTCGTGAATTTACGAGGTTGTAAATTTTTGTTATTACGTTCGCGTGAATAGTGAATTGCACGTGGGGTCCACATCGGGAGCGGGGACCACCCGATAAACCCGGGACCACGTATTATATTCATCCTTGTCTAGATAGTATTTATATGGTGGTGGATATTTTAATTGGGCCATAGAAAGGGCATAGGGTTGACCTGTTGGTCAAACGAGGCCCAATTACCGGTATTGGTAAATTATCGGATAACAGTCCAAAACGATTTTCGGAGACTTCTAATTTAAAGTTGGGTATGTAGATTCATTCTAAAGACCCATAATGATGGAGGACACTTAATATATTTTATTTGAACCGATAAAATAAAATATAGTTAAAACAGTTCGAGAAATACAACTTTCGGGACCGATTGTACACTTCGGGACAAAAAGGGTTGACCTCCCACATGAGTGGGGGCCAACCCACGAATTTAGACACTCAAATAGAGTGTTGTCCGGCTGGTGGGATAAGGGAATAGGGGGAGGGGATTATGATATCAAGGAAATGACATCAAAGGTACCTAAGGTGGACCTTCATTCTACACTCATTGGATTAATGAGACAAAAGCTCATCCTCATCCCTCTCTCCCCTCATTTTCGGCCAAGCACACCCCAAGTAAGAGGAATAAGCTCTGCAACTTCATTTTTCTCCATAACCAAGTGAGCTCAAGAAGACAAGGTCCTAGGAGGGAGATTAAAGAAGGAAAAAATTAGGAAAAAGTGAGAAGAATTAAGGTAATGACCTTATACTAACTTTTCCTTTACTTTTCTTCCACCGTGTGAGATATATATCATATGAATGACACTTAGAATCATTCTACACTTTTAGAAATGTAGAATGAGGGGTTGAAAAGTGGTTCTAAGTCCAAGAACGGATTTAGAAGCCAAAACGACCGGTTCGCCGGAAAATAACCTTTTGGAGGTTATTTGTATTGATATGAGTTTTGTGATGATAAAACCGTGTTAAGAACTTAACTAAGGTGTTTCTAGAGTTCGCCGGAGTTTCGCCGGAGTTCGGCCGGAGTTCAACCGAAGAGCGTAGAACAAGCTATAACGCATTTAAGGTGAGTGGATGGCTTAATGTCTTGTAACTTTTGGGTTAAGCATGAGATTACCTAAGTATATGTTATGTGTGTTCATAATAATGTTTAAATGAATTAAACATGTGATTAGCCAATTAAAGTGATTAGGCTTGTATGAAGTGAACTATTGAAATATGCATGATTTGTGAAGTGAAAATGCTCATAAAAATATATGTGATATGTATAGAGATGAAATATGCATAAAATAGTTATCTATAACTTAGTACATATTGTGACTAAGTTTGACACACGTTGGATTTGGAATGGCGGGTCAACCGAGAGTTGACCGGCGCCGGTTTGGCCTTACTTTACCTATATGCTAATTTTAATGCATGAGTTGCATGGATGATTTTGGTTTAGGCCTTGAGACTTGGTCCAGTCTTGTTTATTGATTATGATATAGGCCCTATCTAGTATGATATGTGGTAGATCATAGGTCGGGTGGAGTACCCAAGGATCGAACGGTATCCTCAAAACTCGGTTATATAGGGTGGAGTACCCAAGGATCGGACTGTCACGCCCCAGACCGCATCTAAGCGCGTGTACAACCGCCGTGTGATTAAGTGACGTCACTCGCAAGTCAACCTCACATAATCACACAAGGCGTTCATGAACATCATTCACACCATACTCAGTAGTAAACGTACATAACAACATCACATCATAGATTGAATGAATAACGGAAAATATTCAACGGTCAATCATAAGCCACATATGGCAAAACGTAGGCTCGCAGGCCAAAACAACGTAATATTACAAAAAGTATCCATGAGCATAGTTTATGATTTAAAATAATAAAGGAAGCACGAACCACGTCTTCCTCTAGATTCTTTCCACCCGTGCAAAGGTGTAGACAACAGACTCTAGCTTCAACCTGAAATGGTGGGGGCCCCGAAGGGGTCAGTACAAGTACCGAGCGAGTAGCAAGCTAAATGTAGAGTAACTAATATTTCAAGTATAAGACCCAAACATAGGGTGATACATATACTTATACTTCCTTACCCCAAGTTACAAAATACATATCAGTACTCATATACACTTGGAAATACCCGACCCGTAGGTCATTGTTTAATTGGGAAAAATAATAGTAGTCAATGTCCTTGACTTAAAACCCCAACCCACCCATAGACCTACGAGTGTATAGGACTCCTCCTGTCCAAATCAAATAACCATAAGGACACCGCCCGGTCCTGAATTACTAAATAGTAATCTATGAGTTTTGAGGATACACGCCCGATCCTTGGGTACCCCACCCTATATAACCGAGTTTTGAGGATACCACCCGATCCTTGGGTACTCCACCCTATATAACCGAGTTTTGAGGATACCGCCCGATCCTTGGGTACTCCACTCGACCTATGATCTACCACATATCATACTAGATAGGGCCTATATCATAATCAATAAACAAGAGTAGACCAAGTCTTAAGGTCTAAACAAAATCATCCATGCAACTCATGCATTAACATTAGCATATAGGTAAAGTAAGGCCAAACTGACGCCGGTCAACTCTCGGTTGACCCGCCATTCCAAATCCAATGTGTGTCAAACTTAGTCACAATATGTAATAAGTTATAAATAACTATTTTATGCACATTTCATTTCTAAACATATCACATATGTTTTTATGAGCATTTTCACTTCACAAATCATGCATATTTCAATAGTTCACTTCATACAAGCCTAATCACTTTAATTGGCTAATCACATGTTTAATTCATTTAAACATTAGTATGAACACACATAACATCTACTTAGGTAATCTCATGCTTAACCCAAAAGTTACAAGACATTAAGCCATCCACTCACCTCAAATGAGCTTTAGGAAGATTATACTCTTCTTAGTTGAACTCCGGCGAACTTCGGTGAAACTACGGAGAAACTCCGGCGAAATCTAGAACCACTTTAGTCAAGCTCCTAACATGGTTTTATCATTACAAAACACATATCAACACAAATAACCCCTAAAAGGTTATTTTCCGGTGAACCAGTCGTTTTGGCTTCTAAGTCCGTTCTTGGACTTAGAACTACCTTCCAACCCCTCATTCTACACTTCTAAATGTGTAGAATTATTCTAGGAGTCCTCCATATGATATATAAATCATATGATAAATAAAAAATAGAGGAAAGGTTAGTATAAGGTCATTACCTTAATTATCCAAGTTTTTCCTCCCTTTTCCCTCTTAAAACTCCCCCTTTTGAACCACTCTTGCTTGAGCTTGAGCTACAACAATGGAGTATGATCTTGGAGCTCTCTATCTCTCTTCTTTGATGCTCTGGCCTAAATAATGGGATGAGGGGGGTTGGAGTTGGCTCTTTTGTCTTGCTTGGACAATGAGTGGGGAGAAATGGGGTCCATGGGTGTACTTTTGATGCTCATCACCTCACCCTCTTCCCTTACAAGTCAACCAGCACCTTTCCTTGTCTATCCCAGCTCATAAAAACGTAGGGTGTCCCCCACTCATGTGGGAGGTCATCCCTTTGTGTCCCAAAATGCACAATTGGTCCCGAAAGTTGTATTTTTCGGACTCTTTTAATTATATTTTATTTTATCGGGCCAAATAAAATATATCGTGTTATTTCAATCACTACGGACCTTTAGAATAATTGTAGATTCCCCAACTTTAATTTAGAAGTCTCTGAACTTCAATTCGGACTGTTATCCGGTAAATTACCAATACCGGTAATGGGGCTTCGTTTGACCGACGGGTCAACCCTAAGCCCTTTCTATGGCCCAACTAAAATATATATACCATCATATAAATATTATCTAGACCAAGATGAATATAATATGTGGTCCCGGGTTTACCGGACGGTCCCCGCTCCCGGTGTGGGCCCCACGTGCAGTTCATTATTCATGCGAAAGAAATAACCAAAAATTTACAACCACGTAAACTCATAAATCAATATTCAAGATTTATTACATGATTTACGAAAAAGTAAATACATTTGGGGACAGTGTTACATGGGCGGTATCCTCAAAAGGGTGGAGGATCCAAGGATCGGACGGTATCCTCAAAACTCGGTTATATAGGGTGGAGCACCCAAGGATCGGGCGGCATCCTCAAAACTCGGTTATTTAGGGTGGAGTACCCAAGGATCGGGCGTGTATCCTCAAAACTCATAGATTACTATTTAGTAATTAAGGACCGGGCGGTGTCCTTATGATTATTTGATTTGGACAGGAGAAGTCCTATACACTCATAGGTCTATGGGTGGGTTGGGGTTTTAAGTCAAGGACATTGACTACTATTATTTTTCCCAATTAAACAATGACCTACGGGTCGGGTATTTCCAAGTGTATATAAGTAGAGATATGTATTTTGTAACTTGGGGTAAGGAAGTATAAGTATATGTATCACCCTATGTTTGGGTCTTATACTTGAAACGTTAGTTACTCCACATTTAGCTTGCTACTCACTCGGTACTTGTACTGACCCCTTCGGGGGGGCCACCATTTCAGGTTGAAGCTAGAGCCTGTTGTCTACACCTTTGCACGGGTGGAAAGAATCTAGAGGAAGACGTGGTTCGTGCTTCCTTTATTATTTTAAATCATAAACTATGTTCATGGATACTTTTGTGATATTACATTGTTTTGGCCTGCGAGCCTACGTTTTGCCATATGTGGCTTATGTTTGATCATTGAATATTTTCCGCTATTCATTCAATCTATGATGTGATGTTGTTATGTATGTTTACTACTGAGTATGGTGTGAACGATGTTCATGAACGCCTTGTGTGATTATGTGAGGTTGACTTGTGAGTGACATCACTTAATCACACGGCAGTTGTACACGCGCTTAGATGCGTCTGGGGCGTGACAGAACCCATTGATGATAGCCTCTGGCCCGCGACCTTCGTCCAAGGGTTATCCCACAGGGTTACGTTGGCCAGGGATGGCCAAGAGGTTGGACTCATGAATATAAGGGCCCCGCTTCAGCCTAAAACACTATCTTACTCCTTCACACCTAGCATGCTCTTCGACATGAAGGAATGGGGGACTGAGGGACTATATCGGCCTCCAAACTTTTGGGAAAACTTCAAAATTGACCAAACGCAAAAACAGAGATCACACTGCATTGTTTACAAGAAACAAAGGCATGGGATCCACATCGACTTCATAACAATAAACAATCACCGGCCACCAGATAACACCAATGGTTTTGTACAAGAAAGCCAATGGATCACGCTACGGCCAAATATAAGAAAAAGAAGAAAACAAACGAGACATCAACTACACATGGTTCCACAACAGCCATAAATATCAAAACAACTCTAAATTACTCCCTTTCACTTCGTCTACATCTCAGCTCAGAGAGTGGAGGATTCCTGATAGAGTATATGGGCCCAGACCTTATGGCCCACATACTCAGATGACTAAATACGAACACAGTTGGCACCCACGTAGTCCTTTATCGCGTTTAAAACCGAACAAATCTCAAAATACAGCCCAGGAGCCCAGGAACAAAAGTGGGTCCTCCGTCGGCCAAAATGACTCCGGCAAAATAGGTTTTATACTTAGTCAAATAAATCATGTACTCAGCCAATAGAGGCCTTTTTTTGTACCGGGCCTCCTAAGACTTGGGAACCCAAACCCACATTTTCCCCTATAAATATTCCCCTTGGGGGTAGTTGTAGGGGGTTGAGAAATATTAATTGCTCACTTTCTCTCTCTAGCTCTCACTTCTCTCTAAAATTAATATTCTATCAGCTGCATTAAGCTCGTCTGGTGGTTAACGATTCATATTGCTCCTTCAGGGGTGAACGTCTCTATGTGTAATTGTAGGACTAATATTAGTAGTTGGAAGGTGAATGTTGTAGTCAGTATTGATCGCTTTGAGATTGATGTAACGATCCTGATTGTAATGATATCAGTATAGACGATTTTCTTTAAAAAACTTTAAAAAAAATGTAAAATTATAAAAGAATGAAAAAAATATAGACTTCGTCATTTCTCAATTGTCCACACTTTTTATTTATGTTTCTTGAAATTTTAAATATAAAACACCTGCTTTTAAAGTAAAAATGGCCTAAATGGCCAAATTGGTCAAATTAAAGTCTAAACCATCCAATCGTCTTTTATCCAATAAAATCACAATACTCTCAATAACTCGAATGAAAATAAACTATTGTCGTTGTTCAGAGACTCACCAATTGTTGCCATGTAGCCTATTGCCACTGTCGCCACCACCATAAAAATTTTATTAAGTTTACAAATTTTCTATAAAGTCGGATGGTAAATCTCCAAAACAAATGGAGCAAGTCTTGAACTCCTATTGCCATTTACCAAATATTATAAATAACAAAAAGAAATTTGCACAAGGAAAAAATGAAAAACAATTTGAGGGGAATAAATTATAAAAATAGCAACACTAAATACAGATGTGAAGAAGCCTTTTACAATAATGGAAACTTCACAGTTCACACTAAGGACACGTTTACTTCACGGGTTAGTAAACATTGCTTATTAAGACCCGCGTTAATAAGCGACACATAAAATAAGCAGTGTTGTAAGCTCATGTTTACTTCAAAGAATTTAAAACACCGTTTAACATTAAAATGTCCAAAATAACCCTATAGATATATGCGCACACACAAACATTCATGAACCCTACCCCGCTCTGTACCCCCACCTCTCATCATACCCCCAATTCCACACCCTTGACCACACCCCTTCCCTACCCCTACCCTTATCACGACCTTACCCTCCACCCCTACTCCCACCCATACCAACCTTCTACTCGTAGGGGTTGGGTTGAGGTAGGGGCATGTGATATGGGGTAAAGGGGTAGGGGTCGGGGTATGGTAATGGGAGTGGGTGGGGTCGATGTCGGGTCGAGGTAGAGGCAGGTGGTAGGGGTAAAAGGGTAGGGTCGAGGTAAGGGGTATAAGTGGGGGTAGGGTGGGGGTGGGGGTAAGGGGTGTGGTCGTCTGGGGGTAGGGGTGGGTCGAGGTAGGGGCATGGGGTAGGGGTAAAGGGGTAGGGTGGGGGTAGGGATGGGGTTGGGGTCAGGTCAGGCAAGGTAGGGGAAGGTGATAGGGGATAAAGGGGTAGGGTAAGGGGTGAGGGTGGTGGAGGGTAGGGGTAAGGGGTGGGGGTGGTAGGTAGGGGTTGGGTAAGGTGGTGGGGGAGGGGTCGAGATAGGGGTGGGGTCGAAGTAGGGGCAGGTGGTAAGCGGTAAAAGGGTAGGGTCGGGGTAGGATAAAGGTAAGGAGTACTAGTGAGGGTGGGGTGAAAATATAATGTTATATTATAGACATTTATTTTCTTAATTTGTGTGAAGTTAAATACTGAACTTTATTTAGGATACTTTATTTAGGATAGGAGGGAGTAAATGATACTCTCTCGTATCCTAAATAAACTATCCTAAATAAAGTGGTACTCCCGTGGTTGTGAGCTTGTGAGTCGGACCTAAAACCCTCAAAGCCACGTGTTGACCTCGTCTGCGCTGACGTGTACATGTAACAGCAGCCGCCGGCCTCCCAATATAAATTCTCTTCGTTCTCATCCACTCCCCCTCTTTCACAGTTTCCTCTTTCAATCCCCGCACACGATTACTCCTCCTATAAATACACATTTACATACACAAATAAATCTCCACACTAATCGCTAGAAGCTTCTTCTCACGCATTTCTTCGTTGATCCAGGTTGGAGGAGCGCGCAGCTGAGCGTGCGCCGTCTGTCTTAATCTAAAGAAGATCGCTGAATTCGTTTCTGTTTCTGTTCCCTCTTGGCTCGAGATCCGAGCCAAAGACGGAGTGTTTTGTAGCTACTTGGAGCTTCTCCGTCGAACATACAGCTTCTCAATAGGTAGCGCTCTTCACCTTTTCCTGCGCAGAGAGAGGTATTGTATTTATTCAAATGCTTGTGTGTGCGGCTAGATGAATTTTGAGGATTTTATATTCGATTTTATTCTCGCAGACGTATATGTAACGGTGTGATGTGTCGCGTGTAGGGTTTGTCAGTGAGCAACTGCGAATGGCGTCAGGTGAGGGATTTCTGACGGAGGAACAGCGAGAGATTATGAAAATCGCGACTCAGAATGCGGAGGTCCTTTCCTCTTCGCCGAAGTCTTCATCTGGATTGCTGTCTGAACATCACGTGAAAGCTCCTGTTGGCGGTAAGGCGTCAACTGCTGGGATTGCGGTCAGACACGTAAGGCGTTCGCACTCGGGAAAATATATAAAAGTTAAGAAAGGTAAAACTCTAACACGTTCGTGTTCTTCATTAGAGGTATTGGCAGAAAAACTCGTTGCAGGAGACGTTGTGTTTTAGCCGGATATAATATAGTGTCTTGCTTTCTCAATGAGATTTATGTTAAAAATCTCACATTCATTTTTCATTTATTTATTTATCTGGTTGCCTCATCTTTGTCTAGATAGGCATAAGCTGAACTCAGCATTTATTTGTAAAACACTGATAATCATTTATGATGTTTGCATTAGTATTAAAAAAATCTTGGGTAGAGAGTAGGATAAAGTGATAAACATTAAACACTATCCATATTATATACTCCGTACTATAGTTGTTCGATAATTTTGTATCAATTTCAAACGGTATTTTTCTTATTTCAGATTATGAATATGCATTTTGATTTCTTCATTTGTAGCTCCAGGGTTTTATTTGAATATGAATAATAATAATTTCCTTGTTAATATATTTACCTGGAAACCTGCTTCATTACAAATTGGTGTGGCATTCCCTGTTGTTTCCTCTCTCCTTCACGTGTCTTCGTCAGAGTAATGAAAAGTTATAGTCTGAATATTTTTCATTATTTTATGGTGATCAGTGATCTTAATAAAAAACAATCGGAGTTATAGAAAATCTAATGAGTGGCTTTCTAAAATCTACTTGGACATGGCTTTCATAAAAATTTAATGAAACATAGGCAGTGTTCTAGCAGTCTTAACTTTTAAGTAATGTTGTAGAATCTAAAGTTTTGGTATTCTACAATATAGCCATGTGGGCATGCGTACGAGACACTTAACCTTTTCTTAGAATTCGATTCTTACATGAAACTTTTATAATTTGTGTAGACTGTCGTTGAAAATGACTGTGCAAGCTGCTTCCTCTTATGATGAGGATATCATGCTTAGATGTGGCTCTAAATGGCCTTAACGATGAATTTCATAAAAAAATGTGCAAGAGGGTAATTGGTCAATCAGTTCTTGTAAGAGGGCTCATGCCAGAATTTTCTTCATTGGAGAACTGGAGCAGGGAGAAAAGGATAGTTGAGCAATTGGCCAATTAACTCTTCTAAGAGAGATCAAGTCATAAGCTTTGAGTTTTCTCTTCTCTTCCTACTGTAGAAATGATCTTTATCCAACTACATATTAAGAATGTCAATAGGTAATCTGTAATTAATATTTTTTGAGACGTGTACTCATTCAGACCACCTAAAGTGTGGGTGAAGATTTTGCTTAACAATTGTGGGAAGTCCTCTTCGTTTACAGTAATGTTGTCTACTTGTCCTGTGCTCTCGTATAGTTATATTGTAATATACATGTACATGTCATTGACTCAAGAAAAAGTGGATTTAGTGCTACATAAAATGAATTTTTTAAGAACATCCAGTTTTAGTGGCACATCTGAATTGTGTGGTTTCTCTGGCAGTTTATTGCCTTCTCTTGTATCACCTTTTTAGCAACGGTCAGGTTTACTCTTTCCCATTCCATATTCCCATTATGTGGTAATTTGGTTGAGCTTTGCTATTTATGTGCAGGGATATGATTTTCAATGGTTATTTCTCAGTCTGGAATGTTTTTAATATCTTGATGATTTCTGGACGATTGATGTCTTGTCTACCTTTCCTCTCTTGTTTCTTTTATCGTTTATCTTCCTTATCTTTTTATAGTCTTATGTTATTTTTATCTTCTAGCTTTTTTATGTTCTTTTATTTATTTTTCTTTTATCTTGGTTATATTCTTGTGTTATTATTATCTTATATTTATGTATCTTTATTTTATTCATTTTATCTTACTTTTTTTCCTTTTCTTGTCCGCCTTCTCTTTTTGGCATCGATATCATAGATCGATTCATGTTAGCCGACCCCAAATTCTTTTGAGATTAAGGCTTGGATGTTGATGATTTCTGGAAATGGTATTTCCATCATTTGCAATGGAGCCAAAGATTCATTATTTTTTGGCTTGAGATTATGATGGAATAAAGAAAAATGGCTCAGTAAACTGTCTGCGCTTCTTTGTAATGAAGCAGCAGTCAGTCCATGCAATTTTGGACGCGATTTTCACTATGGGTCATCCGGAAACAGTCTCTCTGTGCTTTAGTATAGGGGTAAGACTGCGTACATCCGACCCCCCCTCACCTCACCGTAGGTGGGAGCCTTTGCGGCACTGGGGTAAATGAAAATGATGATGATTTCTGGAAATTGAAATCTTTTTAGTTAATTGTTTCCCTGAAGCTTTGGAGTATTTTTGTTTCAAGATGCAACATAATAATTGAGTCAGAGTACATTGTTTTCCTCCCTTTTTTGTTGCATTTGTAACTGAACGTATTATTAATCTGTTGTGAATAATAGATGGAGGTGGTGGTAAAGGCACCTGGGGGAAGCTACTTGACACTGGTGGGGAGGCTCACATTGATAGAAATGATCCCAACTATGATAGTGGAGAGGTTAGTTTTGTCTCTATAAAAAAATCGCCCATGTTTGTAGGTGTATCTTTTCTTTCTCTTTTTCTTTCTTCCCCATTCTGGCCACCCTCTCTCACCCCAATACCTAATTTTCATTAGTTTTTCGTCCATCTATCTTGTGTTTCTTGTATTAAAAATTCACTTTTTATTTTATCGTTGCCTGGCTATGTTCTCACTTTGACCAATATTGCGATAAAATTTATGTAGTTCACCTTTGCTCTGAAAAAGCTTCTTCCCTTGAGCACCTATATACTTTTTCCGCATTGCCTCTGTCTAGCACTTTTTAGAACACTTGTTACCTATTTTAGATGCTTCCATTTGCAGTGTATTTGAACCCAAGGAAATCATAGGGGAATGAAGAAATGCTAAGCAATGTTATTGGCTGGTGTTTTTCCGCAGAATGCAAACGAATATGATTAATGTTTTAAAACAATTTGCATATGTTTTGGGTTTCTAAGTCGTTATATAATAGAAATTTGAAGTTTTGAACAAATCTTAAATATAAATTCATCAAGTTTGAAAAAATGTTTTATTTCCAATCATGTTTTTTGCCATGCAAATATTTGCTATAATTTCCTCAACATTTTGTTTCCCTGCCATTTTCCGTACCATTTTGTGTGCTAATGTTGTCCTTCGGTGACTTAAATTAATTATCACAGGAACCTTATGAGCTTGTTGGATCTGTTGTTTCTGATCCATTGGATGAGTACAAGAAATCAGTGGTGTCTCTTGTTGAGGAATACTTTAGCACCGGTGATGTGGATGTTGCAGCATCTGATCTGAGAGAACTAGGTTCGGTTGAATATCACCCCTACTTCATCAAGCGTCTTGTCTCCATGGCAATGGATAGGCATGACAAGGAAAAAGAGATGGCTTCTGTCTTGCTCTCGGCCCTTTATGCTGATGTCATCAGCTCGGCCCAGATAAGCCGAGGATTCTTTATGCTTCTCGAGTCTACCGATGACCTGGCAGTGGACATACTAGATGCTGTTGATATCCTTGCTCTGTTCATAGCTAGGGCTGTGGTGGATGACATCCTCCCTCCAGCTTTCATCGCAAGGGCAAGGAAAATGCTTCCGGAAGCCTCCAAGGGATATCAAGTGTTGCAAACGGCTGAGAAGAGCTATCTCTTGGCACCCCACCATGCCGAACTTGTGGAGAGGCGGTGGGGAGGCAGTACTCATCTCACTGTTGAGGAGGTGAAGAAAAAGATTGCTGAACTCTTACGTGAATACATTGAGAGCGGAGACACCAATGAGGCTTGCAGATGCATTCGGCAACTAGGAGTTTCGTTTTTCCACCATGAGGTTGTGAAGAGAGCTTTAGTCTTGGCCATGGAGATCCGCACTGCGGAGTTCATCATCATGAAACTTCTGAAGGAGGCTGCAGAAGAAGGCTTGATAAGTTCAAGCCAAATGCTGAAGGGTTTCTCACGTTTATCCGAATGTCTAGACGATCTCGCTCTAGATATACCTTCTGCAAAAACACTGTTTCAATCCATTGTCCACCAAGCAATCTCTGAAGCATGGCTTGATTCCTCTTTCCTCAAATCTTTGTCAAATGAAGACGGGAAGGTCCATGATGCAGACTATGAAAGGATGAGGAGATACAAGGAGCAATTCGTCAACATAATTCATGAATATTTCCTCTCTGACGACATCCCGGAATTGATCCGGAGCCTGGAGGATCTCAATGTGCCGGAATACAACCCAATCTTTCTGAAGAGGCTGGTTACCCTTGCAATGGATAGAAAGAACAAAGAGAAAGAAATGGCATCCGTTCTGTTATCCGCTCTTCACATTGAGCTCTTCTCAACAGAAGACATAGTCAACGGTTTTGTGATGCTTCTGGAATCTGCAGATGACACCGCCCTCGACATCTTAGACGCATCGAATGAGTTGGCCCTTTTCCTGGCGAGGGCGGTGGTCGATGATGTCCTTGCTCCGCTGAATTTGGAAGAGATCAGCGGCAGGTTGGAGCTGAACAGCAGCGGGAGCGAGACGGTCCGCATGGCTCAATCTCTGATCTCTGCACGCCATGCAGGGGAGAGGATCCTGAGGTGTTGGGGAGGCGGGACCGGTTGGGCTGTGGAGGACGCTAAGGACAAGATCATGAAGCTCCTTGAGGAGTTTGAAAGCGGCGGTGTAATTAGCGAGGCTTGTCAATGCATACGCGATCTGGACATGCCCTTCTTTAACCACGAGGTGGTCAAGAAAACTTTGGTTATGGCTATGGAGAAGAAGAATGATGGGATGTTGGATCTGCTACAGGCGTGCTTTGATGAGGGTCTGATCACCATCAATCAGATGACAAAGGGATATGGGAGGATCAAGGATGGGCTGGATGATCTGGCACTGGACATTCCTAACGCGAAGGAGAAGTTTGAGTTTTACGTGAGCAGTGCCAAAGGAAGAGGCTGGCTCTTGCCTGCCTTCTGATGGTAAATATCACGTCTCCTCGATATTTGTCTGTTGTAATGTGTGCTAGCCTCTGCCTAATGTGTTTTTGTTGTTGTTGTTCCATATGGAAGTTGCTCTGCACCCCCCCCCCCCCCCTTCTGCATCCGATTCGCTGGTGGGATGAATGCAGTTGGCTTCCTTCTCTTCCATTCCAGTGTTTTTTTATCTGATGGAGACTTCATAGATGTAGAAAAGAAGTACGGACTTGTTGTTCCTTCATTCCTTCTTTTGGGACATTTCCTATGGGAGGAGGCATCACAGTACTTTTCTTTGTTCTCGTGCATATGGATTAGCTCTAGTGAGACATGGGCTCTCATTTCTTTCGCAATGACCTTTTGGTGTCTTTACTTCTTCTCTGCCGTGTGTGATGACAACTACTGGTTTACCCCCCCTCCCCCGCTCAATAATCTGTTTGTTCATGGCTATTGAATGCGCGTTGGAGATATAGGTTTTTATACACGTAGGGGTGGACTCGGGTCCGGGTTGGGCTTAGGCCCGGGCGGGCCGGCGGTTCAGGAGTGGTGGACCCGAGACCGGCCCGGCTAACCATTGGGTCCGGGTCGGGTCCATTATCAATTTTTTTCCCCTCTTCCTAATTAACCCCCTCCCACCCCCAACCCCCCAAATCACCCCCAAATGGCCCAAAATACCCAGCCCAACCCGAAAATTGAAAAAAATTGAAAAAAAATCAATTTTGGCCCGAACCGGGCTCGGGCCTGGCCGGGTCGGGCCTTGTTTTGGGTGACCTGAGCCCGGACCGGAAAACCCACGGGTCGGGCCTACCCGGACCGGTCATTGACCGGGCCATCGGGTTGGGCCGGGCCGGAACAGTACTGGTCCCAGGCCGGTTCCGGGTCGGGCCACCCGGCCCGAGTCCATCCGTATATACACGTGCTCTTTTTCGTTAGCGGCTGTATGCCTGTATGCATGTGCTTTTTTTCTTTCATGGATTTTTTTCCTGATAATTAAGCTGTTCTAGAAACAATAGGATGTATAGAAATTAGTTCAAATAGGACTAAAACTATGGTAAAAATCTAAAATAAGACTTGCTATATTTTTATTCCAAAATAGGATCATATGAGTCCTATTGGAAACATACCTATTTTTGCATTACATTCTTACCCTTCCATTAAATATGAATTAAAAATAGTCAAAAGCCATAATTAAATGTTTAATTCATAATAAATTCGAAAAAAATTCAAAAATTCGTAGAAATATAATTAAAAAATTTATAAAATTTTTATAAAATAAAAAATTCAAAAACTTTTTTTTGAATAATTTTATTTTTAAAAAAATTAATAAAAAATAGTAAAACTCCGTAAAAAAAAATATGGATGCCTTTCCCACCGCCTGTACTACCTCCCAGCACCACCATCTCCGGCCGATGAAAAAAATGCCATTTTCCCAGGAAAATGCCATTTTTCCTGAAAATGCCAAAAAAATGGCATATTTCTCTTTTCGAATGCCAACATTTTCATTTTTTCTGTCATAAATATGGCATTCCTAATGACTTGGCATTTTTTTTCCCTGGTGACTGGAGGTGGTGGTGCTGAGGCGGAAGAGGCGGCGGCGATTTTTTTTTGAGTTTTTTTTTTTTAATTTTTTGAAAAATAAATAATTAAATTTTTAATATCGAAATGTTTTTCTTATTTTTTTAGTATTTTTTACGAATTTTTATTACTTTTTATTATTTTATTAGGAACTAAAACATTTTAATAGCTATAAGGGTATAATTGTCCAAGGTACACATAATTAGTCCTATGCAAACATAGTTTATTTTTTGGTCCTATTTGTGAAAAGTGAATGACTTTTAGTCCTATTTTGATAATTAACTCTAGGATGTAATGGAAAATGCTACAGTTACAAATAAACACATAAAAATACTTGCAAACAAGTAATGTAATGGGGTTATTGTAATCATCTTTAAAGTAAAAGTGATGTGTTAACAAATGTGGTGTTCAGTCCCTATAGGGGTCTACCATAGGGGTGGACCCATTCCCAGTTCCGGTCCCGGACTGGCCGGTCCCGGGCATTAAATGTGAAGACCGGAATCGACCTGGGTTTCAACGGACCTGGTTTCGGTCTGGTCTACCAGGCCGGTTCTAGTCCGGTCCTGGGCGGTTCGGTCCTTTGCTTAAATTAAAAAAAAAATTGAGCCGTTGGGACTGGGACCGTTCGGTCCGGTCCTCATTTCAAAGACTCGAGTCTCGAGATCGAGACCGAAAATAAAATACCCGGTCGGGTAAAAACTCCTTATTCTAGTATTGTTGTGCTTCTCTTTTCATATTTTCTAATTTATTTCCTTTTTCTTATTTTTTTCATTTATAAATTACATCTATAATCAACTTGTAAAGAAATATTTATTGAATAAATGCGGTACCTAATATTAAAAGTATTCAGAATATAATATAATTACAAATTAAGTTTGTAAAGATGAGAGGATGATGTAATAAATTTGAGAAGAAATTGGTATCCCAGTCAATTACGGTACTCTATTATTATCTCCTCCACTGAAGTCTGAAACACGACGAGCTGATACCATAATTATAAAAAAGGAATTTATACAATTGATATTCCTTAGGAAACATAAAAAATTAATTTAAAATATACAAACTATTTGACGTTAGACAAACTAAAAAACGAGACAGAGATACGTAATTTTGAAGAGGTTATAAAATGATATTTTTTCAAACAAAAACTTATCTTCTTAGGCAAAATCCAAACGAAAAGTAGGGTCGGGGTCTAACATTTAAAGACTAAAAATGTGGTGACGTTTTGATAAATTATCAAAAATTGAATAGACGACGGTATGCATTACTTTGAACATGAAGACGCATTACAAACGGATAGAGTGTATTAATGAAATTTTAATGAGCATCATATCTATTTTGTTGAGTATTGGGAATCTAATATTGAACATCGTGATTTATGTTTCATAATTTCTAATTCATTTTTCATTACTTTTCTTTTATAAAACTTTCTTAAACTATATCTATAATCAACTTTTATGAATTTCAATATGTGAAACTGAATGTAATATGGTATATTTGAAATATGCATTATTTGACATTTTAAAATGAACATAACATTAGTACCAAATGTGTATACGTGACTTATAAAATGAACATTGATATGAAAATTGTATATTTTGTTAATTGAACATCAAAACATTTTCAGTGTGCATCAAACTTTCGCTATCAAACTTTCACTATTGAGTATTGAATCGTACGATTGAATATCATGATTGTTTTCACGTTTCTCACAATCAAATGATGAATAGAATTGATTAGAGAAGAGAAGAAACTTTGATTCATTACGAAAATAATATTAAATGTACAGGGCAAAGGATGAATAGCAACTACTCTACTTTTCTCTAGATGTGTGTGAATGTTGAGATGCTTATTCCATTCTCACGGTACTTAGGGTTTCAATCCTATTCTCCAGACTTTATATGTTTAGGGGAAGATCCGTTACAAATATATGAAATATGATTGAACATCATAAAACGTTTCTAATAATATCTCTCACGATGTTCAATTGTGTTCAATTTGCATTGAAGTACGAATATCTTTGTCTTTGTGTTGAATCAGACAATATAGAGAAGATGATAGATGAGATTAGCTGAGTTGTTCCTCTTTTATCTTAATCTTTAGTGCCATTTGGCTTCCTTTGTCTTGTTCGATAGGCATTGTGAAGAAATGCTTACAACTTCCTTTTTGATGTCTTCGCAATTTGTTCTTTGATGTCAGGGTTGAGGGATTTTGATGAGCAGCTCTAGTAGCAACTCTGATCAAGAGTTCCAAGAGGGTTTCTGGCCAGTCGACTATGATATTACTTACACAAAGAAAATTCTAATACAATATTTCTAAAGGGGTACTCTAATATCCTAATTAACTTAGCATCATCAAAATCTAAATACAATTTATTCCTTACACGAGTCCACTTTATATTTTTGCCTTTTAGTGCTCCATATATCAATTACTTCATACTCCATTACTCTTTATCATTTATTCATTTACAATTCATTATCAATACTCATTATTCCCTACATTATTATCATATTTCTTCCAAAATTTAAAATTCAAAATACACATTAATGGAATATAATTCCAACAACAAGAGCTTGATCTATCTAATATTCATTGATCGTAGGAAAGAAAGTAGTAACAATATTATTCATCTGGAAAGGCTCCCTTTACAAGAGATGTACAAGAGTATTTATAGGCTATGAGAACTAGTATTCTAGTATGAAATTGATACAATAAATGCTATTAATTGCATATTAATTTGAATAGGACTCTTGTAACGTCGTCTTAGCCATTGCTAGATAGCTATGTTGGAATGATAGTCTGCCACGTAAGCCTTAGGAATATCCCGGTCTCACTACAACTCCGCTCAGGCTCGAGGTCTGCTGTCCAACCTGGCCTAGTTGTGGGTTCCTTTCGTGGGTTGGATCCCTAGTTAGGCCCAATGGCTAATCAATATTAATCTCGTGAAGGGCAGATCCCGTTGATTGGCTGATCCCGTTGATGGGTTTTGCTTTAATCCAATCTTGGGCCATGGTAATTATCCATGGTACCATCACGAGCCCCCTACTCTCTTGAGCTGACCAGGCTCAACGAAAGAGAGTAATTTTATTTCTTTCTTATTCTTGAAATTCTTCATTCTTTGAGGCGGACGTGGTGAGATGGAAAGGAGTAGAGTAGTGAACGCCTCGTAATGACTCCTCCAGGGGCTGAGGGTCATAACCTTTTGTCCACAATGGGGAGGTGGCTCGTTAAAAACCTCACTAAGAAAAACCCAGCGGGAAAAAATCCTAGTGAGGGAAAAAGAGTACACCGGATGCCCCCAAAATGAAGCAAAAGGGTGAGCCCTTTGACCGATGTATTTAGCTGCAATGACCGCCTGTTGCATCCGGTCTGTTCTACCTGTGGCATTATCTTCATTTGGTAGATAACCGAGACAAGCTTGAGAGATCAATATGATAGTCTATATCCAGATGTACCTATGCATTTAAATAAAATTATGATAATTTCTGGAGTTTGCTATTGGATTTGAGCCTAAGTAAATGACCTCAAATTTTCAATATAGATTCCCGTGCTTAGTAGAGCGTGGCCCATATCTAGGACTCAACTCGCCACTTGGGGGTTCGTAGTTTGAATTTGATATTCGGGATGACTAGCCCCACAAGGTCGAAATATGGTGTCTAAATAGAGAAGCACACATGATTCATACAAAACACAAGAATGAAAGTATACATTATGTGACATTTAGATCGCGAGCTTATAAATCACACCCGTATAATGTGACCCAGTAGTGCGAGTGTTAGTACTCGGTCGGGTGTATTTGAGTGTTCATAAGTCCGTTCTTCAACGTCAAAAAAATGCACACTGCTCAATATAATAAAAAATACTCCCTCCGTCCCGCTAAGATTGTCCCATTTTACCTTTTCGGGAAGTCCCGCTAAGATGGTCTCATACCAAATTTGGTAAAGATTGTGTGGCTCTAAATCATTTTTACTTTATTCTTACTTTATCAATTTAATATCAACCACACAAACCCACTTTTCTTAATAATCGTGCCACCTTCTCTTGTCCCAATCTTAGTGGGACGGAGGTATTAATAATGACATAGCTCAACTCGTCGCTCGGGAAGTGTAGTTTGACGTTGATATTCAAGATGACTAGCCCCTGAGATCAGAGTGATACTAAATCAATTACTCCCTCCGGTTCCAAAAGATCTTGACACTTTGACTTCACAGTTTTTAAGGAAATAAACACTGTTTGGCACTGTTTGGCACTGTTTTGTGTAGATTTATTTGCCAAATAAGGCAAATAAGGAAGTGTAAAGATCTTTCTTGTACTGCTAAAAATGGAAAGTGTAAGATCTTTCAGAACCGGGGGGAGTATATTTTTTATTACGAGTTTGATAATATAAAATTGATTTTTGGAATACATAGCTTTGGATCTGTCACAAATTTTCGCTGTTACTGTGAGAGATCGATTTCTCCCACTCCAGACATCGTCTCACCGATCCAACCATTCAGATTGAAGTACCAAAAGTCACGAACATACTGTCAAGATTTCAGCCTGATCCAACGGTGAACGAAATCGCAGTGATGAAAACCGTGCTGCAGCAGTAGGGTTGTACGAAATTGTTTTCTTCCCTTGGATTATTTATGTCCTCTGGGGAGTTGACCTCGGATTTTGAGCCTGTATAGCTCATAAGCTCCACGATGGCTTCCAGGCCTTCCTGTTTGTCGGTTTTCAATCACTTTTGTCCTTTATTTATTTTGCCTTGAACTTCCGGTCAAGGTCGTCTCTCCTTTATCAAGGATGACTTTACCAATTTTAGACCCTAAGGATCTTAGCAGTTGAGCCAGTTTGGGTGGACTTCACTTTAGGTTACTTTGACCTTGGTGACTAGCCTCTTGATTAGAGAGGCTTGTTAGCCTCTCCGGTGCAAAGTTAATTCCTTCAGTTTCATCTTTAGCCCTGTAAAATCAATCTTAACCTTGAGAAAGGTTATCTTTTCCTGTTTCGAGGAAATTTGATTTTGTTTATAAGGCTGTTTAACCTTGAGAAAGGTTGTTTTATTCCCGCTCTCGTCTTTAGCAAGACTAAGTTGAGCTTCTGGAATTTAGATGAGTTTGGAATTTGTACTATGTCTTTTTGCGAGTACCAATTAGGTGTAGCCTCTCTTTTGGGGGGGGGGGGGGGGCTGGTTAAGAAACCTTCGCAAATAATGTATAAAGGACATTTTTGAATGAAAACTAAAACTCGACACTTGGCTTGTCCAGCTCGTGTATTCGAGTTATGCGAGTGAGATGTTCGGACGCATCTGTCATCAGTTTGGAAAGGATGTCTGCCTCGACATTCTGGGCTCGCGGAACGCATATCAAGTCGGACTCTTCAAATTGTTTCATGAGTTCCAGTGCTACATTCCCGTATTTCTGCATCCGGGCTTCCTTGGCGTCATATTCCCCTCTAAGTTATTTGATGACCAACTTAGAGTCACTCTTGATCTTTAGCATTTTGACTTTGAAGTACTTCGATATCTTGAGGCCTAAAAGTAAGGCCTCATATTCTGCTTCACTATTGGATAGATTGAATAAGTACCTGAGGGCATGGTATGTCTTGAAGCCTTCAGGGGTGATGAGTACCACCCCTCCTCCGCAACCTTTGGACCCTGATGATGACTCATCAGTCATGAGGGTCCACCAATCTTCTTCGTCACGGTGTCTTTATTCTGCCACGTCTCTGGCAGTGCATTCCACCAAAAATCTGCCATGGTTTGACCTTTGATTGATATTCTAGGTTGGAAACTTACTTGATATTGCCTGATGAGCAGGGATCACTTCTATAAGGAATAAATGTATTTAGATTTTTGATGATGCTAGATTAATTAGAATATTAGAGTACCCCCTTTAGAATTTTGTATTAGAATTGTTTTCTAAGTGTAATCACTTTAGTATAGTCATTTGGACAGAAGACCCCCAGGTCCTTTGTTAGCCCCTATCCTGACAGAAGTGCTCGAGGCCCTCTTTGTTTGCCCCTCTGTTCAAACGCACCAGAAGTCCTCACACTTGGATTTTTCTAGCTACCTAAGCCAATTGATCACACGGGATATTCCCTAACGGCTAGGAGCTCCCCAACGGAAAAGCTACTGGACATATCATTAAATGCTCATTTAACGAGCTTCAAACATTGGGATATTTAAAGCTGATGATTAACCATGAAATGATATCCGCGTCCCCAAAATAGCAAGTCGGCTACTTTACTGGGTCCTACCGGTCAACTCTACAGTACGCGCATTTATTGTAGTTGCCTCCCTCCTCCAACGGGAAGACAACCCTAGTATATACGATACAACACGAAGATAAACCGGATAACTTTTGCTCTCTACTACATTACAAACAAGCTTTCTTGAGACTTCAACTTCATCTTCCTCAACAAGAAAAGTCTTACGTTGGAAAGATAATATTTTCACATCTTCATATTCCAACAAGAGAAAAGTTCCTCCAGTTTTTCAACACTTCAAACACCTCATATATACATCTTTTGTGACGAAGCAAGTTGGAGAAACCTCTGTTTTTACAAAGCAATCTTCTTATTAAAGAAGGACGTCCAAAGTAACTGGAGTAGTGAAGTGGGGATACTTCAAGGAAACTCAGTGAAAGGACCAGTCTTAAAGAAAGAAAGGAAGTGCATCCCAGGAGACATCTACACTTGAAGAAGACGTGGAGAGCTTCTTAAGTGCTAGGACTAAAGCTGTGTAATCTGCGTTTTACAAGCTTAGTGGAACAGTGGATTAGAGGAACACGTTGTTCCTTGAACCACTATAAAAATCTCTTGTGTCATTTACTTACTGCTTTTATTACTTGCATTTACTTTCTATCGATTAACTCCAAAAGACTTGGTCTCTGTGTTCAGCAGAACTAGTCTTGTGAGTTGACAAAAGGCCTTCTGCCTTTGCTTCTCTTTGAGGCTAACCGGACAAAACCCCTACCAGAAGACCATCCGCTGCCAGTCTGTTCTTTTACAGAAAAGGCTATTCTATTAAAGTCTGGTACTTAGCTTGAAAAAGTTAAAAACCAGTATAGTCTATTGACCCCCCTCTAGATTGTACCTTGTATAACCGGGACCAACAAGTGATATCATAGCCTCCTTGTTCTTGTAATCTCTTAGGTTACTTGTTGAACAAAGATCCACTTGTTCTTAGCCTCCTTACATTTTCCTGCTATGGATCACTCTTTCTAAGAATCTTATGTTTTCAGAGATCTTAAGTTTGATGACTGGAGGATCCGGATGAAGGCACATCTCTGTGCTCTTCACGATGAGAGGTGGGAAGTACTTCACCTAGGGCCATTCACCAACTTCCAGAAGGTGAATCCTGAACATGCTATTGATAACACAAAGCCCAAATGATTGACAAAGCCAAATCAGAGTGGACCACTGAAGAAAGAAGGAAGTACAACCAAGACCACATAGAAAAGGACATCCTCTACAAGTCCATTGATGATAGATACTTCAACAGGATCAAGAAGTGCAAAACTGCCAAGGAAATATGGGATGAGCAAGAGAAGGACAATAAATTGACAATAGCCAACAAGAAGTTCGATGACTTCAAACTTCTCCCTGATGAAAGCATCTCCAAGATGTATGACAGACTTCTCACTCTCTCTGGAGAGATTTCTGAACTTGGCAAAAAACTCATCACCAAGGAGATCAACCTCAAAGTGTTGAGAGGTCTGCCCTCAGCATGGAAGATGAAGGTGGTTGTTGTTCAAGCAAGCAAGGATGTGAAGACTTATCCAACAGACAAGCTCATCTAAGATCTCAAAGATCATGAGTTTGAGATTATTGAAGAGAAGGAAGATGTACCAGAAGAGAGGACCACCACAGCCCTCACAGCTAGTACATCTAAGGTAAATGATTTTGATCCCTCTGTATTATTATCTGACGAATATATGGCTATTTTTTCTAGAAGGTTGAAGAAGTTCATGAAGAAACCCAAAGATGGAAGGAGTCCATCTGCCAGCAGAAAGCCATTTCAGAAGACCAAGTCTTCTGACAGTAGTGGAGAGCTTCTCTGCTACAACTGCAGGCAACCTGGACATTTCAAAGCAAACTGTCCACATCCCAGAGTGTCCAAGAGACAAGGACAGGATGGAGAAAAGAAGTATGACTCTGAATCCAGTTTTGACTCTGAATCCGATAAAGCCTTCTGTTGCCTTGATACTGAGAAAGAAGATCTTTGCATCATGGCCCAATCCGATGATGAGGTAACTTCCTCTTCTACGTCTCGTTCTTCTTCGGTAGGCACAACTTTAAATGATGACCAAATGTATTCATTGTGGGAAGAGTTTAGAAATATCCAAGCCACTGTTTCTTTAGTCAAAGAAGAAAACAGTAAGCTAAAAGTTGAAATTTCAGACTTAAGAAAAGAGACTGAGGTAAAACTTGATCTCTTAATTAAGGAAAGGGATAAACTAGAAGCTGAAAATGTTTCTCTTCTTGATAGAATAAGAGAAATTCAGCATTTTGAGGTCAAACTCAATAGCCTTCTGAAAATGCAAACTTCTCTAAAGGCTGTTGATGTTGATCAAATGCTCTCCCCTATTTTTGATCTTGGATATGTTGCAACAGAATCCGGTGAGCCTTCTGAAAGGCCTAGCACCCAAGTTGCTAAGGTTGATAAGGTCATAGAGCTACGAACCTCTAACCCAATTTGCCATACTGGTGTATTTGGCACCAAGGTTATTCATGAGGAAGTCAGACCAGCAAATAAAAAAGATAAAGGTTCAACAAAAACCAGTTTTGAAAATTAATGAACCTGGCAGAAACCTTAACAACATAAAGGGTTTTCAGAAAAATAATCAAAGGCAAACCTTCAACAGACACCCTCATGATAATCATGCTAGAAATGATCACCAGAAGGGTAAGTATCAAGAGAAAGTTAACTTTAGGCAGAAAAGGTTGGCTGGTCAACTTCAGAAACCCAAAATTAACCATCCCTCTGCTCTTGATAGTATATGGGACTTCTTCTCAACAAAGAAAGCTATGCAAAAGTATGTAAACTGGAAGCATGAACCTCACAAGCTTTTGCCCAAGGTGAATCACACTTCACTTTACTATGACTACCAGGTGGACAATGGGTACCACCCATCAAGGTTTCACTTGATGAGACCAAAGTGGTACCAGATGCCAAGACTCCATGATCCCCTAGGACCCAACATTGCTTGGGTACCTAAATCTTCCTTTTAATTCTGCAGGAAGAGTGTGCTGGAGCTATCTCTGAACAAGAATGGGTTTTTGATAGTGGATGCTCCAGGCACATGACAAGTGACAGATTTTGCCTAACAGAGTTCCAGAAAGTAAATGGACCTAGAGTTACCTTTGGTTGAAATGACAAGGAAGGCCAGACAAAAGGAAAAATGGAAGCTGATCAAAAACCAGATAATCATTGATGATGTCTCATATGTCAAAGGTTTGAAGTTCAACCTGCTAAGTGCTAGCCAGTTCTGTGACAAGGGCTACAGTGGAGTTCACAAAGGACTTCTGTTATGTAAAGCATGAGACAACAAAAGAAGTGGTTCTTACAGCAAGAAGGAAAAAGAACATTTATGTTGTTGATTGGAAAACTGCAAAGGATGGAGTGTGCCTGATAGCAAAAGGAGATTCAAAACTAAGCTGGGATTGACACAAGAAGCTTAGTCATTTGAATTTCAAAACAATCAACAAACTGGCAAGAGAACATATTGTAGATGGACTACCAGACATGGTATACAAGAAAGAGACCCTCTGTAGTGCTTGCCAGAAGGGAAAACAAGTGAAGAAATCTTTCAAACCTATTGCTAGAAATCTTTCCACTGGTCCTTTAAATCTCATCCACATGGATTTATTTCGACCAGTTGAGACTCCTAGTGTTAGTGGAAAGAAATACACACTAGTCATCGTTGATGACTACTCTATATATACATGGACAATCTTCTTGACAAGGAAGAATGAAACACTTTAGAAGTTGCCATCTCTGCTAAAGCAACTTCAAACTGAAACGAACATGAAAGTCAGGACAATCCGATCTGACAGAGGAACTGGGTTTGTGAACCAAGTCATTAAGGATTTTTGTGATCAAAATGGAACTTTTCATCAACTCTCTGCTACCAGAACACCTCAACAGAATGGCGTAGCAGAAAGGAGGAACATAACACTATAGGAAGTTGCAAGGACAATGATTGCTGAATCATGACTTGTTGATGCATCTGTTGAGAAAAAGAAGAGCCTTTTTCTGTAATAATGAGTCTTTAGTGAGTTTTTAGTGCATGTTCAGGTTGTGATTAATATTTGTCTAATCAGTTTATATTCATTTATTTTTCAAAATCTAGACAGTCACTTAGGGTACTGAACAGACACTTCTTAGGACTAGTTTTCTATAAATATGCAGCTGTACATTGAGTTCTATCAATAATAAAATTCAAAAAACTTCATGGTATCAGAGCTAGGTTTCGTCTAAGCCTTTTTTGAGTCTATCGCCTCTCCAACAGTCATTTTTTGGGCGTCTCTACCCTTCTCTCTCTTTAACTCCCGGTGGAGTCTCTTCATCAAGGGTTTTATCATGTCTAAAGTAGCTGAATCAGCCTCAAGTCACCTTGACCACTCAACCATTGTTTCAGGTGCTACTGCAGCTGCGGTTGCCCTTCGAAACCAGAAATTTGACCTCCCTTCTATCCCGCATTCTTATCGTTTTAGTGGGAGAAACTATCTTGGATGGTCAAAGCTGGTTTACACTCTCCTTCGTGGCAAAGTTCTTGAAATATATCTCATTGCCTCTTCACCAGAAGAAGGAGATATTGATGCTGCTATTTGGGAGAAAACCAATGCCAACATACGAGTCTGGTTATAGGACTCTATGGATCCCAACATTAGCAATACATGTTTATACATGGACTCGGCTAAAGAAATCTGGGATTTCATAAAGCAAACCTACTCTGTTGCTAAAGATGGTGCTTTCATCTATGACTTATGGTTTCAAACAACGAATCTTAAGCAAGATTCGCAATCTGTCACAGAATATGCTACTGACCTCCAACGGCGATGGTCTGAACTTGACCAGTACTAAACAATGAAGTGGTCTAATGCTGCAGACGCAGCCCTTCATAAGAACTATATAAACCAGCAACGTCTCAATTGCTTCTTGTCTGGTTTAAATCCAGAATACGATCAGACCTGGACTCAACTTCTGGCCATTACTCCTCTACCAGCCCTATCTTCTGCCATTGCCACTATCAAACATGAAGAGAGTAGGTGCAATATAATGATGAACACTAAGCTAGTTGACAGTATGGCTTTGGCTGTCAAGTCTACTTCTTCGGCCTCTTCGGATGATAAGAGAGCTAAAAGTAGTAAGGGAGGAAAATGGTGTGAGCATTGCAAGCGGTCCAATCATAATGTGGACACGTGTTGGAAGCTTTATCCTCATCTCCAGAAAGAAAGGAAAAGTCAGGATAGACGGGGAATTAGCGCAGGATTTGCTAACTCAACCACTCCTACTACTCTTGAGAACTCTACTAGCCTTTCACCTATTTCCCAAGAGGAAATACAGAAACTTTGTTTGCTGTTGTAGTCTCTTAATACCTCAAATTGTTCTGGTCATAGCTCTTTAGCCTTGCAAGGTAAAACCTCTACAATTTTTTGTCTGAATGCTTCAGAACAGAACCCACAATCTAAATGGATATTAGACTCAGGTGCCACCTCTCATATGACTGTTGCATCCTCCTTACTCTCCAATTACCAGCCATGTTTTAAGTCCACACACATTACTACTGTTGATGGCACATCTATAAAGGTTGCAGGGCATGGCACAAATGTTTTTTCTGATAAATTTAATCTAAAGAACACCTTACATGTCCCAAATGTGGCTATGAACCTTGCTTCTATTTCTAAACTCACTGGTGATCTTAACTGTGCTGCTATTTTCTTCCCTTCTTGTTGCTTTTTACAGGATCTGCGCACGGGGAGGACGATTGGAATTGTTAAGCAAAGAGATGGCCTGTATTATCTTGATGCATTTTTTGTCTCCAAACCTCCACAAAAGGCTCTCACCTCAGTCACTTCCAATACCAAAACTGTTTGGTTTCATCATATGCGACTTGGTCATCCATCTTTCCATGTCCTAAAAACCTTATTCCCTAGCCTTTTCACTTGTATTGATGTTTCTACCTTACAATGTGATGTATGTGAACTTGCTGAGCAATCTCGTGTATCTTTTTCCCGAAGTAATACAATAAGTCATTCTCCTTTTGATATTATACATAGTGATGTTTGGGGCCCTACTCCAGTTACTAAAGGATACACTCAGACGTATGGGATTGACTATCAAGAGACCTTTGCTCCTGTAGCCAAGCTCAATACTGTTCGTATCCTGTTATCCTTGGCATCTCACTTTGATTGGCCTTTATTGCAATTTGATGTCAAGAATGCTTTCCTCCATGGTGACTTGCATGACGAGATTTACATGCACATTCCCCCAGGCTTCAATAAAACTTCAATAGGCACCTCTACACATGTATGTCGACTAAAAAAGGCCCTCTATGGTCTCAAGCAATCCCCTCGTGCTTGGTTTGACCATTTCACCCAAGTTGTTAGGGCTGCTGGTTATAATCAAAGTCAGGGTGACCATACTCTTTTTTACAAGCACTCTTGCACAGGTGGAGTCACTATTCTTTTAGTATATGTGGATGATATAATTCTGACTGGTAATGATCCAGTTGAGAAACAACGTATTGAAAACAAGCCGAAGTCCAAATTTGAGATGAAGTCCCTCGGCTCACTAAAATACTTTCTTGGAAATGAAGTTGCCCGCTCATCTGAAGATATCTTTATCAGTCAGCAGAAGTACATTACAGATTTGTTGAGTGAAACTGGTAAGAGTGCTTGTCGATCGGTTACTACACCTATTGATCCCAATCATAAGCTTGGTCTTTCTACTGATGAGCCCAAGGTTGATTCAACAATGTATCAACGTCTATGTGGAAAACTTATCTATCTCTCTCATACCAGACCTGACATTGCTTATGCAGTTAGTGTCCTAAGTCAGTTCATGAATGACCCCAAGAAATCACATCTAGACACAGCCTATAGGGTTCTACACTACTTTAAAGGAAGTCCAGGACAAGGAATAGTGTTCAGGAAGGGGGGCAGTTATCAGTCCAAGCCTTCACTAATGCAGATTATGGGGGCTCTCTCGTTGACCGCTGATCAACTCAGGTTTCTGTGTTTTCCTGGCAAGAAATCTTGTGACATGGAGAAGCAAAAAACAGAATGTTGTGGCATGATCATCTGCTGAATCTGAGCTAAGAGCACTTGTCCATGGCTTGTGTGAGATTATATGGCTCAAAATTATTCTCTCAATTTTACAAATAAGATGGAAGGGACCAATGGAGTTGAAGTGTGATAACAAATCAACAATTAGCATAGCTCGTAATTCCGTCCAACATGATCGGACCAAGCATATTGAGATTGATCGGCATTTCATTAAAGAAAAGGTTGAAGGAGGTTTGGTTGAACTAAGCTACATTCTCTCAGAAGATCAAGTTGCAGACGTGTTTACCAAACCTCTTCACAGTCCTAGGTTCCAGAGTCTTATTGTCAAGCTAGGCATGAAGGATATCTACAAACCTAGCTTGAGGGGAGTGTTGATGCATCTGTTGAGAAAAAGAAGAGTCTTTTTTCTGTAATAATGAGTCTTTACTAAGTATTTAGTGCATGTTCAGGTTGTAATTAATATTTGTCTAATCAGTTTATATTCATTTATTTTTCAGAATCTGGACAGTCACTTAGGGTACTGAACAGACACTTCTTAGGACTAGTTTTCTATAAATATGCACTTGTACATTGAGTTCTATCAATAATAAAATTCAGAAAACTTCAGGACTACCAATGAAATACTGGGCTGAAGCAATCAACATTGCATGCTACACCCAGAACAGAAGCATGATCAACAAGAATCACTAGAAGACCCCTTATGAACTGTGGAAAGGAAGGGAACCCAACATCAGCTACTTCCACATATTTGGATGCAAATGCTACATTCTCAATAATGGAAAAGAGAATTTAAAGGTGTTTCAAGAGAAATATGATGAAGGTGTATTCATAGGCTACTCAAGTACAAACAAAGCATATAGAGTACTCAATAGAAGGACTCTACATGTTGAGGAATCTATACATGTGAAGTTTGATGACAACACACAGGAAGGAAGTTTGATGTTAGTATTCGTATTACATACACCTCTGTTGAAGAAATAACAGAGACCCTGAAGGAAGTCAACCTAGAGGACAATATTTCTGGACCAACAGAAGAGGTAACAGTTCACCCTGTGTTTCCAACACCTGCATCCAACCCTCTTCTGTTAGACAAGGATGAAGAATCAGAAGATGAGCAACCAGAGAAACCTAGACAACAACTGATAGAACTTGATCTAACTTGGTTAAGAGATCACCCACCAGACCAAGTGATTGGTCAGATCAGAAATGGTGTGCAGACTAGATCTGCTACAACCAGAAGAGAAGCAATGTTTGCCTGCTACATATCTCAGATGGAACCGATGACTGTGGAAGAAGCTCTGTAGGACTCAGACTGGATCAATGCATTGCAAGAGGAGCTCACTCAATTCGAGAGGAACAAGTATGGGAACTTGTTCCCAGACCAAAGCACCAGAATGTCATTGGAACCAAATGGGTGTTCAAGAACAAAGAAGATGAAGAAGACAAAATTGTAAGGAATAAAGCAAGGCTGGTAGCTAAGGGATACTGCCAAGAAGAAGGAATTGATTTTGATGATACCTTTGCACTAGTTGCCATACTTGAAGCCATCAGAATCTTCCTGGCCTATGTTGCCTACAACAACATCAAGGTCTACCAGATGGATGTCAAGAGTGCATTTCTGAATGGAGATCTTGAAGAGGAAGTTTTCGTGGAACAACCACCGGATTTTATCATTCCTACTCAATCTTCTTATGTCTACAAGCTTAGAAAGGGTCTTTATAGCGTTAAGCAAGCTCCCAGAGCATGGTATGACACATTGTCCCTCTTCCTAGTGAACCATGGGTTTACTATGGGAAAGGTTGACAAAACTCTATTTCAAATTTCTGTTGCTAACCATATTTTGTTAGTATAAATATATGTTGATGATATTATATTTGGAAGTACTAATGTAGAACTATGAAAGAAATTCTCTCAAGTTATGCAGAGTCAGTTTGAAATGAACATGATGGGAGAACTGAGTTACTTCCTAGGACTGCAAGTGAAACAAGTTTCTGAAGGAATTTTAATCAATCAAGGAAAGTACACCAGAGACCTGATCAAGAAGTTTGGGATAGAAGGAAAAGCTTCAGTCAAGATTCCCATGAACACCTCACAGGGAATTGGACCTGATGATGAAGGAAAAGATGTTGATGCAACAATGTACAGAGGAATCATTGTATCTCTTCTCTACCTAACTGCAAGCAGACGAGACATATCATTCTCTGTTGGAATCTGTGCCAGATACCAATCAAAGCCCAAGGAGAGCCATCTAAGTGCCGCAACAAGAATCATGAGATAAATCAAAGGAAATCCAAATGCAAGCCTATGGTATCCCAAGGGAGGTAACTTTGAACTAATTGGTTACTCTGACTCAGATTTTGCAGGCTGCAGGTTAGACAGGAAGAATACCTCTGGTCACTGCCAATTGCTAGGTGGGAGACTTGTCTCCTGGTTTAGCAAGAAGCAGAACTCAATCTCAACAAGCACAGCTGAAGAAGAATATATTGCAGTTGGGAGTTGCTGTGCTCAGCTTCTCTGGATAAAGCAACAACTGAAGGATTATGGAATTAATGCAAAGGAGATCAAGCTGCTCTGTGACAACACCAGTGCCATTGCAATCACCCAGAATCATGTACTTCACTCCAGAACAAAGCACATAGAAATCAGACATCACTTCATCAGAGATCATGTGGAGAAGAAACATATCTGCATGGAGCATGTACCAACAGAAGATCATCATGCAGACATTCTCACTAAACCTCTTAGTGAAACAAGTTTTAACAAGCTGAGAGAAGATCAGGGAATGATGGATGATATCCCCGGAGACACTTGAAGGATAAACTTTCTGTTATAGAACCCCTCGGTGACAGAACACCTCCTCTATTCTCAGAAGGCCCCTGTACCAGAACCCCTCTGGAACAGAAACCCTCCTTCAAAAAGCTGTGGACTTAGACAAAACTCGAGGAACGGCTTGACCTAGTTACTAATTGAAGGTCTTTTACTTCTTTACCCTAGGAGTTATTACAGCCGCAGAATATTTACTGCGCCCCTTTCATTTATTGATACCTCGAAACCGCCAATAATCTCAAACGTCCACTAACCCAAAACCATATATTGTCCACTCTTCAACCTAAACGGTTACTGCGTTCATCTCTCTCAAAGCATTCAAACCTTCATATCTCTCAAGCTCCAAAAAATCCCCAATCTTCTTCAAAGGCGTTCATTAGCTTCGACTCCCTCACTCAATCTCAGAAGGAAACCCTAACCAAGAACGTTCTCACAGGGATGAAATGCGACCTCTACGCACTCCCAAAACTTGCTGAGGATGAGGAAATAGTGGAGAGGATACTGGAATGCCTTGAAGGATCTCAGTTGAGTAAGGTGATAACCTACAACTACATGGAGTACAACAACCTAGATGTGGTTGAGTTCTATCTCAATGCTGACTACAGAGACGAGGTCATCACCTCCACTGTCAATGGATAAAAGGTCACCATTGATGCGGAAGCCATCAACAGTCTGTTCAAAATCCAGATTTCAGAAGGCTCCAACGCTCTTGTTGACCTTGAAACGGTCAGACTAACAGTTGAAGAATTTGCCATGAACTATGGCAAACCAGGTGCAGAAATCAACAGACTGACTGGGAAGAAATATTTTCTGAAGAAAGACATCGAGATGTTGGTGAACATCCTCCACAAATGTGTCTGGTGCATATATTCATCCACTGATGAGTTCACCATCTCGCAGGCCAAGGCAATCTATGCAGTCCTCAACAATGCAAACATCAACTGGGGACAGGTCATTATCAGATCTCTGTTAGAATTTGTCAAGGTGGCCAAGAAGAAGAATCCGAGAACTGGTATCTACTCCAAGAAAGTAGGACATGCCTTACTAATCTCTGAACTGTTGATGAATGGAGTTGGTCTCAGGAAGCCAACAACGGTGGATTACTCCAAGTTGATCTTTATGTCCACAACAAGCAATAGAGATGCTGCAATCAAGGACGAAATTAAAAGGCTGAAGAAACTGGACATCAACAGACAAAAGTTCCAACAGAAGACCACCAAGAATGACTCCATTACTGAATCTGAGGATGACAGTCCTCTGGTGAAGAAGGTTGTGAAAAGGGCCACACCAAAGAGGCCAGTACCTGCACAGGCCAAGAAGGTGATGGGAAAGAAGGCTGCTCCAAAAAGAAAGAAACTTTCTCCTACCTCTACAGAATCTACCCCTTCTGCCTCCCCTCTCCAAAAAGGAAGAAAGTGGTAACCTCTATCATTCGGGGGGAACTTGAAGACCCTATGGGTTCAGAACAACCCAACAGGAATGTCTGGCAAGGGAAGAAGATAATCTTTGATTCCAGTGATTCAGAAGACGAGATAGTGGAGGATGCCACTGCTCAGGGGAACCTGAGAACTCTCCTCCTTCTGCACATTCAGCAGAACAACATGTGGAAGTCCCTTCACCAGAACACCACAGCGCTGACACCAGAACCCCTCAAGAATAGAAAGACGCCCTCACAGCTCTGGACAAGCATTTGCCAGAGTACTTAAATAGAGGCGATGTAGGTTGGGATCTCTCACAGACATCCTGAAGTCGTTTGGATACTACTCCATTGAGGAGAAAGAAGTTTTCAATTGGACTGACGCTAAGGATGTGTCCAAGTGCACATATATGGAGTTTCTGGAATCTATTCTTGCAGAGAAAAAGAGAAACTTCAAAGGCAAGGTCCTCTGGACATCCAATGCATCAGTTGATCATGGAACCGCAGATGTCCCTCCCCTCTCTCAGAAAGAAGCTGCAATCTTTGAAGAATGGATGATTGAGAAGACCATGAAGGATTCTCTGGATCCCAAGAATCAATAAAGAGTTTAAAGTGGTGCACCCTCTGATGCTGGAGCTGCCTTTGCTCAACTTGTCATGGAATTCAGGGAATCCCAGACTGCAAATATGGAGGTAATCAATTCATTCACCCCTCCCCTCTCCTCAGCATCATGTTTCCTCGCCCTCATCACCTGTCTTACCCAATCCCTCTCCTTCACCAAAACAAACATCCAAATCACCCTCTCACAAACCATCTTCCTCATCTTTTCAGAAATCCTCATCTGAACAACCCTCACAGATAGCCAACTCTAAACCTCCTACACCCTATGCTTCTGCATCACAATCATTACAAAAGCAAAGCACTCAATCTACCCAACAACCTCATCAGAAGACCCGCTCACTCAAACAAGCCTCCAAACAGAAAACCACCCCAACCAATAAAACCCCAAGTCCCAAGAAGATCCCATCCAGATCACCCACACCCTGCAAACAGAAAACCCCATCTCCACACAGATCTCCTTCTCGTTTTCCTCCTCCCCCTCCTTACACTCAACAACCTGAAACACAGAGTAATAGCTCGTGTGATCCTAAAACCATCTCCCTAACCCTGGCACCTCAAGGCTATTCTAGGCATTCTACTTCCTCAAATCCTCCCTCTCACAAGAAGAAGCTAATCATCAGAGATGCATACCATTGCTACTCATCCTACAAGGATTCATCTAGCAACAATGGGTTCATTGTTAGTGACCCCAAAGCTGCCATCTCAAAGAAAGAGAAAACTCCTCCTCTGGACCAACCCTTGGAGTTGCAACAGAGTCCTTCCTCTGGTGCGAATTATGGGCAGGCACATGGTTCCTTTGGTGCATTGGTCCCCACTAATCTGCAGTCTCTGAAGAAATCCTTGGAGGATATTGCTTGCAATAGATTAATACGTGAGTTTAAGGAATTACCCTCAACGGAGTCCGGGTTAGCACATGCGTCCGCCTCCGTCATCGCATACACCCTAGCTTGGGTCTTGCCTTGGTTCACGGACGGCGCATTGCTTGTACTTGGCCCGCCATGCCCCGTGCTCCCATGAGGTGCTCCTGTCCGGTTCCTACTTGCCGTAGTCCCGCTACTAGGTCCTGCACCCATGACTTGCCCGAGTTGTGGGCAGTTGCTCCTCAAGTGTCCCGCCTCCCCGCATTGGTAACACCGTGGGGGATCACGACACTTGCCCATGTGGTTCCTTTTGAAGTTATTGCACCTTATAACGCCCGAGCCTTGTGACCTCGAGCCTTGCCCTCTTGGGCCTTGATTCCCCTGTGATGGTGGTGCGGGTGTTCTAAAAGACCCACCTCCCCCGTGGTTCCCCTTTTTGCTAGAACCTTGAGGGCCGGTGTTCTCCCATTTTCTATTCTTCGCCTCCTCAGCGTTTTTCAGCTTTCTTTCCTCCCATTCCTTCTCTCCTTTCAGGCCTTGCTCCACCACTTGACTAAACGTCATGTTAGGCAATTGTGTTGCCCGCTCACGCACGTCTAAGTCCAAGGCATCCCAAAAATGATTCACCATCCAGTTCTCATCACAAGCATACTCCGGTATGAACTCCGTGAGCTCCCTGAACTTGTGCTCAAGTCGCCTCACGGTATACTTACCTCCTTGGGTCAAGTTGGTGTATTCCCTCCTCTTCAAGTTCACCTCGAAGTCGGAGTAGTATTGGTTGAAGAATTCCTGCCGGAAATTCTCCCAAGTGACATTCTCACCATACTTCCCCTTGACTCCGTCCCACCACGTGGACGCCATCCCTTCTAGCAACCTCGTTGCTACTCGCATCTTCATGTTTGGCGGTAGTTGCATGTCAAGAGCCGCCTCATTGAACCTTTTGATCCACTCGGCCGCAATAGAGATGTCCCCCGTTCCATCGAACGGTTTGCACCCCAAGTCTCTCGCCTCTTTGAGGTACTTTGAGATTCTTATTATTGGGACCTCGGCACCTCGATCCTGTCGGGACTCCACATGTCCCCTAGAACCCACATGGCTTCCTCTTCTTGAAGCCCCTCCCAAAGCACGCCTTGCACGGCGCCTTTGGCGATCCTGTTGATATTGACGGATTAAATCCTCCATCCTTTCTAGAGCGTCGCCATCGTCGCTCTCCTCATCATCGTCATCATCATATTCCCCATCATATGGGGTCTCAACCGGCTCAGTTCCTGGTTGATACGTTGAATCCTCCTCGGATTCATAAGACTCGTTCACTGTATCAGCATGACCGTCACTCACGGTCTGATCTTGGCCCCCACGGCCTTGTCCCCTGGACACTCTAGAAGCCCCTCTACTGCCTTGCACTGACCCTCCCGGTGCTCGGCCAGTCGGGTTCCTTCTAGTTACTTTTCCGGTACGTTCCATTTCTGAAAGAAATTGAGAATGAGTCATTAGACGCGTATCAAATGTCAATTGATGGATAGGCACTTAAAGACATCTTTTGGCTCAAATCACCGCCATACCAATTGTTAAGGGTACCATCTTAACAATTAGAGACATTGCAACTCAAGTACCAAAAGTTCCATAAGTACAAAACTTTTTATGCTCATGGTTTTCAAATTCATTTTTTCAAAAGAATTTTGAAACTTCATTATGATGTTTACGGACTAAGGCTCTGATACCAATTAAATTGTCACGCCCCGGACCTACCCGGACACATCAACAACCCGCCGTACAGTACGAATAGTCAACCGCAGTTCAACACATCCATACTATACAAGGCGTCTGGAATATCATTCACACATAGTACATCCATAAACAAACATAATGTAAAAACATACATTAAAGCAGCGGAAACAATATTACAAGTGTTCGAGCCACACTTGGCATAATTAGACATACAAGCCCCAAAAATAATTATTCAGGAAATAATATCCATGAGCATTATTTAAATTGTTTTCAAAACAGAAACAGAAGAAGCATGAACCACGTCTTCTTCCTTTGATCTTCCCGAAGTAACGGGCGGTGGCAGCAACCTTCAAGTTCTACCTGAAACTGTGAGGTGGCCTCCCCCGTGAAGGGGAGGTCAGTACTTGGAAGCATTTGACAAGTACAATGACAACTATACTAAGTATAATCAATGTTTCAATTTCTAAGACTCTCAAACAAGGGTGATAATATATTATAGGTCATAACCCTCGGTTACCCCTTTTAAAATTTATACTTACTGTATATAGAGTCAAGTAGTCGGCCCGTGGGCCCATATTCATTTAGACTTTACCATTTTAATCCTCGTGACTACACGTCACGACAACCCCATAGGGTTCCCTCGAGTCCTGATTGTATAGCAAGGGCTCGGCCCAACTACATTTCTATACAACCCTTCAACTCAATTTAACACATTAAAATTGTATGGCAAGGGCTCGGCCCAACTACGTTTCCATACTAACCATAACTTCGTGGCAAGGGCTCGGCCCAACTACGCTTCCACGAAGACCACAAATACATGGCAAGGGCTCGGACCAACTACGTTTCCATGTTAATCACATTACATGGCAAGGGCTCGGCCCAACTACATTTCCATACAATCCTAGAGTCCGACTCTAATTTATTTTCATAGTCCAATTCTCAAGCAAATACTATGCCTAGAATCAATTCGCTTGGGTAGCCTTTAGGCCTACCCCTAACACACCTTAGTGTTCATACAATTCGACCCTAAAGTATCTCTTAAGACTACTTAAGGCATCTCCATTCACAATCCTATCTCTTAGGATTAATTCCATCATTTATTTACATTAATCTCCCGACTAGTATTTCAATACTAGTCGGATAATCCTAGAACAACCAAGTTCTTAATTCATAGTCAAATAATTCATCTCAATGGATTTTTCTATCCAAATATGATTTAATCTCAATATCAAAAATATCACTTTTATCCATTCATGAATTCCTTACATGAAGTAAAAGTATATTTTATCACAACATTTTCATAGTTAATTGCATTATCATGCCATTTCTTTCATATCACATAATCATACACAATTTCTTCCAAATTTGTATATCATGCTTTATTTACTCACATGCAATAGTATTTTCATTTAGGCATTATTATCTATTAATAATCTATAAAAATCACATTTAATACCTTAGGTAATCTTATGAAATTAACTCACTAATTATAAGCAATATAGTCAGTCATCCTCACCTTATGGAGTGCTTAACTAGATGCATTTGCGAAGCCCTTCGATCAACCCCCGTTTTTAGCTGATTAAGACAAGAATCCTAGACAGCAGCTGAAAGCCGCCCAGCTTCCACAAAAGCCGCCCGGTGTTCGTGTTCTGCAGGTTCGAGCAGCCTGCTATACTTGGCGGTTTCCGGCGGTTTCGACTCCTACCGATTCACCAACTCTTCTAAGTTATACCACCACTTTATATCAATATTCTACACTTTTAAACGTGTAGAACATCATGTTTAATCCATCATATGATTTCCTAAAAATCATACACCAAGAACTAGTTAAAGAACTAATGAGTTCTTACCTCTTGTTCTAGCTTTCACTCCTTGGATTTTCTTTCTTGTTGCTTCCTCTAAGCTCTTTGTTGGTGATAGTTATCCTCAGAGTTGCTCCTCCTCCCTCTTGGTTTGAGTGGTTCGAATGACTCAAGGGGATGTGAGGATTTCCTTTCAATCAACACAATTGATTGGGTAGGAAGGGTGTAGGGATGGGTTTTGTCTCAATGAGACTCCTTACCCACTTTGCACGTTCCAGCATGTTTCTTTGTCCCAACATCATTATTTTGGGATCCCAAGTTATGTATAAAAAATCTCCAAGTGGGTGTAGGAAGTCCCTCCCAATTATTCCTGCTATTTCTGGCAGGTTGGGTCAAAATAGCACTTGGGTTGTCCAAATATTTTCTTCAACCTTAGTTGACATTTTATTGGGCTTCTATAATTATTATGATGACCCAACTAATTATTTGGTAGCTCATTCTCAATATTATGGACCCGCTCAATAATTTAATTAATCATTCATTAATTAAATATATCATTCTTTTACACGAAATCATTCGCTAGAGAAGTTCAAATACATACCGAATTTTAAATTCAAGTACATCCGGGTGCGGTGTCACAGATTGACAGAGCTCAATTTGAAGAGATGAAACAAAAGATGACTCCCACACAACAACAGAATATCTACATGGACAGTGAAGGAAATGTTAGAGTTAGATGTGGTGGATCGCTAGAAGAAGCAGGATACTGGTATAAGAAGAATGTACTTGCAGGCAAAACGATTCATGAAGGTGTTCTTAACTATCTGAACTGCAAGTTTTCTCCTATCTGGGCTTCTTATCAACAATCAGGAAATCTTGTTGAGATAAGAGAAAAAGTGAATGCAGAACTGAAAAGGTTACAAGGAATAGAAGACTTAGCCCTGGCTGCAGCGTTAAGGGAAAATGTGTAACAGAACATCCCTGTACTCTACTCTTCTCCTCTGCATAATAAAATTACATCTCTGCCTCTCTGATTGAACGAAATTACTTATCCTATATCTTCTCTTGATCTCTGCTAACTTCTTTTGTTCTGTTTGTTTGTTTTTGTTTTGCTATGTTACCTTGTTTTACCTATTTGTTTCCTAACTCTTACTGCTTTCTATGCAAGTTACCCACCAATAGTGAAATATGAAAGTTTTAACTTATTAATTTTTATGGTGAACGGGACTTCTCAGAAAGTAGAATAAGGGTTTTGGCATCATCATAAAAGGGGGAAATTGTAGGGAATAAATGTATTTAGATTTTGATGATGCTAGATTAATTAGAATATTAGAGTACCCCCTTTAGAATTTTGTATTAGAATTGTTTTCTAAGTGTAAGCACTGTAGTATAGTCATCTGGATAGAAGACCCCCATGTCTTCTATTAGCCCATATCCTGACAGAAGTGCTTGAGGCCCTCTTTGTTTGCCCCTCTGTTCAAACGCACCAGAAGTCCTCACACTTGGATTTTTCTAGCTACCTAAGCCGATTGATCTAACGGGATATTCCCTAACGGCTAGGAGCTCCCCAACGGAAAAGCTACATGACATATCATTAAATGCTCATTTAATGAGCTTCACACGTTAGGATATTTAAAGCTGATGATTGACTAGGAAAAGATAGTCGTTCCCCCAAAATAGCAAGTCAGCTACTTTACTGGGTCCTACCGGTCAACTCTATAGTACGCACATTTATTGCAGTTGCCTCCCTTCTCCAACGGGAAGACAATCCTAGTATATATGATACAACACGAATAACAACCGGATAACTTTTTCTCTCTCTACTACATTACAAACAAGCTTTCTTGAGATTTCAACTTCATCTTCCTCAACAAGAAAAGTCTTACGTTGGAAAGATAATATTTTCACATCTTCATATTCCAACAAGAGCAAAGTTCCTCCAGTTCTTCAACACTTCAAACACCTCATATACACATCTTTTGTGACGAAGTAAGTTGGAGAAACTTCGGTTTTTACAAAGCAATCTTCTTATTAAAGAAGGACGTCCAAAGTAACTGGAGTAGTGAAGTGGGGATACTTCAAGGAAACTCAGTGAAAGGACCAGTCTTAAAGGAAGCAAGGAAGTGCATCCCAGGAGACATTTACACTTGAAGAAGACGTGGAGAGCTTCTTAAGTGCTAGGACTAAAGCTGTGTAATCTGCGTTTTTACAAGCTTAGTGGAACAGTGGATTAGAGGAACACGTTGTTCCTTGAACCACTATAAAAATCTCTGGTGTCATTTACTTACTGCTTTTATTACTTACATTTACTTTCTATCAATTAACTCCAAAAGACTTGGTCTCTGTGTTCAGCAGAACTGGTCCTGTGAGTTAACAGAAGGTCTACTGCCTTTGCTTTTCTTTGAGGCTAACCGAACAGAACCCCTACTAGATGACCATCTGTTGCCAGTCTGTTCTTCAACAGAACAGGCTATTCTGTTAAAGTCTGGTACTTATCTTGAAAAAGTTAAAAACCGGTATAGTATATTCACCCCCTTTAGACTGTACCTTCTGTAACCGGGACCAACAACTTCACAACTCGCGTTGTCTTGGCTGTTCTGAACAGGGTTCCCACTCCCAGATCTTATAAGACCTTGATGGGGTGGGCTTGGAAGTAATGAGCGAGTTTCTTTGTTGCAACATAGACGGCGAATGCGATCTTCTCCAGGGCTTGATATCTGAGCTCAGCCCCATAGAGAACCTTGCAGACATAGTAGACTGGCCTCTGTGTGGTCCCTTCTTCTCTTACTAAAACAGAGCTGACTACGTTTGGGAGACTCCCCAATATAGAGTAAGTGTCTCGCCGACCTCCGGTTTGCTGAGAAGCAGATCTGACTGTAGATATCTTTTGAGGTCTTCAAACGCAGTCTGGCACTCCTAGGTCCAATGAAAGTCGTTGCTCTTTTTCAGCACTTGAAAGAATGGTAAGGATTTATCTGCCGACCTGGATTGGAACCTCTCCAGAGCTGCTAGTCTCCCTGTGAGGATTTGGACTTATTTGACGTTCCTTGGGGGTTCCATGTCCTAGACTGCCTTGACCTTCTCTTTTTCATGATGTCGGACACTCCCCTGAGATCATCTGCACGATCGCCTGAATTTCTACTTTTCAAAATCATGTCGTCGAGGTAGGCCTCCATGTTCCTTCCCAGCACTGCTCGGAAGACATTGGCCACCATCCTCGTGTAAGTAGCCCCAAAGTTCCTCAATCCAAAAGCTATCACCCGGTAACAAAAGACTCCTTCTGGCGTCATAAATGAGGTCTTCTCAGGATCATCTGGGTGCATGGAGATCTGGTGGTGTCCCCTGAATGCGTCCATGAAGGAAAGAAGCTCGCATCCGGCGGTTTGATCCACCAGATGGTCTATACTGGGCAAAGAAAAAGGATCCATTTGGTAGGCCTTGTTTAGATCTGTATGGTCTACGCACATTCTTCAGGTAGGTGGCTTAGGAGCCAGAACCACGTTGGCAAGCCATTCCGAATATTGTACCTCTCTGATGTGTCTGATGCCCAATAACATGTTCACTTCCCATTGACAAATTCCTTCCTGTCTAAGGACAAGTATCTTTTTTTTTGCTTTACGGGAGTCACTTTTGGATCTACGTTCAGTTGGTGGACTGCTATGCTTGGGTCGAGCCCAGGCATATCCTCAGGCCCCAAGCAAAAACTACCTTGAACTCTGTCAGGACCTAAACTATCCTTGCTCTCAGGTCGGTCGGAAGCCCTGTACCAATCCTGACTCGTTGTTCCGGTCGGGAGGGATCGACTTCGACCTCCTCAAGCTTTGAGACGGGCTGAGCTCTGAACTGCCCTCCCTCATACCTGGACAAATCATGTTTAATAGCATTGACCCTTATATCGTTCCTCCCGGGAGCCTTGCAGGCCCTTACGTAACAGCTTCTCGCCATCTTCTGGTCTCCCCTTACTGTGCCAATCTCGGCTGGCGTATAGAACTTCATGCACACTACATAATAAAAAATAATAATGATATAGTTCATCTCATCGCTCGAGCTGTGTAGTTTGAATTTGATATTCGAGATGACTAGCCCCTGAGGTCAAAGTGATATTATCTCAATTATATTTTTATTATGATTTTTATAATATCTTTTTATCAAAATTATTTTTGATAAATTACGTAAAATTGAAGAATACTTAGCTTCACATCGTATTGTAAGCTTTCACTTTTGATCAATTTTGACTTTGGTCAAAATTCTCTATCAACATAGTTGAGCCTTAGGTCGGTGGAGATTGGATATCCTTGTATTGGGAGTTATCCGCTTGGAATCTGAACAAGTCAACTTGTGAAGAGAGGAGAGCATTATCCAGGGACGGCAGGGCATCTCAGCCTCCGCTCTGCAGACCGTCGTTGTGGGTGGCCTTGGATCTGGACAGCGTTTGCGAAGCCTTCACCGTAATACATTTTCTATAGCTAGTGCTGCCGCCGGAGGACAGAAAGAAGAGATCCTTCAGTCGCGACTATCTCCGGCGAGGGGGGTCGGAGTTTTGATTGGCTGCTGGAAGCGAACGATGAGTGTTGTCGCTGCAACTCAGACAACGCTGCTGGCGGTGACTAGCGGCGCTATGACGGAGTTATTGAACGGACGGCTACAACAGTTGAATCCTCATCGTTAGGCAGCTTAATCCCGCTCCTGGGACCACCGTTCCAGAGGGCAGAGGTGGAGGGCAGCCGGATCCTATAGCATCGACACGAATCCCTCATGTCCAAGAACTCCCGATTTGCCACTGTTTTTTTGCAGAAGTCTCCATCTTTTCTGGATTATTTTTGGTTGTATATATGAAATTATTGAATATTTGGGACGAATTTTTGAATGATTTTGGGAGGATCTCTCTTGATTTTGATCAAACTCTCAACGAGAGCACCAATGATGGAATATAATTCCAGCAACGAGAGCTTGATCTATCAAATATTCATTGATCGTATGAAAGAAAGTAGTAATAATATTATTCATCTAGAAAGGCTCTTTTTCCAAGAGATATACAAGAGTATTTATAGGCTACATGAACTAGTATTCTAGTATGAAACTGATACAATAAATGTTATTAATTGCATATTAATTCGAATAGGACTCTTGTAACATCGTCTTAGCCATTGCTAGATAGCTATGTTGGAATGATAGCCTGCCACGTAAGCCTTAGGAATATCCCGGCCTCACTAGAACTCCGTCCAGGTTCGAGGTCTGCTGTTCAACCTAGCCTGATTGTGAGTTCCTTTCGTGGGTTGGATCCCTAGTTAGGCCCAGCGGCTAATTAATATTAATCATGTGAAGAGTTGATCCCGTTGATGGGCTTTGCTTTAATTCAATCTTGGGCCACGGTAATGATCCATGGTACCATCACACATACATTTACAATTGATAGAGAAGCCGAATTTAGAGATACATAAAGAAACAACAACCTACAAGAAAGTCAGATAAAATCGAAGCCTGAAGATCTGGTCGTCTGGAGCACTGGAACTGGCGTGTGTGACTTGAGAATCTAACCAACGGCAGGAATGCAGGATAGATGTCGATGACCGTTTAGCAGACCTGAAGAATCGCAGGCTCGCGGCGGTCGCCGAAGAAACTGAAGCCAGAAAGTTGATAGAGTATATGGGTCCAGACCCCATGACCCACATACTTCCACTATGGCAAGCAAGATCCCGAGGACGTACGTCCTTCAGCACATGGGAAACCCTAGGGATTTACGTCCTTCAGTACATGGGAGACTCCGGGGACGTACGTCCTCCAGTATATAGGACACCCCGGGGATATACGGCCTCCAACACAGGGAACACCCTCGGGACGTACGGCCTCCAGCTACATGGAACACCCCGGGGACGTACGGCCTCCAGCTACATGCAAGACCTCGGGGACGTACGATGTCAAGCATAGGACTTCAGCCACACCTCCGTCAGCCAGACGTACGTCTCCAAGGACTTCGTCCGCCAAAGCCAGTCGTACGTCTCCAAGGACTTCGTCTGCCACAACAAGACGTACGTCTCCAAGGACTTCGTCTGCCACAGCCAGACGTACGTCTCCAAGGACTTCGTCTACCACAGCCAGACGTACATCTCCATGGACTTCGTCTGCCACAGCTAGACGTACGTTTCCAAAGACTTGTCCGCCATAGTCGGACGTACGTCTCCAAGGACTTCGTCTGATAGACTTCCACACTTAGCTCATATATCCGAATGTAATGAGCCCAATAGAGGCCTTATATTGTAATGAGCCTCCCAAGCCCAACACTTGGGAGCCCAACCCACTTTTCCCTATAAATACTCCCCTTGGGAGTAGTTGTAAGGGTTTGAAAATCATTAATACAAATCACTTCTCTCTCTAGACATATAGTCTATCATTTGGTGCTTTCGTTGAGAGCTAGAACAATCAAGTTAGCATCCTTCGTCGCTACCAAGCACAAGCTAACTGAAATGGGAAGAGCAAGGTCAAACCGTAACCTCATCGGCAAAGCGATCCCTGAAACTCAGGACTAACGTGAACGCTCCGGCGATGCTACGGCCGACAAGGCAGGGGATGAGCAGATCTTCCATGAGACGATCGCCCCCACAGCTGACCTTCGCGATCAGCTTAACGACAACACTCAAGACGCTCACATTGGCCTTGAGAAGAAACATATCAAGAAAGGCGACAACGCCTCAGGCAAAAGATTACTCCCATTGTTGACCCTCAGCTTCAGGCCGCTATATCGGCCATCATAGTCAGCCTGGCTCAGAACCCCACCGTCCTCAGTGCACTGATGCCGAGGACGGGGGATAACACCACTACATCACATCCTCCTCCTCACCTGTTAGTCATGAATGTCGGCAACGAGGAGGGGGTCGTGGCCCAGGACACAACATCCCATTCCGATCCTGCTTCCCCTTGTCGAGCTGGACCGACCCCAGTGCTTAGAGCATCGGCCTTCAATAGGCTCAGGGACGCGCATCGTCGGCCATCATCGAAGAGGCTAGCGGGATGGATTGGTGAACGTGAGCCTGGTTCACCAAGGGAGAGCTTGGGGTCCATATCCCGGACAGCGGATCGGCCCCGCCTTAACAAAGGCAAGGGCAAACTACATGAGGACGACGCACGTCGCCACATCAACACGGCCCGAGCAACCCGCGTGGGGACGCACGTCACCACTACGGCCGTCAAAGACCTCCGGGACGAGGTCATCGCCCAACTTGAATGGAGGATAGCTCAGATGGAAGCAAAGCAAATGGCTGAGGCACGTACGACCGCTGCATCCAGGGATCCCGGCCTCAACGACCTCTTGCACAAGGTCAGCGCCCTGGAGCGGGAAATGGCCGGCGAACGTGGTGACCCCGTCATCCAAATCAGAACAAAAACTCCCTTCACCACAAGGGGGCTCTCGGCCCCAATACCCGATAAGTACTGGGGGAATGCCATCAAGCCTTATGACGCCCGCACCAACTCCCAAGAGCATTTCAGCCGCTATCAGAACAACATGCTGATGGTAAATGTGTCTGATGAGTACCTCTGTCGTTGGTTCCTTTCCACTCTTGAGGGACCGGCGTACGAGTGGTTCAACGCGCTTCCCGAAGGAAGCGTGGACTCATGGCATGATCTTGCCCAACGTTTTCTCACCCACTTCGCCGGAAGGAAGCGCATGAAGAAACATTTCTCCCATCTCCTCTCCATCAAACAGCAACACGATGAATCACTCTGGTCTTTCATCGACCGATGGACGAAGGAGACAGACGAGGTCGAAGGCGCCGATGAGCTCACTCTCCTCGTCCTCTTCCAAGTTGTTCTCCACAGCAATCCCTACGTGAGGAGCCTCATCACTGACCCACTGAGGTCATACACCAAGGCACTCCAGCAAGGGAGCTTGTACGCTGACGGCGATGAGCTCCACTCCCGCAAGAAGGATGGAGGCCATGCCCACCAGAGCCGGAAGGAGCACCCATGGTAGCCAATAGACGTGCACAATTCCGGGCCCGCCTGGCCCGCCCATATAAATGGGCGGGTTTGGACACATGCTTTAGCCCACCGGGCCGGGCCCGGGCCGGCCCGTTTAAAATATGGGCGGGCTTGGGTTGTAATATAGGCCCGGTCGGGCCTAAAAGCCCGGCCCGTAAACATATTTTATATATTATATTATATATATTATTCTATATATAATTATACATTATATGACTATACGTATAAAACTTAAAATACTTGGAAGTATAATTTCATTACAATGTCATTATTCACAAGTGTCATTATTTTCCATTATTTTTAACTTGTAAGGTTCCGCAAGTATGTTCAAGATCGGTGATGGACGTTCGAATGATAACGAGGATGAAGAAGATGAAATGCTATTCTAGTGTAAGACAATGCTTCTCTTTCACATACGGTAAGATTCAGAAATCATTATATCATTATCTCAATGTTTTTACTTGGTTTATAAATAATATTTGGTTTTCATTATTTGATATTTATTGGCACTTGGCAGAGCAGTCTGGGAGATCAATTACTTTCTGGTGAAATGAAGGAGTGTCGAGAAGTTCTTGGAATCTTGGGATACCAATTACTTTTTGTGTTCTACTATTTAAATTTGAACTGTAATGATATACATTTGTTAAGTCTTTTTGGAGATACTCTTGACTATTTCTGCTGCACATTGTGAATCTGTGATTGTGCTTTTAATTATGGAATATGGATGCTTATTTGGAATTTGGATGCTTTTTATTTTCCAGAATCGTTTTGTGTTTTGCATTTAAACGTATTCTTGTGTTCAAAATGTGTTGCGAGTACATTAATTATTTAATTGCATTTAAAATTTTGTGATGTTATTTTATAAATATTTTCATTTTTTTAACAAAGTTGACAAAAGGATATTTTCCGGGCCCAAAAGCCCGGTGGGCAGCCCGGCCCGCTCTCATGGGCGGGCTTGGACATATGAGGAGGCCCATTTTACCGAGCCGGGCCGGGCCCGCCCACTACAAGTGGGCAGATTTTTTAGAATAAGCCCGGCTCGAGCCCGGCCCGAGCCCGTGTTTGTTCAGGCCTAGTAGCCAAGAACAGACGTACCAAGGACTCCACTCACACACTCGGTGGATACCATTCTCGACTGTGCGGAGGAGAAAGGTCTCATCCCCAGAGATCCCCGGTCGACCAAGGAAATATACGCTGTCCACCGGGGCGACACTTATTGTCGTTACCACAAGAACACCTCCCACAATACAGACGACTCTGTCGCGCTGAAGAAAGCCATTGAGCGCTTGATTCAATGGGGTGAACTCCGCAAATTTGTCAAAGGTGCCCCGAGGAACTCCACCATCAATCAGGAAGGGGACACCTCGACGAAGAAGTCTGAAATTGGGAGGCTCGGCGACAATGAGGACTTCGAGGAGCCCCAACCGAAGAAGCGTCACATCCGCTGACTGTCCTCCTGGGCTACGTACCGGCCAAGGCCCAAGGGAATAACAAACCCCTCGGCCGAAGCCTGAAAAAAGGATCCCACACCTCGCTCAAAGAAGAGGAAGTCAAAAAAGAGGGACAACCGAGGACCGTGTACTACGCCGGCCTCGAGCGTAATCCCCACAAATCAAAAGAGGGAAAGCGGTAGGACCGTGCACTCGTCGGCCTCAAGTGAAATCACCACAAATCAAAAGAGGGAAGCCGAGGACCATGCACTCGCCGGTCTCGTGCAATAAAAATAAAATCCCCCAAAATCAAGCCACATATTTTGGCTAAGTACATATAAGGCAAATACTACGCATTATGGACAAAGCAAGACCAAACATGCGGGCAAAGGACGTGCGTCCCCAGCGTCGTCCTTCATCATCAGACGAGCGTCCAGTACCGTCCTTCAACTTCAAACCAGAATAAAAGCCTAGTCTTTCATATGACGGACGACTTTGTCAAGGTCGTGGTCATAAGGGACGTGCGTCCAGCGCTGTCCAACTTCAGACCAGCCTCAAAGCTTGGTCCTTTTTATGACGAACGGCTTCATCAACACCGTTGTCATCAGGGGACGAGCGTCCCAAGCCGTCCTCCATCTTCAAGCGGGTGACAACGCCCAGTCCTTCATCAAAGGATGAACGTCCCCAAGACCGTCTTTCAGGTTCAGAAGGGCTTTCATCAGCGTCGTCGTCATCAGGGGACGAGCGTCCAACGTTGTTCATTTTCAGACGGCTCCATCAGCGTCATCCTCATCATCAGACGAGCGTTCAAGCCAGGTCCTTCATCATAGGACCGGCTCCGCCGTCCCTAATCTTCAGACTAGCGTCCAGCTCCGTCCCTCACCTTACGATGAACGGCCTCTCAAGTTCCGTCGTCCTCAGATCACGAACGCCCCCACAGCCTCAACGTGATCCCTTATCTCAAGACCGGCCTCCTCAACGCCGAGCGTCTTGAGCTAGCGAGCGGGCTTGCCATTCCCTTCCTGGATGGCGACCCTCGCCTTCTTGTGATGAACGGTTTCATCTGCGCCAATGTCCTCAGATCACGAACGGTCCCACAGCCTCAACGTGATCCTTTATCTCAAGACCGGCCTCCTCAGCGCCGAGCGTCTTGAGCCAGCGAGCGAGATCACCATTCCCTTCCTGGATGGCGACCTTCACCTTCATATGACGAACGACATCATCAACGCCGACATCCTCAGATCACGGCAGACCCCTCGGTCTCAATGTGATCCTTTATCTCAAGACCGACTTCCCAACGCCGAACGTCTTGAGCTGTCGATTGGGCTCTTCATCCCTTCCAAGATGAGGATCATCGCCTTTGTATGACGATCGGCCTCATCAACACCTCGTCATCAGCAGCACGGATCGGCCCTTAAGCATCACCATCCGCTCATCATGACCGACCCCTCAGCCTCGGCGTGATAATCTGTCTCAAGACTGACTTCCTCAGCGTCGTGAATCTTGAGCTTACATAATGGTCGACTTCAACATTGCCTCGTCATCATATTACGGACTGGCTCCCCAACGTCGTCCGTCCTCAAAGCACGAATGGCCCCCCCGGCCTCGGTGTGATTATCGATCTCAAGTCTGGCTTCCTCAACGCTGGGAGTCTTGAGCTTAAATGATGATAGGCCCATCAACGTCGAAGTCCTCATATCACGAACGACTCCTTTTGCATCGACACGGCAGACCCCCGGTCTCAACGTGATCTTTTGCATTGACACGACAGACCCCCAGTCTCAACGTGATCTTTTGCATCGACATGGCAGACCCCAGTCTCAACGTGATCCTTTGCATCGACACGGCAGACCCTCGGTCTCAACGTGATTTTTTGTTTCGACACGGCAAACCCTCGGTCTCAACGTGATCATCATACTCTGAAGACCGGCCGCATCCTCCGACTTTATGGACAAGGATCGTTGCTTGGACTTTGGACCAACTTCTCAACATTGTCGCCCTCAGATCACGAACGGCCCCTTAGCCTCGGCGTGATCCTTTATCTCAAAGCCGACTTCCTCAGCGTCGAGAGCCTTGAGCTCATATGATGATCGGCTTCGTCAGCGCCTCGTCATCATATTCCGGACGTCCTCAGATCACGACAGACCCTTCAGTCTCAACATGATCCTTTATCTCAAGACCGGCTTCCTCAGCGCCGAGTGTCTTGGGCTAGCGAGCGGGCTCGCCATTCCCTTCCTGGATGACAACCCACGCCTTCATATGACGATCGGCTTCAGCATCGCCTCGTCATCATTGGTTGGACCAGCTCATCATCACCGTCCCTACATCACGAACGCCCCCGGCCTCGACAATATTATCTATCATTAAGACCGGCTCCCAGCGCCGAAGTCTTGTTATAGCGATTGGGCTCGCCATCCCTTCCTGGATGGTGACCATCGCCTCCATATGATGATCGACTCCTCATCGCCGTATGTCCTCAGATTACGAACGGCTCCTCAGCCTCTGCATGACCCCTTATCTCAAGACCGGCTCCCAGCGCCGAACGTCTTCATCCAGCGACAGGGCTCTTCATCCCTTCCAGGATGGGAACCGTTGCCCTTACGATGAACGGCTCCTAAACGTCGTACATCCTCAGACCACGAACGGCTCCTCAGCCTCGGTGTGATCCCTTATCTCAAGACCAGTCTTAGCCATTCCTTTACCGGATGGCGACCGGTGCAGGGATTTTCGGACCGGCCCCTCAGCGCCGACGTCCGCACATCACGAACGGCCTTTCGGCATGTCGTGATTATCTTTCTCAAAGACCGGTCTTAGCCATTCCTTTACCGGATGGAGACCGTTGCATGGATTTTTGGACCGACCCCTCAGTGTCGTCATCCTCGTATCATGATCGCCCCCTCGGCCTTGGCATGATTACCTCAAGACTGGCTTCCCCAACGCCGAGTGTCTTTAGCCAACAATCAGCCTCTCCATCCCTTCCAGGATGGTGACCATCGCTTCTTTATAATGATCGGCTCCTCATCGCCGTACGTCCTCAGATCACGAACGGCTCCCCAGCCTCTGCGTGATCCTACATCTAAAAAACAGGCTTCCCCAGCGCCGAACATCTGAGCTAGTGATTGGGTTCGCCATTCCCTTCCTGGATAGCGATAGTCGCCTTCGTATGATGCACAACTCATCACCACCGTCGTCCTCATATTCAGACAGGCGTCCACCGCCTCTTTCTCATGTTCAGACATGCATCCATCGCCTTGTCCTCATATTTGGACCGGCTCATCAACGCCATCGTCCTCACTAGCAGGCAGGTGTCCCCTAAGCAGACGGACACCGCTGCAGGCCCACACCCAGGCCGAAGGGTTCACCCCTTGGAGTTCATTTTGAGGCATCTGGTGTGCTCTTTTTCCCTCATTAGGATATTTTTCTCAAGGATTTTTTCCTAATGAGGTTTTTAATGAGGCTTCGCCCCATTGTGGATCAAAAGGTGTCGACCATCGACCTCATGTTGGAGACGCGCATTGCTCTACTCCTTTTCACCTCATTACATGTGCCTCAAGGAGTGGGGGACTGAGGGACTACATCGGCCTCCACGCCCTTCAAAAAGGTCAAAAGATAAACAAGTTCAAAAATCACAGAGGACCACAAGCCACGGACGTCCACTTTCGGCCAAGTCAAAAGCACAGAGGACATTCATTGTCCTCAAAAACCATGGACTCACAACGTCCATTGAAAGGACCTCCATCGTCCTCAAGATGAAGGACACTCATCGTCCTCAAGTTGAAGGATGCTCATCGTCCTTGAAATGAAGAACGTTCATCGTCCTCGAAATGAAGGACATCCATCATCCTCAAGATGAGGGACATCCATCGTCCCCAAGATGAAGGACATCCATCGTCCTCGAAATGAAGGACGAAAAGCAACCAACAATCATGTCACACTCATCGTCTTCAAAGCAGAAGGGCACACATCGTCTACGACATGGAAACAAAGGCTCCACAACAGCCAAACGCAAAGAACAACCACGTCGGGCGAAACATCAAGGTAGGACATTCATCGTCCTCAAAGCCATATACACCAAACTGCGAATGACTTCGCTTCGGCCAGGAGCACAAAAAGCAATTGTGTTGCCTCCTCGGCTAGAAGCAATGACAAGCATGAGCCACCAGATGGCACCGCCTCGGCCTCGAGATGTAGGACGTTGCTGATGGCTCAAATATGGCACCACCTCGGCGAGAAACACCATAACTCCCAAGTAACCCTCCGAAGGCCAAAAGCATCAAGACAAGGATCTACTCCCTTTCACTTCGTCTACATCTCAGCTCAGAGAGTGAGGGACTCCTGATAGAGTATATGGGTCCATACCCCATGACCCACATACTTCCACTGTGGATCGTTGCGCTTACCGCTACACTAAAAGCAATCGCTGATAGTGTAGCACGCTCCTCCCTCTTTATAGCACAAGTGAAGTGCCACGCGGTTCGATTGCACCGATAGGCTGGCAGATTGCTGGCACCGCATACCCGCGGCCCAACAATCCCCCCAGCACCTGCGAGCCTCAACTGCGCAGCATGCTGTTGCCGGGGGTCAAACCTGTGACCTTGGATCTGATACCACTTGTGGATCGTTGCGCTTACCACTACACTAAAAGCAATCGCTGATAGTGTAGCACGCTCCTCCCCCTTTATAGCACAAGCGAAGCGCCACACAGTTCGATTGTACCGGCCGGCTGGCAGATTGCTGGCACCGCATACCCGCGGCCCAACATCCACTACGACAAGCAAGAACCCGAGGACGTACGTCCTTTAGCACATGGGAAATTAACCCTGGGGACGTACGCCCTTCAGTACATGGGAGACTCTGGGGACGTACATCCTCCAGCACATGGGACACCCCGAGGGGCGTACGACCTCCGACACATGGAACACCCCGGGGAGACATACGACCTCCAGCTACATGGAACACCCCAGGGACGTACAGACTCCAGCTACATGCAAGACCCCGGGGACGTACGAAGTCAAGCATAGGACTTCAGCCAGACGTACGTCTCTAAGGACTTCGTCTGCCACAGCCAGACATACGTCTCCAAGAACTTCGTCTGCCACTGCGAGGCGTACATCTCCAAGGACTTCGTCTGCCACAGCCAGACGTACGTCTCCAAGGACTTCGTCTGCCACAGCCAGATGTACGTCTCCACGGACTTCGTCTGCCACAGCCAGACGTACGTCTCCAAGGACTTGTTTACCATAGCTGGACGTACGTCTCCAAGGACTTCGTCTGCTAGACTTCCATACTTAGCTCATATATCCGAATGTAATCAGCCCAATAGAGGCCTTATATTATAATGGGCCTTCTAAGCCCAAGACTTGGGAGCCCAACCCGCTTTTCCCTATAAATACTCCCCTTGAGAGTAGTTGTAAGGGTTCAAAAATCATTAATACAAATCACTTCTTTCTCTAACCCTCACTTCTCTCTAGATATATAGTCTATCAAAGGTCTTGAGTTTTGACTCTGGTCTTGGAGTAGCTTTACAGATTGTTTGGGATTTCAGGAGTACAGAGGGCGGGCTGCGGAATAATTTCAGGAAGACCTTCTTTTGGAGAGTGGATTAGTGGAATACAAGTTTAGGCTTCTTAATTTTGAAATACGTCTAAACGACGACATTTAATTTTTTTCTAAAAACACATCAAAACGACGTCATTTTGATTATTTTTTTGAATTTCTAGGTGTTCACATGAACACCTTTGAACACTACCAGGTCCGCCCCTGTGCGCAGATAGTTGATCCCAGCATGTGTACTTGGTTGCCGGCCAACTGCTAGCACTTTCTTATGCGGCGAATTTAGTTCCGCAGCTGCAATTAGGGTTGTAAACGAATCGAATCGAACCGAATACGTGATAATATTATTCGTATTCGTATAATTATCGAATATTCGTATTCGTATTCGTTTAAAATTCAAATCTTATTTTGTATTCGTATTCGATTCGTTTGATATATTCGAATCTTTTTCGAATCGAATTCGAATACTCGAATTCAAAAAACATTAAAGTTAATTTGTGAAAATAATTAAAATTATGATGTTAGTTTGCCCCTTTTAACTAATTTTCATATTAAATACTACACCCCGGGAAGTATTTTATAGGAAACAAAATTCATTTATAGAAGTCACTTCAAATTTAATATCAATATAGATAAATCAACGGAGAATTTTAATAGTGAATTAAGCTATTTTGACCTGGTAAAGTAAGAATTTTTAAATTAAAATATGCAAAATATTTAGATGAATATTTTGTTATTAATATTTTTACATTGAACTATATGTATTCATAAGAAGTAGTATATATTGTATGAATATATATATATATATATATATATATATATAAATATAAATAATTCGAATCGATTCGAATATTATTCGAATCGAATATCATAGTATTTGTATTCGTATTCGTAAAGTATTCGAATCAAAAAATAGATTTGTATTCGTATTCGTATTCTACTTACTCGAATTCGAATTAACATTTTCGAATTCGAATCACGAATCAAATCAAAATTATTCGATTCGTTTACAACCCTAGCTGTAATTGATCTTCAAGAGCTGCTTGTGCTTGTGCCTCAAACAGTGGTCAGCGACCATATTTTGGTTCATAGGAAAGTGGGATGAAATGTAAATTCTAGGTCAGGAAGGCAGGGACACTTTTGTATTTTCACCAAACATTATATCATAAATCATTTTTTATCAAACGCTCCAACTTTTACACTTTAAATAAAATCATTTCTATTTGCAAACAATACCTGCTTCTACTAAAAAATCACTTTGTAAAGCATACACCTTAATACAGCTTGTACGAAATAGGCACCGCCAAATATAGCCCTTGCATCTTCGCCAAAATATGCTCGGCAGACACCATTGATGACAAAACGATGAAACGATTCTTTCAACCGATACGGAAAGATGGTTCCTTTAAGAAACCCGCGCTTTCTCCTTCAAGAAAAGGCGCGGAGATAGCCGCAACGGCAACGGCAGAGTCAAACTCCCCCGACGCTGATGAGAATCAGAAGGGGGACAGCAAGAAAGACCCCACCAAGTTCTTGACTTGGAATGCGAATAGCTTTTTGTTACGAATTAAGAACAATTGGCCTGAGTTCACCAAGTTCGTGGAGACTATTGACCCTGACGTCATTGCCATTCAGGTTCTTTAAATTAGCCTTCTCAATTCACTTCAAAATGGGCTCTAAATGAATATGTAGCAAAGGGTTTAAGGGTGCTTTTATCCAAGCTGTTAGTTAAATCGATATCTCAGCTTTTGTTACTACCTGCATGAGGGTTGATGTTGATTAGTCAGGCATGGTTCCGTTTCCTGGATAGCAGAAATGGCAATATGCTTATCAAACGATTCAAACCTACACAGTAAACTGCAAATGAATTGATTAATCGGTCTTTCAATCCACTGACCTGCTACAAGTGTGTAAACTGATAACATATTCAAATCATGAAATTATTTTGTTGTTATTGCATTTAAGGAGTTGATATTGAATCTCCAAACTGGTGCCAATTAATCAGTTACTCCCTCCGTTCCTATTTAAAAGTACCCCTTTGAATTACACACAATTTACGAAAATGGCATTGTTTGGCACCGTTTGACACTGTTTTGCATTGTTTTGTTTACCAAATAAGGAAAGGCGACATTCTTAAGGGATGGACCGAAAAGGAAAGAGGGATGTTTATTTAGGGAGGGAGGAAGTAATTAATCAAGTAAAGGATCTAAATAAGTAATCTAATTTCAATAGTCAGTTGGTAACTAAAAATTCTTAAAAAAGGCTTATGAAGCTATCTACCAGTGCCATTTTTTCTAAATAATTACATGATATGATGATACTAAATGATTATAAATCATTGCATATGTCTAAATATTTTTCACCAGATTGCATATTTTCTTTGTTAACCTTAAAAAAAATAATTATCACCTTATACACTGTTTCCTTTCTTTTTCTTTTTAATTTGGTTGGGCTAGAAGTTTATTTTTAGGGGCAAATGATTCATATTATTGTCATTTGCTATAGGAAGTCAGGATGGCTTCAGCAGGTTCCAAGGGAGCACCAAAAAATCCAAGAGAGATAAAGGATGATACTAATCCTTCTCGTGAAGAAAAACTGGTTAATGTTTCTCATATGAATGTCTTTTTGTATTTAGTTTTCACGTTCTCTGGATAGAACTGTCAAGTTTTGTACATTTTTTCTTATATTTAACACATTTTTGGGAATATTCTAGAGGACAAAGAAAAACACGAAGGGAAAATATATTTTGTTTTCCTTTTTGATCATCCCCTCTTGTGTTCGAATTCTGCTAAGACAAGGAGAGTAAATACATTTATTTTTTATTATTTGGATTATTGATTTTGGTAGTATTTGAATAAAGTTATAGTGCTATAAGTTTATGATTTCAACCTGCATAACACACACTAAATAAATCTCAAACCTTGAAAAGTACAATAAAATAGTAATCTATATTTGGGAAATTGCCCTAAATAGGAGTAAATAACTTTGGAAATTCCAAAATATGACTATTATGTTTTTCTTTCCATAATAAGAGTTGTTACAATCATGATTGAAAAATACTACATCATCATCATCATTACCCCAGTGCCGCAAAGGCTCCCACCTACGGTGGGGTAAGGGGGGTCGGATGTACGCAGTCTTACCCCTGTACTAAAGCACAAAGAGATTGTTTCCGAATGAACCGTAGTGAAAATCGCGTCAAAAGTTGCATAGACTGACCGTTACTTCATAACAAAGAAGCGCAGACAGTTTAGTGAGCCATTTTGCTTTATTCCATCATATTTCCAAGCCAAAAAATAGTGAGTCTTTGGCTCCATTGAAAATGATGGAAAGATTGAAAAATACTGTCATGATTGAAAAATACTGCCATTAATCATAATAAATCCTGCCATGTTAAATGCATAGTACTGCAAATATTTGGCAGTAAATACTGTCATCTTACTCCTATTTTGGGAAGAAAAACATAGCAGTCCTATTTTGGAATTCCAAACCAGCAACAAAAATGCTAGAAGTACAAACACACTTACAAAAAACTTACAAACAAGTGAAGTAGCTATTCTAATTAACTTTGAAGTAAAGGTGTTGTAAATGTGATGTGATGTGTTAAATAATGTGATAATGACACATACCCCTTTTGTAAGACTTTATGTGAAAGTTTTTGTACCTCTAGCATAACTCAAACTTCAAACCCTATTTAGTCCTATTTTGGGAAATCTCCCTTTATATTATGAACATCTAACTTTGCTTCCATTTTGGAATTCAAGAGAGGGTTGAAAATAAAGCCTACTTTCCTTTCCATCTTTTCCATTCAATCACAAACAAAGTAAAGTGTCTTCCGCTTCATATTTTACTTCCTTATTTTACTGCTTATCACAGCCTGTGAAGTTTCACAGGTTTAGTATATTAGTCAATGAGTCAATGCTTTTAAAACATGTTCTTGTAATCGTTATCTTATAGTAAATCATTTGCAAGAGGGTGCTTTTATATCTCGCTGATTTCCCTCAGTTGCTCAGATAATCACACGCGCTTTATCAAGTCTACCATTCAAAAATTATGATGTTTGGTGGTCTCTCTCTGATTCAAAGTATGCTGGAACTGCTTTGTTGGTCAAAAATTGTTTCCAACCAAAGAAGGTGTCTTTCTCACTTGATGGAACAGGTGCCTTGCTACTCAGACTTTGATTCTAAATTTCTACCACTATTCATCACACAAAACTATTTAAAGTGTGTTGATTTATTTAACTAAAATTTATCATAACTAACTTGTTTGTAGTGTTCCAATTTGGAAAATTACACGAAAAATACTCCCTCCTTAGTCTACAAATTGTTCTACACTTCTACTTTTCTTTCAAGGAAGTAAGCAAATACTTTTTCCACTTATTCTTTTTGGATAAAAAAGGCTTGGCAAATGACATAAATTCCCTTAGCTTATGATTGAGCCTACTTGCTGTAATTGGCTTTTTTCTAGGTTCAAAGCATGAACCAGATGGTCGTGTTATTTTGGCTGAATTTGAGACATTCCAGCTATTAAACACTTATGTGCCGAACAATGGATGGAAAGAAGAGGAGTCTTCATTCCAAAGAAGAAGAAAGTGGGACAAAAGAATGCTAGAGTTTGTTCTGCAAGTTTCTAACAAACCTCTTATTTGGTGTGGTGATCTTAATGTAAGGTACCTTTCTTTTGCGTGCTTGAGTTATGTATTTATGTCTTTCTTTGTGTATTTGGCTATTTTCCATTTCACGCTCTCCTCCCCCCTTATATTTTCTTTTGCTATATCAATTTCACTTCTTTTGTTTTATTTCATTATTTCAGGTATGTTTAGATTTCAGAAAATTATAGAGAAAAGAAAGAACTTCCAAAGATTTTTTTTCCTCATGTTTTGTTTTAGAATAGAAAGTGCAAGTGAAAATGAAATATTTTACTTAAATTTAGCCCTCATTCGGTTCTGCTTTATTTTTTTCGTTTTTGGAAAACAAACACAAAACCAGGAAAAAGTGTTTTCATTTTTTTGTGAATTACTTCCACTTTTCGTCCTATGAGTTTATGTCAATTCCACATTTAGTCCATGTCTTTTACTTTGTCAACTTTTGGTACTTGACTAATGTTTCTTGACCATTTATGGTCCTTCCGTCCAATTTTCCGACGCCTCTCCGGCGATTTTAACCATTGGAAATATCCACAGAAGCTTAGTTTAAAAAAGAGGCGCACAAAGACGCGAGGCACTGCTGGGCGATGGGTTTATCGCATCCATAAGTCCCAGGCGCAGTAGAAGCCAGTAGGCGCGCCTTATACCTCGCTTTTTGCTGCTTCTTGCGCCTCATAGAGGCATCCGCTTCTATCGCCTCTTGGATGGTGTCTGCTCATGAGCCTTTAAAGCCTTTTGGCGATTCACTGGTCCGAGCCTTTTGGTGATTCACTGGTTCTAGCTTTTTGGCGATTCACATGGCGATTCACTTAGAATAGTCGTTGGTGTTATATTTAAGCTCGAAGTTGTCTCTCTAAGACTCTAATCTTTTGCCTTCTGCTTCTCCTTCTGCTTATCTGTCTTCCGTTCCTGACGCGCGTCACATGTATGTTTTTTATTTTTTGCTCCATTCTACTTTTTGTTCTCCTTTTGTCTCAATTTATTTTTATATTTATAAATAATTTAAATGTAAAACCATAGTACAATCTGCCCTAATCCCAAATCCCAATCAGAAAGTTTATAAATTTTAAATAATTATAAACATGCTTTGTATAGACAGAAGAGTCTAGACATCTCTAGAGATCAGTTACATGAGTTACAAAATAAATTAGAATATTTGTATTTAATATTTCAGTTACAAATCTTTGTATTTAATATTATAATTAGTAGCCTAGCTCTAAAATGTTGTATAAATAGGATATCATTTCATGGAATGAATCAAGCTTTTCAGTCTCAATTCCTCCTTATTCTAAACCCTATTATGGTATCAGAGCATCTAGAGGCCTAAACGACCTATTCTCTTCACTGAACTATCCTCCCCGCATCACCTTTCTCTGCCCATGGCTCATGAAAATAATAGAGACAAAAGTCCAGAAGACGTGAATGATAACTCAACGTCATCTTTCTCAGCCAATAATCCTCTAACCCCGGATGGCCTTGTTATGCTCAGCCCTAACCAATTCTCAGAAAAACTAGATGGATCAAATTACCTTGTATGGAGAGACCAAGTAATGGACCTTCTGTTCGGGTCTCATCTAGATCAGTATATTGATGAAAAAATCAGTCCTCCTCCAGAAACTGAAGCTGCCAACTTTCTGCGATGGAAGAGACAGGATCGTCTGGTGCGGCACGCTCTTGTATCTTCTCTCAGTTCCGCCTTCAAACCGCTGGTTGGGTCTGCAAAGACCTCCGCCTCCGTCTGGAAAACACTGGAACGCCTATACGGGACCCGGTCAGCTTCCAAAATTCAAAGTCTTAAAGACCAGTTCCGCCATGCTAAACAGGGGTCGCAACCTGTAGCAGAATATCTTCACCACCTTCGCACCCTCGCGGATGAACTAGCCATGGCCGGCCGACCTGTTGACGATGAAGACTTTGCCATTCAAGCCCTGGAGGGTCTTCGTCCCGAGTTTGAATCCGTGGAGAACTCCATCCGCCCAGATGAAACTAACTTCGAAGAACTCCACTCCTTACTGGTCAGATTCGAAGACAAGTTGCGAAGGAGGGAGCTCTTGAATTCCGCGGCTGTTGTTACTGCGAACGCAGCGACGGTAGAAAGAAAAGAGGAAGAAGACAGTTCGGTCGCAATGACCGTTCGTAGAAGTATAGACCAGAACGTGTCTATATTAGGCCCAGGTCCATCAGCCCAGTTTCAGACTCTACCCAATAGGCCCAATACTCAGAATAATTTTTTTTCCAAAAATCAAAATCGAGGCCCACGTCCCATCAACTTCTACAATTCAAATCGACGTGGAAATAATAATCCCGGGGGCAGGCGTACTATTTTTGGGGGAAATACCAGTCCGGGTGCTGTTATATGTCAAATTTGTAGCAAACCGAACCATCTCGCTATAAACTGTTGGCACAGGTTTGAACAACAAAATTATCCCCCAGGCCAATACTGCCACGACCAGGAGAACCGGATGGTTGCTGGACTCGGGAGCAACTAATCATGTCACCAATAATTTAAACAATCTTACCCTGGCGTCCGATTACACTGGCACAGACTCCCTCATTATTGGTAACGGTAAAAGTCTTGAAATTGCACAAGTTGGGAATATGACCCTTCATTCTCTCTCCTTACCTAATACTCTTTTTGTTCCTTCTATTCATACTAATTTAATTTCAGTTGCCAAATTATGTCGTGACAATGATGTACTAATCGAGTTTCACCCTTCTTTTTGTCTTGTCAAGGACCGGAAAACGGGAGCAATTTTGTTACGGGGTATGAATAAAGGTGACGTCTACAGCTTGCCTGATGTTCCTGTTCCTTCATCACCATGTGTCAATGTTACTACAAAATTTTCTCTAAATAAATGGCATTGTCGTTTAGGACATCCTGCCCTTCCCATCACTCAAAAAGTTATTTCCTCATTAGGTATTTCCTTTAAAGATGTTAATAAGGATTTGTCCTTATGCACTTCATGCGCAAGTAATAAAAGTCGCAAGTTACCTTTTGCTAAATCTTCCCTTTCAAGTTCAGGTCCACTTGATTTAATTTATACAGATGTTTGGGGTCCCTCACACATTAATTCTGTGGATGGTTTTCGTTATTATGTTATTTTTGTTGATCACTACACAAAATACATTTGGTTTTACACTATCACTCACAAGTCTGAGGTAACTTCAATTTTTCAACAATTTAAGAAGATCGTAGAAAACTTTTTTCAAAAATCTATTAAAATGGTTTATTCAGATGGAGGGGGTGAATACATATCCCTAGGGAAATTTCTGGCCTCCTGTGGTATTACTCACTTACTGACCCCTCCATATACCCCTGAGCATAACGGCTTCGCTGAACGCCGACATCGTCATATTGTAGAAATAGGGTTCACTTTACTTCACCACTCTTCTATGCCGTTAAAATACTGGTCATACGCCTTTTTAACTGCTGTATATCTAATTAATAGGCAACCAACAGCATCTCTAGGTTTTTGTACTCCCTATGAAAAACTTTTTCAAAAACCTCCCAATTACACAAAACTTGCTATTTTCGGATGTCAATGTTTTCAATGGCTCCGTCCTTATGCAGCTCATAAGTTAGAACCACGGTCCAGACCTTGTATTTTCCTTGGGTATTGCGATCAACAAAGCGCTTATCGTTGTCTTGATCCTACTACCAATCGCATCTTTTTTAGTTGGCATGTGGTGTTCAATGAGTCTGTCTTCCCTTTCTCTAATAATACAACACCCGTTACAGATCTGTCCTCTGAAATTGACAGTTGGCTTCAACCTCCTATCTCTTATCTTCCTATCTCAGGTACATCACTAGCAAAGGCGTCTCCTACTACTCGTACCCCAATAACACAAGACTCCCCTAACCCTGCTCCTCATAACACTCCACCAGCTTCTAACCCACCGGTCGTCATCACTTATCACCGCCGGCCCAAACAAAACCCAACTACTCCATCCTTACCTAATGTACCCAACACCAACCCCTCAACCATTACTCCCACTACAAATAATCCCATATCTACCTTGGGTCATCATCATGATCCAAAAGCTTCTCCACCCAAACGTACCCACCCAATGACCCTTCGTTCTCGTAAACAAACTAATGTTGTCACTCACTCACCATTACCTCATCATATTATTCCTACTTGTGCTTCTCAAGCTTTACAGGTACCTGAATGGAGGAAGGCTATGTCTGTGGAATTTGATGCTTTGGTTCAACAAGGGACATGGGAACTTGTACCCGCTCATCCTGGTCAGAACATTGTTGGCTGCAAATGGGTTTATACTGTGAAATATAAGCCCGATGGTTCCTTGGATCGTTTTAAAGCTCGATTGGATTATTCTGTACAGTAATACAGAAGATTATAGAAGAAGATTCAAGAAAACTAACTGCAATTTTATTAGAGAAGAAGAACAGTCATCGTAACAAATGGCCGAAGCCCTCAGTTGAGCCGCAGCCCCCCAAAGAAAGAGAATAGTTCTCGATCTCCCAAAGTCCCAAAGTCAAAGTCTAAAAACAGCCTCCTTACTATTCCCAACTTATTTCTATTTATACTAGTCTATTACACTTATTAATATTCTTGGTCTATTAGGCCCAATTCTTAACAATCTAGTAGGCCCAATTCCTAAGATAGGTAGATCCCTATCAATACTCCCTCCCTAAACATCCACCTTGCCCTCAAGGTGGGTGATAGGAAACAGCCATGACTTCCTCCTTTCCCCTCATCCTAGTCCCCCTTCCCTTCCAATACTTGACTGACTGCTGGATCATGAGCTTTACTACTTCTATCCTCTGCCATAAATACTTTGCAGCAGAGTTACACAGGTGCCATATCATTTTATCCAAAACATTGATTTCTGCAGCTTCTGTGGAGACTAAGGTGCAACCTGTTGCCACATAGGGGACTGCATTCTTTGATAACTCCTGGTAGTTCAGCCCTTTTCCTTCTCCATTCTTATTTATCAGGCTCTTCATGTCCTTATAAGCTTCCAGTTGCCTTAATAAAGAGTCTCCTTGTATATGTACCTTCTGCCCATGCACCTCCCATTGGAGGGTCTGATTCCGAAAGTTAACTGCCATATCTCCTAGGCCAGCTAACCATTCCATTCCCAGCATGACATCAATTTCCCCCAATTTCAGAATGTAGAATTTCTGCAGAATTGCATTACCTTGTACATCCACTGTCAACCCATCACACCTACCATAGTTGGGAAGAAATTCCCCATTCCCCATCTGCACCTTATTCCCCTTAATGCAATTAAAAGGTATATTCCATTCCTCAACAATCTTCTGTGAAATGAAATTGTGAGTAGCTCCACAATCAATCAAGATATTCACCTTCTTTTCCTCAGTCATCCATTTCAGATTTCCCAGGACATTGAATGTTCTCATGGGTGGTGTTCCTTCTTTATCCACTACAGATAATTGCATAGTCTTAGCTTCCATATGTATTCCTTCTTCTCCTTTATCTTTACTATAATCAGTATCAGATTTCTCCTCACCTTCAGATTGTTCTACCAGCATCATTGTAAAATTTTTCATTCTACAAATGTGACCCCTTTTCCAATTTTCGCCACACTTGAAACATAACCCTTTTTTACTTCTTTCTTGCAGCTCACTCTGTGATAATCTGGGACTTGTCTTCATAGAAACAAAACTTGATCCTTCTTCCAGCTTCTTGCTACCATCTGAGTTCTTCATCAATTGATTTGTAGATGCCGATTATAACTATTTCGACTACCATCTCCCCATTTAGGATAGCTCTGTCCTGTTTTTCTTCCTTCCTCTTTATTCTTAACAATCAAGGCTTCAGAGTTCTTGTTCTCAATTAAAGAAGCCACATCCATAACTTCAGCCAAAGTTCTTGTAGAGTATAGCTTCAACTCAGCTTTTACATCACGCTTGAGGCCCTTAAGAAACGCTCCTTTCAATACCTCTTCAGTTAAGTGTCCATGTGTAGCAATTGCAGTCTCAAATTTGTCTCGATATTCCTCTATGGTATTTTTCTGCTTCAAACTGAATAAAGGCCCCAGAGGATCCTTGACCATGCCTGGCTGGAAGCGTCTGGTCAATGCTTGAGTAAAAGAGTTCCAGTTTTGATGCGTAGCCTGCCTCTCCCACCATTGAAACCAGCTTAAGGCCTGATCTTCCATGGCCACGACTGCAACGTCAATCTTATCCTCTTCTTCAGTCCTATTCAAGCGGAAGTAGCGATTCATTCTGACTAACCATCCGCCTGCGTCTTCCCCATTGAAAAGAGGTAATTCGATTTTCCTTCCTATAGGAGGATGATTTCGATGATACCTGTGGTGATCGCGGTGTTGATGTCGACGTGAAGGAGAGTAATCCGAATTGTTTTCCGATCCTTCTGAGCTGGTTGCTTGTCGTGAACTATGATGGTGAGTTGAACGATGATGGTGAAGTGAACGATGATGGTGAGGCGAATGGTGATGATATTTGTGCCTTCGACGATGTCCGGAATCATGTTGATAGGCTGTAGGGTTTGATTCATACTCCGAACTTTCTGAACTATCGCCATTCTTCGCATAACGCCGGTGAGATGATCGATGCGACGTACTCGATCGATGTGAATGGCTCCCCGACCGTCCCGATCGATTGACCTGCAACCTTGCGATGTCAGTTTGCATCGCCGCCATTCTCTCCAACAGCGTATTCTGTATTTCCTGCAGATGCCTCTCAGTCCTCGTCTCCATCTCTCTCTGATTCCGCTCCACATCGTTAATTCTGCCTTCCATTTTAGCGCGCGTAATTCTCATCCAGGGATCGAACAGTCTCTGATACCAATGATAAGGATGTACAGTAATACAGAAGATTATAGAAGAAGATTCAAGAAAACTAACTGCAATTTTATTAAAGAAGAAGAACAGTCATCGTAACAAATGGCCGAAGCCCCCAGTTGAGCCGAAGCCCCCCCAAAGAAAGAGAATAGTTCTCGATCTCCCAAAGTCCCAAAGTCAAAGTCTAAAAACAGCCTCCTTACTATTCCCAACTTATTTCTATTTATACTAGTCTATTACACTTATTAATATTCTTGGTCTATTAGGCCCAATTCTTAACAATCTAGTAGGCCCAATTCCTAAGATAGGTAGATCCCTATCATGGCTAAAGGCTTTCATCAGCGCCCGGGGATTGATTACTCTGAGACCTTTAGCCCAGTCATCAAACCACTTACTATTCGGGTTATTTTGACCATTGCACTTTCTCATGGCTGGCACATAAACCAACTAGATGTCAACAATGCTTTTCTACATGGTGCTCTTCAAGAGGAGGTTTACATGAAACAACCCCCTGGTTTCAATGATGGCTCTGGAAGAGTGTGTCGTCTTAGGAAATCCATCTATGGTCTCAAACAAGCACCTTGAGTATGGTACCAATCTCTTAGTGGATTTCTATTATCCCTTGGTTTTCATCAACCCTGATGCCAGCCTCTTCATCTTTTCTTCTCATCCCTCTTATATCTATGTGTTGGTATATGTGGATGATATTATTGTTACGGGCTCTACACCAGACTTGATTCATCGGACTATTAACTTGTTAGCACAAAAATTCTCCATTAAGGATTTGGGGTCATTACATTACTTTTTGGGCATACAGGTTACCCCCTGCATCAGATGGACTCTTTCTTGATCAACACAAGTACATTACAGATTTATTACAGGTGTTGAACATGCACGAGGCGAATCCAGTATCCACGCCTTTAGCTTCCTCAGCTTCCTTGACTCTGTTTGATAGCTCAGGTTCTTGTGATGCCACTCTCTATCGTCAAGTTATTGGATCACTTCAGTATTTAAGCCTCACCCGACCTGATACGGCCTTTGCCATCAACAAGCTAGCCCAGTTTATGCACAAACCCACGGTGAACCATTGGCAGCTCATGAAACGTCTCTTGCGGTATCTTCACGGAACAGCCTCTCATGGTTTATATCTCCGTCGGAGTTCTCACCTTTCATTGTGTGCTTATGCTGATGCAGACTGGGCGGGAAATCCAGATGACCGATCCTCTACCAGTGCTTATGCCATTTTTCTCGGAGAATCGCTTATTTCATGGAAGTCCTCCAAGCAACGCACAATTGCCAAATCCTCAACCGAAGCAGAGTATCGGGCCCTATCTGCTGCTGCATCTGAAACTCTTTGGATTGAGTCACTTCTTCATGAGCTTCGACATTCCCCTTCTTCTCCTCCAGTTCTTCTATGTGATAATAAAGGCGCTACCACCTCTTCTGCCAATCCGGTATTCCATTCCCGAATGAAACATGTTGCCATTGATTTCCATTTTGTTCGTCAACGTGTACAACGTGGCCTTCTTCGGGTTCTTCATATCCCCTCGCATGATCAACTAGCTGACATTCTCACCAAACCCCTTTCACGACAACGGTTTGTTTTTCTACGTGACAAGCTCAGGATTCTCAGCACTGATAGAATACCTGGCTTGCAGGGGCATATAGACAGAAGAGTCTAGACAGCTCTAGAGATCAGTTACATGAGTTACAAAATAAATTAGAATATTTGTATTTAATATTTCAGTTACAAATCTTTGTATTTAATATTATAATTAGTAGCCTAGCTCTAAAATGTTGTATAAATAGGATATCATTTCATGGAATGAATCAAGCTTTTCAATCTCAATTCCTCCTTATTCTAAACCCTATTACTTTGTACCATCAGATTGTTTAAATTTAGTTTAATAAAATTTAATATTAACCATGTATTTTATGATTGTTTATATGTTTATTATAAACCGATTATAAATGAAAGCTTATTAGTATTAATAATTTATTACATAAAATTTTACTAAAACATTAACTAATACTATCTCTGTCCCACTAACATTGGGACGTGGGAAGGTGGTGCGGTTATTAATAAAACTGGCTTTATGTGGTTGATATTGAATTGATAAAGTAAGAATACAATAAGAATGATTTAGAACCACAAAAATTTTACCAAATTTGGTATGAGACAATCTTAGCGGGACACCCCCAAAAGAGAAAGATGGAACAATTTTAGCAGGACGGAGGGAGTAATTGTTTAGAAGTTAGTATTAACAGTTTATTGTAAAACAAACTGATGAAAACTTACTAGTAACTGTGTATATAACAGTTTATTAAAACATTTTCTATCAATTGTTAAAAAATTAAAATTAACAACTTATTTCATACTCCCTCCGTCCCCTTTTAAATGTCCCGGAAGAGGGTGGCACGAGTTTTAAGAAAAGTAGGTTTGTGTGGTTGATATTAATAGATAAAGTAAGAATAAAGTAAGAATGATTTTGAGCCACACAAACTTTACCAAATAAGGTATGGGACAATTAAATAGGGACATCCCAATATGGTAAAATGGGCCATTTAAAAGGGGACGGAGGGAGTAAAATTTATTTCACAATAACTATTAATTGTTTAAATTTAAGTAAAACAATTAAATATGACAATTAACTGTTAAATTGATTATTTAACAATTAATCAAAGTTATGAGGTTATGTTCCGTGAGGCGCGCGCCTACGCCTTGCGCCGCGGGTAAATTGATTGAAAACGCCTCATGCCGCCTCGCGCCTTTTAAAACCAAGGACAGAAGGACCATATATGGGCGGAAAACAATAGTTATGTATCAAAAGTGGTTAAATTCAAAGACATGGACCAAATGTGGAATTGATGCGATACTCGTAGGACCAAAAGTGGAATTTATTCTTTTTTTGTTGGCAGTTTTCAAAATTAACACAGTTGCTCTAAATATTTTTGTGGTCCAAAATGAAACTAAAAACTGATAACAATATTGAGCAAGCCCTAAATTTCTAAGTTTTGATATGATAGAAATTACTGCAACAACTTCCAAGCCTTAGTCCCAAAAGATCTTGGGGTGGCCTAACATGAATCGGTACATGATATCGAAGTCAAAAATAAAATGAGTTTGATCAAATGTATAAAAAGCAAATTTAATGAGTTCGACCCTATCTTTATTCTCCCTCAAATATATTTCCTTCCAATTTTCCTCCCTATTTTCTTGTCCTATTTCTGAATGCCTAATGGACCCTTTATGTGAAGGAGAAATGGTGGTACTGGCTTTGGATATCAATGAAATAGTTCTTTTTATCATGATTCCTGAAAGTTGACTATATCCTTTTGTTTTTGCAACTCGATATGCCTTCCAAATTGTTGATATATTATGCAGTCAATCTCTAGTATGTTGCCGCCTTCATTCTGATAATTGATTTACATTTGTATCTTACACACAGTCATGAAGAGATTGATGTCAGTCATCCAGAATTTTTTGCTGCTGCAAAGCAAAATGGGTATGTTCCGCCGAATAAAGAGGTAATACCATACCACAAGCTCTCTAGGATATTATGGAGCATATGTCTCACAGTCAAAGTGACGTTTAATCTTCTTAAATACTCTCCCCTTTCCACAAAGTAATACTCCCTCTGTCTCATTTTACTTGTCTTATTTTCATTTTGGCATTTCTGATACATGTTGGCATTCTTTTCCGGTGGTCAGAGACTCATAGTTGGTGGTGCAGGGAGGTTGTTGAGGCGGCAACAGAAGCCTGCATTTTTTTTTTAAATTTCTTACGTTTTTATTTTTTTGTTTAAATTTTTTAATGTTTTTTTATCTAATAACTTTTTATTTTAATAATTTTTTATTTTTTATTAATTTTATTTAATATTTATTTTCGTGTTTTTTTTTATTTTTTACATTTTATTATAAATAATATATGTTATTATTTTACGTTTTAATTATTAATGAGATATGAATTGTATTAAAACAAAGCAAGGGTAGAATTGGAAAGGTAGTCATATTTAGGGAATTTTAAAGTTCTAGTCTTATTTTAGAAATTAAAGTTTCATTTAGTCCTATTTGGGGAATCCCCCTTAACTTTTGCCTAACCTGGAGCAAGTCTAGAAAAGTCTCATAATGTATTACTGCTGTCTTCAATCCGCTTACTAATTATTAACAACTTTTTTATGAAGGACTTTGGGCAGCCTGGGTTTACGCTGGCTGAAAGGAGACGATTCAGTGCCATTTTAAAAGAGTATGTAATTTTCATTCAGTTTAAATACTGACTAGAGGTTGAGTTATGAATAATGCTACCACTACTTCACATACTGCTTAACCTGACTAGCTGAGGTTAAGCAGTATGTGTATGCCTTTTAATCTCTCATCATTCATTAGGTTTATTTAGTATAACATCTGTATGTGTGTTTAGGGACCATCTCCTTTCCAAATTTGTTACTCCCAAACAAGAAGATTAGTTTCCTTCACTTCCTCTCCTACGGCTAACCTTCAAAGTTTCCCCCTCTTCTTTCCCCCAAACATACCCTTAATAGTGGGTAGGAGCTTCTTCTACTTTTGGCACATGACTAATAACAAGATTTCTGCTGGTTCCTGATTTAGTTTGTTTCCGCTTTTAGTTCCAACCCGAAAAAGTTTTTCACCTTTATCCAGACTGCTCAAAATGTGGTAAAATGAAATAGGATAAAAATCCAATGAAATTTAATCAAGCGCGAGCATTTCAAGAGTTGAACAATCTAAATTAGAAGTGCATCTTTTTTCTGAAAATAAAAAATGAGGACCAAACCAGAGGGTGATCATGAGTGGTATAAAAGCTGTTCAGTAATAATTGATAAATGATTAATTTCTCTAACAATATTTTTATCCTAGTGTTTAGGTGAATAATATCAAGCTTATTGACAACATTTTATTTTTCTCTCCTATAAGAAACTTGTATTTTTAACACATGTATGCAAGGGAAGGTTTGGAAAGGAAGATACATTCTAAATTCTTGAACAACAATCATGAACATCAACAACAAAATTGTTGAATACTTATGAAACGCGATATTGCAAGTCATTAAGGGTGTAAGGATAATCGTCATAATTTCATAAAGATTAATTAAATATTTTCAATTTCTTAGTAAACACCTTAGATGAAACAAAATTTGGCTTGTGTAAGTGGGAGGTTACATGCATGTACCAAATGGTATATACCATCTTATTATGAAATTGGATGATGACATTGATATGCCCTCTATTTTCAAGTTAAATTGATCGTTTGATTCGTTCGATAGATTTTGGGGAGAAAGAAAATGGAAGGAAAGAATTTGTCAGAATAAAATTAAAATGCATGGTTTGTATGAGTTGAAAATTTGTAGTAGAGAAAACTAAATGTGGGCCCACTTAAAAACTCAATCTCTAGAATAATGGAGAGGAACTTGAGAAGCGTGTGGTTGAATCTACAATTTAACTACATGAATGCAATTGAATGTTCAATATATTGATTCAAATTTTTCTTTAAAAACTATTTTCAATTTCTTTTTATATTATCTTTTTATCATAGCTCATCTTTTTATCTATCTTTTCTTTCTTTTCCTTTTGGTGATATAGCATGTATCGATTCATGTTAGCCGACCCTAAAATCTTTTGGGACTAAGGCTTGGATTGTTGTTGTTGAAATTGTCTTAAGTTTGTCTTTTATTCATTACCTACTTTCAGTCCAAACACCATAAACATTTACCCATCTTCTACTCATTTTCTTCTTTCTCCAACCTCTTTCTTCCATCTCTCTTTGTCCAAGTAAAGTGTATTATATTAGCATGTAGTTGCGCTGTTGAATGCAAATTGCTCCATTTTTCATGGATGCTTCTCAGAGGAAAGCTAGTGGATGCATATAGATACCTACACAAGGATGCAGACATGGAATGCGGCTTCTCGTGGTCAGGAAATCCAGTTGGGAAGTAAGATTTTTTTTAAGACTTGCTTAGAGCATCTATAAGTAACTAATGGTAAAAGAGTTTTTATTGCAAGTGTTTTCTCATTTAATCACTTAAAAGTTGGACGTGCTTTTCCAACAAGCACTGATCTGCTTTTTTTTAATGAAGTATGTCGACTTTCCCCCTTAAAAAACACTTGTTCCTCCATCATCTTCATTGTGTTCAAGGTTGTTATCTTTAGGCATGACTTGATGGTAACTTTATTTTTATCCTTTTTATTTTATCATTTTATGTATATTCATCTCTTTTTATATTATCTTTTTATAATAGCTTATCTTTTTTATCTTTATTTCCTTTCTTTTCCTTTTGGTTGTGATATCATGTATCGATTCATGTTAGCCGACCCCAATATCTTTTGGGACTAAGGCTTGGATGTTGTTGTTGTTGTATCAGGTATCGGGGTAAAAGGATGAGAATTGATTATTTTATTGTCTCAGAGGAACTGAAAGATAGGATTGTTTCGTGTGAGATGCATGGTCAAGGGATTGAATTGAAAGGTACAATCGGCATGATGAGGACTGTAATAAGCTCTTAAAACCCTAATATATAAGGATCATGTGCAATGCTTATTAACCTAAATTGCAATTTTCACCACTCTTTCCCATTCTCTAGGGGCCCATTTGGAACATAGAAAATGGTTTGGGAAAGAAAATAAAGGGAAAGAAAAAAGGAAACTTAAAAGGGGAAAAAATTGAGGGAAAATTATAAGAGAAAAATGTCTTTATAAACTACGAGGGTCTAATTGACTTATTGATTTTTTTTAATATAGTATGAGGACTTATTTGACAATTTTCCCAAGTTATAAATAGAATAAACTCAATAAATATTTTTTTGATATCTATTCAAACCCTTTTATGTATTCATTTGTATTATATAAAGACTAAGAAATCAAAATTTACATAAAAACTTCAATGATATTTCATTTCCCTTTTTATTTGCCAAGGGAAAATCAAACATAACAACAAAAATCCATCGCATGATCTTTTGTCTTCCTTGCATTTTCCAAGATACAAATATACATTAGGGGTGTGTTTAGAAGCTGGAAATACCCCATAAAGGAAGTCAAGAAGAAATTAGGGAGCAAAATTAAAAGGAAATAATATTCTGTGTGAAAAATGTGAGGAACTCATTTTACTAATTGTTTCTATTTATAAACAATAAGAAATCTAAACATATGTGTGGAAACCCTAACGGTATTGGGCTTAGCCCATTTGTATATCTTGTATAGGAAACCCTAGTGCTCTAAATATAGCTATAAATATAACTTCTTGTATAGCATTTATTATAACAGTACTTGTTCACATGGTATCAGAGCCATATATATCTTGTGTTCCTAATTTCCGGCGAGAAAGTCCACCATGAACAGTAGAAGCCTTTGGTGTTTGAGCAATTTCCTGTAGGGATATATCAAACCACACCTATAGACATTCTCAGTACACCATCGCAACCTCACGTCTGAACCTACACCTTCGCAGATCTCTCTCAATCTACTCATCTTGAGCTCACAGACGACACACGAAAGATCTGTGACTCCTGGCGACCAAAACAACATAAACCAGCCACTCATCGGACAACTCACGGGCCGCCGCCGATCTCACGCGTCACCGCCGAACCCACGTGCCGCCCAGATCGGTCGTTGCCGTCTCTCTGTCCGCTCGCCGCTGCTCTGGCTGCTCACTGCTGCTCTGGCCGTTACTCTACCTATTCCACCAGACAGTTTCTTCCACTGCTTCATTGCTCTCTGGTTTGCTACTGCTGCTTTCTTTTATTCACAGATCCTCTCTGCTATAGTATTTCCTTGCAGCAGTAATTTTAAATTACTCATATATACTTTTCTCTTTACATTCAAAAAAAAGTAAAAAAAGGAAAAAAATGTCTTTTATGAGAACTGAAGGTGGAAACAACAAAGGATGCTCGAGGCGAAATCGTCCTAAATGTGATTTTTGTCATAACATTGGTCATACTAAAGACAGGTGTTGGAAATTACATAAGAGACCTCCTCCCTCAGCCCATGTTGCTCAGCTACCGCCATCTCCCATTGTTCTATCACTGGAAGAATATGCACCATATCAGCAATTTAAGTTGACTAATATGCCTTTATCCACACCCGGGTTGTCTACTGCTTGTGTTTCACACACAACAGGCTCATGGATCATTGACTCAGGTGCCTCAGACCATATTTCTGGTAATCCCAATCTTTTATCTCATATTACCAAGCACCGAAATCTTCCTTTGATTACTCTTGCTAATGGCCTTCAAACTTCGGCTTCGGGTATTGGACAAACACTTCCACTTTTATCCTTACCACTAGATTCAATCTTATATGTCCCAAACGCCCCTTTTAACCTTGTCTCTATCAGTAAAATTGCATGTGCTCTTAATTGTTCCGAAACATTTTTTGCTGATTCTGTGATTGTGCAAGACCGTTGTACGGGGAAAACGATTGGCGTCGGACATGAATCTCAAGGTCTGTATCATCTCCATCCTCTTGATCCAATCGCTTGTGTTTCAGCTGAACCTGTTATTACCTTACATAACCGTCTGGGTCATCTTAATCTCTCAAAGTTTCAACATATGGTTCCAGGTTTCTCAAATCTTTCATTTTTAGATTGTGAGTCATGTCACCTTGGAAAACAACCTCGCAAATCCTTTCCAAGGTGACTCAATAAACGGGCTACATCACCGTTTGATTTAGTTCATACAGATGTATGGGGTCCGTATCGAGTCACTTCTACTTTAGGTTTCTGTTATTTTGTTATTTTTGTGGATGATTTTTCCCGTTACACATGGTTGTTTTTAATGAAAGAGCGTTTTGAATTGTTTCATATTTTTCAAACTTTTTATGCTGAAATTCAAACTCAGTTTGGTCATTCTATCAAAATTTTACGCAGTGACAATGCTAAAGATTTTTTTGGGGCATCCTTTAATCAATTCATGACATCACGAGGTATGCTTCACCAATCTTCTTGTGTTCACACGCCTCAACAAAATGGGGTTGCTGAACGTATGAACCGACACTTGGTTGATACTGCTCGTACCCTATTATTATATTCCCATACACCACCTCAGTTTGGGCAGATGCTGTGCTCACTGCGTGTCACTTAATAAATAGAATGCCTTCCTCAGTTCTTAATAATGAAATTCCTTATTCTATTTTGTTTCCTAATCGTGATTTATTTCCATTACCACCTCATGTGTTTGGGTGTGTGTTTTGTCCATGATACGACCCCTGGATTAGCTAAAATGTTGGCTAGGTCAATAAAGTGTATCTTTCTGAGATATTCGCGTCTCCAAAAGGGTTATCGTTGTTATTCTCCATTACTTAAGAAACATTTTATTTCAGCCGATGCCACTTTCATTGAGTCGTCCTTTTATTATCCATTATCTTGAGTTGATACCCCATCATGTTTGGACCTCACCTCATATCTCCGACCCATCCATCTGGAGACTCCCATTCACCCCCCATCTGATGAGCACCCAAATTGCTCTCCTATGGTAGACCATCCATTACAAGTATACCATCGACGACCTCGACCTCCTCCCATTGTGCCTACTGTGGCCACGCCGATTGATTCCCCTACGACGGATCCCGTATCATCACCATCAGCTACCCCAGCACCCGAAAATACTCAGGATAATTTGCCCATTGCCCTCCGAAAAGGTACGCGTTCTACTTTGAACCCACATCCCATATATAAATTTTTGAGTTATCACCGCCTCTCTACGCCTTACTATGCTTTCATTTCACACTTGTCTCGTATATGCATTCCTAAAACCATACATGAGGCCCTGGACAACCCGGAGTGGCATAAAGCCATGATAGCTGAGATGGAGGCCCTTCATTCTAGTGGCACATGGGACCTAGTCCCACTTCCCACTAGCAAATTAGTGGTTGGGTGTCGGTGGATTGACACGGTTAAAGTTGGGCCTGATGGAAAGATTGATCGTTTTAAAGCACGCCTTGTGGCGAAAGGGTATACTCAGATCTATGGATTGGATTACACTATGGATTGGATTACACTGACACTTTCTCCTGTAGCAAAGATTGCATCGGTTCGTTTAATTTTATCCATGGCAGCAATGAGCCACCGACCAGTGTTCCAACTGGATATTAAAAATGCATTTCTTCATGGGGATTTGCACGAGGTGGTTTATATGGAGCAACCACCTGGATTTGTTGCTCAGGGGAGTCTGGTTTGCTGTGCAGATTACGTCGTTCGTTATATGGCTTGAAGCAATCTCCACGTGCATGGTTTGGAAGGTTCAGTGTCGTTGTCCGCAGCTATGGCATGAATCGCAGTGATGTTGATCATTCTATATTCTATAGACATTCTGCAGGCAACAAATGTATATATCTTGTTGTGTATGTTGATGATATTGTCATCACAGGTAGCGATGAACAAGGAATTGCCCTTCTCAAACAATATCTCTTTAGCAAATTTCAAACAAAAGACTTGGGAAAGTTGAGATACTTCCTTGGCATTGAGGTCGCGCAGTCTCAAAATGGAATTGCCCTCTCGCAAAGAAAGTATGCATTGGATATTCTTGAGGAAACAGGTATGCTAGAGTGCAGGCCAGTGGATACACCAATGGATCCGAGCGTCAAACTCTTGTCAGAAGAAGGAGATCTTTTGCCCAATAAAGAAAAATATAGAAGACTCATCGGCAAATTGAATTATCTTACCATCACGAGACCAGATATTTCATTTGAGGTAAGTGTCCATAGTCAGTTTCTTGATAAGCCATGTAATGGACATTGAGATGCAGCTATCCGAGTTTTGAGATACATCAAGAAAACACCAGGGCAAGGATTGTTGTTCGAAGATCGAGACCACCTTGCAACCCTCACTTGCTTCTTTGACCACCAGGAAATAATGTTTGGACCAAGGAAAATGCAGGATCCAGAAGTGGACCTTCTATCAACATGATCAGATGCCCAATCAGCATCACAAAAGGCTGAGATTGGCAAAGGAATAGTGGTAAGGGGCAAGGGTTTGATAATAATACCATGGGTTATGGTACCAGAGAGATATCTGAGAATGTGTTTGACAGCTTGCCAATGATCCTGTAGAGGTGTGGCCATGAATTGACAAACTTTATTAACTGCAAAGCTAATTTCTGGCCGTGTGAGAGTTGCATACTGTAAGGCCCCAACAATTGATCTGTAGGTAGAAGGGTCAGGTAGAGGATTACTACCTGTGTTGGTGAGTTTGCAGTTACTAACCATAGGAGTTTTGACTCCTTTGGATTCAAGCATTCCAGCTTTGTGTAGAAGATCTCTGATGTATTTGGTTTGAGATAAATGTAAGCTCCCATTACTTTGTCTCCTGACTTCAATACCTAGAAAGAAGTCAATTTTCCCCAAGTGTTTCAAAGAAAAGGATGAATGGAACTTATGAATGAGTTGTTGAATAGCAGTGTGATTATTCCCAATGACCAAGATATCATCTACATAGATCAGAATGTAGATTTGAACTCCAGACTGTAGAAAGGTAAGCAGAGAGGGATCACATTTGCTTTGCTTAAATCCAGCAGCATAGAGAACAGAGGTTAGCTTTTGAAACCAAGCTCTGGGGGCCTGTTTAAGTCCATATAGTGACTTATGCAGTTTGCAAACAAAAGAGTTATCCTTGACTTCAAAGCCTGGAGGTTGAACCATATAGACCTCTTCCTCTAGATTGCCATTTAAAAAGACATTATTCACATCAAGTTGTTGAATTGACCATTTGTGAGATATAGCTAGAGTGAGCAAGATTCTGATTGTAATGGGTTTTACAACAGGGGAAAAGGTTTCTCCAAAATCAAATCCAAATCTTTGATGAAATCCTTTGGCTACTAGTCTGGCTTTGACTTTGTTTAGAGAACCATCAGCATTTTCTTTGACCCTAAAAACCCATTTACATCCAACAGCTTGTTTGTTTGGTGGCAGAGGAACAAGTGACCATGTATGGTTTGCTATCACTGCATCATATTCAGCCTGCATAGCAGAAAACCATTGTGGAGAAGATAAAGCTTGCTTAACTGATTTAGGCTCAGTATGAGCTAACAGTAAGATGGGATTCAATCTAGGTTTAACAATTCCTGACTTTGCCCTAGTTTGCATAGGATGAGTGTTAGTTGGAATAGGAGAAGAAGATGAAGTTGTAGGAGAAATATGTTGTGAAAACTGGGTTGAGTTATTTGGAGACTGGGGTGGAGACATATGGTTTTGGCCAGAGTTAGAATTCTGAAAGTTGGAAGAAGATGTATGGGACAGACTTTGACTTTGAGAAGAAGTAGATTGTGGTTCAGTGATCTGGGAAGAAGAGACATTAGAGAAAGAAGAAGGATGAAGCACAATTAAGGGGGCAGAAAGTGAAGACTGAGATGACTTGGAATCAGCAGAGGTGGATGGGAAAAGAATAGAGTAAGGAAATCTTGCCTCATGAAAGGTAACATCCTTAGAGATGTAGATTTTGCGAGAAGAGGAGAGGCATTTATAGCCTTTGTGCTGAGGTGAGTAACCTATAAAGATGCACTCTTCTGAATGAAAGGCCATTTTATGTTTGTTGTAGGGTCTAATGAATGGATAGCAAGAACAACCAAATATTTTTAGGAGAGAGTAATCTAGACTGGTTCCATGGAGTTGAAAATATGTACTGGAGTTAGCAATGGAAGTGGATGGAGTTCTATTGATAAGATAAACTGAGGTGGAGAAGGCAGCATCCCAAAATTTTAGAAGTAATGAGGAATGAGCAAGAATGGAAAGGCCTTTCTCAACTATAGTCCTGTGTTTTCTTTCCACAACACCATTCTGGTGATGTGTATGTGGACAAATAAGCCTATGTGTTATTCCATTCTCAGCAAGAAAGGTGGTAAAGGATCTGAACTCACCTCCCCAGTCAGACTGAACAGATTTGATGGATTTTGAAAATTGAGTTTGAACATATTTACTGAAGTTCTGAAAGGCTGTTAGGGCATCAGATTTCTTCTTTAGAAAATATATCCAAGTATATCGGGTACATGCATCAATGAAGGAGATGTAATATGAATATCGATCAAATGAATACATGGGGGCTGGTCCCCATAAGTCTGTAAAGATAAGATCAAATGGGGACTTATAGACAGTATGAGATGAGTGTGAGGGTAGTCTGTGAGCCTTACCAAGACAACAAGAAGAACAAAATGAAACATCACTTTTATTTATGCCAGACACATTACACGTGTTGAGTACAGATTTCAATGCTTCAAAATGTGGATGGCCTAATCTTAGGTGCCAAACATTACAAGAAACTGAGGCATTATTACAAGAGGTAGACGTATTATAAGTGGAAACAAAAGAAAGGGGATACAAAGGGGTGTTTGTTGTGGACACTATTGAGGTAGACAGACTTTCATCTTTGAATTGATGTAAACCAAGAGGAGGTATGGACTGGAACTTGTATAAACCATCAGCACCAAGAACTCCATGTAGAAGAACCTGTTTAGAAGCCTGGGATTTGACATAACAATCATAAGGATAGAATTCAAAGAAAACATTGTTGTCTTTAGCAAATTTACTAACACTCATGAGATTTTTGGTTATAGAAGGGACATGAAGCATATTAGTTAACATAAGAGACTGAGACTTAGAATACGGAGATAGAAAGGAAGAAAAACCAATAGATTTGATATCCACACCTTGACCATTACCCATAAAGAATTTGTCAGTTGAAACAAGAGGTTCACTGTGCTGAAAATTGAGTGGATCAGCAGTCACATGGTGAGTAGCACCTGAATCAGCCGTCAATGGCTTTGTGACAGTTTCTGAACTGGAGGTTTGAGATGTGTTTTCAGTATGAGCAACATTAGCAGAAAAAATAGCAGGAGTAGTTGCTTCACGATGCTTTTTCAGACGCATTTCTTTGAGTAAAAGCAGAGGTTCAAGTTCTGTAACAGTTATTGGATCAAGGAGGCTACGAGAATACATATGATACAATAGATTCATATTCCTCTGGAAGTCCCTCAAGAATAACATTCACATGTTCTTTAGTAGAAATTGGCTCACCAATCAAACTCAGATTATCAACAGTTGTTTGAATCCGAAGAAGATATTCTTCAATCGAGCAATCTCCTTTACCAGTATTGTAGAGCTCGGACTTGAGCTGGCGTGCTTTCGCAATGAGATTTGATTGGAAAAATTTCCGAATCGTACTCCAAAGCTCGTGCGAACGTTGACAATGAATTACGCGAGCATGAAGTGATTCCGATAGAGAGGAAAGAAGCCATGAGAAAAGCATCTGATCCTGTTGTTCCCATACAGCATATTCATCGTTGATTGTCCTGGTTCCGTCATCGCCATTGATGAACTGAGCTGGAATCTTCGGATTTTCCACAAATTGCAACAATTTGTGTGCTCGAATGATGGATTCGATATGATGCTTACAAAGAAGAAAATTGTTTGAATCAAGTTTGATTGGGAGAGGATGCGTGAACACAGCTGGAAACGTGATATTCCCAGCTGCGGAAGAAGAAGACGTCGTAGAGGTTGAATTTGTCATGGTAGATCGAGCTCAAAGCTCTGATACCATATTAGAAAAGTAGCCAGAGTATAAAATGAAGCAGAAGGATTTCATTCATCACATAATACCAGTACATCAGTATTTATAGAGAAGTGGTATAACAAACTTGTAACTGAATCTAAACAGCTTGACTAACTATAACTGGCTAACTGAATACTAGGCTTATTACATTATTCGTAAATATAGTATCTCTAACATTATGGGATATTGTGATGCGAATTGGGCCGGATGTCCGATGGATATACGTTCCACTTCGGGATATTGCATCTTGATTGGTGGAAACTTAATTTCATGGAAAAGTAACAAGCAGGATGTAGTTGCTAGATCTATTGTCGAAGCAGAATATCGTGCAATGACCCTTGCTACATGTGAAATCTTATGGCTGAAGCATCTTCTCCAAGAGTTAAAATATGGAAACACAAAACCGGTTCAACACTACTCATGTGTGACAATCAAGCCGCAATGCACATCACATCAAATCCGATATATCATGAGAGAACTAAGCATATTGAAGTTGATTGTCATTTTATCCGAGAGAAGATTACAAGTGGACATATCATCACAAATTATGTGAACACAACTGAACAACTTGCAGATATTTTAACTAAGTCTCTTAGAAATCCTAGAGTGGGATATATTTGTAACAAGCTTGGTACATATGATTTATATGCTCCAACTTGAGAGGGAGTGTGGAAACCCTAGTAGTATTGGGCTTAGCCCATTTGTATATTGTAAGTTTGAAGAATTAATCTTCCTTGTATATTATTGAGCCATCCGGCAATGATATTTATACAAGTTACAGATAAGGTTAAGTTGTTACAGATCCTAAAAAGTAGGATCTATCTATTCTATCTATTCTGCGGGCTAATCTAATAATTAGAGACCTCTATCTACTCTAATTCTTATCTATACAGTCCCGGATGTACAAATAATAAAATAACATGTAAATGCTACATTTTTCTACACCCCCCTCAAGTTGGTAAGTATATAGCATACATTCCCAACTTGCTTATAAGAAATTCAAACACTGGTTTAAACAACCCCTTTGTAAAGATATCAGCTGTTTGTTCTTTGGTAGATATGAATGGTGTGCACACAATTCCAGCTTCAATCTTCTCTTTGATAAAATGCCTGTCCACTTCAATGTGTTTAGTACGATCATGTAGCACAGGATTGTGAGCAATATTAATGTCTGCTTTATTGTCACAATATAACTTCATAGGTAGTTCCATTTCCATATTCAATTCTGACATCATTCTCTTGATCCAAAGTAGTTCACAGATTCCATTAGCCATAGATCTGAATTCAGATTCTGCACTACTTCTAGCAACCACATTCTGCTTCTTACTCCTCCAAGTCACTAGATTCCCCCATACTTAGGTACAATACCCAGATGTGGACCTTCTATCAGTTATTGAACCAGCATAATCTGCATCTGTAAAAGCTTCTACACTTCTATTGTCACTTCTTTAAAAAACAATCCTTTCCCTGGACAGCTTTTCAAATATCTTAGGATTCTGTAGGTAGCATCTAGATGTTCCTGGAATGGATTATGCATGAATTGACTAACCATACTGACTGCAGAGGCAATATCTGGCCTTGTATGTGTTAGATAAATCAGCCTTCCCACCAATCTTTGATATTGGTGAATATTAACAGGTACTCCTTCCTTGACATTTCCTAACTTTTGATTAGGGTCAATTGGAATATCTATTGGTCTGCAGGCACTCATACCTGTTTCATGGAGTAGGTCTAGTACATACTTCCTCTGAGATACCACAGTTCCCTTCTTTGATCTGGCAATCTCCATGCCAAGAAAGTACTTCAATTCTCCCAGGTCTTTGATCTCAAATTCCTGAGCAAGCTTCTTCTTCAGGTCTTCAATCTCTTTACAATAGTTTCCTGTAAGAATGATATCATCCACATAAACAATTAGTACATCAATCTCTCCCTTAATGGAGAATTTCATGAATAGTGTATGGTCTGCTTGGGCTTGCTTGAATCCCTGCTTCTTTATGAATTGAGTAAACCTTTCAAACCAAGCCCTTGGGGACTGTTTAAGTCCATATAAGGCTTTCTTCAGCTTGCACACCTTTGAGCCATATTGTTCCTCAAACCCAGGAGGGAGGCTCATGTATACTTCCTCTTCAAGCTTCCCATTTAAGAAAGCATTCTTCACATCTAACTGTTGAAGAGGCCAATCTAGGTTAGCAGTTAGAGATAGAAGGATTCTTATAGTATTTAATTTTGCATCTGGAGCAAAAGTTTCTGTATAATCTATGCCATAGGTTTGTGTGTATCCTTTGGCAACCAATCTGGCCTTATATCTTTCAAGTGTACCATCTGCCTTGAACTTAGGGGTAAATACCCATTTGCATCCCACTGTTGGTTTGTTTTTGGGTACTTCTACAGCCTGCCATGTCTGATTCTTTTCAAGAGCATTCATTTCTTCTAAAACAGCCTTCTTCCACTCAGGTATAGATAGAGCTTCCTGTATGGTTAAGGGAATAGAAACAATGGAAAGACTAGAGGTAAAGGCTGCAAATGATGTAGATAACTGAGAATAGGACAGAGAGTTTGAGATAGGGTATTTAACACATGATCTTTTTTCTTTTCTGAGAGCAATGGGTAGATTTAGATCACTGAAATTATTACCTTTGTCATTTTCTGACATTGAGTCAGATTCATGGACAGTGGCAGGATCAGGGATGTCCTCTATTCTTTGATTTGGAACTCTCCTTTCATAAACCTTGCCAAAAAACTTACTTGTCTGCTGTTCATCATCTTTCCTTGTTCCAGAAAAATTTATTTCATTTTCTTTTGACTCTTGACTATTTTCTAGTGCATCTAACTGTCTATTATATTGTGCATCTAGACTAATGTCAAGAGATTCAAGTTTTTCATGGATATGTGACACATTATCACCTTCTTCATTAGGAATCTCCCCCTGAAGATGAGTACCAAAAAAAGATCGATTTTCAACAAAAACAGTGTTCATTGTTACAAACATCTTTTTTGTTATAGGGTCAAAACATTTATAGCCTTTCTGTGTTGAAGATAGTCCTAAGAAAACACATTTTTTGCCTCTAGGATCAAATTTGCTTGCAGTTCTTTCAGGGTTGGTAATAAAAACTGTGCAACCAAAAATTTTTATGGGAAGAGAATTAATAAGCCTAGTTTCAGGAAAACTGGCTTGAAGGGTATCAATAGGAGTTTTAAATCCTAGAGTTTTTGATGGCATCCTATTAATTAAATAGGTAGCATGTAAAACAGCTTCTCCCCATAAATATTTTGGAATTTTAGCAGAAAACATTATTGCACGAGTGACTTCAAGCAAATGTTTATTTTTCCTCTCAGCTATACCATTCTGAGCAGGTGTATTTACACAGGAACTTTGATGAATAATTCCTTTTTCAGCAAAAAAATTATTTAACTTCTTAGAAAAATACTCAAGACCATTATCACTTCTCACAATTTTGATTTTAGTGTTGAATTGAGTCTGGATCATTGAGTAAAATTTTTTGAACACCTCTTCAACCTCAGATTTTTCTTTAAGTAAAAAAACCCATGTGACCCGTGTGTGATCATCTATAATAGTTACACACCACCTTTTTCCTTTCAGAGTTGGAACTCTAGATGCACCCCAAATATCACTGTGTACAATAGTAAATGGACTAGTTGGCTTGTAACTATGAGGGATATAAGAACTCCTATGATGTTTGGCAAGTGCACACATATCACAATGAAATGATGAAGGATTTTTATTATGAAATAACTTAGGAAACAACATTTTCAGATAAGAAAAACTTGGGTGACCTAATCTATAGTGCATTAAATACACTTCATCATTACAAGGAAAGAAAATAGTTTGCAGACAAGTTTTTTCTTGACCTTGTTTATTCAATTGTGTTTCTTCATCAAAAGTATAGAGGCCATCCTCCTCTCTAGCACTGCCAATCATCCTCCCTGGTGCCAGATCTTGAAAAATGCAATAAGAGGGATAAAACTTTACACAACACTGAAGGTCTTTGGTTATTTTGCTAATAGAGATAAGATTGCAGGAAAGTTTTGGAACATGTAAGACTTTGGAAAGGTTAATGGATGAGGAGATTTTAATATTTCCCATCCCTGCTATGGCTGAAAAAGAGCCATCTGCAACTCTAACTTTCTTATCTCCTGCACAAGGTTGATATGAAGAAAAAAACTTTGGAATGTAGGTCATGTGGTCTGTTGCACCTGAGTCAATGACCCAGGTGTTTTTTGGTTTTTCAGAACAAAAAAATGATGTTATTTTACCATTTTGGGGAAAAGAACAGGTAGGGTTTTCTTGGTTGGAGATTTTCTGGGTGGGTATAAATTTGAGTAGGTACTCTATCTGTTCCTGAGTGAATGGTAGCTGTTTAGATTCAACTCCTGACTCTTGTTGAGTCTCAGTCACAGTAGTTTGTAGGGTCCTCTCTACTTTCTTCTTTCCAGCTCCTGGTGGTTTTCCATGAAGTTTCCAGCATGTTTCCCTTGTGTGCCACAATTTCTTGCAGTGATCACACCAAGGTTTTTTCTTGTTGTCATCACTTCTGGCCACCAAAGCTGAAGAGTCCCCAGGTTCCTCATTAGGTACTGGAGTGTTGTACATGACCCTCCTCCTGCTATCTTCCAACCTGATCTCAGAAAATACCTCTCTGATTGAAGCCAGGGGTTTCTTCCCCAGTATTCTGCCTTTTACTTCATCTAGGTCTCTATTAATTCCTGCTAGGAACATATAGACCCTGTCATTTTCCTCTCTTCTTGTGTCTTGCCAGATCCTTGGCATTTTCCCAGTCTTCAGCATCATAGCATTGGTCCAACTCTTGCCATAGAGATACCATCTCATTATAGTATGAGATGACATCTCTACTTCCTTGTTTGGACTGCCACAACCTTGTTTTTAATTCATAGATCTGAGAGGAGTTCTCAAGATCTGAATAGGTTTCTTTAATTGAATCCCATACCTCTTTTGCAGTTTTCATGAACATGTGAGGTTTGGCAATTGATGCATCCATTGAACTGAGAAGCCAGGCTGTTACCAAAGAGTTTTCTAACCTCCAGACATTGTAGCCATCTTCACCATTCTTCTTCTCCTCTACTTCACCCGTTATGTATCCCAACTTTCCTCTTCCATCTATTGCCAGTTTGACGGACTGTGACCACTCTAGGTAATTGGTTCCATTCAATCTATGTCCAGTAATGAGCATAGATGAATTAACCGAGGCCTGGTAATTTGTCATTTGGCTAATTTGGGAGTTAGGGTGATGGGTTTGTGAGTGGGTGGAGGAATAAGAGTGTTCAGTGCCCACCATTGTGGTGTTTTAAACAACAAAGCTCTGATACCATGTAAGTTTGAAGAATTAATCTTCCTTGTATATTATTGAGCCATCCGGCAATGATATATATACAAGTTACAGATAAGGTTAAGTTGTTACAGATCCTAAAAAGTAGGATCTATCTATTCTATCTATTCTGCGGGCTAATCTAATAATTAGAGACCTCTATCTACTCTAATTCTTATCTATACCGTCCCGGTTGTACAAATAATAAAATAACATGTAAATGCTACATTTTTCTACATATATCTTGTATAAGAAACCCTAGTGCTCTAAATATAGCTATAAATATAGTTTCTTGTATAGCATTTAATATCAAATATATGAAATATAACAATACTTGTTCACAATATGCAAAGTCGTCGTAAAATCATACTACCTCCGTCCCTTAAAACTTGCCGAGTTTGACGGGCACCTAGAATAATAAAGTAAAAACTGTGTGGTTGAAGTTTGTGCAGAAGAGAGAAATAACAGGAAACACAAAATAATTGATTAAAAGGCAGTGTCAAAAGTTTTTGAGACTTCCCAAAAAGGAAAGATGTCAAAGTTTTAAGGGACAGAGGGAGTATCTCATTTCCGATATGAAGTCAAACTTCGCAAATTACAAGCATGTTTGGTGAACCATGTTTTTGGCTTTTGAGGTTTATCAACCAATTTTTTTACTAAACACGTAACTTTTGATTTCGCGTGTTGAATTGTGTAATAATAAAAAAAAGCAAGATTGTAGTTATATTTCTGGCTTTATTGGTTGACGTTATTGTAGAGTAATATTTTGGCTATTTTTTCTCTCACACACACACACACACACATATATATATATATATATTTCTTTCTATTTTATTAATAAAATATATTTTAAACAAAATCAGTTAACTTGGGCAGTTCAGCTAGAACTTCATAAGTTTAAGCAGAATCAACTGATTCAGCTGATTCATTCGATTTTGATACTACCAAACGGGTACTACGTCTTTAGCATTTGTTTTTTCTTTGCCTATTATTTTCCGGGATCCAAAAATACCCTAGATCTTCCGGAATACCTTTTTTCTGCACACCGAAGTCAATTACCAGTTGGTGCTTAGCTTTCAACTATTGAATTGAAGACTCAAAAACCTTTGCAGAATATAGTACTTGTAACTTTGTATTAGTACTATCTAAGACCAAGACTATCTGCTCTTTTAATGCATGAATAGGTAAATGAATTTTGAATATGTTGCAGGTTTTTATGGGAGTGACCATTGCCCAGTTACCCTTGAGCTATCTGGGATTATCGACCCTAATGTAAATGGAGGCATGAAGCAAGGTCAAAGCAGTAGCTGACAGTATTTTAACTTTTTCTTTGGGTGGGGGGTGGGGTGGGGGTGGGGATACAGTCACCTATCAATATCTGGTGTGCCACATTGAACTCCAACTACTTAGGAGCTACTCAACCGCTAGACCACATTTAGCCATTCAGGAAGGCGAACTAGATGACATCATTAGGGCGACTTCCCAATGGAATATTGTCAAGACGATAAGAATCATGCTAACCCTTGCTGCATCTTACTGCATTTATCACTGATGTCTACAAATAAGATGCTACTCCCTTCGTCCCATAAAATAGTTCTCACTTTGATTTGAATCGGAGTTTAAGAAAGTGAGAATAAAGTGAAATTGTGTGGTTCTGATTGAGTAAGAAAAAAGTAAATGAATGGTAGTCACACAAAATTTTCCAAAAAAGAAAATGAGAACTATCCCGTATTTTTTATGAGTCCAAAAAAGAAAGTGAGAACTATTTTATGGGATGGAGCCTAAAGGGAGTATTGAATTATTAATGTCATAATATGTCAACTCTTTTTCTACTAAACGATACGTAGACATATATATGTATATATACATATACATATATATGTATTGATAGAGTATATATTCTAGAGAGAAGTGAGAGCTAGAGAGAGAAGTGCAATAAGTTCTGCAATAAATGAATTTGTTAACCCCTATTGCTACTCCCAAGGGGAGTATTTATAGAGGAAGTGTGGGTTGGGCTCTCAAGTCCTGGGCTTGGAAGGTTCATTTACAATGGGGTCACTACTGGGTCGAGTACAAAGTATGTATAAATGACTAAGTATAAAATCCGGCTCTGTGAGCTCTCTGTGGCTGATGGGGGTCTGGTCGACGGAGCCACGGCTGACGGAGCCACGGCCGACGAAGACACCTGATTCTCTTGACTTTTGGATCATGTTCTGAGTTGATGTCTTTCTGGCTGATGGAGGGCCATCTGGCCGACAGAGGTTCCACTGAGTGACAACTGTGTCTCTTGTTCTTCTGAGTATGTGGGTTCTGGGGTCTAGACCCATATACTCCATCAGGAGTTCCCCACTCTCTGAGTTGAGATGTAGATGAAGTGAGGGAGAGTAGATTCCTGCAATCTTGACGTTTTTGGCCGATGCAGGGGCGTTGTGGTTATTCTTTGTGTTTGGTCGTTGTATGCCCTTCGTTGTGAACGAAGGAGGTTACTGTTCCTCAGATGTAGGCTTGGACTCGGGCCGGGCCGCCGGTTCCGTATCCATAGGCTCGAGACCGGTTCGGGTCTTGACCGGTTCTGGGCCGGGCCGGTTCCGGTTCATTTTTTTTATTCTTATTTATTTCACCCCCCATCCCCCATCCCCCCCAATCCCCCAAACCCCTCAGAAATACCCAGCCCAGCCCAACTAACCCTAGCCCAAACCAAAAAAATCAAAAAAATAAAATAAAAAAAGGCCCGAACCGGGCTCGGCCGGGCCAGTTCCCCTCTTCCCTTACCCGTGCCCGGAACCGGTAGACCCCTTGGGCCTAGGCTCGAACCGGAACCGGACCCGGTTTCCTGGGCCGGGCCAGTCCCGCACAGTAGCGGGCCGGGCCGGTTCCCGGGCCGGGTGGCCCGCACCGAGTCCAAGCCTACTCCGATGGCGTGTGCTTGTTTGTTTGAGGATGATGAGTGTCCTGGCTCAGTGGTCGATATGCTTCTTTGATTTGAGTAGCCGGTGAGGGGGATGTTTCTTCTTTTTGGTCATTGTTGGTTGCCTTTTGTGTTTTTGGCCGAGGAGACCCCATGGTTGCGTTTAGTGCTCCTGACCTAAGCGATAATATTCGTAGTTTGGCATCCATGGCTTTGAAGATGATAACGGCACTGGGCCAGAGGACGTTGTGTGTCCTTGGTTTTGTGGACGATGATGGCATTGGGTCAGAGGACGTTGTGTGTCCTTATTTTCTTATCTTGGCAGAGAGTGGAGTATGTGACCCCAAGGACGTTGAGCGACACGCGTCGAGGGACGACACATGTCACGTTCATGGAGGTGAGCTTTGCTTTCTTGTTTGCTTACTTTGTTGTGGCCGAGGGTGCAACACCAGGTCCTAGGCGTTATGGTGCATATATGATACGGTGTTGTTGTAGTTGTATACTTGTGCGTTTTTGGATTTTCAATTTTGTCCTTGCATTTGGAGGCCGGTGTAGTCCTCCAGTCCCCCATTACTTCAGGCCGAAGGGTCAGTGAGGGGTGAAGTAGTAAGGTGAAACCTCAGGCTGAAGTGAGATCCTCGTATTTCCCTTGAACCCAACCCCTTGGCGATTCCTGACCAAGGTAACCCTGTGGGAGAACCCTTGGACGCTGATCACTTTCAAGAGGTTATGATCAGTAGGTTTTATACGGGGGCCGATGGCTATTAGGTTCTTTTCCACTTTGTTTTTGTGGCCGTTGAAAGAGCCCCGCTGTTGGTAACATGTCAGGCCGATACAGGCACACTTTGGGGCCTTTGATGCCTAGGTGGCGTTCTGAAATGGGGCAAGGCATTGTAGTAATTGTTGGTTACTAGGGCCGATGTAGGCGTGACTTATGAACATGGAGGACCATATCTCTCCTTAGCGTGGTCGTTGAATGTATTGGCCGCTATAGGTGCTACTTGTTGGTACGTTGGACGTGGACTGATAGTGCTGGAACTGGGCCTGGCCCATCTTTTGAACCGGTGGCACCTTATTGGGCCCTGAGGTGGTGGCCGTTCATGTGGCCACTGGGAGGGTGCCACGTGTAGTGACCGTTGGGGGGAGGTCTACAAATACCCCCCTTCCGAAGGAAGCCCCCCATTTGAATCCTGAGCTAACGAAGTGCTGCCCAATTTTCTAGAGAGAGAAAGGCTTGCTCGAGTGCTCTTCAGTTCCTTCAAAACTTCAAATGTCAGTTCGTCAACCTTTCTCCATTTTCTTGTATACTTTGCTTCCTTAGGCTTTGATCTAGTGTTAGTCAACGAGCCATACTTAGATCCCATATAGTCATCATTTTGGCTTGAGTGGTCGTTATGGTGAAACCTTTGGACGACGAGTACTACCCGTATGACGATGAGACCTCTGCGAAGTCCCTTGATTACCGGGTAGTGAATGAGTGATGTGATGAGATAGAGGAATTGAGCTCCTTGAAGCTGGGGGAGCAAGTAGGCGAGGAGGAAGTGGACGAGGATACCGCTTCGTCGTTAGAGGGTGAAGACATCGGGATTTCCTGTGCCATGGATGGTGCTTCTACGTCGGCCGCCATTCCGTGCCCTAAACCAGTTTCTGCCGTCAAGGGGGCAGCTTTCGTGGCGGGTGGTCAGACGAAGAGGAGGCGTCGGCCAAAGAAGGGCCTGAGTGTGTCTTATCTGGATCTCTCCAATCTTTACCTCATCAAGCCGCAAAGCAATGCGGGTGAGTATCACGTCGCGCAAATGTACGTGGGGCCTTATGGTAGGGTTAGGGTGCCCAAGCCGACGGACCATGTACTCAATCCTCTGGCGGGGTACTTTGGGGTTATACCCCATGAGCTTTGCGAAGGGACTTAGGTTCCCCCTCCACCCTTTATCACAGAGTATCTGGATATGGTTGGCCTTCCTCCGGCCTTGTTGACCCCAAATGGCTACTCCTTGATCGTCGGCTTTCTGCTCTGTTGCTCCGAGTTGTCCATTAAGCCGACGACGGCTTTGTTCATGAACTTGTATCAGATCGGCCGAGGTAGCCATCAGAATTGTGCCGGCTACGCCAATCTCCAGCAGATCAAGAATAGGAGGTTCTTCAAGGACCTTCCGACGTCCATCCATGGCTGGAAGAGTAAGTTCGTCTTCGTATCGTTGGGCGAGGGGGGAGTTGAGTTCCCCTCTGTTGGCCACTCAGGAAAATTCAATCTCCACGAGGCGCCGAAGAGCGCGTTCATTGATTGTCAAGTGGAGGAATTCTTGAAAGGTGCGCCGAGGAGCGTGAAAGATTACATCACGGAGTATAAGATGGCCGCCCTCAGCTTTATCAGGTACCGGGTGTATGGGGACGAGGATGAGGACCTATGGCCGAAGATGACCACATCATATGAAGAGGCCGATGGTCCCTTCTTGGGTGTGCCTGCTGAGGCCGATGGTAATGCCCTTTCATCCTCCTTGGTCTCAATGCTCGGTTCTACTTCTTGTTTACTAACTTTGTTTTTTCCTTGTATTGCGCATATTTTGTCATGGATCGTAGATCATTCATGAAGATGGCTACCCTGAAAGCCACTGAGGAGTTGGCGGTTAAGGAGGCGAAGCAGGCGTCGACCGATGCTGCCCAGCCCGCGTCCGAGCAGGCTACGAAACCCCCTGTTCACCTGAAGAAGAAGAGACCGACTGATGAATGGCAAAAGAAGCTCACTGAGGCCGGGTTGCAGCCCAGTAAGAAATCCAAGAAGGCTTCTTCCTCCGCCGGTGCTGGTGCCAGATTGTTGGTCGTCCCGGTTGTGGATGACGGTGACTCTAATGCCAATGTTGTGGTAGACCTTGTCTCGGGTCCCTCCTCGGCAGCTGTCTCCCAGCCTCTCCCCGTTGCCACAGGCTCTCAGAAGAAACGCCCTGGCATGGAGCTGGTTAGGGGGACTTACAAACTTGAGGTTGAATATCCCGTCAAAGGCGGCGTGTTCAACGAGATTATTGACGGCCATGAGGTGATCTCCCAGGTTGTCCCTGATGAGGACCGGACTTATCTTGATGGGCTTGGTAACGTCAAGATTTATGACGGTGGAATGGACCACCTTGTCCAAGTAAGCCATCATTACGTACTGTTATTTTCCTTGCTCACATCATCGTGGGTGTCGTCATCGTCCTAACCATTCCGTTTTGTGCACGCTGCCTTCATGCTGATGGAGAATCACCAGAGGCAGCAGCGGGAGATCGCTCGGCTGAAGCAAGTTGAGCAGAAGGCCGCTTCGGCTGACGAGGCCATGAACTGCTTGGAGGCGCTTTGGCAGAAGATGGAGGGGTTGAAGAAGAAGGCCGATAAGGCCGATGCTGCCGCTAAGAGTCACGCCGCCGAGAGGGATGAGGCTCTGAAGGAAAGAGATGAGGTGCTGAAGGCTCGTGAAGAAGCCCTGCGTCGTGCTGATGAGGCCGAAAAGGCCAAGGCTGCCACGGAGGAAGCCGCGGTGGTTGCGGGGGAGAGGGCTGCAGATGCCGTCGTCGCGAAGTTCGTCGATGAAGGCTGGAAAGCCGGGGAGCACCTGGCTTGGTGCTTTGAGGTCGTCACGGCCAAGTTCGAGGAATGGACGCAGCACAGCCCTGCCGGCCAGGAGTTCATGGAGCGGGAAATGAAGGTTTTTTATGACCTCGGCCAGCAACAGATGCAAAAGCTCATCTACCGGAGGCTACGCTGTAGTTTTAAGGCAATGAAGCTCACATGGAAATGGGCCAGGAGCTTGAAGCTTCCCCGCAACATGAAGGACCCTGAGGAGGAGATGAAGCTTCCTCCCTCCGAGAGGCAGGCTCCTGTGCTGAGTACTTCCATCGGCGAGGAGGAGTGGACCGATGATGACGTCTTGGTGGATACTGCCGCCTCCTCATCCGGAGTCGGTAAAGATGTTGAAGTGGAGGAGGCCGAGCAAGTTGATGCTAAACATGCCGCCAATGAGGCCGATGGGGAAAGTTGATCCGCTGCCTCTTTTATTTTCATTGCTTGTTTTAGTAGGTGCCGTAATGCCTGTATATGTAAAGGCCGTTGTTCCCCCTTCTTGTACTTTGAATTTTTGAATGAAAATATGTGGTTGGCTTTCCATCTTTAGCGTCTACCTCGTCCTCCTCGTTCTTGTATTGTTCTTTCTATGTCAATCTTTGAAATCTTTCTAAGTGTTGGTTAAGACCAGGTAGTTGTTTCCCTCTGTCGTGGCCGATGAAGGTCACTGGCCCTTGTTCGGCTAAGGGGAGTGTTTCCCATGAATCTTTTGAGTTCGTGTTGTCTTCCTTGTGACTTTCGTCGGCCAAATAAATTTCACTTTGGAATTTTTCCAAGTGCTCTGGGGTAGTCTGTGTGTATACTTCGTCCAATATCTGTCTAGGACCACGCTTGGATAGGGGATCGTTTTTAATGATCCTGAGGGTGGTCTGACTGGCGCGCATGGGCTTGCTTCGTCCATGTCGCGTAGTATTAGACTTACATTTAACTGATATGTACTTAGTCAAATTTTGTGCGAATTTTATTTTTATCGCTCGAGGCCGGCGAATGCGCGGTCCTCGCCTGTCCTTCTTTTCATTTGTGGGGATTTCGCTCGAGGCCGGTGAGTGCACAGTCCTCAACTGTCCTTCTTTTATTTTCTTCCTCTACTTCTTTGAGCGATGAGTGGGTATCCTTCTTTCAGGCTTCGGCCGAGGGGGGTGTTATTCCCTTGGCAGGTAGGGAGTCCTACTGGATCGTCCTGTGATCTCGGGGAGGTCTCGTCGTCCATTTATGACGCGGGCTAAGGCTTTTGATCGGTTACCGATGGCTGCCGTTTCCCAACCCTAAGTTTTGGGGATTTTTGTCACCTCGGCCATGATTTCAGACCTGTCGTCCTACGATTTTGCGCGAGGACGACGCGGTGAGCTTCCCATTTCAAGTCGTGGGCCATTTGCGGGCCCCTCTTCCTGGGACACCGTCGCCCATACCCGAGCGTTTCGCTCTAAGGGGTCGATACGATGTGCTTTGTCGGCCATACCTGAGCGTTTCGCTCTAAGGGGTCGATATAGCGCGCTGTGTCGGCCATACCTGAGCCTTTCGCTCTAAGGGGTCGACACGATATGCTGCATTTTTTACTTTAAATTCCAAAAAATGAACGGAACACAATTTTCATTGATAAGTGGCTCGAGGTCGAGGGTGGTAATCGATCAATAACCCGTTAAAAGGTGAGAGTTTTGCCGACTTCGCCTCCTTCGGATTATTGATAGAACTTCACCAAGTGATGTACATTCCACGTTTGTGGCACACAAGACCCATTTGGGTGTCTAAGTTTGTAGGTGCCGGGTTTTACTACGACACTGACGATGTAGGGCCCTTCATACTTCAAGGCTAGCTTGCCACCCTCCGTCGGCTTGCTTGCCTCCCTCTGGCGGAGGATGTAATCCCCCACTTGGAACTCCCGGGAACGTGCCTTGGCGTCATAGTATGATTTTACTTGTTGCCGATAGTTCTCTGCCCGGATGTAGGCTTGCTCTCGTCTTTCTTTGACCTGGTGGAGGTTGATCTTCATATTTTCTTTGTTAGCCTCGGGTTCATATTGCTCCACCCTTCGGCTAGGTATGGTGACCTCTGTGGGTGCTTTCGCCTCAAAGCCATAACACAGGGCAAAAGGTGTTTCGCCCGTCGCCCTCCTCGGCGTGGTACGGTACCACCACAGAATGTTGGGGAGCTCGTCGGCCCAGCCGCCTCCTGCGTCCTGGACTTTCTTCTTCAGGCCCTCCGGTATGGTTCTGTTGGCGTTCTCGACTTGCCCGTTACCTTGAGGGTAAGCAACGGAGGAGAAGCGATGCCTAATTCCCCATTCTTGGAGGAGCTCTTGGAAGGATGCGACCTCGAATTGGGTGCCGTTGTCGGATATGATCTCTTGGGGAACGCCGAATTGGGTAAGGATGTTCTTGTGGACAAACTTCTGGCACCTGGCTCCTGTGATGCTGGCCAAAGGTTCCGCTTCGACCCACTTAGTGAAGTAGTCGACTGCGACGATGATGTAGTGGTTGTTGCTGGCGGCTCTAGGCAGGGGGCCAACCAAGTCAATTTCCCATCTTGAGAATGGGATTGCAGTGCTGACCGGGGCGTAATTGATGGCTGGCCGACCAGGGGCCTTCTGAAGTACCTGGCATGCGGTACACTTCCTTGCAAAGTTAGCACAATCGCGCGCCATCGTTGGCTAGAAATAGCTTTGGACGATGAGACGCCGGGACATGCTGAAAGGGCCTTGATATGAGGAGCAGACACCACAGTGGACTTCTTCCATGGCTACTTCGGCCTTGTCCTGGTGCAGACACCAGAGGAGAGTGCCATTGTAGGATCTCTTGTAGAGTTTCCCATTCTCAATGGTGTAACTTGGGGCCTTGAGTTTGGCTAGTTTGGCCCTCTCCTCGTCCTGGGGTAGTTCTCCTGAAGTGATGAAGGTCATGATGTCGGATATGCAGTCTTCCGGGTGTTGTTGAATGCCTATGATCGGACTGGCATGGATACTGGACATGCTTAACTCCTCGACCTTGGCTATCTTGGAGATGTGCTCCGGAGTGTCCGTGCTGAGTTTGGAGAGAATGTCGGCCTCGACATTCTCCACCTTTGGGATCTGTGTGATCTCATGGGTTTCAAATGCCTTGAGCAACTCCTCAGCCGCCTGTTTTACTGCTTCATCCTTCCTTCTTTGGCCTCATATGAGCCCTCGATCTGGTCCACCACCAGCTTGGAGTCGCACTTGATTCTGACATTTCGCGCTTTGAGGCTGCTGGCGAGTCTGAGGCCGCTGAGGAGAGCCTCATACTCGGCTTCATTGTTGGACACCCTGAAGTTGAAGCGAATGACATAGTAAGCTCTGAATCCTTCAGGGGAGATGAGGACGCCGCCGCCTCCACATGCTTTGGTGGCCGATGAACCATCAGTGAATAGGGTCCATGCTTCATCTGGTTCTGCCTCGGGTATGGCGGCGGCCGTCTCCCTTGCCGTACACTCGGTGACGAAGTCGGCCAAGGCTTGCCCCTTGATAGATGGCCTTGACTTGATTTCATTTTAGAACTGGCCAAGGAAGATTGCCCACTTCACCATCCTTGAGGAACTAGTTGAGCTCTGCATAAGTGCGCCGAGGGGCTGCTGAGTCAGGACATGGACGGCATGGACCTAGAAGTAGTGCCCTAGCTTCTTCACCATGTGGACGATGGTCAGCACCGTCTTCTCGATGGGGGAGTACCTGAGCTCGGCCTTCCGGAGCGTCTTGCTGACGTATAAAACTGCCTTTTGCACCCCTTCCTCCTCGTGGATGAGCACGGAGCTGATGGCCGACGTGCTCACTCCCAAGTATAAGAAAAGTGTTTCGCCAGGCTTGGGCTTGGAGAGCACAGGAGGGGACGAAAGGTACTGCTTCAGCTCCTCAAATGCTTGCTGGCATTCCGTCGTCCATTTGAAGCCGTTTGCCTTGCGCATGATTTGAAAAAAATGGAGAGACCTTTCAGCCAATTTGGGGAGGAAACGGTTAAGGGCCGCAAGTCATCCCGTCAACCATTGTACCTCCTTGACATTGCGCGGTGGCTCCATGTTCACCTCCTTGGACACCATGTAGCTTCGGATTTATCTCAATCCCCTCCGGCTGACACCATGTAGCCAAGGAATTTGCCTCCTTGGACACCAAAGGTGCATTTCTTGGGGTTGAGACGGAGCTGGAACTTCTTCATGATCTCAAAGATTTCCCGGAGGTCGTCGGCATGGGTGGTAGCGTGTTTGCTCTTGACAATCATATCATCGATGTATGCCTCCATCGTCCGGCCGAGGACTGCTCTGAAGATTTTGGCTACCATCCTGGTGTATGTGGCGCCTGAGTTTTTGAGCCCAAAGGCCATGACGAGGTAGCAAAAAATTCCCTCCGGGGTCATGAAGACCGTCTTCTCAGCGTCATCTTCATGCATGAAGATCTGGTGGTACCCTCTGAAGGCATCCAAGGATGACATCAACTCGCAGCCCGCCGTCTCGTCCACCAACTAATCAATGTTGGGGAGAGGGAACGGGTCCATGAGGCACGCCTTGTTCAAATCAGTGTAGTCAATGCACATTCTGAATGTCGACGGCTTCTGGGCGAGAACAACGTTGGCTAGCCATGTTGGGTACTTCACCTCCTTGATGTGGCTGATGGAGAGGAGCAGGGTGACCTCCCCCTTGACGAAGTCCCGTCTTTCAGCCGAGAGGTAGCGCCGCTTCTGCTTGACTGGCGTGGAAGTGGGATCGACTGACAGCCGGTGAGTGATCACCTTCCGGCTGATGCCTGGCATGTCGTCCGCCCCCCACGCAAAAATGATTGCGTATGACCGTAGGACCAGGAGGATGCCGTCGCGCTAGTCCTGTGGGAGTTGCTTCCTAATTTTTAGGACTCGCTCCGGCCGAGAGGCATCCAAGGGGACCTCTTCGACGTCCTCGATTGGCTCAGCATGTGGCCTCTCTTCGTCCTTCGCGACAGTCGCGGTGATGGAGTCTATCCTCTGCTCGGCGCTTGCGGCCGGCTTCGTCAGCTTGAGGTAACATGCCCTTGCTATCCTTTGGTTCCCCCTGGCGTAGCCAATGCCGCTCGAGGTGGGGAACTTCAAGCATAAGTGTTTCATGGAGATGATGGCCTCCAGGTCCTCTATTGTTGGCCGCCCCCAGATCAGGTTGTGGGTGCACTCGAGGTTGACCACCATGAACTCCATGTCAATTTTGGTGCGATGGGAGCCGTCGCCGACTTCCACGGGAAGGACTATCGTGCCCTCGGCGTCGATAGAGTCCCCGGTGAAGCCAGACAGCGGTGTCCGGATCTGCTTGAGCAATGCCCTGTCCAACTTCAGTTGCTTGAAAGTGTCAAGGTACATGACATTGACGGAGCTCCCTGTATCGATGTAAGTGCGGTGGATGATAGAGTCGCCTATCTTACATCGGATGACGAGGGCGTCCCTGTGTGATGCGGGGCCTGGAGGCAGATCCTTGTCGGTGAAGGTGATCGCCTCCGTCCACTGTTTCTTCGGCTGGGGGAACGTGGGACACCTCCCCAATGTAAAGGGATTGGACCCATTTCTTTCTTTGGGTGGCTGAGTCCCCCCAGTGTTGCCTCCCACAACGAGGTGGATGTGGTTCTTCTTCGGAGGGGGCTCCTCGAAGTCTTCATCGTCATCACTGAGTCTACCGATCTCACGCTTCTTCGTAGAGGGTTCGCCCCCATTTTTTCCGGTGTTTACCTACATATTTTTGCGTGGGCCACCTTTAACAAATTGGGAGAGTTCCCTCCCGGCGAATAAGCCGCTCGATGGCTCTCTTCAGCGTGACACAATCGTCGGTGTTGTGGGAGGTGTTCTTGTGGTAACGGCAGTAGGTACCCCCTTGATGGACGACGTAGATTTCCTTTGCCGACCGAGGATCCCTCTCAATGAGATCATGCTCCTCGGCATAATCAAGGATGGAGCTGACCGAGTGTGTGAGGGGGGTCCTCGGCCTTTCCATCCTTGGACGCCATGGGCGATCCTTCTTGTTCTGCTCGGCAGACCCTTGACGGCTCTGTCCTCCCTGACCTCGGTCCCCGACCGAGGGTGCGTCTGGAGCCTGCGCAGAGTGTGTCTTTTTGGAGGGGTGCCCTCCATCCTTCTTGTGGTTGTGGAGCTCGTCGGCGTCAACATATAAGTTCCCTCACTGGAGCGCCTTCGTGAATGACCTCGGCGGGTCAGTGATGAGGCTCCTCGCGTACGGGGTGCTGCAGATGGCGCCCTGAAAAAGGACAAGGAGGGTGCGCTCATCGGCCCCTTCGACTTCGCCGGTCTCCCTCATCCATCGGTCGATGAAAGAGCGGAGTGATTCGTCGTGCTGCTGCTTGACAGAGAGGAGATCGGTGAAGTACTTATTTACGCGTTTCCTCCCAGCAAAGTGGGTGAGGAAGCATTGGGCAAGATATTTCCATGTGTCTATGCTTCCTTCGGGGAGCGCGTTGAATCATTCATACGTTGGTCCCTCGAGAGTGGAAAGGAACCAGCGGCAGAGGTACTCATCCGACGCGTTCACCATCAGCATGTTATTCTGATAGCAACTGAAATGCTCCTGGTGGTCGGTGCGGTCGTCATAGGGCTTGATGGCGTTACCTCGGTACTTCTCGGGAATAGGGGCCAAGAGTACCCTAGCAGTGAAGGGAGTCCTCATCCCGATTTGGATGATGGGGTCTCCTCGTTCTTCGGCCAACTCCCTCTCCAGGACGCTGACCTTGTGTAGGAGGGCGTTGAAACCGGGAACCCTGGATGAGTTACCCGTGGGGGGTGGCGGCAAGCTGTTTGGCCTCCATCTTAGCGAGCCTTCGCTCGAGCTGGACGATAACCTCGTCCCGGGGGTCCTTGGCGGCCATGGTGGCGCCTTGTGTCTGTATGCGGGCTGCGTGAACCGTATTGATTTGGTGACGTGCGTCACCTTCGTGCAGCTTCCCTTTGCCTTTGTCCAGGTGGGGCCGATCCGCTGTCCGGGATACGGATCCAAAGCCTTCCCTTGGTGAGCCAGGCTCACGTTCACCAATCCATCCCGCCATCCTCTCCGATGCTAGTCGACGGCGCGTGTCACCTAATCTATTAAAGGCTGAGGCTTTTCCACACGCTGGGGTCGGTCCAGCTCGAAGCGGGGAAGTAGGGTGGGAGTAGGATGACGACGTGTCCTGGGCTTTAACCCCTTCGACGTTGCCTATCTTCATGACCAACGGCTGGGGCGATGAAGGCAGTGGAGTAGTGTTCTCCCCCGTCCTAGGCATGAGAGCGCCGAGGACGGTGGGATTCTGAGCCAGGCTGACTATGATGGCCGATACATCGGCCTGGAGCTGGGGGTCAACAACGGGAGTAGTCTGTTGCCCCGATGCATGGTCTCCCTTCTCCATGCGTTTCTTCTCAAGGCCGATACGGGTGTCTTGAGCGTTGCCGTTGAGCTGAATGCGGAGTTCAGCTGCGGGGTCGATCGTCTCTTGGAAGATTTCCTCTTCCGCTGCCTTCTCGGTCGTAGCGTCACCAGAGCGCTCACGACCCTCCCGAGCCTCGGGGATCGTCTTGTCGTTGGGGTTGCAGTTTGACCTTGCTCTTCCCATCTTCAGTTAGCTTGTGCTTGGTAGCGATGAAGGATGCTAACTTGATTGTTCTAGCTCTCAATGAGAGCACCAAATGACAGAGTATATATTTTAGAGAGAAGTGAGAGCTAGAGAGAGAAGTGCAATAAGTTATGCAATAAATGAATTTGTTAACCCCTACAACTACTCCCAAGGGGAGTATTTATAGAGGAAATGTGGGTTGGGCTCCCAAGTCCTGGGCTTGGGAGGCCCATTTACAATGGGGCCACTACTGGGCCGAGTACAAAGTATGTAGAAATGACTAAGTATAAAATTTTGCTATGTGAGCTCTCTATGGCCGACGGAGCCACGGCCGACGGAGAAACCTGGTTCTCTTGACTTCTGGATCATGTTCTGAGTTGATGTCTTTGTGGCCGATGGAGGGCCATCTGGCCGACGAAGGTCCCACTGAGTGACAGCTGTGCCTCTTGTTCTTCTGAGTATGTGGGTCCTGGGGTCTAGACCCATATACTCCATCATGTATATATACATACACATATAGAGTGGTATTCTCATGCGGACGGCCGCACAAGACCCGCCGTCCGTCCGACGGTGTGGCCGCCTTTCTGGTGGTATTTTTTGATGAAATTGTTATGACATGTTCTTCATGAAGTCTAGTTTATCCACAAAAAAATTCAGCTAAAAACTCAATCCGGAAGGTTGTCAAATAATTTTTGGAAGTTAACTGTGCAAAATTACACACAAAAAACGCAGTCAATTTCAAAAAATCATTTGAAGATCTTTCGGATTGAGTTTTTAGCTGAATTGTTTTGTGGATAAACTAGACTTGATGAAAGTGGTATTCGATATAAATCAGCAAAGCATGTGTTACATAATTCTATTTAAAAGTGGTGTTTTTTCACCTTTTTATATCAGAAACCGATTCAGGCGTCTATATTGGAACGGTGGATCTAGATTAAATGTTCGATATAACAATTTTACTTGTTTAACTCATTCTCATCAATGAAAAGATTAAAAAATACTCTTCGGTTTAAGTATTAATTCTGGAAAACAGCGCCACACGCTTTTATTGGCTCGATATTAACTTAGCCTTGCAATGGATAATACGGAGTAATTTTTAACACACGTACGTGTGTGTAACACAAATCTAATGACTACCATCGTTCTTAAATAATCGTAACATTTCGATAATTTTACTTTGACTACATTTTATTTACAATGTATTAAAAATTTAATTTTTAAAAAATATAATTAAGTTTTACTCATTTTAAATTTTCACAATGTGATTTTTAAGTTGTTTATTTTTTTTTACCCCGGAAGGCTTTTTAAGTTGTTTTTACAATAGGGAATTAAATATATTAATGAACAAAGTTGTGTTCATGTATCGATGGTCAAAGTTGAGCGTTGATAAACATGGAAAATAGAAGAGTCTGTTTACTAACAGAGATATTTTCCAGTTATTCAGAAAACTGGAAAACTAGAAAACAGGAAACGTGTTTACCAAAGAAAATTGGTGGAAAACTGGAGAAAGAAAAACAGAAAACCGCGTTTACCAAATCATTTTCCAAAACGAAAAAAATGAGACATGTCTCGCTTTTCCTTAATCATTCGGAGAAGTCACTTTTACTAGTTTTCCAAATTTGGAAAACGCAGATGCTACAGGCCGCTGCAATGAATTTGCATACTTACACTTAGTGGTGAGTCCGGTCCCGCTCCGATGTCGATTCCATTATAGTACCTACATCCTCGTACCGTACCCATTACCCCTACCCTACCCTACCCACCCAATCTCCACCCCGCATACCCCTTTTTCCCTACAATTACCCTACCCCACCCCCTACCACATGCCCCTACCTCGGTCAAACCCCGATCCACCCTACCCTACCGCCACCCCGTACAACCTCAACCCCACCCGACCCACCCTAACTCTACCCCCATCTTGTATATTGCCCCTTACCCCTACCCACATGCCCCCTAGCTCGGGCCCCACCCAACCGCCATCGTACCCCCAGCCTCGTACCCCATCCTACCCCCACCTTACCCCTTCTCCTACCTCGGCCCCACCCTACCGCCATCCTATCCCAACTCCTTGCCCTACCCCTACCTTACCCCAACCCCAACCCCACTCACTACCCCCACCCTTACCCCTAACCACCACCCTAACCCACCCACTACCCTACCCAACCCCGTACCCCTAAACCTTACCACCCCACCCCCACCCACCGCACCCACCCCTAACCCATACCTTCCTTCCCTACCCCGACCCTACGAGTAGGTATGGGTGGGTATGGAGGGTTTTAGGGGAGTATGGGTAGAGTGTAAGATCGTGGTAAGGGTAGGGGTAGGGGTCAATGGTGTGGAATTGGGTGTAGGGTGTAGGGTGGGGGTACAAGGTATAGGGGCAGGGTAGGGGTTAGGAGTATGGGTACACGTGCGAGGTTATCTACCCCATATATTATATTATATATTTGTGTTCATGAATGTTTGTGTGTCTATATCTGTATAGGGTTATTTTGGACATTTTAATGTTAAACGGTGTTTTAAACCTTTTGAAGTAAACATGATCTTATAACATTGCTTATTTTATGCGTCGCTTATTAACACGAGTCTTAATAAGTATCATTTAGTAACCCGTGAAGTAAACGTGTCAGTCTTCTGGATGATCACAGATCTGGGTAAAAAAATTGATGAAGATGTTTTCAGAGTATGGGGTTAGGAGTATGGGCACACGTACGAGGTGATCGACCCCACATATTATATTATATATTTGTGTTCATGAATGTTTGTGTGTCTATATATGTGTAAGGAATAATTGTAATTAGATTTTGATGATGCTATATTAATTAGGATTTTAGAGTACCCCTCTTTAGATGTTTTGTGTTAGAAATTTTCCTTGTAAAGTTTCTTAAGAATAGTCGACTGACAGAAGACCTCCTGACAGAAGACCCTCTGATTGACTTAGTCAAGACAGAAGACCTTTGGCTCTCTGTTGGTTCATAACCAGACAGAAGACCACCTGGCTCTCTGTTGGACTTCACTTCAACAGAAACTGTCTAGACCCTCTGTTGCTTCGCTATTTGACAGAAGACCTAAGGACCCACTGGTAGCTTATTTCAACAGAAATGCTCAAGACCTTCTCTGATTGACCCTCTGCTGAAGACACCAGAAGGCCTAACACTTAGAGAATTTTTATGGAACTACCTCAGCCGGTGAAACCAAATGAAGATTCCTTCAACGGCTAGGAGACTTGAACGGAAAAACTACAGTACGCGCATTAAATGCGCATTTAAGGCATCCCGTACCCTGAAGAGTAAAAGCTGATGATTGGCCGACATTTCAGGATAACTTTATCCCAAAATAGCAACTCGCCAACTTTACTGGGTCCTACTGGTCAGGTCAACTGTACGCGCATTTAATGCAGTTGTCCTCCTCCTCCAACGGGAAGACAACCTCAGTATAAGAGATACACTTCGAAGAACAAAAAATAAAGAACGATACTACTGAAAGAAAAATATTCAAACGCTCAAAGACTTAAAACTTCCATTCTTCACGAGCAACATTCAAAAAACGTTGGAAAAGATTATAACCTCAATATCTTTTCTTTCCAACATAAAAAGAATCGTTCCTACAGTTCTTCAACACTTCAAGCTCTTCAACTACATATCCTTTGTAACGAAGCTAGTTGGAAAACCCCTGTTCTCATAAGAACCATTCTTCAACGAGAAGGACGTCCAAGTAACTAGAGTAGTGAAGTGGTGATACTTCAAGGAAGCTCAGTGAAAGGACCAGTCTTAAAGGAAGCAAGGAAGTGCATCCCAGGAGACATCTAGGCTTGAAGAAGACGTGCAGAGCTTCTTAAGTGCTAGGACTAAGGCTGTGTAATTGGGTCTTTTACAAGCTTAGTGGAACAGTGGATTAGAGGAACGAGTTGTTCCTTGAACCACTATAAAATCCCTGGTGTCATTTACTTACTGTTTTTAATTCTAGCTATAATTTTAAACTAATTAACTCCAGAAATTGGGTCTCTGTGTTCAGCAGAACCCCTCCTGTGAGTTAACAGAAGGCCTACTGCCTTTTCATCTCTTAGAGGCTAACCGGACAGAACCCCTACCAGAAGACCATCCGCTGCAAACCACTTACTCTTCTGTTAAAGAAGAAAACAGTAGGTTGAAGGTTGAGATTATTGATTTAAGAAAGGAGGTTGAGATCAAAATTAACCTTCTCATTAGAGAAAGAGATCATCTGGAAGCTGAAAATGTTTCTCTTATAAAGAAAGTAAGAGAAATGGAGTCAGTTGAGATCAAGTACAACACCTACCAGAAGGCCCAGTCTTCAATGGAAAGGTTACTACTTGACCAACAGATTGGCGTTGGTTTTGGTCTTGGATATGGCTCAACAGAGTCAGGTGAGCCTTCTGTAATGCCTAGCACCAAAGTTGCTAAGGCAGATAAGGTCATAGTGCCACTGATATCTAGCCCCATTTGCCATGCTGGTGTATCTGGCACCAAGGTCGTCCATGAGGATGTCAGGCCAGAAAAAGGAAAGATAAAGGTTCAACAGAAACCCATTTTGAAAATCAATGAATCAGGCAGAAAACCTAACAACAGAAAAGGTTTTCAGAAAAACCAAATACAAACTGTCAACAAACAACCTCGTGATAACCATGCTAGAAATGATCACCAGAAGGGCAGATATCAAGAGAAAGTTAACTTTAGGCAGAAGATGTTGGCTGGTCAACTTCAGAAGCCCAAAGCTAACCACCCCTCTGCTCTTGATAGTATATGGGACTTCTTTCCAACCAAGAAAGCTATGAAAAAGTATGTAAACAGGAAGCATGATCCTCACAAGCATCTGCCCAAAGTAAATCACACTTCTGTTTACTATGACTACCAGGTGGACAATGGGTACCACCCACCAAGGTTTCACTTGATGAGACCAAAATGGTACCAACTACCAGGACTCCATCACCCCAGGACCCAACATTGCTTGGGTACCTAAATCTTTCTTTGATTATGCAGGAACTATGTACTGGAGCTATCTCAGAACAAGAATGGTTTATTGATAGTGGATGCTCCAGACACATGACAGGTGACAGAGGTTGCCTAACATAGTTACAAAAATGCAAAGGACCTAGAGTTACCTTTGGAGGTAATGACAAAGAAGGTTAAACAAAAGGAAGAGGGAAGGTGATCAAGAACCAGGTAATTATTGATGATGTCTCTTATGTCAAAGGCTTGAAGTTCAATCTTCTAAGTGCTAGCCAATTCTGTGATAAAGGCTACATTGTTGAATTCACAAAGGACTCCTGTTATGTGAAACATGAGACAACAAAGGAAGTGGTTCTTATAGCAACAAGGAAGAAGAATATCTATGTGGTTGATTGGAAAACTGCAAAAGATGGAGTATGCTTGATAGCAAAAGGAGATTCAAAACTGAACTAGGACTGACACAAGAAGCTTAGCCATTTGAATTTCAAAACAATCATTAAACTGGCAAGAGAACACATTGTTGATGGACTGCCAGACATAGTATACAAGAAAGAGACCCTCTGTAGTGCATGCCAGAAGAGAAAACAACAGAAAAACTCTTGCAAACCCATTGCTAGAAATCTTTCTACAAGTCCTTTAAATCTGATCCACATGGATTTATTTGGACCAATTGAGACTCCAAGTGTTGGTGGAAAGAAATATACATTAGTCATGGTTGATGACTACTCCAGATATACATGGACTATCTTTTTGACAAAGAAAAGTGAAACTCTTCAGAAGTTGCCCTCTCTGTTAAAGCAACTTCAGACTGAGAAGAATATGAAAGTCAGGACAATCAGATCTGACAGAGGAACTGAATTTGTCAACCAAGTCATTAAGGACTTATGTGATCAAAATGGAACCTTTCATCAACTCTCTGCCCCCAGAACACCTCAACAGAATGGCGTAGTAGAAAGGAGAAACAGAACGTTGAAAGAAGCTGCAAGGACAATGATTGCAGAATCTGGATTACCAATGAGATAAGGGGCTGAAGCAATCAACACTGCATGCTACACCCAGAACAGAAGTATGATTAACAAGAATCACCAGAAGACCCCTTGTGAACTATGGAAAGGAAGGAAACCTAACATTTGTTACTTCCATGTATTTGGATGCAAATGCTATATTCTCAACAATGGAAAGGAGCATCTAAAGGTATTTCAAGAAAAAGCTGATGAAGGTGTATTCATAGGCTACTCAAGCAACATCAAAGCCTATAGAGTACTCAACAGAAGAACTCTACATGTTGAAAAATCCATACATGTAAAGTTTGATGATAGCACCTCTGTTGAAGATATAACAGATACTCTCAAGGAAGTCACTCTAGCAGACAGAACACCTGAGTCAACAGAAGAGGTAGCAGTTAATCCAATGTTTCCAACACCTGCACCAAACCCCCTTCTGTTGAATAAAGATGAAGATTCAGAAGATGAGGAACCAGAGAAACCCAGACAACAACTAACAGAACCTGACCTAACTTGGTTAAGAGATCATCCTCCTAACCAAGTGATTGGACAGATCAGAAGTGGTGTTCAGACTAGATCTGCCTCAACAAGAAGAGAAGCAATGTGTGCCTGGTACATCTCAGATGGAACCTATGACTGTATAAGAAGCTCTTGCAGACTCAGACTGGATCAATGCAATGCAAGAAGAACTTACTCAATTTGAAAGGAATAAAGTATGGGAACTTGTTCCTAGACCAAAGCATCAGAATGTCATTGGAACCAAATGGGTATTCAAGAAAAAAGCAGATGAAGATGGCAACATTGTAAGGAATAAAGCAAGGCTGGTGACTAAGGGATACTGCCAAGAAGAAGGAAATGATTTTGATGAGACTTTTGCACCAATTGCCAGACTTGAAGTCATCAGAATATTCCTTGCCTATGTTGCCTACAACAACATCAAGGTCTATCAGATGGATGTCAAGAGCGCATTCCTGAATGGAGATCTTGAAGAAGAAGTTTATGTGGAACAACCACCAGGTTTTATCATTCCTACTCAATCTTCTTGTGTCTACAAGCTTAGAAAGGCCCTTTATGGTCTTAAGCAAGCTCCCAGAGCATGGTATGACACATTGTCCCTATTCCTAGTAAACCATGGGTTTACCAAGGGAAAGTTTGACAAAACTCTATTTCAAATCTCTGTTGCTAATCATATTCTGTTAGTACAAATATATGTTGATGATATTATATTTGGAAGTACTAATTCAGAATTGTGCAAATAATTTTCTCAAGTTATGTAGAGTCAATTTGAAATGACTATGATGGGAGAGCTCAGCTACTTCCTAGGACTGCAAGTAAAACAAGTTCCAGAAGGAATCTTTATCAACCAAGGGAAGTACACCAGAGACCTGATCAAAAAGTTTGAAGTAGAAGGAAAATCCTCAGTGAAGATTCCCATAAACACTTCTCAAGGAATTGGACGAGATGATGAAGGAAAAGATGTTGATGCAACAATCTACAGAGGAATCATTGGATCACTTCTCTATCTAACTGCAAGCAGACCAGAAATATCATTCTCTGTTGGAATCTGTGCTAGATACCAATCAAAGCCCAAGGAGAACCATCTAAGTGCTGCAAAAAGAATCATCAGATACATCAAAGGAAATCCAAATGCAGGCCTATAGTATCCCAAGGGAGGTAACTTTGAACTAATTGGTTACTCTGACTCAAATTTTGCAGGTTGCAGGTTAGACAGGAAGAGCACCTCTTGTCACTGCCAATTGCTAGGAGGGAGACTTGTCTCCTGGTTTAGCAAGAAGCAGAACTCTATCTCAACAAGTACAACAGAAGCTGAATACATTGCAGCTGGGAGTTGCTGTGCTCAACTTATGTGGATGAAGCAACAACTGAAGGATTATGGTATTCAAGCAAATGAGATGAAGTTTCTCTGTGACAACACAAGTGCCATTGCAATCACTCAGAATCCAGTTCTTCATTCCAGGACAAAGCACATTGAGATCAGACATCATTTCATCAGAGATCATGTTGAGAAGAAGCACATATGCATGGAGCATGTGTCAACAGAAGACCAACATGCAGATATTCTGACCAAGCCTCTGCCTGATGCAAGGTTCAACAAGTTGAGAGAAGAATTGGGAATGATCCATAAAATTCCCAGAGAAGGTTGAAAGGAAGACCTTCTATTACAGATTCTCTGTTAACAGAATTTCTGTTGCACAACCCCTTCTGTTCCCCACCTTGAACAGAGAACCTCCGTTTCTACCAGAACACCTCAGCAACACAAACCCTCCTTTTTCTAACAGAAGGTTGTGGACTTGGAAAATTTTTGAGGAAACGGGTGACCTAGTTACTTACTGAAGGTCTTTTACCCTTTTACCCTTAAACAGTATTACAACCGCAAGATATTTACTGCGCCCCTTTTCTCATTTATTGGTACCTCGAAACCGCCAATAATCTCAAACGTCCACTAACCCGAACCCATATATTCCCCTCTTTTCAACCTAAACCGCTACTGCTCTCATTATTCTCAAGCTTTCGAACTCCTCTATCTCTCTAGCTCTCAAAATCTCAAACTCTCTGCAATGACTTTCATTAACATCAACGACCTCACCAAAGAAGAAATCAATCTCTTGGTCGCTAATATCTACACCAGAATGAACTGTGATCTAACCGCACTTCCGGAACTGGCTGCGAACCAAAACACAATGAGGAAGATCATACAAGGAATCAAGGATTCCCAACTGGACAAGGTCGTAGGATATCACTTCAATTCTTACAGCACCAAGGATGTGGCTGAGTTCTATCTCAATGCCACATACGAAGGAGAAATCATCCACTCTCATGTCAACGGAGATGACATCATCCTAACTCCGGAGGTTGTCAATGCCTTTTTGGGGGTAATGGAGGACCCCCAGGAAGAAGACAATGAAGGGTTCATTTCCCTAGAAGATGTCCAAGTCTCTATTGAAGCATTCGTCAAAACCTACTGCAGACCGGAAGTCGGAGAAGTACCCAAATTGAACATGAAGAAGAACCTGCTTCAAAGTGACTATGAGAAGCTGGTGAACATATTCCACGGGTGTGTCTGGAGCAAGAGCACCTCCACTGATGATATGACAGCTCGGAATGCGAAAGCTGTTTTTGTTGTCCACCATGGAATGAACATCAATTGGGGACAGGTAACTATCAAATCCCTAATAGAATTCATAAAGAAGAAGAACAAGGAAACCAGCCTTTTCTAAACCCCCATGGGTTATGGCCTTCTGTTATCAGAACTTCTACTAAAATCAAGCATAGGGATGAGAGACCTTATTGATACAGACTACATCAAACTACTGTTCCTGAACACTTCCAGTGATAGGAAAGTTGCTCTCAAGGCAGAGCAGAAAAGGTTGAGGACCTTGGAGTTCAATAGAGAAAAACTCTAACAGAAGGTGGTCAAGCCCAAGAAGGCTATGAAGAAGCAACAGAAACCCCCCACCCCTTCTGAAACCGAGGAAGAAGTACCTCTGGTAAGGAAGCCTGCAAAGAAGGCAAATACCAAGAAGTTTGCCCCAGCCAAAGCCCAGAAGCTGGTGGCAAAGAAAGCTGTGATCAAAAGAAAGGCACCCTCTCTTCTCTACAGACAATACCCCTTCTGCCTCTCCCATTATCAAGAAGGCCAATGCTATGACTCCTGCAAGTCAGGGGGGACTTAAAGTTATTACCCCCTCTGTCCAACCCAAGAAAAATGCCTGGCAAGGCAAGAAAATTGTGTTCGAGTCTAGTGACTCAGAAGATGAAATAGTAGTGCAGGATGCTACTACTCAGGGGGAACCTAATAACCCCTCCTCTGCTGAAATCTCATCTATCCTGGATAGACAGTTTATAAGGGTTCTTGCTTGGAGAAAGTGGAGAGTGGGACCCCTCTCTGATCTCATCAAATTGTTTCCTCATTTCGCCTCTGAAGAAGAAGTTCTCAAATGGACAGGAACAGAAGACGTGGAGAAATGTGTAAACAAAGAATTTCTTCTATCTGTCTTAGCAGAGAAGAAGAAAAATTTAAAAGGGAAATCAGTTTCCTCAACCCCGCCAACAGAAGAACCCACTGCACCTCTCTCTGAGCAAGAACGAGAAGCCTTTGATGCTTGGGCAATGGAGAGAGCATCGAATGAATCTCTGGACCCCCACAATCAACAGAAAGGTCAAGACGGAGGACCTTCTGATTCTGAAGCTGTTTTGGCACAGCTGATTGCAGAATGGAGAAGAGCCCAATCAAGCAATGTTGAGGTAATCATTCCTACACCTCCCCCCTCCCCCCAACAGATTCATATATCTCCCCCCTCACCAAAGAAACCCTCACCCAAACTCCCAACACCTCACATCACTCCACCTCAATCCCCCTTAAAACAAAAATCACCAACTCCACAACAGAACACCCCTCCCCCTCACAACAGAAATCTCCCTCTAAACAGAAAACTCCTTCCGAGAAAACTAAACCCTAAACCCTAAACAGAAAACCCCAGCAGGAACAGATCTCCTTCACCTCCTCCACCTCCCCAACCACAGAAAACCCCCTCCCAACAGAACCTCAGTCAGCAGAAAACACCCTCACCCCAGTGCTCTAACAAACAAAACACCAAATCTGTTACTCCTCCACAACAAAAACCTTCTCAACAACATCAAGTCTACTGCTTCAGCTCTTCTGATCCAACAACTTTATCCCCAATCCATGCTCCCAAGGGATACTCTAGACACTCCTCTGTCTCCAACCCCTCCTTCAACAGAAAACAGCGTGTGGTCAGAGACATAATTCCTATCTACTCCTCATACGAAGACTCTTCTAACATGGATGGATTCATTGTCAGTGACCCCAACAAGGCTACCTCCAAAAGACAGAAGACTCCTCTTCTAACACAACTTGAGCATGAAATGAAGCAGCAACTCCTTTCATCTGCTCAAGAGCACATTCTTATGCCCAAGAGCAGAGGATTGAAGATGCCTAACTGTGACAATGCAGAGCCTCATATACCCTTCAATCAGTTTGTTCAAGCTGCTGAAGATTTTGGAGGACAGATGCTGGATAACATGAATAAACTGGTGTTGATCAATGACAAGCACTATGAGCATCTAACCCAAGTCAACACTAATCTTGAAGCTGGGTTACAACAAATTTCTGCAAAGGTTGACTCTCTAACCCAAGTCTTAACTTCCTTCATGAAATCTTCCAATGCAAAGGTAGATGCAGTCTCCAGGGAAGAGGATGATATCAACTCTGTACTTTACTTCCATTCCCAATCTCTCAACAAACAGTATGAGAAGATCAAAAGTATCTCTGTGGAAATAGAAACCCTTCAATGGAATGATGAAAAAAACAGAGAGCAACTACTACACATTGAGGAGCTCTGTAAGTCACACAAAGAGCAAGCCTCTACTCTCATCAAGAATGACAAGGAGAGATACCAGAAGATGGTACTCCTAGAAGCAAGCTCTAAGGATATCTACTCTGCTAGAAAGGAGGAAGAGCACCCTCAACCTCTTAAGCCTCGATCTGCTAGAGCATCACCTTTTGCCAACCTAACTATTGACCCTGCACCATATTTTGATGCAACAATCCAGAAGAAAAGAGCTCTTGGATTACCTAGGACCCCATCTCCACCTAAGAAGGCCTCTAAGAAGAAGAAGGCTATGAGTTTCATGGAATGGAGATTGGGCAGATTTCAAAGGATTGATAAATCCCAATTTGAAGAGATGAAACAAAAGATGACTCCCACTCAACAATAGAATCTCTATCTTGACAGAGATGGTCTTGTGAAAGTCAGACATGGCAGTTCCTTGGAAGAAGCTGAATTTTGGTATCACAACAAAATTCTTCCAGGAAAGGACATTCATGAAGGTGTCCTTAGCTATATGGATTGCAAGTTCTCACCCATCTGGGCCTCATATCAGAGCTCTGGCAATCTTATAGGGATTCGAGAAGCAGTCAATGCAGAACTAAACAAATTGCAAGGATTAGAAGATCAAGCAATGGCTGCAGCAGAAAGGGACAATTTGTAATGGAATCTATGTACTTTATCCCTTAATAAGATAACATCTCTTCCTTTCACTTTGTAAGGCTATTCACCTCTATCTGCTCTTATATTCTGCTATGAATGCTTGTCTTCTCATTTTTGTTTTTCTTATCTTGATTTATTGCCTGCTATCTTGATTGTATCTTACTCTTACTATTTTCCTATGTCAAGTTGCCCACCAAGATTTTTAATGAATTTTTTTAACTTTATTTATTTATGGTGAAAGGCACTTCTCCGGAAATAGTTAAAGGGTTTTGGCATCATCAAAAAGGGGGAAATTGTAAGGAATAATTGTAATTAGATTTTGATGATGCTATATTAATTAAGATTTTAGAGTACCCCTCTTTAGATGTTTTGTATTAGAAATTTTCCTTGTAAAGTTTCTTAAGAATAGTCGACTGATAGAAGACCTCCTGACAGAAGACCCTCTGATTGACTTAGTCCAGACAGAAGACCTTTGGCTCTCTGTTGGTTCATATCCAGACAGAAGGCCCTCTGGCTCTCTGTTGGACTTCACTTCAACAGAAACTGTCTAGACCCTTTGTTGGCTCACTCCTTGACAGAAGACCTAAGGACCCTCTGGTAGCTTATTCCAACAGAAGTGCTCAAGACCTTCTCTGATTGACCCTCTGCTGAAGACACCAGAAGGCCTAACACTTAGAGAATTTTCATGGAACTACCTCAGCCGGTGAAACCAGCTGAAGATTCCTTCAACGGCTAGGAGACTTGAACGGAACAGCTACAGTACGCACATTAAATGCGCATTTAATGCATCCCGTACCCTGAAGAGTAAAAGCTGATGATTGGCCGACATTTCAGGATAACTTTATCCCAAAATAGAAACTCACCAACTTTACTGGGTCCTACTGGTCAAGTCAACTGTACGCGCATTTAATGCAGTTGTCCTCCTCCTCCTCCAATGGGAAAACAACCTCAGTATAAGAGATACACTTCGAAGAACAAAAAAAGAACGATACTACTGAAAGAAAAATATTCAAACGCTCACAGACTTAAAACTTTCATTCTTCACGAGCAACATTCCAAAAACGTTGGAAAAGATTATAACCTCGATATCTTTTCTTTCCAACGTAAAAAGAATCGTTCCTACAGTTTTTCAACACTTCAAGCTCTTCAACTACATATCCTTTGTAACGAAGCTAGTTGGAAAACCCCTGTTCTCACAAGAACTCTTCTCCAACGAGAAGGACGTCCAAGTAACTTGAGTAGTGAAGTGGTGATACTTAAAGGAAGCTCAGTGAAAGGACCAGTCTTAAAGGAAGCAAGGAAGTGTATCCCAAGAGACATCTAGGCTTGAAGAAGATGTGGAGAGCTTCTTAAGTGCTAGGACTAAGGCTGTGTAATTGGGTCTTTTACAAGCTTAGTGGAACAGTGGATTAGAGGAACGAGTTGTTCCTTGAACCATTATAAAATCCCTGGTGTCATTTACTTACTGTTTTTAATTCCAACATTTATTTTAAACTGATTAACTCTAGAAATTGAGTCTCTGTGTTCAGCAGAACCCCTCCTATGAGTTAACTGAAGGCCTACTGCCTTTGCATCTCTTAGAGGCTAACCGGACAGAACCCCTACTAGAAGACCATCCGCTGCCAGTCTGTTCCGCCAACAGAACAGGCTATTCTGTTAAATCTGGTACTTAGCTAGAAAAAGTCAAAAACCAATACAGTCTATTAACCCACCCCCTCTAGACTGTACCCAGTATAACCGGGACCAACAATATGTATAGAGTTATTTTGGACATTTTAATGTTAAATAGTGTTTTAAACCTTTTGAAGTAAACATGATCTTATAACATTGCTTATTTTATGCGTCGCTTATTAACACGAGTCTTAATAAGCACCATTTAGTAACCCGTGAAGTAAACGTGTCAGTGTTCTTGATGATCACAGAACTGGGTGAAAAAATTGATGAACATGTTTTCATATTTGAAAATGGAAAACTAGAAAATAGAAACAGAAAACTGGAGATAGAAAAACTGAAAAATAAAAACAGAAGTAGAAAATAGGAAAATATCTTTGTTAGTAAACCGGCCCGAAGTGTTGCCATTGAAAGAGAACGCAGGAGAAGTATATAATTGGAATTTAAATTTGAACTTTGAAGTGATACAAAGTGAAGTGATTGTATCCATCCTCTCTTTTTTAAAATGTAAACAACTAAAGAGAAGTTGAGAGCGTCTCTCTTGCCATTCGCGGCTAGATTCTCCCCTTTCCGTTCTTCTTCAGGTCAGCACCACCACTCACAGTGGCTGCCGCCGCCGGGGCCCTCCTCGCTCCGGCGGGTCTTTTAGGTACTATGGTCATTTTTGGAAAAATCCTCCACCACTTCGGTGGTTTTTATGAGGCTGTTAGGTTGAATTGTTAATGCCCTTTCTCTTGAGTATTTTGATTCGTGTTACTGAAATTTGTTTTTGGATCTTAAGGAGCTTGGTTTACTGGTTGCTGTACAATGATTTAAGATCTCGCTGGAAAGTGCTGAGTCACCGCCGCTGACAGTTAGTAACGCCGGATACTAGCTTGAGATGGGGTGTGTAACGGAGGTGAACGGGTCTGACATGGGGGTTTGGTGCGATAAGGTGGGGTTTGAGGCCTACGGATATGAACCAGATGTGTTGTTGGTTTACATGGAGGTGAAGATTTGGCTAATACCTCGACCGCCGGAAGGCAAAGCTCACCAGAAAAATACCTTCTCCGGCTAAAAAAACGGTTACTATCCATGGCTTCATCTTTGATTTGGGGGGGGGGGGGGGGGATGATAGGATGGTGAACAGGTTGGACAAGCTTGGACGAGGTTGTTTTGATAGTGGGTCTAGCCTTGAAGGTTTTGACCGCAGGCAGTGTTACATATCAGGTCGGCCGCTTTACCTCGCCGGAATTCGTCCTATTTGGGAGTGACAAATGGTGGGGTTAGGAGGTCGTTCGACTGGTGGGGAATGCTTAAGGGTCTTCTGACGACCAAAAACCCTCTTGGGTTACTCTGGGTTCTTGTTGAAAGTCCTGTTTTCTCTGCTCACTTGAACTCGCCGGAAAACAGAGTCCCCACCGTTAACGACGGTTAGTAACTTTGGAAGCAGTTTTGTTAGTGGGCTGCTACTTGGTGAACGAGTTGCTACCTGGAGGGGATTAAGATGGATGGTGGGTTTCATGTCGTCGGATTTGAGCTCAGGCAATCGGTTACATCTCTGGCTGATTACGTTACTTTATTCCTCTCTTGGCTAACCGCCAGGATGACGCCGGGACCAGGTGGGGTGGGGGGGGGGATGGGGGGTCATTTATCCGGCTTTGGTTTTCTCCCCCGGTCGCCGGTCATCGGACTACCTGGAAAGCCGAACCCAGGTGTGGTGGCTGGGATTGGGGGTGGGGGTTCGATGCAACAGACAGATGGACAGCGTACAGATGTACAACATCTCACATCCATTTAATTGAATTTCAAATTGAAGATCAAGAGTTGCTGCGGTGCATGGGATGCGATGACAATTGGGTTGACCTAGGGTTTTAGCTCTTTGGATACGGATTGCTTGAATTTGGGCCTTACTCGCTGGGCTGAAGGAAGATGCATGCCGATAGGGGAAACTCACCCTGGATGCTGGGAGGATGCGGACATGTGCGCTAGGCATGGGAGCTTTTATTAGCTCGCGGTCCAGCCTCTTTATTTTTTGTGGATTGATGTTTATTTTGTTGTTGTGAACTTTTTCGCTATTTTGTTACTAAGTCGGGGCCTGTCTCGTGCTAGTTATGATTTCTTTTGCAAATCTCCTCTCTCCCTTACCCTTGCCGTCAGGCCCGGCCATGGGGGCTAGGCACCTAGGTAGTGGCCTAGGGCACCACTCCCAAGTGGGGCATCATTTTTTAATAAAAAACTATTATTATATATTATATATATAAATATATGAATATAAGGAGCCTGTCAACCTGCTGGGCTGCTGCCAGGCCGGATGGACCAATAGAAATTACGGAGTGGGAAATTAGCCTAGTAGCCTATTAAATCAATTAGAATTTAAAAAGTCCCTACAGCGCTACTCCCGGGTATACTCTACGGTCATACGGAGGCTAATTGGCCATAGAATATGGATGGACTCACAGACGAAGGTCGAGGTAGGCAGGTAGTTGACTGCTGACTAGTGTAGTACTGTGAATTGTCTATTGACTAGCTACTACACTATAGCAGTACGGCACTCCCATTCGGCTGACCTGGCCCCGTCTGCAAACCAGCCAACCAGGTAAAGACTTACTCCCTCCGTCCTTTAATACTTTGCCATGTTTCCATTTGATCAATTATTTTGTGGTTTCTGTTATTTCTCTCTCCTCTGCACAAACCTCAACCACATAGTTTTTACTTTATTATTCTCCGTGCCGGTCAATTTGGGCAAAGTTTTAAGAGACAGAGGTAGTATAACTTATTCTATGTTCAATTTTTTAATTATTATTTATAAGTTGTATTAAATTTGAAATTTTGTATTACATATATATTTCTTTTAATTTTATTAAAGTTATTCGTCTATTTGATTATCAAACTTAGTCTGAAATTGTTCTTTTAAACGGTCTTTCCGTAATATACCTAATAATTAGTGCTAAATTATTATTTTGTAGTGTCTACTATGACGGAAAAAGGAAACAAGAGACGGGGGCTTCAAAGAGAAAAATTAAGAAAAGAAAAGATGAAGTAGTGCAATCTTTTGCGGGTTCCATGGATAGGTATGTAAAAATAAATCCTTCTTCATCGATCTCAAACAAAAATCTTGAGGCAAATGATAAAGATGAAAAACGGAGTTTTAGTGACAAACACTATACTCGGTGCTTGACAAATGGTGAAAAATACGACCGCCCATGGTTAGTGTATTCAATTTCAAAAAACACTATACTCGGTCTTTGAAGTATTTTCACATACTTTATATAAATTTTAAGTCAAGTATTTCTTTTTACATTTAGTAAAAAAGATGTTTTAATTTTCTATTTACTTCATATTTATTTATGTTATTAATTTGAAGTACTATTTGATCTCATTAGTCATTTTTTGTCTGAGGCACCAAAATTCCTGGAGACAGCCCTGCTTGTCATGAGGTGGGGGTAGGTGGGGGGAGCGTGTGAACGGTAGTTACTATCTTAGGTTAGGTTACTAGCTTAGATAGTTATTTTTTATACATGTATTTTGTTACTTTTCGATGATTTTTTAATATATACTTACATTTCATCCAAAATTAAAATGTGAACCACTATAACAAATTACCAGATTGACATGCACTTAATTTGGCATAGATTGACAGATGATTTCATACCAAATAGCTTGTGCTAAAATGCTTTTGGAACGAATTTGCCATATCTCTATCACATCCTTTATTATTTTTGGCAAATCCCTGTAAAAAACTATGTCAATCTCGTGTTTTTTAAGAGTGAACGAATGATGCTTAGCTTTCTCATATATATTGTTCTTTTGAGAAAAGTGATGAAATTAGAATTGAAACGTTTTTGTTAATCATTCATATTTGGCATTATTCGCACATAGTGCGTATGCCACTAGTGTGTGTGTGCGCATATATGATAGAGTATTAATCTAGAGAGAAGTGAGAGATAGGGAGAGAAAATGCTAGTGATTAATATTTCTCAACCCCCTACAACTAATGTCACGTCCCGGACTGGTAAGACACGCTAACAACCGCCTCACAATCCGATAAAGGCAACCGTGGTCTACCTCACTTGAACCATGCAAGGAGTACATGAATACCATTCACACAAGTACATCCATAAACAATCATAAGTAAAACATTTCAAAAATATGCAGCATAAAACAAATACTTTTTAAAGTCAAAGGTCACACAGGGTAAACATGAGCATGTATGCTCCCAAGTCATTTATAGTTCAAAATAATTTCCATGAGCAATCATTTTATTTATATCAAAATAGAACTCGAAAACGCACGAACCACATATTCTCTCCATAGATCACCCGAAGCAAACGGAAACATGAAGCAAGATCTAGCTTCTACCTGAAAACTGTGAGGTGGCCTCCCCCGTGAAGGGGAGGTCAGTACTTTGAAGCATTTGAAAAGTACAATGACAACTATACGGCATATAATCCATGTTTCAAACACAAGACCCTCAACATAGGGTGATACTATATTATGTGCATAACCTATAGCTACCCCATTTCAAATCACGTGTATAGTATATATAACAATCAAATAGTCGGCCCGTAGTCCCATTTGTATTTCAAAAGAATTCCCTTTAAATAGTCCTTGGCCTATACTTGCATTTAGCAACTTCGAGAGGTTACGTCACCCCTAGTCTAAACCCAATTCCATCGAAAGGGTTACACGTTTTATACTTTGTACTCGTCCATACTGGACTTACACACCCTACGGTTGTATTCGTTCGTTTTGGGCTTACTCACCCAATATAATACCTTTATTCGTTTAGGGCTTACACCCCCCGTATAATGCTTTATTCATATAGGGCTTACACACCCCGTATAATATCTTTTATTCGTTTAGGGCATACACACCCTGTATATAATCTTAATTCGTGTAGGACACACCCCGAATACAACCTTTATTCGACAAAGGCATACACACCCCGAATATATCACGTAGCTTCTATATCTTTGTTCGACCGTGGCTTCAACCACAACAATACTTGTTGTATTCGAGAACTCATAATTTATCAACCTCGGGCTGGTCTTTGTCAAGACACCCCGGGCTGCCATCGTATAGTTTTAGGTAGACTTCACCTTTTCATTTGAGCATCACCGTAGTCCATCACTCATTCTAAGTACATGTCTATCTTATTCAATATCCTAGATAGAACACACAAGTAATCACTAAGGATCCATATCAATTTGATCATGACAATAATTCAAGGATTCCTTACTTCACGTTTCGCCACTTTGTCTACCCACATAAATATCCATTTATCCTTTTTAAGATCATATGGATATCACACATTTATCAACATTTGTTTATATCATTCTAATCCCACAATATCAATTCCCCCCCTCATGCATATTCTCTTTGCTTATTCACCTTTGTATAATCATATATCATTTTCCATGACCACATAGCAATCACACCTTATTCACATTCAAACATCTTATTTAATTCCATCACAATCATATTTTGATTACTTAGGTAATCTCATGTTCAACTCACGAATTATAAACAATATAGTCAGCCATCCTCACCTCAAATATATCCAACAACCTTCCCCATTGAAGCCCCGTCGTGAAACCTTCGATCGAGAATGATCCGACATGAACTTTTTGAGCAGAAGACAAAAACCGCCCGACTTCTGCAAAAGCTGTCCGGCTTTCGGGCCCTGCAGCACGAAACAGACTCCTAGCAATGGCGGTTTCTGGCGATTTCGATTCATGTCGATTCAACAACTCTCCTAAGTTAATTACCAACACTTTATATCATTTTTTACACGTTATATTCATTAAATATAATATATAACTAGTTTGATCAGGAATAACATTCGGTTACCTAGAATTGAGCTCTCTTCTTCCCGGAGTCCCTTTCTTATCCTTGCTCAAAGCATGTGTGAAGCTCCTTGGTGAGCTCTCTACCTTACGTATGTGGTGCTCAAATGAGAACATGAGCCTTCCCACCCCTTATCCTTTCTATTAATAGAAAGTTGGGGTAAGTGGGTTGGGTTGTATTCATGGGTTGCCTTCTTTTTATTTAATCCGGCCCAAAGCTAATTACAAAGTAATCCTCACCTTTATTATGAGTTTTATTTTGTATGGGATATCCCGAATTAAAGTGTAGGAAGCCCTTCACCCATATACTTACTATTTTCGGTAATTTGGGGTAGAAGGTCACTTTGGTTACTCAATCTATCTTGGTCCAGCCCAAATGACTTTTATTCATTTATTTATATTACTTTAGGCTAGTAGAAATTAGTAGTTCGATCCTAAAATGTATTGGATAGTCCTCTCCAATATTTCAGGCTCTAACCCCTTTACATTCATATTATTAGTAAGTGGGCTCGAAAAGTCTTTTGTATATTCCTTTACCTTTTATTCGGCCCAAACATTCATATGTCACTCATTTCCTTATTCTTGGGATTTTAATTAACTTAGCATGGTCCAAGAATATATTAGTTAGTCTCTCCCAATATTTAGGGTCCGACTCACGATATAACTGATCAGTATTAATTTAATCAATTAACCATTTCTAGTATGATTAATGTACTTGTAACAAGGTTTCAAAGTGAATACATATTCATCAATTCAACTAATCATTCTCATCAAAATTGGTATTTTCTCTTTCAATTAAATTTTAATAATAATGGATTAATAAATCTAAGTTCAAATTGGGAGCGATGTCACAACTACCCCCAAGGGAAGTATTTATAGAGGAAAATGTGGGCTGCGCTCCCAGGACTTGGGCCTGGGAGGTCCGATACAAAAATAAGGCCTCTAATAGGCTGATTACACAATTTCCAGATCTATATACAAAATGCAGTCTACTAGAGCTATATTGGCCGAAGAGGTGCCATGCCGAGGGAGGGCCTAGCCAACGGAGGACTAGTTTTCTGCTCCTGTGCTTCTAAGTCACTTTCTGTGAGCCGATGGGTTTGGGCACGAGTTTAACATATCTCTGTCACATCCTCTTATATTTTTTAAAAATCCCTGTAAAAAAACTGTGTCAATCTCGTGTTTTTTGGTAGTGAACGAATGATGCTTAGTTTTCTCATATATATTGTTCTTTTGAGAAAAGTCATGAAATTAGAATTGAAACATTTTTGTTAATCATTCATATTGGGCATTATTCGCACATAGTGCATATGCCGCTAGTGTGTGTGTAATCTAGAGAGAAGTGAGAGCTAGAGAGAGAAAATGCTAGTGATTAGAATTTCTCAATCCCCTACAACTATCCCAAAGGGAAGTATTTATATAGAAAAATGTGGGTTGCGCTCCCAGGACTTGGGCCTGGGAGGCTCGATACAAAAATAAGGCCTCTAATGGGCTGATTACATGATTTCCAGATATAAGTACAAAATGTAGTCTACTAGAGCTATGTTGGCCGAAGAGGTGCCATGCCGAAGGAGGGCCTAGCCGACGGAGGACCAGTTTTCTGCTCTTGGGCTTCTGAGTCACATTCTGTGAGCCGATGGGTTTGGTCAATGGAGGGCCATATGAGTGCCAAATGTCTTTGTATAAGTCTTCTCAGTATGTGGGCCATAGAGTTCGGCCCCATATACTCTATCAGGAGTCCCCCCACTCTATGAGTTGAGAGTACTCGAGGCAAAAGGGAGTATAATATTCATGCTTTGATCTTTTGGCCAAGGCATAATCGTAGTTTTGTGGACGTTGTGCAGTTGTTTCCTTTCATGATTGGCCGTGGCGTGAAACTTATTTTTGTGGACGGCGAATGTCACTGCTTTGATGCCGTTTGATGGGGTTATAGGACTAGGCCCAGAGCCTAATCAGTTCAGGCCACAAACTTGGACCAGCAGGCCCAAGCCCAGCAACCCAGCGCTTGAGACGGCCCAAACAATCAAGCCGATCAAGGAGCGGGAGCCCAAGATGACCTGCCTTCCAGCCCGGCCAGCAGCCTGCCTTCCAGCCAGGAGCCTGCCTCCAGTCCGGTGGGGAGCCTGCCTTCCAGTCCAGCAGCAGCCTGCCTTCCAGCCCAGCGGAGAGCCTGCCGTCCAGTCCAGTAGGAGGAGCTCAAGCGTCCAGCCTGCCAGCCACGCCGACCTGCCAGCCAGGAACAATAACTGTCAAAAGCAATTAATGTGTGATTTAATTATGTATTTAATTCCGTATTAATGTTGTGATTAATTAGCCATGTTGAAGATCATTTTATTGCGAATCAAGCTTGTCATATGTCTTGTAATAGATTAGCTCTTATTATATCCTTTGTTATTAATGTTTGTATTTATTTGGGTATAAAAGATATGGGGCCAATGTGTCAGGCCCATATCAGGCTGAAAGCCTTTACGCAAACCTTATACCTGCGCATATAAAAAGGCGCTTTAGGTTTATGTTTGCGTTAACTTTCGTACTCGATCAAAATAGCCGTAGCGCATATCATTCTCTGTACGAGTTCACGGTTTATCAAAGAAGGGTTTCATCTTGTTCATCTTTCTGCTATTTAGCTTCTTGATAGATCATTTAATATTGCTGTTATAGAAAACATGGACTAACAAATGATATCAGAGCCGATCGAGAGCTGATCAGAAGAACGACCTGCAAAATACTCTGCCTTTATTTTGTTTATCTGTTGCTAGCGAGTTTATTATCTGTAATCTTGTTTTTGCGTTAAAAGTTGTAAAAGTTATACTGTTAGAATCGCATCTCAGAGACGATCAAGCAGTATATCTTCTTTCTGCATTTCCGCATTTTTTGCCTCTCTGCAAACTCGCAAGCAGGAACTCGCAATCCATTTATCACAAAGCTCCGTTCAACTTTCTGACCAGAAACTTGGGCAGCATGAACTCAACATAAAGGGCTACAAAATATCTGTTTTCTCTGAAAAAATTTGAAATTTTCTTTTGACAGGAACTCGCAACTCAGGGTGTTGAACGCCTAAACTCGCAACTGCAAACTCGAGTTTAGAACTCGCAACCTTAACTCTCGAGTTAAGAACTCGAGACGCAAAACCTGCAACTGTAAACTCGAGTTTTGACACTGCGAGTTTTACATTTCATCTTGTGAAAACTCGAAACTCTTATCTCGAGTTTATAACTCGAGTTCTCACCTCGAGTTTTAGACTTCGAGTTTAGCTCTTCAACACTCAGGATCTCGAGGTTCTGTCTTTGAAACTTTTTTTCTGATAAAAATCTCGAACGGTCAGTTTTCTACAACAATGGCTACAGACTCTGATGCATAAGGAAACTGCAGCACTCCTCCTGTTCTAAGGAGAGGAGAATATCAGATGTGGAGAAATCGTTTCTTAAACTTTCTTGAACACAAGGACAATTCCGATGCAATGCTTGAATCACTCCTTGATGGACCCGCTCAATTGATGATTTCAGTTGGAGGAGATGCAGAGAATAACCCACCAATCATTCCTGAACAGAGAAGGAAAGTACCATCAGAATATACTGAGGCAGACAAGTTAAGGCTGAGAGGTGACCTCATGTCAAAAACATATCTGCTCCAAGCCATCCCAAATGAAGTCTATGTGTTAATTGATAGCATGCAAACTGCAAAGGAGATGTGGGACGAAATTGAAAAGTTGCTCCAAGGTACCAGCATCAGTTTGAAGACCAAGAAAGCAACCACACTCATTGCTTATGATTCTTTCAAAGCTGCTCCTAGAGAACCACTGAACGAGACATACAACAGATTTGTCCAATTGATCAATGAACCGAGGAAGATCAAAGTGTTCAAGTCCAATATGGAATTGAACATAAGATTTCTGTCCAGCCTGCACCCCGAATGGAGAAAGACTGTAAAGGATGTGAGGCAACACATTGACCTTGATGAAATTGATCTCCGCACCCTTCATGAACACTTGAAACATCTTGCCAATGACGGTGCTTGCTCTGAGGATCAGTCCAGCTCAAACCCATTGGCTCTAATGATAGAAGTACAGCCTCGACGAACAACCAAACCACTGAAAAAGAAGAAGAAAGAAGTGGTTGAGTCAGAAGATGAAGAAAGCGATGAAGAAGAGCCTGACCTCGAGGCTGAACTTGCTGACCTTCAGAAGAAGATGGCATTATTGACCAGGAAATTTGCAAAGAAGAATGGATCCTCAAACAAACTAAGAACCTCCTCCACAAACTACAAAAAAAAGCTCTTCTGGGAGGGCACCTACAGCTGAAGATGCTCCAAAATGCTATAACTGTGGGAAGGCCGGACATGTCATAAAAGACTGTCGCCTTCCAAAGAAGAAGGATGCAAACTTCTACAAACAGAAGATGCCGTGGAACAAGCAGAAGATGCTCATGGTGCAGAAGGAAGAAGAAAATTCTGCCATGCTTGCTGAAGAGGATCATTGGGCTGAAGACACTTCTGATGAGGAGGAGGAGGAAGAAAACTATGCATTGATGGCACGGTTGGAAGAAGAAGAAGATAGAAAGGGTGATGCTGCGATCCCCGGGAATGAATACTCCACAAGCACTGTAAGTACTTCTAATCATTATCAATCCTTACTTGAAAAGGACAACATCATTAAAGAACTAAAAGAGAGATTAGACAATAATTACAGGGTACTGAAACAGAATCTGGACCAAAAGACATCTCTAAGCATTCAATTAGAAAATGCAAAAGAGCAGGTCATAAAAGTTTCTACAGAATTTGAAAGTCTTGAACTTAAAATGGATGAGACTACTAAGAAATTGCAAGATAGTGAAAGAGAGAAAAACACAGCAAAGGCTGATTGCGATTTTCTTCAAAACAAAAGAAAGGCTCTTTTAAACAAGATAAAGGAACCTGAGGACATAATCGTCAGGAGAGGACAAACAGAACAAACAATTTTTCTGAATCAAATAAGTGATGACCGGTTCTACAATCCTAGGACCGGACTTCGCATAACCAACCCGTGTAATCTAAAGAAAGTTGACTGTCTTCAGATTTTTAACAAAGATTACATGGGACTAGGTTTTGGTCAGAAAATGTATTTTAGAAGTGATGAAAAAAACGCAGAAGAAGAAGAAGAAGAAAAGAGAAAGAACCCTAAGGCTGCAATTTCTTGTGATTATCCTTCTATAAATGAAAAACACCTCACACACGAAGACCAAAGTTTTTGTACTAATGAGTGTCAGGATCCTTATGCTGTTGCGAAGGATGTATCACACCTGGGACATCCATTAGACCCACCTCCAAGGGTAGGTATTTCAAAAATTGGAGAGGAACCCTGTATTTTTCCAATGGCTCAAAAACTCAAAAACCTTCAGAAAACTCTAGATAACGAGAGAGAGAGATTTGAAACTGAAAAGAGAGGTTTTGAGAGTAACTGGGAGGAACTTCTTAATAAGTTCAATGAACTGAGTGAACAATATCATTCAAAAACAACTTCTCAAACCATTTCTAATAATGAGTTAACGAATGCTCACACCTCTCCTGACAAAATGAAGTTTTTCACAAAATCATCCACTCATCGCTCTTCTCCTTTGTTCACAGGACAAGAAGTGAAAAAGAAGGGAGAAGGGAAGGAAGAGTGGAGGAAGAAAAGAAAAGAAATCACTGAAGGGAAGAAGAAAGTTTTTGAGAAGAAGACTGGCTCTAGATCCAGCTCTATTTTGTATTCTAAAGTCAATTGTAATTCTGTCACTGTCAAACCAACTTCTAACAGTTCAGTTTTGAGTCCCAAGCTGAAAAATTCTGTGACATCTTTTGAACAATGCTCTATTTCTAATTCTAGTATTGCTTATGGTTATTCTGTTCCAGATCCTCATAATTATGAATGTGATGTGAATGTTGTTAAAGTCAAACCTCAAAGAAAGTCCACACTAGGAAAGGAAGCCAAGAATAAAACTCCTAAGGGAATATTTTGTATACCTCATATGAAATATCCCCTCAGAGTTCATTCGGGGAAACATCTTAATAGGCTTTCTAAGGAGGAAATTTTTAAAACTCACCTCAAGAAACAACCATTCAATCACAAAGCCAATGTCTACTCTCCTCCCAAACTTAATCAAAGGTGGGTCCCCAAAAACAGATCCACCACATTTGAAAACACAAGGTGGGTCCCCAAAAACAGACCCACCACAACAGAAAATGCAAAGTGGGTCCCCAAACATGGACCTACTAAAACTGAAACTGAAAAGTGGGGTCTCAAATCTAGACCCACTGCAAAGGAAAATCTGGCTATTAGAGAGCCCGCAAAAGAAAAATCTTTTGGTGAAAAAGTTGTTGACCTTGGAACACAGCTGAAAGAAAAGCTTAGAAAGGTGTTTTCTATTGATAAGGAAGGACCCATCCCAAGGTGTGTACCTAAACCTGCTTAATTGTTTTGAAGGACGGTCATGTGCGGCACTTAGATTCTGGATGCTCAACCCACATGACCGGGATCAAACATCTGTTGAGCAACTTCACCAACTGCTACGGAGCCAATGTCAGATTCGGGAACGACGCCTCCTCTCCCATTCTTGGATATGGGGATGTCATCTGTGCCAGTGTCACTATAAAAGCTGTTTCATATGTCAAAGGGCTCAAACACAACTTACTGAGCATAGGACAATTTTGTGACAGCGGGATGGAAGTGAGGTTCTTTGCAAAACAATGCTGTGTGCTGGACAGCGTGGGGAACTCATTATTAACGTGTTACAGGACATCAAACTTGTACACTATTGATCTGAAAAGTGTACAATCTACCACTTCCATCTGTCTGATGTCCAAAGCCTCAACAGAACAAAACAACTTATGGCACATACGTCTTTCCCATCTGAATTTCAAGAATCTCTCCATCCTTTCCTCCAAGAAACTTGTGAAGGGGCTTCCTCTGTTGAAGTCTTCCGCTGAAAATCATTGTAGTGCCTGTAAAATGGGCAAAATGACGCGAAGCTTCCACAAGTCAAAACCATCTCCATCATCTACTCATCCGCTGCAGCTGATTCACATGGATCTTTGTGGACCTATGAGAGTCCAAAGCATCAATGGTCGCAAATACACACTCGTGATCGTTGATGACTTCTCAAGGTACACATGGACGAAATTTCTTTGTACAAAGGACGAGGCAGCAGAAACAATTATGACATTCATCAGAACCATCCAAAACCTGATACAACACAGTGTTCGAATAACCGGAACTGACAACGGTATCGAGTTCAAGAATCAAACTCTCACTGATTTCTATGAATCACTCGGTATCACTCAGCAATTTGCAGCAGCCAAAACTCCACAACAGAACGGAGTTGTTGAAAGAAAGAACATTACACTTGTTGAAGCGGCACACACCATGCTTATCCAATCCAGACTGCCTCATTTCATGTGGCCAGAGGCAATCAATACTGCGTGCTACACTCAGAACAGAATATCCATCCACAAACGTTTCGACAAGACTCCTTATGAAATTCTTTTCAACAGAAATCCGGATATCTCATTCTTCAAGATATTTGGCTGCAAGTGCTTTGTACTAAATGACCGAACTGAACGAAGTAAGCTGGACCCAAAAGCCAGAGAAGGCGTGTTTATTGGCTACTAATTACAGTCCAGAGCTTATAGAGTCTATTTGCGAGAAAAGTGAACAGTCATTGAGAGTGTGAATGTAACATTCTATGAAATGGCTGACTTCGCAACCGAACACTTACAGGCTGATCTAACACCCGCTGTACCAGAGGCTTCTGATAAAGCTGATCCGAACACAGTACCCAAAGGTGTGATTCTCAATTCTCTCTTCAGGAACTTCTATGAGAATTCACAACCTTCATCTCCTCCATGCACACCAGCTTCAACATCAGCAGCTCCACAACAACCCACTCCCACTGCAGAGATCCCATTTCTTCTCGGTCTGTATGATGTACCGTCTACGCCTTCCACTCCCCAATCCAATCACGTAGACGTGGATGATCATGGGTTTACTTCAACACCAGAATCAACTCCACCGCACACCACAACTGTTCACGAGACAACCATTCCCTATGAGGACTCGGATCAACACATCATCACTCCAATTCCTATGGCTCATGAAAGGAAATGGACGAAGGCTCATCCTTTAGAACAAATAATTGGTGATCCGAGTCAAGGTGTGCGGACGAGATCGGCCACAGTGAATGAATGTCACTTTGCCTGCTTCCTAAGCCAGAATGAACCATCCAAAGTTTCAGAGGCACTCACTGATCCAGATTGGGTGATTTCTATGCAAGATGAAATCAATCAATTTAACAGACTACAAGTGTGGACACTCGTGCCAAAACCCTCTCAGAAAACTATCATAGGCACTAAGTGGGTGTTCAAGAACAAGAAGGACGAAGAAGGCATCGTTGTGCGCAACAAAGCAAGGCTGGTCGCAAAGGGGTACAACCAGCAAGAGGGCATAGACTATGATGAAACATTTGCGCCCGTAGCGAGAATTGAAGCAATCCGCCTCTTTCTTGCTTATGTGGCACACAAGAACTTCACCGTCTTTCAAATGGGCGTGAAAACAGCTTTTCTAAACGGAGTGTTAGAAGAAGAAGTCTATGTCGCTCAACCCAAAGGATTTGTAGATCCCAGATACCCAGATCACGTATACAAGCTCAAGAAATCTCTCTATGGGTTAAAACAGGCATCAAGGGCTTGGTACGATGCCTTGACAGAGTTTCTGGTTGATTCAGGTTTCTCAAAAGGAAAGATTGATACTACACTGTTCATCAAGCGACATAAATCTGATATCATATTGATTCAGATCTATGTCGATGACATCATCTTTGCCTCCTCAAATCCGCGTCTGTGCAAACACTTTGAGAAACTGATGAAAACCAAGTTTGAAATGAGCATGATGGGAGAACCGAATTTCTTCCTAGGCCTGCAAGTACGAAAGCTCTCAGACGGCATTTTCATCAATCAGTCCAAGTACATCTTGGAAATGCTTAAGAGGTTCAACATTGACGGCAAATCTTCCATGACAACCCCTATGTCACCCAATAAAAAACTGGACTCAGATCCCACAGGGAAACCAGTCGATGCTACAAACTACAGGGCCATCATCGGATCTTTGCTTTATCTCACGTCTAGCAGGCCTGACATAGTATTCTCCACATGCTTATGTGCGCGCTTTCAAGCAAATCCGAAAGAATCTCATCTGACCGCTGTAAGAAGAATCTTGAGATACCTGAAAGGCACTATGAACTTAGGACTTTGGTACCCCAAGCACTCAGGTTTTGACCTTGTCGGATATTCGGATGCTGAATTTGCGGGTTGCAGAATGGACCGAAAAAGTACATCGGGAGCCGTCCAGTTCTTGGGCGAGAAATTAGTCTGCTGGTCTTCCAAGAAGCAGAATTGTGTGTCAACATCTACAGCCGAGGCAGAATACATCGCGGCTGCTAGCTGTTGCTCTCAAATATTATGGATGAAGACCCAGCTAAAAGACTATGGTTACACTTTCCGCCACATCCCGATCTACAGTGATTCTCAGAGCGCCATCGCCATCACAAGCAACCCAGTTCATCACTCCCGAACCAAACACATTGATCTGCGCTATCATTTCATCAAAGACCATGTGGAGAAAGGGGATATCGATATGTACTTTGTAAGCTCTGAGCTTCAACTTGCTGATTTGTTCACTAAGGCTCTGGATGAAAAACGATTCCAGTTCCTGGTATCCAAATTGGGCATGTTGAACCTCGAGCCCGTGTAATTTCATCTCCACTGGTCTGTAAAGTGCGTGGGTGTGTGTTGAACTTGTAAATAGTGTGCGTGAGTTGCATGTGTCAAGGGGGAGAAAAAGCGTAAAATATCAAAAAGAGTGTGTGTACGTTGCATCTGTACATAGTGTGAGTTGCATCTGCTCATAGTGTGCGTTGCATGTGTTGAGGGGGAGAAAACCCAGAAAAATACAAAAATAGTGTGTGTGAGTTGCATATGTACATTGCGTGAGTTGCATTTATGAAGGGGGAGAAAAAGGGCAAAATTTCAAAATTTTTATGAGAAGGAGCTCTAATCTTTTCCATAGGTTGGGCCTTCAACATGTTTTTAAAATTTTCCTGAGGGGGGGGGGGGGGGGGGGGGCAATACTCAAGGCCCTGTCCTTTGCCTTTCGCGTATAAATAAGGGAACACTCGCAATTCTCCTCATAACTCGCATCTCTTTCTTTTCAACTCAGAGCTCCCGTCTCGTTTGCTCTTCTTCTCGCAACTTCATCTCCCCCTCTCTCGTCTCCAAGGTAGTCTCTCACCGAGCTCCCATCTCCTTTCTCGCAACCATTCTGAAAGAGATATGCCCTAGAACTATTCATATGTGTATGACTTATAGTTGGATATCTTATGCTTATTAATAAGGTTTATTTTATTTCACCTTATATTCTTAAATATAGTATATTATTATTACTTTTTTTTACTCCGGAAGGCAAACCACCAAAATCGGTGGGGCAAACGCCGGAGGAACGCTTGCCAAGATTTTATTAAAATTCAACGAGTACAAGAGAGGGGGACCAAACCAAAACCTCCCAAGAAAATAAATAAGAAGAAAACGAAAGCAAAAATTAATCTCGCAAATTAGGGAGGCCAAAAAGATCTGCATAATAGCTATTTTTCACATTAATCGGAAGATGGCCCAAATTATCAAACCGAACAATTTGGACCGAATCCAACAACTGACCTGCGAGTAAATGGGCCGGCCCATTACCCTGTCTAAGTACATGTCCAAACTTATACCCTCTGTCTGTTGCTTTCCTCCTGAAATTTCGAACCCCAGTAGGGTTTCCTGAATCGTCATAGAGAACCGCCAGCGAGAGAGAAGCATCCTTCTCCACATAGACATCAACATAGCCCTCCTCCATCGCCATTTCCGTAGCTAACATAGAAGCCTCAAGCTCCGCGTCCGCACTTGACAACGATCTCAGTTGAAAGCTCACCGCCCAGATGAACTTACCAGATTTGTTCCTCAGAATGGCTCCACCCGTTGCCCTATCAGGTATATACGAAGCATCAACATTCAATTTGTAGTTCTTAATAGGTATTTTCCATTTGATTATTTGAGGTCCTGTACTTCTGAATTTGAATCTGGCTGAGATTAAACCTTCTTGGATTAAAAAACTGTCCACCTTCCTTCTTTTGATATTAGCTAGTTTGAATGCCCATTGTTGTGTGTAAATCTTAATCTGAGAAATGAGCCTGTCTGAATCAGGAATAGTTCTCTCACCCCATTTATAAGCTGCATAAGTCTTCCACAAATACCAACTAATGATGCCAGGCAGATTGTGTTTAAAAATGTCAGCCATAGTTTTAGAACCAACCTCTAACCACCAATGAATCAGAATCTGTCTATTAGATGGAAAATTAGACATAGGGATGCCAAAAATACTCATGAAATGCTTCCAGATTTTTTGTGTATAAGAACAACCAAAGAAAATATGGTTGGTGGTTTCGCTGCAATTCCCACAGAAAGGACACTTAGAGGGTTGAATGACAATCTGAAATTTTTGAAGAATGTCTGGAATAGGCAAATAGGAGTTCATGAGCTTCCACATAAAAATCTTGATCTGCATATGTTGATGTTTATTCCATATATGTTGATTAGTGAAAGTGATTGACCTGCTCTCTCTAACTTCATTATATGCAGATGCCAAAGTAAATATGCCATGTATTCCAGGATCCCATTGCATAATACCAGCCTCATTGAAGGATACCAGGTCAGTAGCAATATCATGAATATCACACAATCTCCTCCAAACAGAAGAATCTGTTACTTTAGATGACAAATCCACTCTAGGGTATTTAGCTTTAATGAAAACAGTCCAAAGAGATTCATGATTTTTTCATTTCCACCATAACTTTAAACTAAAGGCCTTTTCAACATCATTAAGAGCTCTCACCCCCAGACCACCTTCCTCAGCTGGAAAGCAAATTTTTGACCCTCTAGCCCAGTGAATTTTTCTATGATCAACTGTAGAACCCCAAAGAAAAGAAGCCATTTTTTCTCCAATGTAGAAATAACTTTCTTAGGAAGCTTATCTGTGGCCATAATATGATTAGGAATAGTATTCAAAACATATTTGATCAGAACTAGTCTCCCCCCTTGAGAAAGGTTCTTTTGCTTCCAAGAAGATAGCTTAGAATCAAAGTGTTGAATAATATGAGTACAATACTAATACCTATTCATTCCTTTATGCAGGTTTGCACCCAATTACTTCATGGGAAGATTGGAATTCCTCATTCCCAGAATGTTTTGCATCACAGAAGCTCTGTAAGTAGCATTTTCCCCAGTAATAAAGCTACTCTTCTCCAAATTAACTGTTTGTCCTGAAGCAGACTGATAATCTTTAATGAATTGTTTAAAATTAGCCAAAGATCTGGCATCACCATTAATAAAAATCAATAAGTCATCAGCAAACCCTAGATGACTGATAGGGTAACCTTGATTTCCCATCCAAAATGGTTTAATAAGCCCCTGCTCCATTCTTGCCTTTAGACTTCTTGAGAAACCTTCAGATGCAATTATAAAAAGAAAAGGGGATAAAGGGTCCCCTTGTTTCACCCCACTCTTGGGTTCAAAAAACCCTTGGGGACTACCATTAATCAATATAGAGAGGTAGGTAGATTGTAGGTTGTTCCTAATAAGAGAAATGAACTTATTGGAAAACCCAAATCTGCCCAAGATCCCAAATAGATAGTCCCAAGACAGTTTATCAAAAGCCTTGGCCATGTCCAACTTGATTATCACATTAGACCCCCTAATCTTCTTGTCTATAGCATGCACCATTTCTTGGGCAATAAGAATCTGGTCAGAAATGTCCCTACCTTGAACAAAGCCAGCTTGTTCCTCAGATATAATTTTAGGCAACAATTTTACTAATCTGGAAGCCAGCACCTTAGTACAAATTTATTAGTAAAATTGGAAAGACAGATAGGCCTAAAATCTGAGAATGAAATGGGCAAATCACATTTTGGAATAAGGACAAGCAGAGAGCTAGAAAGACCTTTAGGAGGAGGAACACCAATGAAAAATTCTTGAACTGCCTTCACCACATCCACCCCAACAATCTGCCAACATTTTTTGAAGAATTTACCATTGAAGCCATCAGGGCTTGGAGCCCCATTTTGATTTAATTCCCAAATAGCCTTTCTATCTTCTTCTTCTGTAGGAATAGCTGTCAGGTGATCATTGTCCTCTTGACTGATGAGTTCTGGAATATTATTCAAAATCTCATTGTTTGAAATTACAGGTTCCACTGCATAAAGGTTTGAATAGAATTCCACAGCTGCAGAGCTAATGTCAGGTAATGTTGATAATTCCCTTCCATCAGCATCATGAATCATATTTATCATCTGTTTTCTTCTTCTTATCTTCACAAAAGAATGAAAATATTTTGAATTACAGTCACCATCTTTTAACCATCTGATATTGGCTTTCTTTTTCCAGAACTTCCTTTCCAGTTTGTATTTGCTTAAAAGAAGGCTTTTTTTAAGACTCCAATTCTCTCTGTTAGAGTCAGTTGGTGAGTTTAAGAACTCTAATTCAGCATTTGCAACCTCCTCCTCACAGAATTTAATTTCATCAAAAATATTTCCAAAAACCTCCTAATTCCACTTCCTTAAATCTTTTTTGAGCCTTTGAAGCTTAACAACCAGTCCAAACATGCCTCCTCCAGTGTCATTTTTCTTCCAACTTTGAGAAACAGTATCTAGAAAAGTGCTATGAGATAACCACATATTCTGGAATCTAAAAGATTTAGGGCCAGACTGATATTGATTATTACACTGAATGAGCATAGGACAGTGATCAGAGGGAGATTGATTAAGGTTAGTCACCTTAATTTGGTCATAAGAATCCAGAAAATTTTCATTAAAAAGGCATCTATCCAACCTCCTCCATAGTCTTCCTCTACTTCTAACACCTGTCCAAGTATATTGGCAGCCAGCATAAGGGATATCAATCAGATTACACTGGGAAACACTTTCCTTGAATTCTAGCATACCTGTCAAATTGGGAATAGATTCACCTTTATGTTCAGCATTAGTCATAATGGTATTAAAGTCTCCACCAACTAACCAAGGCCCCTGAATATGATTAGCGAACTGGTTTCACTGATCCCAAAGACCTCTCCTCTCCAGATGGGTGTGTTTAGCATAAATAGCTGTTATCCAACCAGTAATACTCGCACTAACAAATTTAAAATGAACACACTGAGTCAACCAGGTAAAATCTGATAAACAGATGAAATTGGCATCCCAAAAAATCCAAATTTTGTTATTATTGTTAGTAAGGACATGTGTGAAACCAAACTCCATTTTGAAACTTTCAGAATTTTTAGCATCCACCAATGGCTCAATAGCTACCAGAAAATGCATCCTCCATTTTTGAATTAAATGAGACAGTCTTGGCCCGGAGGTAGCCAGACCTCTCACATTCCAAATTATACCATTCATTGAGAAGGAGGAGGAATAGTATGTGATTGCCTCCTTGCAGCACTTCTGGTAACCACTCCCTTTGAGGAGGTTGCCTTTGTAACATTCTTCTTCCTTCTTCTTCTTCCCACCATAATAAAGTCCCCCTCTTCTTCATTTCCTTCCTTAGGTTTGTCTTCAATCTTGGCTAATTCTGACAGCAATTCACATTCTTCCTTCCTCTTACTAGAGTTAATCAGATTTCTAACCTTAATGGATAGATTAGGTAAAGCCACTAACCACTCATCTTTTCTCTCTTTTCTGTGAGGAACTTCTGAATCGGACCTATATTCTTTGGATGCAAGTTCTAGATCAAATTCAGATTCTTTGTCCTTGTTGAGTAGGGAACAATCATCTATAATAACCCCACAAGGCCTGGATGTGGTAAGCCCATTTAATTCATTGTTGACAGAGCTATTGTTATCACATGGTGTATTGATGTTTGTTTTAGCTGAACTGGGTAGATTGTTGTTTGTTGCAGGTGGTTGCTCATGAAAGACCTCCTCTATGTCAGATTCTGATTCTGGAGTGGTTTCCTGACCTCTAGAAGTGGATTGAATCTGCTGAGAAGGAGCTTGTGGCTGGAAGACCACAATCGATTTGCCCTTATCTACATACATACCCCCCATTGTATTCTTAGATTCAAGAATCCCCGTTGTAATATGGCCATTATTAATCTTTTCTGGAATACCTTCTTTTCCTGCATTTTTGAGACCCAAACTGGGCCCTTAGTTTGAGAAGTAACTGCATTAGCCTTAATAACTCCCTCCACCATCCTTTTGGGACATAAACCTGCCTCATGTCCCAAGTGTAGACAAGATAGACTGTACCTGGGTCTGTTTTCATAAACAATTGATTGGGAAAAACCAGATTTCCCAGTTTGAATCCAAACCTTGTTTGGCATTTCTTTTGTTAAGTCTAATTCCACGCAAACTCTAGCCAAGGAAGGTCTTGCCAACGTAGTAGTAGCAATATCAAGTTTGAGGGGGTTGCCAATTAACCTAGCTATCTCAAACATAGCTCGTTTGTCATGAAGATGAATTGGCAAGCCCTCTAACGTCAACCAAACCGGTACAATAGGTGACTCAACATTCGGGCGAAAGTCCGGGGACCACTTCGTAACCCTCATGATATTACCATGAATATCCCATGTTTGGTGATTCCAACATCGGATGTAGTCTTCTTCAAGATCAAATCTAATCAGAACATGTTTTTTCTCCAACAATCCTAAATGAAAACTCCCTTTGAACCCAATGATTTCAAAACTTTTGCGTAATGTGTTCATAGGCGGCCGCCCCTTATAAAAGTACCCAACCAACGATCTCTTATGCTTTTCAGCAAGAATTGAAACATCATCCTCCGTAAAAGAAACTGCTGGCATACCTTTATATTGGGAATGTGATGCTACCAGGGTGGCATCATCTTTATTGAGTAGGACTGATACGAAAGATTACTGCCATTGCTGCCATTCCAAACGTTCCCCAAAGCTGGTGGTGGCTGAGCTGGCGTCGGCGTCGCCGCCCTAGGGTTTAGGTTGTCGCCCATGAGTTCTCGATCCCTTATTACAACTATCCGCTCAGTATATTATTATTACTAGTTCACCAAGTATGTGACTTGGTTGTGGAATACTAGTCGTTTCGTAAAATATACTATGTCCCTAATCATATCTCTATAATCTAGGATTACATAGACATATTGATTAGAGTGTGGGTTAGCTGATGACTATGTTCCACAAGTCATGGATATGGTGATATCAAGCTAAACACACTAATACTTGTTGGTGAACAAATATTGGACCGACCCGTTTTGGGAACACTGCAAGGAAATGTTATAAATGTCATCAGTGATGTTCCCTTTAGTGAAATCATATTGTCCTCGGAACTGAGATCGCCATGGTTACCAATATAAGGATTAATACATTAGACATTATCAAACGTTACTCCTAAACGAGTAACTATAAAGATAATGATCAAATGTATTATGAAATATATAGAGGTATGTGGTTGGTTAAGATGGGATTTGTCACTTTCATATATTGAGAAAAGATATCTTTGGGCCCCTTGATAAGTATATTTAATTATAGCATGGCCATGCACAAATGAGGTGTCATTTGTATTAAATATACTTGGAAATCAAGATACAATGATTGAACTATACAAGAATGACACTCGCCTAGTCTTGTGTTCAATCTAGATATCGTTTGGCAAAAGGAATATATATGTGACATAATATATTTATAAGTTGTGTCATTTTGAATTTTATATCCTTTGGATAATAAAAATGTCTAACTAGAGACCGCTTTTTATTTGTATAATTAAAAGAGTATTTAATTATACTACCAAACGAATATAAACCTATAGGGTCGCACACTAAAACGTTTTGGATCAGAATCAGATAGTGTTTGGGTCCGAATGACTTCAAGCCCATATCCGTTTGTTGCTAGGGTTTTCTACATTATGTTCTCTATAAAAGTAGGAGCCTAAGAGCTTAATAGGGCTGGCCGTTCTCACACATACATGAGACAAAACATTATTTGAGAAAACCCTTTTTGGATGCTAGTACATTGAGCAAGTCTGATCCGATCGTGTGTGCGCACCGTAGAGGCGTGGTACTTTCTACGCTAGAACGACATAAACAATTGCTAAGACCTAGGTTTCCATTGATCCATCAAAAGGTATGGTTTCATACGAACTTATAATGATTAGTTTCTTGATTTATTGCAAACTATATTGCTTATTAGCAATTGAAATTAATGGAATAGTATAGATCCTTTTGTAAATGTTTTTGCTTCGTATCAAGCATGAGATGCATGTTCGTAGCTCGTTTCCTAACAGTGGTATCAGAGCCTTGGCTTACTATTCCATGGTTTTCAATTGGCATATTAGTATTTTTGGAAGAATCATGCAATACATCAAATTTTGATCGAACTTTTGTATCTGATAGAGTATATCTAGAGAGAAGTGAGAGATAGAGAGAGAAGTGCAATAATATGCTTCAATAGAATGAATTTGTAACCCCTATAACTACTCCCAAGGGGAGTATTTATAGAGAAAATTAGGGTTGGGCTCCCAAGCCTTGGGCTTGGGAGGCCCATTTACAACTGGACCGCTACTGGGCCGAATACAAAGCCACTAATGGGCTGTACAAATGAGTTAGTATAAAATCCGATTCTGTGAGGTCTTCGTGGCCGACGAGGGCGTGGCCGACGAGGGCACGGCCGACGAGGGCGCGGCCGACGAGGGCACCCGGGTTCCTTGGACTCAGGACCATAATCCGAGTTGGCACCTTCTCGGCCGACGGGGGCGTCCTGGCCAACGAGGGCTCCACTCTGTGCCTTGTGCTTTCTGTTCTTCCGAGTATGTGGGTCCGGGGGCTCAGACCCATATACTCCATCAGGAGTCCCCCACTCTCTAAGCTGAGACGTAGACGAAGTGAAGGAGAGTAGATTCCTGTGCTTTGTTGCCCTTGGCCGTTACCTGTTCCTCGTTGTGGACAGGGAGGCCGTTGTTTACTTGATGTCTTCGTTTTGGGACGATGAGTGTCCTTCTTTCAATGGTGGCCGTTGAAGGCATGTTTTGCTCGGGCGCTGATGGTTGAAGTTTGTGTTTGGGCCGATGAGGCCACTGAAGTTATTCCTTGCTTGGAGGACGATGGCGTCCTTTCCTTTGGGTGGCCGATGAGGGTGTTTGTGCACTCCTTTTGGCCGTCGTTGATTAGCTTTCATGTTTCTGGACGAAGGGCCCCTCGTGATTAAGTGATGGCGGAGGACGATGAGTGTCCTTGCCTTTGGTGACTCGTTGGCCGTTGCAGATGACGTTGCGTGCATACCGACGAGGTGCAGCGTGATGCGTGGCCGATGTGGCCATGCTCTGTGGTTACCTTGTTTGCATTTTCTTTCGTTTTGTTGAGGCCGATGTAGTCCCCCAGTCCCCCACTGCTTCAGGCCGAAGAGTGTGAGGGGTGAAGGAGTTGCTTGAGTCCCCGGCCGAAGCGGTCTCGCCGTAGTCCCCCTGAATCCAACCCTCATGGCGATTTTCTGGCCAAGGTAACCCTGTGGGAGAACCCTTGTGCGCAGATCGCTTGTAGAGGGTTATCATCAAGGGTTATTACGGGGAGCCGATGGCTTTGGGCTCTTGGGTCCTTTGATCTTGTGGTCATTACGTTCCTGGCCGTTGCCGTCTCCTTATTGTTTGGCCGGTGTGATCTTGGCGAGCAAGTGGGACGTTGTGGGCGCTTGCTGGCATTTGTAAAGCCGGTGAGCGTGTGTAGGCCGTAGAGTTCGTTTTGCCAGTGGGCTGTTGATATTGAGTTTGGCCCGTTGGTGACGTGGTGGTCCTCCATTGGTGGCCGTTGGTGTGGCCATTGGGGGGTGCCACGTGTAGTGACCGTTGGGTGGGGGGTTCTATAAATACCCCTCCCCCTCCGACGAGAAAACGTATTTGCATTCTGAATTTGTCGAAGTGCTGGCCGATTTTCTAGAGAGATAAACTCCCAAGCCTGTTCTTCGTTGTTCAAGGTTAGTGTTCATCGCGATCTTCCTCACTTTTCATACTTTGCTTCCTAGGTTGTTGATCTAGTGTTAGGCGTTTGAACACCCCTAGATCTTAAGTTAGTCTCCTTAGGCCCGTAGTAGTTATGAAGAGCTTGAACGACGACTACTACCCCTATGACGACCAGCCCTCCACGAGGTCGCTTGACTACGAGGTGCTCGAGGAGTTTGAGGAGGAGATAGAGCGTTTAAGTCCATACAAATCCGGGGAGCTGATGGACGAGGAAGGCGAGGACGAGGAGTCCGCCTCTTCTTCAAAGGGTGAGGACGTAGGTGCGTCCCGAGTGGTGGACGGGGCGTCCACTTCTGCTGTCATTCCGTGCCCGAGGCTGGTGTCCGCCGTTAAGGGAGCCGCCAAGCCGAAGAGAGTGAGGAGGCCGAAGAGTGGGCCCGGCATCTCCTATCTAGATCTCACCAACATCTACCTGATCAAGCCGGAGAGCAGTGCGGCCGACTATCTTGTTGCCCAGATGTACGTGGGGCCGTTCGGGCGGGTTAGGGCACCCAGGCCGACGGACCATGTTCTTCTGCCACCACCGGGATACTTTGGAGTATACCCGATGACCTTTGCTAAGGGGTTGAGATTCCCCCTTCACCCTTTCATTACTGAGTACCTGGACATGGTCGGGCTTCCTCCGGCCTTGCTGACGCCGAACAGCTACTCCTTGATGGTAGGGTTCTTGCTCCGGTGTGAGGAGTTGGGCTACAAGCCGACAACGGCACTATTCATGAATCTGTACCAGATCGGCCGGGGAAGCCACAAGAACTGTGCGGCCTACGCTACTCTTCAGCAGCTGCCGAAGAAGAGGAGCTTCACGGATTTGCCTACGTCCATTCATGGGTGGAAGAGCAAGTTCGTGTTTGTGTCCATTGGTGAGAGTGGCACCGAGTTTCCCTCCCTCGGCCACACCGGGAGGTTTAACCTGCACGACCCGCCGAAGAGCTCTATTTTGGACGCTCATGTGGAGGCTTTCTTGGAAGGGGTGCCGAGGAGCGTGAAGGACTACATCACGGAATATAAGATGGCCGCCCTTGGCTTCTGTAGATACTATGTATATGGTGATAAGGAGGATGATCTCCAAATCTGGCCGAGGATGACTACCACTTTCGAAGAGGCCGACGGCCCGGATTTGGGCATTCCTGCTGAGGCCGATGGTAATTACCTTTTCGGCTTTCTGTCTTTATGCTTTGTTCTTTTGCCTTACTAATCTGGTATTTTTCCTTTGTAGATTTCGTCATGGATCGCCGTTCCATAATGGCGATTGTTAAGGCCAAGGCGGCCGAGGAGGTGGCTACTAAGGCGGCCGAAGCGGCCAGACGAGCCGCGGCCGGTGGGAGCGGGGCTACTGCTGATGCGGCCCCAAAGCCTGCTCCGAAGAAGAAAAGGCCGGCTACTGACGGCCAGAAAAAGTTAACTGAGGCCGGCCTGAGCGCCTCGAAGAAGACGAAGAGGGCTCCTTCCCCTTCTCCGGCTACTGAGGCCGGTTCTCTGACTGTCCCCAGCGTGGACGATGATGGCCCCGTCGTGGACCTTACTGCTGTTGACAATGCTGTTCCATCACTGCCTCTCGTCCAGGAGCCGCAGACGAAGAGGGCCGGCAAGGAGATTGCCGGTGCCACCTACCAGAAGGTGGTAGAATACCCCGTCGGCGGGGGCGTGTTTAATGATCTCGTCCCTGGCCACGTCGTCCTGGCTCAGGCCATGCCGGCCAAAGATCGGGCTTACTTGAAGAAGCTTGGGGACGAGAAGATTTACGAGGGCGGCATGGACCTCTTCGTCCAAGTAAGTTACTGTCCTTATGTTTTTGTCTTTCTCTTCGTCTGTGTAGAGTCTTTTGCCTGACCTTTGTTTTCCTTCTGCAGAGTGCCTTTATGCTTATGGAAAGCCATAAGAGGCAGTATTGGGAGATAGCTCGCTTGAAAGAGCTGGAGCAGAAGGCTGCCTCGGCCGACGAGGCGGTAGCTTGCCTTGATCGGCTCCGGGAGGATGCCAAGGCGTTGCAGGCAAGGGCTGATGAAGCCGCCGCAGCCAGGGACGATGCCCTGGCCAAGCTCGAGGAGAGCAAAAGGGAGCTCGAGGAGTCCCAAAGGGCGCTGGAGGCCGAGCGGCGCAGAAACGAGGAGGCCGTTAAGGCGAAAACTGAGGCCGAGGCCGCCGTTGTGAGGGCTGCTGATGAGGCCGTTGAGCGGTTCCTGGCCGAGGGGTGGAAGGCCGATGAGAGGCTCCCCTGGTGCTACGAAGTGGTTGCCGCCAGGCTTGAAGATTGGGGGATGAACTCCCCCGCCGGCCAGGAGTACTTCAGCAGGGAGATGGCCGTCTATTACAACATGGGCCAGCAGCGGATGCAAAGGCTCCTGTGTCGTCGGCTATCCCGTGCATTGAAAGCCATGAACTACACGTCCGGGTGGGCCAGACGGAACCTGAAGCTTCCAAAGCTGATGAAGGATCCAGAGGAGCAAGCCCAGCTTCCTTTGTCGGAGCGGGAGTCCCCAATTGAAAGTTCCGGCCTCGGCGAGCCGGACTACACTGAATTTGACTTCCTGGACGATGCCACTAGCGCTGCGGCCGCCTCCGGCCAGGAGACGGAGGCCGAGGGGGGAGCCGACGAGGATGAAGAGCCAGCCGCGGATGAAGGTGCCCCGGAGGCTTGATCGGCTATTCCCTGTTGTAATTAGCTTTTCAATTTTTTGCCAAATGATGTAACGGCCGAAGTGCCCCCAATTGTAATGAACTCACTATGAATGGAAAGTTTTTTGCTGTCCTGATCGGCTTTCAATTCCTTGTATGCTTGTTTGCCTTTTGTCATTTCAATTCTAAAGTTTGTCCAAGTGTCAAGGTCATAACTTGGGTCACCCGCGAGTGTCCGCTACGTCCGTGAGGTAGCCCACCCCGTCCGGTGGCCTGGTCGGCTTGTTTGTCGTTGCTCTACTATCATAACACTTAGGATTTCTTCCAAAAATTTGCTAAGTGTTTTGGATTCTTGTAGTTGTTTCCCTTTCGGCCTGGTGGCTTTGTCGGCCTGACCGGTGTTGATGCAGTATCATAACACTTAGGAATTTTTCAAAAATTTCCAAGTGTTTTGAATTCTTGTAGTTGCTTCCCTTTCCGGCCTGGTGGCTTGATCGGCCTGGCCGTCGTTTCTCTATTATCATAACACTTAGGATTTACTTAAGGTGCTTTCTTTTTTCCCTTGATCGTGGTGTCCGCTACGTCCATGGGGTTTAGTCTCTCCCCATTATTGAACCATTGTCATTGTCGGCCTGCATCCCTGTGTTGTGGCCGATAAGGGCACCTTCACCATAGTCTTGTGGACTTTGAATTTTTCCCAAGTACACATGCAGAGGTGTAGGTAGCTAACGGCTTTGTAGTATACTGGTACCCGCTTCGGCTAGAGTTCCTTCATTTGAGTACTTAGATAATTTCCTAAGTATAAATGTTAGGCATTTACTTCTTTGTGGTGCCGCTACCGGCCAAGGTCTGGCTTGTGGCCGATGAGGGTGCTGGATAAGGAATGGCTTGTCCAAGGAGATGGTCCTGCCTTCGTCGGCTAGCCATGGTTCCTTGTTGAGGAACCCTCTTTTCTCAGGATTTTTTCTAAGTGTTTGGGAAACACTTAAACAAATTCCCAAAGAACTTTCCCTCGACCAACGGCTTTGGTTCCAGTGCCTGCGTCGGCCACCCGAGGTGCTGTGGCAAATAGGGGTTGTTTCTTGATTGCTTGATCCTTTCGCGGGTGTGATAAGTGCCCGCTTCGTCATGGTCATCCTCAGGATTGCGATGCCTTGTTTCATACCCAGCGTTGGTGCCTCAAAGGACTATGGCCGATGAAGGTCACCTCTCGCTTGTCACCCAACCGATGTGGTTAGGGTTTTGTAGGCGTGTGTTTCGGCCTTGATTATTCCCTTGTAGTGTGTGGACGTGTCGTCCATGTTACCTGTTTGTGGTACTAGTGTTCAACTGATATGTACTTGGCCTAGTTGGGCCTGAGTTGTGGGGATTTTATTTTTTCATTGCTCGAGGCCGGCTAGTGTGCGCGGCCGTCGGCTTCCCTCTTTTTCCCTTATATTATTTTTTTTTCGTTTCGGGGGTATCCTTCTTTCAGGCTTCGGCCGAAGGGTGTGCTCGTCCTTCGGCCGGTTCGGACTTCGTTTATAACGTCCATGGTCTCAGGGCGGGTCCCGTCGCCTCTTTATGACGCGGGCTAGACTCTTGGTCGGTTTCCAACGGCTGTCGTTGCCCATCCCTGAGTTTTGGGATTTTGTCACCTCGGCCATGATTTCAGGCCTGTCGTCCTGCGTTCTGGCGCGTGGACGACGCGGTGAGCTTCCCGTTTCAAGACGTGGGCCGTTTGCGGGCCCCTCGTCCTGGGGACATCGTCGGCCATACCTGAGCGTTTCACTTCTAGGCTTACGGGGCCAGGACGATGTGCTCTCTCAGCTAGGCCTGAGCCCTTCGCTGATACAAAATACAATGGAGTGCCTGAGCTTGTCGCTCGTAGGCTGCAAATGCAAGGGGCCATGTCGGCCAGACCTGAGCCTTTCGCTCTAAGGTGGCCGACGAGGGCACCTGCTAATGTTTACTTTGAATTTCCAGAGAAAAAATCAGAACATGATTTTATTCATAAGTGGCTCGAGGCCGAGGGTGGCGTTCAATCAGTAACCCGTTAAGGGGTGAGGGCTTCGCCGTCTACACCTCCTTCGGATTACTGATAAAACTTCACCAGATGGTGTACATTCCATGTTCGTGGTACATTGGACCCATTCGGGCGTTTAAGCTTGTAGGTGCCGGGTTTGACCACGGCACTGACGATGTAGGGCCCTTCGTACTTCAATGCTAGCTTGCCACCCTCTGTCGGCTGGCTTGCTTCCCTTCGGCGGAGGACGTAGTCCCCCACCTGAAATTCCCGGGAACGTACCTTGGCGTCATAGTATGATTTTACTTGACGCCGGTAGTTCTCTGCTCGGACGTAAGCTTGCTCACGCCTCTCATCGACCAGGTGGAGGTCAATCTTCATGCTTTCCTCATTGGCGTCAGGCTCGTATTGTTCCACCCGTCGGCTGGGGATGGCAACTTCCGTAGGCGCCTTTGCCTCAAAGCCGTAGCATAGGGTGAAAGGTGTTTCACCTGTCGCCCTCCTCGGCGTGGTTCTATAGCACCACAGGATGTTGGGGAGCTCGTCGACCCAACTACCTCATGCGGCCTGGAGCTTCTTCTTCAGCCCCTCCATAATTGTTCTGTTGGCGTTCTCGACCTGCCCGTTTCCCTGAGGGTAGGCAACGGAAGAGAAGCGATGCTTTACCCCAAACTCCCGGAGGAGTTCTTGGAAAGGGGCTGCCTCGAATTGGGTGCCATTGTCTGATATGATCTTCTGGGGGACGCCAAAGCGTGTGATGATGTTCTTGTAAACAAATTTCTGGCATCTGGCCCCCGTGATGCTGGCCAAGGGCTCCGCCTCGACCCACTTGGTGAAGTAGTCGACGGCGACGATGATGTAGCGGTTATTCCCGGCGGTTCTGGGTAGGGGGCCGACCAGGTCAATCCCCCATCTGGAGAATGGAATTGCGGTGCTGACAGAGGCATAATTGACAGCTGGCCGACCAGGGGCTTTCTGGAGCACCTGGCAGGTGGTGCACTTCCTGGCCAGGTCAGCGCAGTCGCGTGCCATCGTTGGCCAGAAGAAACCCTGGACGACGAGACGCCGGGACATGCTGAAAGGGCCCTGGTGTGAGGAGCAGACGCCATAATGAACTTCTTCCATGGCTGTGTCGGCCTCGTCCTGGTGCAGGCATCGGAGGAGAGTGCCATTATAGGACCGCTTGTAGAGTTTGCCATCTTCGATGGTGTAGCTTGGGGCCCTGAGTTTGGCAAGTTTGGCCCTCTCCTCGTCCGGGGGCAGCTCCCCCGTTGTGATGAAGGTGGCGATGTCGGAGATCCAGTCCTCTGGTCGCTGTTGGACGCACAAGACGGGGCTGGCATGGATGCTGGACATGCTCAACTCCTCGATCTTGGCCAACTGGGAGATGTGCTCCGGGGTGTCCGAGCTGAGCTTGGAGAGGATGTCGGCTTCGGCGTTCTCGGCCCTTGGGATCTGAGTGATCTCGTGGGTTTCAAACGCTTTCAGCAATTCCTCCGCCGCTTGTTTGTACTGCTTCATCCGGCCTTCCTTTGCTTCGTACGATCCCTCCACCTGGCCCACTACCAGTTTGGAGTCGCACTTGATTCTGAGGTGCTTGGCCTTGAGGCCGGCGGCGAGTCTGAGACCGCTGAGGAGGGCCTCATACTCGGCTTCGTTGTTGGATACCCTGAAGTTGAAGCGGATGGCATAGTAACCTCTGAATCCTTCAGGGGATATGAGGACGACGCCGCCGCCGCATGATTTCGCGGCCGACGAGCCGTCAGTGAACAGGGTCCACGTATCGTCCGGCTCCGGCCCGGAGTTGGCGATGGCCGTCTCCCTTGTTGTGCATTCAATGACGAAGTCGGCCAAGGCTTGCCCTTTGATAGATGGCCTTGGCTTGATCTCAATCTGAAACTGGCTGAGGAAGATCGCCCATTTCACCATCCTCGAGGAGCTAGTGGGGCTCCTCATGAGCGCGTCAAGAGGCTGCTGGGTCAGCACATGGACGGTGTGGGCTTGGAAATAGTGCCCCAGCTTCTTCACGGTGTGGACGATGGCCAGCACCGTCTTCTCAATGGGGGAGTACCTGAGCTCGGCCTCCCTAAGTGTCTTGCTGATGTAGAAGATGGCCTTCTGCACCCCTTCGTCCTCACGGATGAGCACGGAGCTGATGGCCGACGTGCTCACCCCTAAGTACAAGAAGAGGGTTTCGCCGGCTTTGGGCTTGGAGAGTACGGGTGGGGACGACAGGTACCTTTTCAATTCGTCAAATGCTCCCTGGCACTCCGTTGTCCACTTGAAGCTGTTTGCCTTACGCATGATCTGGAAGAAAGGGAGTGCCCTCTCGGCTGACCTGGAGAGGAACCGGTTTAGGGCCGCCAGGCGCCCCGTCAGTCGCTGTACCTCCTTGACGTTGATGATAGCCTGCGTCTTCTCCGGGTTTATCTCGATGCCTCTCCGGCTGACCATGTAGCCGAGGAACTTGCCACCCTGGACGCCGAAGGCGCATTTGTTGGGGTTGAGACGGAGCCTGAACTCCTTCATTATTTCAAAGATTTCCCGGAGGTCGTCGGCGTGGGAGGTGGCCTGCCTGCTCTTGACGATCATGTCGTCGACGTACGCCTCCATCGTCCGGCCAAGGACCGCTCTGAAGATCTTGGCCACCATCCTAGTGTAGGTGGCGCCGGAGTTTTTGAGTCCGAAGGCCATGACGAGGTAGCAAAAGATTCCCTCTGGGGTCATGAATGCCGTCTTCTCAGCGTCATCTTCATGCATGGAGATTTGGTGGTACCCTCTGAAAGCATCGAGGAACGACATCAACTCACACCCCGCCGTCTCGTCCACCAGCTGATCAATGTTGGGGAGAGGGAACGGGTCCATGGGGCACGCCTTGTTCAGGTCAGTGTAGTCAACACACATTCTGAACGTCGGCGGTTTTTGTGCGAGGACGACGTTGGCCAACCATGTCGGGTACTTCACCTCTTTGATGTGTTTGATTGAGAGGAGCATGGCGACCTCCCCCTTGACGAAGTCCCGCCTATCGGCGGACAAGTAGCGCCGCTTCTGTTTGACCGGCGCGGAGGCCGGATCGACGGTCAGCCGGTGAGTGATCACCTGGCGGCTGATGCCTGGCATATCGTCCGGGCCCCACGCGAAGACAACGGCGTATGACCGTAGGACGAGGAGGATGGCGTCTCGTTGGTCCTGGGGGAGTTGCTTTCCGACCCTGAGAACCCGTTCCGGCCGGGAGGTGTCCAGGGGGATTTCCTCGACCTCCTCGGCCGGCTCCGCATGCGGCCTCTCCTCGTCCATGGCGACGGCGGCCGTAATGGTGTCTATCCTCTATCCTTCCCTTTCGGCCGGCCTCATTAGCTTGAGGTAGCAAGCTCTGGCTATCCTCTGATTTCCTCTGGCGTAGCCGATACCGTCATTGGTGGGGAACTTCAAGCATAGGTGCTTCATGGAGATGATGGCCTCCAAGTCCTCCAGCGCTGGCCGGCCCAAGATCAGGTTGTGGGCGCACTGGAGGTTGACCACCATGAACTCCATGTCAATCTTGGCATGGTGGGGGCCGTCACCGACTTCCACGGGGAGGACTATCGTGCCCTCGGCGTTGATAGAGTCCCCGGTGAAGCCGGATAACGGGGTCTTGATCGGCTTCAGCAGAGCTCTGTCCAGCTTCAGCTGCTTGAAGGTGTCCAAGTACATCACATTGACGGAGCTCCCCGTATCGATGTAAGTACGGTGGATGATGGAGTCACCGATCTCACATCGGATGACGAGGGCGTCCCTGTGTGATTCCGTACCCGGAGGCAGATCCTTGTTGGTGAAGGTGATCGCCTCCATTCGCTGCTTCTTCGGCTGGGAGGGAATGTGGGATACCTCCCCAATGTAAAGGGATTGGGCCCATTTCTTTCTCTGAGTGGCAGAGTCCCCCCCAGTGTTCCCACCTACAATGAGGTGGATGTGATTCTTCTTTGGCGGAGGCTCTTCGAAGTCCTCGTCGTCGCTGAGTCTACCAATCTCCCGCTTCTTCGCAGAGGGTTCGCCCCCATGTTTGCCGGTGTTTACCCAAGTGTTCTTGCGTGGGCCACCTTTGACAAACTGGGAGAGTTCCCCCTGGCGAATGAGGCGCTCGATGGCCTTCTTCAATGTGATGCAATCGTCGGTGTTGTGCGACGAGTTCTTGTGGAACCGGCAGTATGTGCCGCCCTGCTGGATGGCAAGGATCTCCTCGGCCGGCCGAGGAGCCTGCTCGATGAGGCCGTGCTTTTCGGCATAATCGAGGATGGTGCCGACCGGGTGGGTGAGGGTTACCCCCGGCCGTTCCAGCCTCGGCCGCCAGTGGCGGTCTTTCTTACTCTGTCCACCAGGGCCGTGACGGCCCTGGGCACCCTGGCCGGCCGGGGACGGACTCGGGGCCGGCGAAGGATTTGTCTTCTTGGGGGGATGGCCCCCTTCCCTCTTGTGATTGTGGAGCTCGTCGGCATCGGCGTACAAACCTCCGCGCTGGAGCGCCTTGGCGTACGACCTCGGGGGGTCGGTGATGAGGCTCCTAGCGTACGGGGAGTTGCGGAGGGCTCCCTGGTACAAGGCGAGGAGGGTGCGCTCATCGGGAGCGCCTTGGCGTACGACCTCCGTCAACCTACGTTTTTAATTGTCTCGACGATTACGTAGGGAAGACGACCGTATCTACGTTTTAACTCGTTATAACGTAACTGGGCTTATAATTAGTAATACTCAGTAATAATAATAACTAAGCATTAAAGTTCGGATGTTCCTTCTCGGTGATATGAACTGTACGATCGTAGTAGTAGTAATTCGTTAATAAGTATAGTACTGTAATGTCAATAAGGTTAATAGCAAAATAAACTATAGGCAGACCAATTATAACAAATAGTGAACCAACTAAATTATCATTACGTACACTGCTCAGTTCAAAACGGAATGCTTCATCAGATTACTTTAAATGACATTTGGATAATAATAATGGATGGATCGTTAATTATAAAACTAATGACATAAACTAAATGGAATGACTATCAATGGGCTGATTAGTTTAAATTAGAACATTGATTATTATTAACTAAACTGGGCTAATTGAATTATTGGCTTACATTAAAATAAACTAACTTGTTAATGAGAAAGTCAAAGAGATGATAATTATAAAATAAAATAGGCAATTTATTCGGCACTACTGCACTAGTATTAATTAAACCTACACCAATGTTTCTTATATTCGCTTAAGTAAACTAATTCGGACTATTTTAATAATAAATAATAAAAGACTGATTAAAATAGACTATAATAATGGAATTATAGTAAAATAGAAAGGTATAATGGGTTAAACGAAAAGGGTAGGACAATTAAAACATGATTTCGAATGAATATTGATATTGAGGAATTTTAATAGAAGGTGAACTTGGAGAAGAAGCCGTTAGAGAAGCTTGTTAGGAATATCTGGAGTTTGAGGTAAGTCACATTGCAACCAAAATCATACTTTTACCTCGTAAATAATTATTTGCTTGATACGTGTGATTAAATGATGGTATGGATATTTTGAATGATGAAATATTTGTGAACAAGTTGTATTGTTGTGATTTTGAGATATATTGGATTATATGTATACATGAGATATTTTGGGAAAATATAAAGTTAAGAATTTAAGGATAATAATCCTTGTGGTGAAACTCTGTCCAAGAGACATAAATATGAGATTTTTGAAAAGACAAGATAAAAGACCGTTTTCATAATTGGGACACCACGGGAGAAATTCGTAGGTGTCGGGCCACCTTCACGTCCGTTAATGGTGAGGGAGGGTTAGGACTACTACTACTTGAATTGAGAGGTTTAAAACAAATTTAATGAATTTTGGAAGGTTCGGTAACCACCCCGAACAACTGGGCATCAGATCCCTTTTATTAGAGCAGTAGTAGTAGTACCTATTCTCTTAAGGGTCTTTGAACCTAGAACTTAGGGAGTATATTCCATTTGGAGTAGGGAGACGTTGGCGTCAGAACTACTTAGACTTCATACTACTGGGAGGGCTTGGAATCCCTTTAGGGGGTGTGCACACTTAAGGTAGAAGTCTAGATTCTAATAGAGGAGATGTGGTACCGAGAGCAGATCGGAGTGACCGTAGAAAACAACGGATCACTGGGCTCAAGAATCGAAGTAACGCTTGAGTACCGCCCTTCTAAATGACCAGGAGAATTAGCTATAAAGCTATTTTGAGGAAAAACCAAAATTTTGTACTTGGAGAATTATTCTTCAGAATACTTACACGAATTATTGAAGAAATCTTTTAGAAATACTACTACTCTTTTTGAAACTAAATTTTTGGAAACCCATTTTTGTATTATACAAATACTTATTTTCCAACAAAACTAATATTTTACGGGGTTGGGTGGGACTTACTTAGCGAAAGCTAATTTTTGTGTTATTTGTTTCTTTTATTTTCTTGTGCTACAGATGATGTGATATATGAAGATTGATGCCTTGAGAGTGCTCCTAGAAGACCTTTAGAGTAGTCTCATTTAGAATAAACTTTGTTAGACTTCATTATTTTAAATGTTGAATTTAATATTTACTTTAGATACATTTATGGTGGATAGCCTTAGCATCCAGTCAGTTGAGAGCTGGGTGTGGCGGTAACACGCCCCTTTTCCTTGTTATTGTTTATTTCCGCTGCAAACAATTGAAAGCTTCGAATAAATAATAAAAGTTTATTGTTTCTTTAAGTATTATTTTGGGAGGGAAATTTGGGGGTGTTACAAGTTGGTATCAGAGCCTTAGGTTTTCCGAAGGGACTAGAACACAAGGTAATAGGTCGTAGGGAGAAATTCTGTCACAAAGACGATAACAGTCTAAGCTGGTTGGTGCATAATTGAGCCTTTGCGCTCGTCCAACTAACTGGGAATTTCTCCTTGTGCTGAAACTTTGTTGTTCGAAATCCTTGAATAAAACCTTTGAAATCGTACCTTCAAATGGGATTTTCATTTTTTTTAGGGAAATAAGTTGACTAGGAACGAGACTTTTCTAGGAACGTGGTGAGAATGTGAACCCTTTACGATATTATCATTATGATTGAGTTGTGAAATACATGAATTTCGTGCCTATGTGGATTATGTGGACTATGATAGCATCTTTGAATGTCTCTATGAGATTAAACTTGAGTATGAATTTAGAAGAGAACTTGTAGAGTAGAAGCTTTGTGAATGACTTAGTTCTTAAGTACCCGTTTTCTTTCTTAAGAATCATGCCGCCCCGAAGAGAACCACATGCGACCCCAACGAACGCGGAGCTAGCTCAAGCTATCCAGCAGATGGCACAGAACATCGGTGCTGCACTCCAGAACGCGCAACCTCACCATGGAAATGACGCGGCCAAACGCGTAGCAGGGAGAAACCCGCCCAAATACTTAGGCGAGGAGGACCCCCATATTCTCGAAGACTGGATGCGCACTTTTGATAAACTTTTTGACGCAGTCAACTGCCCTGACGAGCAGCGAATAGACATTGCAGTATACTACCTGCACCAGGAGGCCGATCATTGGTGGGCCTCTGCTGGGCCAACGCTTCGTGAACAACTAAACTTTTCATGGGAAGATTTCCAGGGAGCAATGCGTGAGCGGTTTTACCCCGAGCACGTGAGGGCAGCAATGCATGATGAGTTCCTCCATTTGAAACAAGGTGGGATGTCGGTCCCAGAGTATCACACCAAATTGGTGGCGCTATCTCGTTTTGCACGTAATGAAGTGCCCGATGAGGCTAGCAAAGTTCGCAAATTTATTGACGGGCTAAATTTTGGCACACAAATGGCCATGACAGTTAGAGAATTCCGAACACTGAATGAAGCATACAACAAAGCTGCTAAACACGACCAGGTGCAACAGCGTGCGAGGGAGGCTCAAAAGAAGAACCGAAGGGATGCTGAAGAAGAGCAACAGAAGGAAAAGAGGCTCAGGACTCAACAGGCGGAACTGACACACAATCACCCGAGGGATGAGAGGAGGTTCCCAGGTCATGACCAGAGGCGTGACACCCGAAACAGGGCAGAGGAGAGGCATTTCAACTGCAGAAGATGCAACAAAGACCACCCAGGGGTGGACTGTGCTGGCAACCGGGTGAAATGCTACACATGTGGCAAAATGGGCCATCGGGCATTTGAATGCTGGGATAACGTGGGGAGAGGTCCACAAAGACAAGGATCTAACCATGGAGGCGGCAATCGGGGCGGAAATGAAGGTGAAAACAGGACAAATGCTGAGAACCGGGGCAACAACAACCTGGGAAATCGAGCAGGGAATGGTAATCGGAGCCAGAATCAGAATCAGGGAGGGGAAAACAACAATAATAACAAAAATGCTCCCAATCAAGGCCGGATTTACGTGATGAATCAGGCTCAGGCCCGTGCACACGATGTGGTGTCAGGTATCATTCATGTTAATACCACCCCTGCTTATGTTCTATTTGATTCTGGTGCCTCTCACAGTTTTATCTCTTCTAAATTTGTTGAGAAGTTAAAGATAGAACCTGCAGCTAGCATAGAGTTGAATGTAAAAACAGCAAATAATAGTGTTGTAGCATGTAGAAATGTATACATGAATGTACCCATAGTTATAGCCGACGTCAGTCTACCGGGGGACTTGGTGCAATTTGACCTCGAAGACATTGACATGGTGTTGGGCATGGATTGGCTCGGGAGCTACAAGGCGAAGATCTTATGCAATGAGCAGAAGGTGTCCATGAAGAGCCCGAGTGGGAAGCGGGTATCATTTAAAACAATGGTGAACAAACCTGGAGTTAAGTTAATGACAATGCAGCAGATGAGGAGGTACATCCGGAAGGGATGTGAGGCATACCTATGCATGATAAAAGACACCCACGAAGAAGAGCAGACGATTGACCAGATTCCAGTGGTCAATGAATTCCCCGATGTGTTTCCGGAAGAGATTCCGGGAATGCCTCCGGAAAGGGAGGTTGAATTCTCCATTGACTTAATGTCGGGGACTGCACCAATTTCCAAAGCTCCATACAGGATGGCTCCAAAAGAGATGCAGGAACTCAAAGAGCAACTTGAAGAATTGCTTGAGAAAGGCTACATCAAGCCGAGCGTTTCACCTTGGGGCGCTCCGGTCTTGTTCGTGAAGAAGAAAGATGGAAGTCTGAGGTTATGCATCGACTACAGAGAGCTGAATCAGGTAACAATCAAGAACAAGTACCCTCTACCTCGCATAGATGATTTGTTCGATCAATTGAGAGGAGCAGGCGTATTCTCCAAGATTGATCTCCGATCCGGTTACCATCAGGTAAGGATAACGGAGAAAGATGTACCAAAGACCGCATTTCGTACAAGGTATGGACACTACGAGTTCACTGTGATGCCGTTTGGGTTAACTAACGCACCTGCGGTATTCATGGACTTAATGAACCGCATATTTCGTCCCTACCTCGATACATTTGTGGTAGTATTCATAGATGATATCCTGGTGTATTCCAAGAATCCTGAAGAGCATGAAGAACACCTGAGACGTGTCCTGCAGACGTTGAGGGAGAATCAACTTTATGCTAAACTATCAAAGTGTGACTTTTGGAGGGACCGAGTCGCCTTCTTGGGCCACATAATCAACCAGGAAGGAATATCGGTCGACCCATCCAAGATTGAAGCAGTGATCGAATGGAGAGCACCTACCACAGTGACAGAGGTGAGGAGCTTCCTTGGGCTAGCAGGTTACTATCGGAGATTTGTTAAAGATTTCTCCAAGATAGCCAAACCATTGACGAACCTAATGAAGAAGACCATGAAGTTTCATTGGAGTGAAGAGTGTGAAGTAGCTTTCCAGGAGCTGAAAAAGAGATTGATGACCGCACCAGTGCTGACACTTCCATCCGGAACCGAAGGGTTCGAAATCTACAGCGATGCGTCAAAGAAGGGACTCGGGTGTGTTCTAATGCAAAATGGGATGGTAGTGGCTTATGCGTCCCGATAATTGAAGGTGCATGAAGTTAACTATCCGACACACGACCTTGAGTTAGCTGCTATTGTGTTTGCCTTGAAAATCTGGAGGCACTATCTTTACGGGGTACACTGTAAAATTTATACTGATCATAAGAGCCTTAAGTACATTTTCACCCAGCGGGAGATCAACATGAGACAACGAAGGTGGTTAGAGCTAATTAAAGACTATGATTTGGAGATCAATTACCACGAAGGTAAGGCCAACGTCGTAGCAGACGCGTTAAGCCGGAAGTCTGAGCACATGAGCCGGGCAATGTGGATACTACCAGACGAGCTGTGTCGGGATCTCCAGAAGCTAAACATCGAAGTTAGAGAATATGGGGAAGTAGAGAACGAGATACAGTTGTACACTATGACCATTTTACCCTCTATCTTCGATGAAATCAAAGCCGGTCAACCGGGAGATGTGAAGCTTGAACGAGTCAAAGCCGGGATGAAAGACGGAGCAAATGGCCCATTTCAGTTGCATGAAGATGGGAGTATTCGATACAAAGGGAGGTGGTGTGTCCCGATGAAGTGTGAGAACGTCAAAAGTCAAATCATGGAGGAAGGACACAACACACCCTACTCGGTACACCCGGGAGGAGATAAACTATACAAAGACTTGAAGAAGAATTTCTGGTGGCCGAAGATGAAGAAAGAAGTGGCCGAGTTTGTAGCACGATGTCTAAACTGCCAAAAAGTCAAAGCGGAGAGATGCAAGCCCAAAGGACTCGTGCAACCTTTGGAGGTACCAACGTGGAAATGGGACTCGATCTCGATGGACTTCGTTGGAGGTTTGCCTTTAACAAAGTCCGGAAATGACAAGATATGGGTGATAGTGGATCGGTTGACCAAAACCGCACGATTCATACCGATGAACGAAACCTGGAGTATGGAGAAGTTAGCAAGAGCTTATGTCAAGCACGTGGTCAAATACCACGGGGTTGCCCAAGACATCGTATCCGACCGAGACTCTCGATTCCTATCTCAATTCTGGAAGGAATTGCAGTCCGCCATGGGGACAAAGCTGAAGCTAAGTACTGCGTTTCATCCAACAACTGATGGTCAGACGGAGAGGACCATTCAAACACTCGAGGACATGCTAAGAGCATGTGTTCTAGATCTACAAGGGTCATGGGATGAGCACTTAGACTTGATAGAGTTCTCATATAACAATAGCTACCATGTGAGCATTAAGATGGCTCCATACGAAGCTCTATACGGTCAAAAGTGTAGAAGCCCTTTATGTTGGAGCGATATGACGGACAAAGTGGTGCTAGGACCAGAGTACCTGCATGAAACTATGGAAAAGGTCAAGCTGATTCAGGCGAGAATGAAAGCTGCTCAAGACCGACAGAAGTCATATGCGGACCTAGGAAGAAAACCAGTTGAATTCGAGGTGGGAGAGAAAGTGCTACTCCGAGTCTCCCCTACTAAAGGCGTCATGAGATTTGGAAGGAAGGGCAAGTTAAGTCCTCGATTCATTGGGCCTTACGAGATTCTGGAGAAAGTGGGGAGAGTAGCTTACAAACTAGCTCTACCCACGGAATTGAGTAAGGTATGAAGTAAATACATTCTTTCTAAAGTTATTTAGAAGTTTAAAACACAAACCTAAAAATCATTTTGGCGTGTTCAAGGTACACAATGTATTCCATGTATCTCAATTGAAGAAGTACGTCTGCGACGAATCGCATATACTTAATCCCGAGGTACGAATCGTAACCTTAAGATATTTGAAACTGAGTTAGACATGTTTAACCTCGATTCCATTAGGTGGTCGAGTTGGACGAGACATTGACATACGAGGAGAAGCCTGTCCAGATTCTTGATACCAAGATTCGTGAGACTAGGAGAAAAGCAGTTCAGATGGTCAAAGTATTGTGGTCTAACCACTTAGCCGAGAATGCTACTTGGGAAACCGAGGACGATATGCGCCAACGTTACCCAGAGTTATTTATCTCAGGTAATTTCCTGGTTACAGGGACGTAACCCCTCTTTAAGGAGGTAGAATGTAACACTTAGTTATCTCTTACTTATTGATAGTAGGTATTAGCTTATGCTTCGAGGCAAAGCATCTTTTAAAGAGGGTAGAATGTGACACTTCGAAAATTTTAAATAAAATAAAATGAATAATCAAATAAAATGTTATCAATTGAAAATGTTACAAAAGTGACATTTTTATAATTAAGTTGACGAGATTAGATTTTGGCTTAGATAATAAGAGTAACATCGTTTTGATGAGTGATAGACTGATAGTTATACACTAAAAATAAATAATAATAGCATTAAGATTATTAGTAGGTACAATTATACCTTTAAAACACTAACCCATACGAATGTACTATATAATACAACACACATACAATTAAAGTAATACGTAGTATGTAGCAAGTATAAAAGGAAGTGGACTTTTCAAAATTTCTAATAATAATAATATTAAAATATAAGATAGGAATTACGTTAAGAGCTGTAAATGATAAGATAAGAACTACGGATAAGAGCTGCCAACAACCTACGCACGTCAAGCTAATCGGATAAAACCTTCGGCCACTCATATAAATAACGGCCTTGTGATCAACCTACGCTGCGCCAAAAACCCACGAGCTACGACCTGCGTTGCAGGGAGAAAACGAGAGAAAAAGTGAGAAAAGAGAAAAGAAAGAAATATAGAAACGTGAGAGCGAGAGGGTGAACGATCGGAAGCGGGAGAGAAGTCAACCGTGGAGTGCCAGAGTTCGCCGGAAAAGGAAGAACACTGCAGATTTTGTCGGACGTTGCTGGAGGAGGAAACCGTTGGGCACCGCTCACTGGTCTACGCTGCCGCGCCGGATCTCCAGTCTCGTCGCCGAGTCAATTTTACGACGCCAAGTGAGGTAACCCTCCGTCAACCTACGTTTTTAATTGTCTCGACGATTACGTAGGGAAGACGACCGTATCTACGTTTTAACTCGTTATAACGTAACTGGGCTTATAATTAGTAATACTCAGTAATAATAATAACTAAGCATTAAAGTTCGGATGTTCCTTCTCGGTGATATGAACTGTACGATCGTAGTAGTAGTAATTCGTTAATAAGTATAGTACTGTAATGTCAATAAGGTTAATAGCAAAATAAACTATAGGCAGACCAATTATAACAAATAGTGAACCAACTAAATTATCATTACGTACACTGCTCAGTTCAAAACGGAATGCTTCATCAGATTACTTTAAATGACATTTGGATAATAATAATGGATGGATCGTTAATTATAAAACTAATGACATAAACTAAATGGAATGACTATCAATGGGCTGATTAGTTTAAATTAGAACATTGATTATTATTAACTAAACTGGGCTAATTGAATTATTGGCTTACATTAAAATAAACTAACTTGTTAATGAGAAAGTCAAAGAGATGATAATTATAAAATAAAATAGGCAATTTATTCGGCACTACTGCACTAGTATTAATTAAACCTACACCAATGTTTCTTATATTCGCTTAAGTAAACTAATTCGGACTATTTTAATAATAAATAATAAAAGACTGATTAAAATAGACTATAATAATGGAATTATAGTAAAATAGAAAGGTATAATGGGTTAAACGAAAAGGGTAGGACAATTAAAACATGATTTCGAATGAATATTGATTGTGAGGAATTTTAATAGAAGGTGAACTTGGAGAAGAAGCCGTTAGAGAAGCTTGTTAGGAATATCTGGAGTTTGAGGTAAGTCACATTGCAACCAAAATCATACTTTTACCTCGTAAATAATTATTTGCTTGATACGTGTGATTAAATGATGGTATGGATATTTTGAATGATGAAATATTTGTGAACAAGTTGTATTGTTGTGATTTTGAGATATATTGGATTATATGTATACATGAGATATTTTGGGAAAATATAAAGTTAAGAATTTAAGGATAATAATCCTTGTGGTGAAACTCTGTCCAAGAGACATAAATATGAGATTTTTGAAAAGACAAGATAAAAGACCGTTTTCATAATTGGGACACCACGGGAGAAATTCGTAGGTGTCGGGCCACCTTCACGTCCGTTAATGGTGAGGGAGGGTTAGGACTACTACTACTTGAATTGAGAGGTTTAAAACAAATTTAATGAATTTTGGAAGGTTCGGTAACCACCCCGAACAACTGGGCATCAGATCCCTTTTATTAGAGCAGTAGTAGTAGTACCTATTCTCTTAAGGGTCTTTGAACCTAGAACTTAGGGAGTATATTCCATTTGGAGTAGGGAGACGTTGGCGTCAGAACTACTTAGACTTCATACTACTGGGAGGGCTTGGAATCCCTTTAGGGGGTGTGCACACTTAAGGTAGAAGTCTAGATTCTAATAGAGGAGATGTGGTACCGAGAGCAGATCGGAGTGACCGTAGAAAACAACGGATCACTGGGCTCAAGAATCGAAGTAACGCTTGAGTACCGCCCTTCTAAATGACCAGGAGAATTAGCTATAAAGCTATTTTGAGGAAAAACCAAAATTTTGTACTTGGAGAATTATTCTTCAGAATACTTACACGAATTATTGAAGAAATCTTTTAGAAATACTACTACTCTTTTTGAAACTAAATTTTTGGAAACCCATTTTTGTATTATACAAATACTTATTTTCCAACAAAACTAATATTTTACGGGGTTGGGTGGGACTTACTTAGCGAAAGCTAATTTTTGTGTTATTTGTTTCTTTTATTTTCTTGTGCTACAGATGATGTGATATATGAAGATTGATGCCTTGAGAGTGCTCCTAGAAGACCTTTAGAGTAGTCTCATTTAGAATAAACTTTGTTAGACTTCATTATTTTAAATGTTGAATTTAATATTTACTTTAGATACATTTATGGTGGATATCCTTAGCATCCAGTCAGTTGAGAGCTGGGTGTGGCGGTAACACGCCCCTTTTCCTTGTTATTGTTTATTTCCGCTGCAAACAATTGAAAGCTTCGAATAAATAATAAAAGTTTATTGTTTCTTTAAGTATTATTTTGGGAGGGAAATTTGGGGGTGTTACAGGTAACGGCTGAAGTGCTCCTGGGGGTCTGATCGGCCATCGTAGGACTTGATGGCGTTCCCCCTGTACTTCTCCGGGATGGGGGCCGAGAGGACCCTGTTGGTGAAAGGGGTCCTGGTCCTGACCTGGATGATGGGGTCACCTCGCCCTTCGGCCAGCTCCCTCTCCAGGGCGCTGACTTTGTTCATGAGCGCGTTGAGGCCGGGGTCGTTGGAGGCGCCGGCCGTGGGGATGTTGGCCGACTGCTTGGCCTCCATCTGAGCCAGCCTCCTTTCCAGTTGGGCGATGACCTCGTCCCGGGGGTCCCTGTCGGCCGCGCCGGCACCCGGCTGGTTCCTCATGCGGTCGTTGTGGGCCGCGTTGATCTGGTGACGCACGTCGTCCTCGTGCAACTTTCCCTTGCCCTTGTCCGGGCGGGGCTGGTCCGCTGTCCGGGACACAGACCCCAAGCTTTCCCTCGGCGAGCCAGGACGAGGATCACCAATCCGTCCCGCCATCCTCTCCGAAACCGGACGACGGCGCGTGTCACCTAGCCTATTGAAGGCAGAGGCTTTTCCACGCGCTGGGGTCTGCCCGGGCCGAAGAGGGGAAGCAGGGTGGGAGTGGGACGACGCCGTGTCCTGGGCCACAACCCCCTCATTGTTGCCTATCTGGACGGCCAACGGTTGGGGATGAGGAGGTGGAGTGACGTTTCCCCCGGTCCTTGGCAAGAGTGCGCTGAGGACGGTGGGGTTCTGAGCTAGGCTGGCGATGATGGCCGACAGCGCGGCCTGGACCTGTGGATCTACGGACGGAGAGGCCGCGGCCATAGGCTGGGCCGGGGCGTGGTCCGCTTTCTCAGCTCGCTTTTTGTCCAAGCCGAGGCGGGCATCAGGGGCGCCGCCGTTGAGTTGGTTGCGGAGGTCCGTTGTGAGGTTGAAGGCCTCCTGGAAGAGGTCTCCTCTGCCGGCCTGGTCGGCCGTGGCGTCCTCATCGTGCTCCCTGGGCTCTGGGTCCTCAGGGATGACTTTGCTGACGAGGTTGCGGTTTGACTTTGTTCTCCCCATGATCAGTGGTTAGCTGTGCTTGGTAGCGACGAAGGATGCTAACTTGATTGTTCTAGCTCTCAACGAGAGCACCAAATGATAGAGTATATCTAGAGAGAAGTGAGAGCTAGAGAGAGAAGTGCAATAATATGCTTCAATAGAATGAATTTGTAACCCCTATAACTACTCCCAAGGGGAGTATTTATAGAGAAAATTAGGGTTGGGCTCCCAAGCCTTGGGCTTGGGAGGCCCATTTACAACTGGACCGCTACTGGGCCGAATACAAAGCCACTAATGGGTTGTACAAATGAGTAAGTATAAAATCCGATTCTGTGAGGTCTTCGTGGCCGACGAGGGCGTGGCCGATGAGGGCACGGCCGACGAGGACGCGGCCGACGAGGGCACCCGGGTTCCTTGGACTCAGGACCATAATCCGAGTTGGCACCTTCTCGGCAGACGGGGGCGTCCTGGCCGACGAGGGCTCCACTCTGTGCCTTGTGCTTTCTGTTCTTCCAAGTATGTGGGTCCGGGGGCTCAGACCCATATACTCCATCAGTATCATGTTTGTTGCGTTTCACAAACTGTCCATATTTCTTGAATATGACTTTCTTGAGATCTGATTATGGACTAGAACGAATTGCAACATCAATGATTTTTGTTTTTAAGTATGATTATTAGGAAAGTTCGTGTTATATGCTAAAGTAATTGAATTTTCACAATTACCTTAATTAGCATATACGAATTTCCTATAATATTTTCAATCATATTCGATTTGATTAGATCAAATCTATTGGAATTGGTTGATTTGATTTTATGTCCGTTTTGTTACATATATGATCGTGTTTTTAAGCATGTTTATTAGGAATGTTCGTATTATATGCTAAAGTAATTGAATGTTCACAATTACCTTAATTAGCATATACGAATTTCCTATAATATTTTCAATCATATTCGATTTGATTAGATCAAATCTATTGGAATTGTTTGATTTGATTTTATGTCCGATTTGTAACAAATATGATCTTGCTTTTAAGCATTTTTATTAAGAAAGTTCATATTATATGCTAGTGTAATTGAAAGTCCACGATTACCTTAATTAGCATATATGAATTTCCTATAAGATTTTCAATCTTATTAGATTTGATGAGATCAAATCTATTAGGTTTTTTTGCTTTAATTTATTCCACGTTTTGTAAGGTGTATGATCTTGTCATTAACGTATCATTTTAGGAAAAATTCATACTAAATGCTAGTGTAATTGAAATTTCACAATTACCATATTTAGCATATACGATTTTCCCATAAGATTTTTTTTAATCATATTAGACTTGATGAGATCAAGACTAATGAGATAGTTTGTGTTAATATGATTAAGGAAAATGATACAATCTGATTTTGAGAAAGTTATTATATTAAGAAGTTTCCCATTGTTTGCTATTATGATAAAAAAATCCGCAATTACCATATTTAGCATATACGAATTATCTTGTTAGATTTTTCATATCATAAAAGATCCAAAAGAATTATGTCTAATGAGATTAGACATATTAACTGATAATTCGTAGATTAAACTCTACTTATGGGCTTTTACATGTATGTGATACTTCATGCTATGAGATAACACTAACCTGTAGGATTATGGTTATAAGTGATATAGTATGGCCATATTTTTGTTTTGTTTTGTACGACCTGCGTGTCATTTAAATTATTGTACGTTTTTCAGTATTAGGATTTTGTATTAGGATGCAAAATGTAAATATTGTAAATTATACATCAAAAGATGGAGGAGTGCCCATCATGGAGAAGCATGGTGAGCATGCTGGAGTGTCCAGAGCTGCCTAGGATGGAGTGCTAGAAGCTAACAATAGCTTGATATATTGGCCATACTATATCACATGCATTTTACCCATATTTATTTCTTTGTGATTGTTTAAACACCTTATTGCATTGCATAGTTATGTCCCTATAAATATGAATCATTTGTGCCTTTCCAACATTGACAACTATTACATATTATGAGAATTATATAAGACGTTTGCCAAAGCAGAGTCATCTAAAATTATCATAATGGTAAGAATGTCGGACATTCATTGGTCATAAAATGTTGGTTTGATCTCACAAAGTCATCAAAACGGTTTTGGACTTTGAGGCAAAGTGTTGAGTAGCTCAAACATAAGATATAAAACTCAACAAACCAAGAATTACATTGGATGTAATTAGCAATTGTTGCTTACCCAATTAACAAAGTTTTGAGTGAAAAGCCAAAGCTTTCTCAAATTTTTTCTAAAAGGGATCTTGGTCCTACTATGTCCCATTGGGACGTTTACTTGTTTGACATAGTAGGAGTCTTTAATAATAAGCACATATATTAATCTTTGTACATGTTTTCTGTAGAAAATGGCAAATAACAACACATCCACTTTTTCCCTGCGATCCGTCCTTGAGAAGGAAAAACTGAACACAACCAACTTCCTAGACTGGTTTAGGAATTTGAGAATTGTTCTCAAGCATGAGAGGAAAGACTATGTCCTCGAGAATGCAATTCCTGCTGAAGTACCAACAGCTAATGCCCCTCGTGCTCAAAAGGATGCATATCAGAAACATCTAAATGATGATTTGGATGTTTCGTGCCTCATGCTTGCTAGCATGAACGCTGATCTGCAAAAACAGTTTGAGAACTTAAGTGCTTTCGACATGGTTAAGGAACTAAAAGGTTTGTTTCAAGAACAAGCTCGAGTTGAACGCTATGAGACTACTAAGTCTTTGTTTTCATGCAAGCTTCACGAGGGAAGCTCTGTTAGCCCCCATGTACTCAAAATGATTGGGTACATTGATCACCTTGAAAGGTTGGGGACAACCATTAGCCAAGAGTTGGCTATTGATGTCATTCTCCAGTCGTTGCCAGAATCATTTGATGATTTCATCATGAATTTCAACATGCACAACCCGGAGAAGACATTGAATGAGCTTCATGGAATGTTGAAAACGGCTGAGCAGAACATTGTTAAGAAAAGGAAGAACAATGTTCTAGTGGTTCAAAAGGGAAAGGGTTTCAAGAGACATGGAACTAAGAAAGGAAAGGGCAAGGAAAAACTCCCGTTAAGAACTGGAAAAACAACAAGGTGAAATCTGAGCCCAAGCCCAATCCACAAGTTGAAATGTTATGCTTCCACTGCAATGAAAAGGGTCATTGGAAGAGGAACTGTAAGAAATACCTTGAGGAAAAGAAGGGAATGAATTCTTCTAAATCAGGTACTTACGTTATAGAAGTAAATGTTACTTCAACTTCTTCTACTTCTTGGGTATTAGATACTGGAAGTGCATCTCACATTTGTACAAATGTGCAGGGGTTTAAAAGGAGTAGGAAGCTGGCTAAAGGGGAAGTGGACCTACGAGTTGGAAATCGAGCAAAAGTTGTTGCTTTAGCCGTAGGAACACTCGAAATACCTTTGCCTTCAGGAGTTATTTTAGAATTGAATAATTGCTACCATGTGCCTTCGTTTAGCAGAAACATTATTTCTATTTCCTTGTTGGACAAGGAAGGTTTTGAATTTAACTTTAAGAACAATAGTTGTTCGTTTTCTAAGAATAATGTGCACTATGGTTTTGGCCAATTATTGGATGGCCTTTACATTCTAAATCTTGAAATATATATCTATAACGTAAGTAGTAAGAGAATCAAGTCTGCTGATTCTAATCCTACTCTTCTATGGCATTGTCGCTTAGGCCACATAAATGAGAAACGCTTACAGAAGCTCCATAAAGATGGTCTTCTAAGTTTATTTGACTTCCAGTCTCTTGAACGTTGTGAATCTTGTTTATTGGGAAAGATGACTAAGAGTCCATTTATTGGTAACAACGAAAGGGCAAGTGATCTTTTGAGACTCATTCATACCGATGTATGTGGACCACTGAACACACATGCTAGAGGAGGATATCAATAATTCATCACATTCACTGATGATCTCAGTAGATATGGTTATGTTTATTTGATGAAACATAAATCAGAATCTTTTGGAAGATTCAAGGATTTTCATAATGAAGTACAAAATCAACTTGGTAAGAGTATTCAAATTCTTCGATCAGATCGAGGAGGAGAATATTTAAGCCATGATTTCAATGATCATCTTAAAAGTTGTGGCATCATTTCCCAACTTACTCCACCAGGAACACCACAATGGAATGGTGTATCAGAAAGGAGGAATCGGACTCTGTTAGACATGGTTTGATCAATGATGAGTCAGACTTCCCTTCCAGCATCCTTTTAGGGATATGCTCTTTAAACCGCAGCGTTCACACTGAATAGATCTCCATCCAAGGCTGTAGAAAAGACACCTTACGAATTATGGACTGGAAAGGTTCCTAGTTTATCATTTTTTAAGATTTGGGGATGTTAAGCTTTCGTTAGACGATTGACCATGACTAAATTAGAACCCAAATCAGAGAGATGCTTCTTTGTTGGATATCCTAAAGAAACCAAAGGATATTACTTCTATAACCAGACCGAAAACAAAGTGTTTGTAGCTCAGAATGGTGTCTTCTTAGAAAGAGAATTTATTTCAAAGGAGAACAGTGGGAGCAAGATACATCTTGAAGAAATTCGAGATGAAATTGATGCTCTCAATGAAGAGCCTGAATCAAATATGCAAACAGGTTCACAGGCTCTAGAAGAAGTGACAACCTTACGAAGGTCAAGTAGGCCACGTCGAGAACCTGAGAGATATTCATTTATCGTCTCAAATGAGAAAGACGTGTTGTTGTTAGACAACAATGAGCCACTCACTTTCAAGGAATCAATGGAGAGTTCTAGTTCCAAAGAATGGCAAGAAGCCATGAGATCCGAAATGAAATCCATGTACGAAAATCAAGTATGGGACTTGGTTGACTTGCCAGATGGCTATAGAGCCATAAAATGCAAATGGATTTTCAAAATAAAGCTTGATAAGGATGGCAAGATCGATGTCTATAAGGCTCGATTGGTTGCAAAAGGATATCGACAAATTCATGGTATTGACTATGATCAATCCTTTTCTCCAGTTGTCATGTTTAAATCAATCAGGATACTTTTAAGCATCGCCGCGTATTATGACTATGAGATATGGCAAATGGATGTCAAAACTGCTTTCCTAAATGGATACCTTGAAGAGGATGTGTACATGACACAACCTGAAGGTTTTGTCGATCCGATAAATGCTAATAATGTATGCAAGCTTAAGAGATCCATATATGGTCTTAAGCAAGCATCTCGGAGTTGGAATCTTCGTTTTAATGAGGTTGTCAAAGAGTTTGGTTTCATGAAAAATGAAGAAGAACCTTGTGTATACAACAATTTCAGTGGGAGCGCAATAATCTTTTTGGTATTGTATGTAGATGACATACTACTCATTGGAAATGATATTCCCATGCTTCAATCTGTTAAGACTTGGCTGGGAAATTGTTTTTCAAGGAAAGACTTGGACGAGGCAACCTATATATTAGGGATCAAGGTCTATAGGGATAGATCAAGAAAACTAATAGTATTAAGCCAAAGTACATACATTGACATAATCTTAAATAGGTTTTGCATGCAAAACTCTAAGAGGGGATTCTTGCCAATGACACATGGCATAACACTCAGCAAGACTCGATGTCCTCAAACACAAGATGAGCGAGATCGCATGGATAGAATCCCATATGCTTCGGCTATAGGATCTATCATGTATGCCATGTTATGTACTCGTCCTGATATAGCACATGCATTGAGTGTGACTAGCAGATACCAGTCAGACCCTGGTGAGGGCCACTGGACCGCTGTCAAGAATATTCTAAAGTACTTAAAAAGAACTAAGGATATGTTCTTGGTCTATGGCGGACAGGAAGAATTGGTTGTAAGTGGTTACACTGATTCGGGTTTTCAGTCAGACAAGGATGACTTCAAATCGCAATCCGGGTTTGTATTTTGTCTAAACGGTGGAGCTGTGAGTTAGAAGAGTTCTAAGCAAGACACGGTTACTGATTCTACAACGGAAGCTGAATATGGTGCTGCTTCAGAAGCAGCAAAGGAAGCAGTATGGATAAAGAAGTTTATCACTGAGCTTGGTGTCATTCATAGTAGCACCGATCCAATAGATTTGTATTGTGACAACAATGGAGCGATTGCTCAGGCTAAAGAGCCAAGGTCACACCACAAGTCTAAGCATATTCAAAGACGTTATCACCTGATACGTGGGTTTATAAGTAATGGTGAGGTAAAGATGTGCAAAGTTCCCACGGATGAGAACGTTGCTGATCCTTTGACCAATCCGCTTTCTCAATCCAAACATGATAGACATATCAGTGCAATGGGAATTCGTTTCATGAATGAATGGTCCTAGTGCAAGTGGGAGACTGAAAGAGATATGCCCTAGAACTATTCATATGTGTATGACTTATAGTTGGATATCTTATGCTTATTAATAAGGTTTATTTTATTTCACCTTATATTCTTAAATATAGTATATTATTATTACTAGTTCACCAAGTATGTGACTTGGTTGTGGAATACTAGTCGTTTCGTAAAATATACTATATCCCTAATCATATCTCTATAATCTAGGATTACATAGACATATTGATTAGAGTGTGGGTTAGCTGATGACTATGTTCCACAAGTCATGGATATGGTGATATCAAGCTAAACACACTAATACTTGTTGGTGAACAAATATTGGACCGACCCGTTGTGGGAACACTGCAAGGAAATGTTATAAATGTCATCAGTGATGTTCCCTTTAGTGAAATCATATTGTCCTCGGAACTGAGATCACCATGGTTACCAATATAAGGATTAATACATTAGACATTATCAAACGTTACTCCTAAACGAGTAACTATAAAGATATGATCAAATGTATTATGAAATATATAGAGGTATGTGGTTGGTTAAGATGGGATTTGTCACTTTCATATATTGAGAGAAGATATCTTTGGGCCCCTTGATAAGTATATTTAATTATAGCATGGCCATGCACAAATGAGGTGTCATTTGTATTAAATATACTTGGAAATCAAGATATAATGATTGAACTATACAAGAATGACACTCGCCTAGTCTTGTGTTCAATCTAGATATCGTTTGGCAAAAGGAATATATATGTGACATAATATATTTATAAGTTGTGTCATTTTGAATTTTATATCCTTTGGATAATAATAATTTCTTACTAGAGACCGCTTTTTATTTGTATAATTAAAAGAGTATTTAATTATACTACCAAAGGAATATAAACCTATAGGGTCGCACACTAAAACGTTTTGGATCAGAATCGGATAGTGTTTGGGTCTGAATGACTTCAAGCCCATATCCGTTTGTTGCTAGGGTTTTTTACATTATGTTCTATATAAAAGGAGGAGCCTAAGAGCTTATTAGGGCTGGCCGTTCTCACACATACATGAGACAAAACATAATTTGAGAAAACCCTTTTTGGATGCTAGTACATTGAGCAAGTCTGATCCGATCGTGTGTGCACACCGTAGAGGCGTGGTACTTTCTACGCTAGAACGACATAAACAAGTGATAAGACCTAGGTTTCCATTGATCCATCAAAAGGTATGGTTTCATACGAACTTATAATGATTAGTTTCTTGATTTATTGCAAACTATATTGCTTATTAGCAATTGAAATTAATGGAATAGTATAGATCCTTTTGTAAATGTTTTTGCTTCGTATCAAGCATGAGATGCATGTTCGTAGCTCGTTTCCTAACACATTCATCTTTCTCTATCCCTTCTCTCGTCACTCATTTCTATTAACAAAAACAAAGGGGGAAAGGGATCTTCGTAAAAACCTAATCGTGACTCTACAAAATCCTCAAAAAATGCTCTGTTTGGTATATCTTTGCTGTGTTTTCTTTGCAGGTGGATGTCGTCTCTTCTGGGCGAACTCGATTCTCTGTATCTCGAGTTTTAAGGCTTGGATTCAGGATCTGTCGTTTCAAATTCGAGGGCAGATTGCGAGTTTGTAAACTCGCGGTCGTGAACTCGAGTTTGTAAACTCGCGGTCGTGAACTCGAGTTTGTAAACTCGCGGTCGTGAACTCGAGTTTGTAAACTCGCGGTCGTGAACTCGAGTTTGTAAACTCGCGGTCGTGAACTGGGGTTTGTAAACTCGCGGTCGTGAACTCGAGTTTGTAAACTCGCGGTCGTGAACTGGAGTTTGTAAACTCGCGGTCGTGAACTCGAGTTTGTAAACTCGCGGTCGTGAACTCGAGTTTGTAAACTCGCGGTCGTGAACTCGAGTTTGTAAACTCGCGGTCGTGAACTCGAGTTTGTAAACTCGCGGTCGTGAACTCGAGTTTGTAAACTCGCGGTTCTGAACTCGAGTTTGTAAAGTCGCGGTTCTGAACTCGAGTTTGTAAAGTCGCGGTCCTGAACTCGAGTTTGTAAACTCGCGGTCCTGAACTCGAGTTCTGCCTACAAGTTTTAAACCTCGAGTTTCAAAACTCGTGGTTTTGCCTTTGTTTGTTTTTCAAAATCCACCTGCTGTCCCTAACGATCTTTTTCAACGATAAATCAACCAGAGCATTCTTCTGCAATCAACCATCAAACTCAAACCACTTTAAAAGGAACTGTTGTGTGCTAACTACTATTATTCTCTCGGTTTATTATGTCAGGGACAGAGCAGAACGAAGCCCCCCACACTCAACTGTTTCCAAAGGAAAACTGGGTCCGGCTGCAGGACAACAACTTTCAGCTCGACCATGAGATTTTCAAGTGCCCAAACCCTGTAATTCCAATAATCCTCAAGGGGCACTACATCTGGCCGGCCCTCACCAAAGCTCAACCTGTACCGGAGGTGTACCTGCAACAACTATGGTACACCATGCACACGCCCTCCAAGAAGGACAAATCAAAGATACTTTCTACATTGCACAACCGAAGGCTGGTACTGACACCATCTACTCTTAGAACCACCCTGGAACTGCCTGTACACTCTACATACGATCCACTTCCATCAAAGACTGAGTTGATCCAAGGGATGGAGACACTGGGCTATGATTCACCATTGCCGATACTATCCAACTTCAAGAGCATGAATCTACCTTATCCGTGGAAGACCCTATTTGGTCTCGTCAACAAGTGCCTGTCTCCAAAGCACGCAGGGCACGACAAAGGCAACATGCAAATTCTCCAGATCTTCCATGGCATAGCATTCAACAAAAGGTACGACGTGGCAGAGCTACTCTAGACGGAGCTGATGGACCAGGTCAAGGCCAAAGAAAACAACAAACCCGGTATGACGATCCCTTATGCTCGTTGGTTGGCTCTTATCATCCATGACTATATGTCAGCCAATCAAGGGATTCCGCCGAGAAAAAACGAAACGCAGTTCATCGCTCCTAAGGTCCAATGCTTCAAACTCTTCAAACATGACGCTGTTGGGATGCCCATTCTAGACTATCTGCTCAATCTTGCAAATCAAAGGAATCCAACGGTCATCAAGTACAGAGAGGACATTCAGAGAACTGTCCCTATGGTTCAGACAAACCCCACTGGACCTACCCCGGGAACTCAACCGAGTGATAGAAAGGGTCCTAAGAGAGCCAAAAAGCCACAGAAACCAGTGGCCCGTTTGCCCAATGAAGGAAAGTCTGACGACTCTTTCGAGAGGACTCAGACGGCTGAGGGCATCCAGACAAACGCTGAGGAGCCTGGCGATGAATCGTCAAGTCCAGCCTCAAATAAGACTGACGATGAGGCATCCGATAGCGTAGGCACACGAAGTGATGATGATGATGATAATAATGATGATGATGCTGTTGATGATGATGACGATGATGATATTGACGATGTTGAGCACACATATGCTCTTATCAGAAAGGGTAAGCTGCCTACCGAGTCTCCAAAGAAGATAACTGTTGAGGCCGCAGCACCCATACTCGTCGGCCGTCCAAAGACGTTCACCATAAAGGACGTACGCCAATCGAAGAGTGTGCACAGAGAAATTTCCAGCTCCAAGGCTGACTACGATGAAGCATCACATGTCATCAAAAATACTCAGGACGCCATCATCCGAGAGAAACGGGCAAAAATTAAGAACGACAAATCCTCAAAGCCCAAGCAACAGCCACGCGCCAGGAGGAGCTTAATAGATGAAGCTGATGAGGACATCTTTGCTGGATGTGACCCCTTTATCAGTATAAGCCGAGCCGAATCCCTAAGCACAGGAGCCGATCTTTTCGGTTCCCGAGTAGAAACCGCAGCATCTGGCTCAACTGCGTATGCACAACCCTCCCCTAGCCACTCATTAGCCTCCCAACAGGCTATCGTTTCAACATCACGGGACTCACCCACCTCTCTGGTTCCTTCCGAATCAATTGAGCGAACTGTTGGCCAACCGCCCGAGGTCACAACCCCTCTTTCCCACACATCGAGTCTTGGTGTCACATTTCCAACATTTTCTTCTTTTTATAGGACACCTACACTTTTCACTGCACATACAGGTGCACACACCCTGCATGCAACGACCAGAGTGCAAGCTATGACGGTCGGAAGTCCTGCTATGCCTACAATGACTCCATCATTGAACGCAGGCCACACATCAACTGTCTTCACTGATGCTGTGACAACACTTACAACCCCCGTAACTGGCCATCCCACCTTTGAAGATATCAACGTTCTCCTGAATCGCTTCCCGGATTCCACCATAAAACCATGGGTGCAAGGAGCAATGACCGCTTTTGCACAGGAATTTAGGACCACCCAAGCGGTTCAGCCTGAACATCCCGTACATCAACCCTCACCCGAACCTTTCATCTCTCATACCCAACCGATATCTTCCCCAGCCTTATCTAACCAATCCATCAACCAACTACCCATATCCTTACCTTCTCGGGGAACCCATGATACAGAACCAGTATCATCCCCACACCCGACCACACCTACCATCGACCTCCTGTCATTACCCTTCGACACCTTGGCATCGGCCATGCTGGACTATCTCCTCAACATACTTTAAGCCAACCTCACCCCTTACCAGCAAGGCATCCTCAATCCTCTCCTTTGTTCTCCCGAAACCAAGAGCAATTGCCGTGACAGTCCTCGTGGTCGCAAACTGTTGGTCCCGGTTGTACTGGATACAGTCTAGAGGGGGGGTGAATAGACTGTATTGGTTTTTAACTTTTTAAGCTAATTACCGGATTTAACAGAATAGCATGTTCTGTTGGCAGAACAGACTGGCAGCGGATGGGGTTCTGGTAGGGGTTCTGTCAGATTAGCCTCAGAGAAGCAAAGGCAGTAGGCCTTCTGTTAACTCACAAGACACGTTCTGCTGAGCACAGAGACTAAGTCTTTGGAGTTAAACAGTTCAAATAAGAACAATAAATAAGTGCAGTAAGTAAATGACACCAGGGCTTTTTATAGTGGTTCAAGGAACAACTTGTTCCTCTAATCCACTGTTCCACTAAGCTTGTAAAAACGTCCGTTTACAACGCCTTAGTCCTATCACTTAGGAAGCTCTCCACGTCTTCTTCAAGTGTAGATGTCTCCTGGGATGCACTTCCTGGCTTCCTTTAAGACTGGTCCTTTCACTGAGCTTCCCGGAAGTATCACCACTTCACTGCTCCAGTTACTTGGACGTCCTTCTTGTGAAAGAAGAGTTTCTGTTGAAACAGGGGTTCCTCCAACTTGCTTCGTTACAAAAGATTTGTAGATGAAGTGCTTGAAGTGTTGAAGAACGAATAGAACTTTGCTTGAGTAGGAAGTAAGAATCTTTCCAACGCCTGCCTTCTCTTGTAGAAGATGATGAAGATTTAATCACAAGAAGGCTTATGCGTTTTGAGTGTTTGAATGTTTTTGTATTCGCACTGTTGTAGCAAAAGTTGTTCGGTTGTTCTTCGTAGTGTATCTTTTATACTGGAGTTGTCTTCCTGTTGGAGGAGAAGGAGGACAACTGCATTAAATGCGCGAACAGTTGACTTGACCAGTAGGACCCAGCAAAGTTGGCGGGAACTATTTTGGGATAAAGCTATCCTGACATTGCGGCCAATCATCTGCATTTACTCTTTAGAGTACGGGAGGCATTAAATGCACATTTAATGCGTGTACTGTAGCTTTTCCGTTGAAGTCTTCTAGCCGTTGAAGGAATCTTTCGTTGGTTTTGCCGGTTGAAGTAGTATCAAGAAAATTCTCCAAGTGTCAGGCCTTCTGGTGTGTTCAGCAGAAAGTCTCTCAGAGAAGGTCTCGAGCACTTCTGTTTGAAATGCTATCAGAGGGTCCTTTAGGTCTTCTGTCAGATGCAAGCTAACAGAAGGTCAAGAGGGTTTCTGTTGTAGTGATGTCCAACAGAGATCCAGAGGTATTCTGTCGGAGTAAGAATCAACAGAAAGCCAATGGTCTTCTGTCAGGAGGTCTTCTGTCAGTCGACTATTCTAAGAAGCTTTACAAGGAAAAAATTCTAATACATTGAATCTAAAGAGGGGGGTATTCTAAATTCCTAATTAGTATAGCATCATCAAAATCTAATTACAATTATTCCTTACAATTTCCCCCTTTTTGATGATGCCAAAACCCTTTAACTATTTCCAGAGAAGTGCCTTCACCATAAAAGAGTTAAAGTTTAAAACTTTCATTAAAATCTTGGTGGGCAACTTGGTATAGGAAAATAGTAAGAGTACAGTACATTCAGATAACAGTTAAGAATAGAAAGAAAGCAAAGACACAAATATAATCAGAGAAAAGAGAGACATATATGAAGAAATTGCCTTACAATGTGAAAGGCAGAGATGTTCTTTTATTAAGGGAAAGGGTATGGGTGGTCCTTTACATATTTTCCCTTGCAGCATGAGCTATAGCTTGATCATCCAATTCTTTCAGCCTTTTCAATTCAGTATTGACTTCTTCTCTGATCTATGTGAGGTTCCCAGCTCTTTGATAGGATGCCCAAATGGGTGATAGCTTGCAATCAAGATAGTTGAGGACACCTTCATGGACGTCCTTCCCTGGAAGAATTCTATTAAGATATCAGTACTCAGCTTCTTCCAGTGAGCCGACATGCCTAACTCTTATTCGACCTTCTCTGTCAAGGTAGAGGTTCTGTTGCTGAGTAGGAGTCATTTTCTGATGAATTTCCTCAAACTGAGCTCTTCCTATCCTCTGTGATCCATTTAATCTCCATTCTCTGAAGTTTAGAACTTTCCTCTTCTTGGATGTGTTTCTATGAGGAGATGAGGGTCTAGAGATTCCAGCTTCTTTCTTCTTTTGTATGGAAGCCTGGAAATAAGGGGCTGGATCAACAGATGGGCCAGCTGAGGTTCTGGCAGATTGTTTCTTCTTTGGCTTGGGGTCCTCTTCCCCTTGTTGGCATCATCCAGGTCAGAGATCATCATTTCTATCTTCTGAAACTCTGTATCCTGGGATGTGGCAATCTGCTCAAGGGTTTCTGAAAAGGTCTGTGTAACAGAGGTGAGACCTTCTATCAGACCCTGTTGCTTTTGGAGAGCTGAGGCAATATACTTGGAACTTGCTTCAAGAAGAACCAATTTCTGGTATCGTTCTTTGTCATCAGAAAACAGAGTTCTGGTTTGATCGCGGTGGACTTTGCAGAGTTCCTCAATGTCTAGCAACTGCTCTTTAGTCTTGGTATCAGCCCATTGAAGTTCTTCAAGATTGGTAGAGATGGTTTTAATTGTTTCACCTTCAGCCATCAAGGTTTGGTGAAATGTGAATAGGGTCTTATGAATACCTTCTACTTCAGTTGAAAGAGCGTCAGTCTTGGCAGTGGATGAATCCATGAAGTTGTGGATAGATTCTGTCAGTGTAGCAAAGCGGGATGAAATGAAGTCCATACCAGAGTTGAGGTTGTCATTGACATGAGATAGATGCTCAAAGTGTTTGTCGTTGATTTGTATGAGTTTGTTCATTCCATCCAACATTTGACCACCGAATTCTTCTGCAGCTTCAACGAACTGATTGAAGGGTATTTGGGGTTCTGTCTCTACAAACTCTGGCATTCCCAGTCCTCTTGACCTGGGCATAGGAGGCCTTCTGGTCTGTTGCATAGAGGGATGCTGAGGGGAAGGTTCTCTGGTAGGAGTTTGTTGTCTCTTGGAGGTGAGATCCCCAGCTAGGGAGGATGGAAGGAATCCATCATTCTCACTATCATAGGAGAGGACATGGTGTAGAGGTTGTCTCTTAGGAGGAGATGCGACAGAATGCTGAGAGGTTCTTGGAGAATTTGCAGTAGGAGAGGGTGACTTCTGTTGAGGTGGGATAGATGATTTATAATTAGAGGGGGCTTTCTGGTGTTGGGGTGTTGGTTGGGGAGAAGGGATTTTCTATTGTGGAGGAGATGGTGGAGGTGAAGGAGATCGGTTCCTGTTGGAGGGTGTTGGTTTACAAGGGGAAAAAGTTTTGGATTTAGCAGAAGGGGTTTTCTGCTTGATAGGGGAGTTTTCCTTGGAGATAGATTTTTCCTTGGGGGGGGGGGGGGTTCTGAGGTGAGGGTGGAAGGGTGTTCTGTTATGGAGTTGTTTTCTGTGGTGGGGAGGATTTCTGTGGGGATGGGGATTTCTGGTGAGGAGATTGAGGTGGAGTAGGAAAGGGAGTTGGGATTCTAGGTGAGGATTGTGGTTTAGGAGGTGATAAATGTGGAGAAGGAATGTGAGGTTCTGTATGAAAAGAGGGAGATTTAGAGATTACCTCAAGTATAGTTTCTGTGAATTGTGAGTCCCTCCATTCTTTGACCAGCTTCTCCATGGCCAAAGGAAGATCATTAGCAGTGGAGGGTTCCCCTTCTCCATGAGCGCTATGACGAAATTTGATAAGAGATTCTTTGCGCTTCTTCTCAATGAGCCACTCATCAAAAGCAGTCATTTCATCTTCTGTTAATGCTTTGACATGTTCCTCCTCATCAACATGAATCTGCTTGCCCTTCCCTTTGCATTCCTCCTTCTTCTTTCCTGCTAGAACAGATAGAAGGAAATCCTTGTTGAGGCATTGCTCAACATCTTCTGTACTAGCCCACTTGAGGGCTTCAGCTTCCTCAATGATGAAGTTGGGGAGCATTCTGATCAGTTCAGAGAGAGATCCCACTCTCCACTTCCTCCATGCTAGAACCCTGATAAATTCTTTGTCTAGGGCAGAGGGGATATTCTCCTGAGGTTCTGAGGGCTCAGGGGTTCTGTTGACTTCATGAAGTTCTGGTGAGGAAGTCAGCATGGGTTGATCAGGCATAGTTGCAGAGGGAGATCTGTGAGATTCCCCCTGAGTAGTGGCATCCAACACTACTACATCCTCTTCTGAGTCACTTGACTCGAACACAATCTTCTTGCCTTGCCAAGCATTCATGATGAGTTGCACAGTAGGAGTTAGGTTAACAGGTTCCCCCTGAATTGCAGGAGTTAGAACCTTGGCCTTCTTCACAATGGGAGAGGCAGAAGGGGTGCTTTCTGTAGAGATAGAAGAGGGTGCCTTTCTCTTTATCACAGACTTCTTTGCTACCAGCTTCTGGACTTTGGCTGGGGCAGCCTTCTTTGTGATAGCTTTCTTCACAGGCTTTCTGATCAGAAGCTCTTCTTCTTCAGATTCTGAAGGGGTAAGGGCTTTCTGCTGCTTCTTAACAGCTTTCTTAGGCTTTACCGCCTTCTGTTGGAGTTTCTCCCGGTTAAACTCCAGAGTCCTTAGCCTCTTTTGTTCAGCCTTGAGGGCAATCTTTCTGTCACCAGAGGTGTTGAGGAAGAGTAACTTGGTGAAGTCGGCCTCAATAGGGTTTCTCAGCCCTATTCTTGCCTTTAGCAGAGTTTCTGATAGCAGAAGGCCATAACCCATTGGGGTTTTGAAGAGACGGGTCTCCTTATCTTTCTTTTTGATAAATTCAACTAGGGACTTGATGATTACATGTCCCCAGTTGATGTTCATCCCATGATGAACTACAAAAACAACTTTTGCATTGAGAACTGTCATATCGTCAGTAGAGGTGCTCTTGCTCCAGACACACCTATGGAAGATGTTGACCAGTTTCTCATAGTCACTTTGAAGTAGATTCTTCTTCACGTACAATTTGGGAACTCCATCCACTTCAGGTCTGCAGTATAGTTGGACGAAGTTATCAACAGTGACCTTGACACTGTCTAGGGCTATGAAGCCTTCAGTGTCTTCTTCTTGGGGATCCTCCACGACGCCAAATAGAGCGTTGACAGTTTCAGGAGTGAGGATGATGTCATCACCATGGACATGAGATTTGATAGTCTCCCCTTCATATGTGGCATTGAGATAGAATTTTGCCACGTCCTTTGTGCTGTAGGAATCGTAATGATAACCTACAACCTTGCTGAGCTGTGATTCCTCCATTCCCCTGATGATTTTCATCATCGTTTCTTGGTTTGCTGCGAGTTCAAGGAGTGCGGAAAGGTCGCAGTTCATCCCAGTGTAAATGTTAGCGACCAAGGTATTGATTTCTTCTTCGGTGAGGTCGTTGATGTTGATAAACGCCATTAGAGCAGGAAAACGTTTCTGAGAGCTTGAGAGCTATGGAGGTTTGAGAATTTGAGAGTAATGAGAGCAGTAACGGTTTAGGTTTGAGGAAATGGAATATATGGGTTCGGGTTAGTGGACGTTTGAGATTATTGGCGGTTTCGAGGTACCAATAAATGAAAAAGGGGGCGTAGAAAATATGTTGCGGCTAAAATACCGTTTTAAGGGTAAAAGGGTAAAAGACCTTTATTAAGTTACTAGGTCATCCGGTTTTCTCAAAATATTTCTTAGTCCACAACCTTCTATTACAGGTAAGGGTTTCTGAGGGTAAGAAGAGGGTTTCTTTTGCTGAGGTGTTCTGTCAAGAACGGAGGTTCTCTGTTCAGGATAGAGAACAGAAGGGGTTCTGCAACAGGTATTTTGTTAGCAGAGAGTCTGCAACAGAAGATCTTCCTATTCAACTTCCTCTTGGAATTTCATCCATCATTCCCAATTCCTCTCTCAGTTTGTTGAATCTAGCCTCAGGCAAAGGCTTTGTCAGAATATCTGCAAGCTGGTCTTCTGTTGACACATGCTCCATGCATATGTGCTTCTTTTCAACATGATCTCTGATGAAGTGATGTCTGATCTAAATGTGCTTTGTCCTGGAGTGAAGAACTGGATTCTGAGTGATGGCAATGGCACTGGTGTTGTCACATAGCAGCTTGATCTCCTTTGCTTGAATGCCATAATCCTTTAGTTGTTGTTTCATCCAGAGTAACTGAGCACAGCAACTTCCAGCTGCAATGTATTCAGCTTCTGCTGTACTGGTTGAGATTGAATTCTGCTTCTTGCTAAACCAGGAAACTAGCCTTCCTCCTAGTAATTGGCAGTGACCAGAGGTGCTCTTTCTGTCCAATCTGCAACCTGCAAAATCTGAGTCAGAGTAACCAATTAGTTCAAAGTTACCTCCCTTCGGATACCATAGGCCTGCATTTGGATTTCATTTGATATATCTGATGATTCTCTTTGCAGCACTAAGATGGCTCTCCTTGGGCTTTGATTGGTATCTGGCACAGATTCCAACAGAGAATGCTATGTCAGGTCTGCTTGCAGTCAGATACAGCAGAGATCCTATGATTCCTCTGTAGGTTGTTGCATCGACATCTTTTCCTTCATCATCTGGACCAATTCCTTGTGAGGTGTTCATGGGAATCTTCACTGAGGATTTGCCTTCTACTCCAAATTTCTTGATCAGGTCTCTGGTGTACTTCCCTTGATTGATAAAGATTCCTTCTGGAACTTGTTTGACTTGTAGTCCTAGGAAGTAGCTCAGTTCTCCCATCATACTCATTTCAAATTGACTCTGCATCACTTGAGAGAATTTCTTACATAACTCTGCATTAGTACTTCCAAATATAATATCATCAACATATATTTGTACTAGCAGAATATGATTAGCAACAGAGTTTTGAAATAAAGTTTTGTCAACCTTTCCCTTAGTAAACCCATGGTTCACTAGGAATAGAGACAGTGTGTCATACCATGCTCTGGGAACTTGCTTAAGACCATAAAGGGCCTTTTTAAGCTTGTAGACACAGGAAGATTGAACAGGAATGACAAAACCTGGTGGTTGTTCCATATAAACCTCCTCTTCAAGATCTCCATTCAGAAATGCACTCTTGACATCCATCTGGTAGACCTTGATGTTGTTGTAGGCAGCATAGGCTAGAAATATTCTGATGGCTTCCAGTCTGGCCACTGGTGCAAAAGTCTCATCAAAATCTATTCCTACTTCTTGGCAGTATCCCTTGGCTACCAGCCTAGCCTTATTCCTTACAATGTTGCCTTCTTCATCTGCTTTGTTCTTGAATACCCACTTGGTTCCAATGACATTCTGATGCTTAGGCCTAGGAACAAGTTCCCATACTTTGTTCCTTTCAAATTGAGTAAGCTTTTCTTGCATTGCATTGATCCAATCAGAGTCTGCAAGAGCTTCCTCTACAGTCATGGGTTCCATCTGAGATATGTAGCAGGCAAGCATTGCTTCTCTCTTTGTTGATGCTGATCTGGTCTGCACACCACTTCTGATATGTCCAATCACTTGGTTAGGAGGATGATCTCTTAACCATGTCAGATCAAGTTCTGTCAGTTGTTGTCTGGGTCTCTCTGGTTCTTCATCTTCTGAATCTTCATATTTATTCAACAGAAGGGGGTTTGGTGCAGGTGTTGGGAATGCAGGATTATCTGCTACCTCTTCTGTTGGTTCAGGTGTTCTGTCTTCTATGTTGACTTCTTTGAGGGTCTTTGTTACATCTTTAACAGAGATGCTATCATCAAACTTTACATGTATAGATTCTTCAACATGTAGAGTTCTTCTGTTGAGTACTCTATGGGCTTTAGTGGTGTTTGAATAGCCTATGAATACACCTTCATCAGCTTTCTCTTGAAAGACTTTCAGATACTCCTTTCCATTGTTAAGAATGTAGCATTTGCATCCAAATACATGAAAGTAACTGATGTTAGGTTTTCTTCCTTTCCAAAGTTCATAAGGGGTCTTCTGGTGATTCTTGTTGATCATACTTCTGTTCTGGGTGTAGCATGCAGTGTTGATTGCTTCAGCCCAGTATCTCATAGGTAGTCCAGAATCTGCTATCATTGTCCTTGCGGCTTCTTTCAGTGTTCTATTCCTCCTTTCTGCTACGCCATTCTGTTGAGGGGTTCTGGCGGCAGAGAGTTGATGAAATGTTCCATTTTGATCACAGAAGTCCTTTATGACTTGGTTGACAAATTCAGTTCCTCTGTGAGACCTGATTGTCCTAACATTCAAATTCTTCTCAGTCTGAAGTTGCTTTAACAGAGATGGCAACTTCTGAAGAGTTTCATTCTTCTTTGACAGAAAGATAGTCCATGTATATCTGGAGTAGTCATCAACCATGACTAGGGTATATTTCTTGCCACCAACACTTGGAGTCTCAACGGGTCCAAATAAATCCATGTGGATCATATTTAAAGGACTTGTAGAAAGATCTCCAGCAATGGGTTTGAAAGAGTTCTTCTGTTGCTTTCCCTTCTGGCATGCACTGTAGAGGGTCTCTTTCTTGTATACTATGTCTAGCAGTCCATCAACAATGTGTTCTCTTTGGGTCATGGAGTAAGGGTAGTTGGTACCATTTTGGTCTCATCAAGTGAAACCTTGGTGGATGGTACCCATTGTCCACCTGGTAGTTATAGCAAACCGAAGTGTGATTCACTTTGGGCAGATGCTTGTGAGGGTCATGCTTCCTGTTTACGTACTTTTGCATAGATTTCTTTTTTGGAAAGAAGTCCCATATATTATCAAGTGCAGAGGGATGGTTAGCTTTGGGCTTCTGAAGTTGACCAGCCAACCTCTTCTGCCTAAAGTTAACTCTCTCTTGATATCTGCCCTTCTGGTGATCATTTCTGGCATGGTTATCATGAAGTTGTCTATTAATGATTTTTCTTTTATTTTTGTCATTCTGAAAACCCTTTCTGTTGTTAGGTTTTCTTCCAGGTTCATTAATTTTCAAAAGGGTTTCTGTTGAACCTTTATCTTCCCTTTTTCTAGTCTGACTTCCTCATGAATAACCTTGGTGCCAGATACACTAGCTTGGCAGATGGGACTAGAAATTAGTGGCATTATGACCTTGTCTGCCTTAGCAACACTGGTGCTAGGAATTACAGAAGGCTCGCCTAATTCTGTTGATCAAGCACAATCTTTTCCATGGAAGACTGGGCCTTCTGGTAAGCTTTGTACTTAATCTCAAGAGGCTCAATTTCTCTTATTCTCTTGAGAAGAGAAACATTTTCAGCTTCCAGCTGATCTCTCTCCTTAATTAGAAGTTTGATTTTGATCTCAACCTCCTTTCTTAAGTCAAGGATCTCAACCTTCAACTTACTGTTTTCTTCTTTGACAAAAGAGTAAGTGGCTTGGATGGCTTTAAACTATTCCCAAAATTCTGACATTGAATCAGAATCAAAAGCTAAGCCTACCAAACAAAAGCTAGATGTAGAAGTAGAGGTTACCTCATCATCAGAATGAGCCATGAGGCATAGGTCTTCTGTCTCAGTGTCAAGGAAACAGAAGGCCTCATCAGAGTCGGAGTCAGAACTGGATTCTGTCTCAGACAGAGGGTCTTTCTCGAACTGTTCTGTGACGAGTGCTTTCCTCCTTCTAGTATTTTCTTCATATTTCTTCTTTTCTCCATCATGCCCTTGTCTCTTGGACACTCTTTGATGTGGACAATCTGCCTTGAAATGTCCAGGCTGTCTGCAATTGTAACAGAGAAGCTCACCACTGCTCTCTGTTGTTTTGAACTTCTGGAATGGCTTTCTGCTGGATGATGGACTTCTTCCATCTTTGGGATTCTTCATAAACTTCTTGAATCTCCTAGCAAAAGCAGCCATATATTCGTCAGATAAAAGTATTGAGGGGTCAAAATCATTTACCTTTGATGTACTGGCAGTGAGGGCTGTGGTGGTCCTTTCTTCTGGTACATCTTCCTTCTCTTCAATCATTTCAAACTCATGAGCTTTGAGATCTGAAATGAGTTTATCAGTAGGATAAGTCTTCACATCCTTGCTGGTTTGGACAGCAACCACCTTCATCTTCCATGCTGAGGGTAATCCTCTCAACACCTTGAGGTTGATCTCCTTGGTGGTAAGTTCCTTGCCAAGCTCAGAGATCTCTCCTGTGAGAGTGAGGAGCCTGTCATACATCTTGGAGATGTTTTCACCAGGAAGAAGTTTGAAGTCATCAAACTTCTTGTTGGCTATTGTCAGCTTGTTATCCTTTTCTTGCTCATCACCAGCTCCAATGAGCTCAAGGGTATCCCAGATTTCCTTGGCAGTCTCGCACTTCTTTATCCTGTTGAAGTATCTATCATCGATGGACTTGTAAAGAATGTATTTAGCAATGTTGTCCAGATTGTACTTCCTTCTTTCTTCAGTAGTCCACTCAGACTTGGCCTTATTGATCATCTGAGGTCTGGTATTGTCAATTGCATGCTCAGGGTTGACCTTCTGGAAGCTTGTGAATGGCCCAATATCAAGTACTTCCCACATCTCATCATGCAGAGCACAAAGATGTGCCTTCATTCGGATCCTCCAGTCATCAAACTTTAGATCTGAGAACATAAGATTCTTGGAAAGGAAGTGATCCATTATATCAGATTAAAAATGAGACAAACAGAAAAACAAGTGGATCTTTGTTCAGTAAATAACCTAAGAGATTATTAGAACAAGGAGGCTCTGATACCACTTGTTGGTCCCGATTGTACTGGATACAGTCTAGAGGGGGGGTGAATAGACTGTATTGGTTTTTAACTTTTTAAGCTAATTACCAGATTTAACAGAATAGCCTGTTCTGTTGGCAGAACAGACTGGCAGCGGATGGGGTTCTGGTACGGGTTCTGTCAGATTAGCCTCAGAGAAGCAAAGGCAGTAGGCCTTCTGTTAACTCACAAGACACGTTCTGCTGAGCACAGAGACCAAGTCTTTGGAGTTAAACAGTTCAAATAAGAACAATAAATAAGTGCAGTAAGTAAATGACACCAGGGCTTTTTATAGTGGTTCAAGGAACAACTTGTTCCTCTAATCCACTGTTCCACTAAGCTTGTAAAAACGTCCGTTTACAACGCCTTAGTACTATCACTTAAGAAGCTCTCCACGTCTTCTTCAAGTGTAGATGTCTCCTGGGATGCACTTCATGGCTTCCTTTAAGACTGGTCCTTTCACTGAGCTTCCCGGAAGTATCACCACTTCACTGCTCCAGGTACTTGGACGTCCTTCTTGTGAAAGAAGAGTTCCTGTTGAAACAGGGGTTCATCCAACTTGCTTCGTTACAAAAGATTGGTAGATGAAGTGCTTGAAGTGTTGAAGAACGAATAGAACTTTGCTTGAGTTGGAAGTAAGAATCTTTCCAACGTCTGCCTTCTCTTGTAGAAGATGATGAAGATTTAATCTCAAGAAGGCTTATGCGTTTTGAGTGTTTGAATGTTTTTGTATTCGCACTGTTGTAGCAAAAGTTGTTCGGTTGTTCTTCGTAGTGTATCTTTTATACTGGGGTTGTCTTCCCGTTGGAGGAGAAGGAGGACAACTGCATTAAATGCGCGAACAGTTGACTTGACCAGTACGGGATAAAGCTATTGGGATAAAGCTATCTAGACATTGCGGCCAATCATCTGCATTTACTCTTCAGAGTACGGGAGGCATTAAATGCACATTTAATGCGTGTACTGTAGCTTTTCCGTTGAAGTCTTCTAGCCGTTGAAGGAATCTTTCGTTGGTTTCACCGGTTGAAGTAGTATCAAGAAAATTCTCCAAGTGTCAGGTCTTCTGGTGTGTTCAGCAGAAAGTCTCTCAGAGAAGGTCTCGAGCACTTCTGTTTGAAAAGCTATCAGATGGTCCTTTAGGTCTTCTGTCAGATGCAAGCTAACAGAAGGTCAAGAGGGTTTCTGTTGTAGTGCTATCCAACAGAGATCCAGAGGTATTCTGTCGAAGTAAGAATCTACAGAAAGCCAATGGTCTTCTGTCAGGAGGTCTTCTGTCAGTCGACTATTCTAAGAAGCTTTACAAGGAAAAAATTCTAGTACATTGAATCTAAAGACGGGGTATTCTAAATTCATAATTAGTATAGCATCATCAAAATCTAATTACAATTATTCCTTACACAAACGTTCCCATGAGGGCCCCGACGATTCGGAACCTCATGAGGGGGAGAACAAGCGGCCACGAACACTCGAGCAAGCTGCTTTCACCAGCCACACTCCACAACCCGATCAACCTGAAACCTCCACCAACCAACAGCCACCCGCAGCCAACCAAACCCAAGCCAAACTCTCTAGCCTGGTCGAGCTAGATGAAACATCCCGAGGTGTATCTCCGAAAGATACCGACCGAGGAGGGGATGGAAGTCCTGATGATGCTACTATAGGTACATCTTTTCAGTCAGGCCATCAGTTAGAACCTCGTTCGAAGCTGATGACAACGGGAAATCCTAGTGACCCCGATGTCCCAGGTAATAGGTCTCCGTCACTACCAAATCAACCAGCTCCTACCACTACGTCATCAGACGCAATGCACGATCAACTTGAGGACATCATCATTTATGACAAATTGCCCAGACAGTGGACGGAGATGGATCAGATAATACAAGATGAAGAACAACAAGACATGCAAAGGAGCTGGCTCTTACGGGAACTGATAAACAAATGTGCGAAGGATATAATCAGGCTCGAGGACGAGGAACGAAAGGAAGGGGAAAACTACAAGGAAACTGAAAGAGAACTTGAATCTGTTGTTAGACAAACGGCGGGACGACTTCCCAAGACAGAGAAACCATGGAAAAATGTGTGCATCAAAGCCCCCTTCCAAGAGGAAATCAGAGAGCGTATATGGCGTAGACCGGAGAAAGTCAGACCTCTGAATGAATTAAAACTGCGGGGGCTCACTCATCTCAAAGGGAAGCAAGCAGGAGGTCATCTTCATATGCTGATGCAGCGGTCAACTGGGCCTCAACGAGAGCTGTTGGAAAAGGATCTGAAATCCAATATTCATCCAATTCATCAAATCCTAAAGGTCAAGGCTAAGGATTATCATGGAGTCAGATTCTACTCATACAAACTTCAACGCACTGATGGAAGTGAATTCACATGTCAGGAAAACGACTTCATCATGCTCAAACCAGATGACATCTACCAAATGTTTATGGCATACAGATACCTCCCAGTCAGAAAAAGCAGAACATACAGCGAAGGCCTCGCAGCAATTAAGAGGTTCATGCTTAGGCAAGTTCGAGTCCACTCATCTCACGACCTACAGATGGCTATCGAGTGCAACATGACAAAGACGAACCTAACACAGCCAAGACTGTATGGTCCAAAGCTCGAGGACTTCCCTGCCTATCACATCTTCTTCACCCCACCAGCAGTTACATATCTAAATCACAAGGATGAAAAATGCCTGATGATGATCAACGAAGTTGAAAAATACTGTGATGGGACACTGAAGATCATCAGAGAGCAGCTACTGAAGATGAAGAAACAGCTGGATCAAAAACTTGAGGAGGCATCGTCATACATCCTAAAGGAACATTCAGCGCTGGAAGCCATTCTAAAAGCCATTGACGATCGCCTGGACAAGAGAAACATACTGAGACAATACGAGCACGCGCTAAACATGAGGAAGCACTACTACAAAGCTTAGAAGCAATAGCAAGACGACACTTGATCACAAAGGGGGAGATTGTTGAAAATCATTTTATTGTGAATCAAGCTTGTCATATGTCATGTAATAGATTAGCTCTTATTATATCCTTTGTTATTAATGTTTGTATTTATTAGGGTATAAAAGATATGGGGCCAATGTGTCACGCCCATATCAGGCTGAAAGCCTTTACGCAAACCTTATACCTGCGCATATAAAAAGGTGCTTTAGGTTTAGGTTTGCGTTAACTTTCGTACTCGATCAAAACAGCCTTAGCGCATATCATTCTCTGTACGAGTTCACGGTTTATCAAAGAAGGGTTTCATCTTGTCCATCTTTCTGCTATTTAGCTTCTTGATAGATCGTTTAATATTGCTGTTATAGAAAACAGGGACTAACAAGCCATTAGTATATTTGGCAGTTACCATTTCTAATCGCCTATAAAAGGCAACTTCGATTCAAATAATAGAGATGTTATTCTTGGCAACTAAACTTCCCTGACCATTTTCCATTTCTGTATTGCTTTCTTGATTTCCTCTTGAGTGTTGTACGTAGCTTTCCTAAAAGCCTACGAGCGTCCTATTTTCGACCAACATTGGTGCTTTCATTTAGAGCCTCTATTGTTTCTCACATCGCTCGAGTAGGAATCACAAAGGAAGATGGCTGGAATCTCATCCCGGTGTGACCATGTCTCAGTCTACACCGAGGAATCCACTCGGTCTGGCTGCCAGCGTGCCCCCGAAAACCATGGACAAAGGGACAAGGCAGAGGGACGACGCGCCAAAGCGACCTTCGGAACCGATTGTCAGACCACGACGACCTGAGGGCGATGCTCAACCACACCCAAGGTGAGCGCTTGATCCGCAATAGGCGGGGGGAGGCCGACGTCATGCTCTGTGCATGGACCCGGCTCAACTCAATGCCGGGGTGGAATACCTACAGGAGGCAACTCGAGTTCTGGGAGTCTTGGCTCAAGGTTTCCAGCAAATGGTGTCTGGCGGTAACGTGGATGAGCCTGTCCATGAACAAACGCTGACAGATATGGAGGTGTCCTTTAGGCGGCGGGACGAGCGATGCTCTGGATCCAACCAACAAAGAAGAGAAGAAGTCTCTCAGCAGCTTAGCCGGTCCCATCGGCAGGCTGGTAGGGGCGCCCAGCAGGGGCGCTCAATGCAGATGGAAGGAGGCGAGTCCTCTCGCCACTCTCACCAGGTGAGCAACCGGACTGGCTCCATGGAGAGGCATAACGTACGTGGGGGCCAAACCTCACGTGCGAGGATGACGTGGGGCCCTATCGGACATGCCCAGCCCCACGCTGGGGCTATCCAGGGGAACCCACCGCCAGCCGAGGTGGAAGATCTACGACAACGCCTTGACGAGTTGAGAATAAGGGTTGTCGGAGGGGAGCCTTACACGGCCGACCTCCGGATACCCGAACCTCTCACTCGGGTGGTCATGGATGCGCCGTTGCCAAGGGGCTACAAGCCTTGCACCATCAAAGCATACAAGGGCACCTCTGACCCCCAACATCATGAATCTCGATACCTTTCCTACATGGCGATGATGGGGTACGAGGACGCCATCTGATGCCACGGTTTCTCTACCACTTTGGATGGCCCGGCTCGTGAATGGTATGACTCTCTGCCCAACAGGACTATCACGAACTTTCGGAAGTTGGCTCGGCGCTTTCTCTTGAGGTTCGCGAGCTCCCGAGACGTCAAGAAAATTTTCAGCCACATGTTCGGCCTAAAACAGGGGAAGAAGGAATCATTGTGCACCTTCTTAGCGAGGTGGAGGGCCGAGTCAATCAAAGTTCAGGGCCTTGATGACAGGACCGGGGTGGCCATGCTCACAAACTCTATCCGATCGGGCGAGCTTTACAAAGATTTCGTCAGAAGTCCCCCCACCTCGTACGAGGAATCCCTCGGTCGTGCCGACCGCCAAGCCGAAGCGGAAGACGCCATGCAGCGGAAGAGAGATGAGGAAGAAGGCGCAAAGGAAGAGAAGAGGAAAGAAGCTTGTTCGGGTGCCGAGAAAGCTGACGGCAAGGCCGATAACAAAAACAACAAGTTCAAAGTTAACAAGAGTAAAGGCAAGGGCAAGGCGGACATCCCGAGCGGACCGCTCCTGCCCGTCAAGCGATTGACTCCACTTGCTCAGCCGATCGGGGCCGTCTTCGACTACGCGGAGGAGCAAGGTCTAGTTGACTTTATGAAGGAGTGTCATGTGGTGACCGCCAAGCGTGACCACAACCAATATTGTCGATTTCACCGGAGAGCAGGGCATGATACAAATGAATTCGTCATTCTCCGATGGCAGATTGAAGAGCTCATCCAGAAAGGGTACCTAGGCCAATTTGTTGGCAAACAAGGAAACATGCCGCAGAAGAGGAGCCTGACGTGGCAACGGTCCGACCAAGCTACCACGCCAAGGGAGCAACAGCCCACCAAGAAGCGGGAGCTCGGTGCCTTCTCCGAGGAAGACGATATCGACCTGGGGGACGGCTCCTGGAAACACCATCGATGTTCGTACATATTCGGGAGACACCAGGGAGGCGACACCTCTTGAGAACGAAAGTAGTGGGCCGAGCCCTGTATGTCGAGGAGATAACTAGGGCCCCCGCCGACAAGAGGGTGAAGAGGGATCCCATCTTCTTCACTGACGCAGATTTGCAACCGATGCCTCTGCCACATAGGGATGCCTTGGTAATCAAGATCGAAATCAATGACACCATAGTCCACCGAGTCCTGGTGGACAATAAGAGCTCCGTTAACATCATGTACTATGACATCTTACAGGGTCTCGGCCTGGACCGGAAGAACTTGATCCCGGCAAGAACCCCACTTTCTGGCTTCACCGGGGACTCCATTGAGTCGGAGGGCAGCATAGTCCTCCCCATGATGGTGGGCTCCGAGCCATGCATATCCAAGTTAGACTTCGAATTTATCATTGTACGCCTAACTTGTGCGCATAAGATCGTCATGGGAAGGTCGGCCTTGCAAGACCTGAGGTGTGTGATATCCCAGGAACACCTATGCATGAAGTTCCCCACTCCGAATCACGTCAGAGTTGCCAGGGGAGACCAGCACATGGCGAGGAGTTGCTATCTGAAAGCTTGCAAGCAAATCAGTCAGAAGGACTTGAGGGTCCATTTTATCAACGGCAAGGCGGTAAAGTGCGAGAAGGGTCAGCTCCGTGCTGAAACTACCTCAGAAGACCAAGAGGAAAGCTCCCCATCAAAGGGAAAGATCCCTTCATGATCGGACCCCGATCAATTCCAAAGAATGGGATTACGACTTCAATGTGTTCCACTCACATTATGAAAATTCTACTACTTTGCATACGAAATTTTGTCTTCAAAAGAGGTCCGACCTCACTTAGCAATGAAGGGCGGCGGCAAAAAAGAGAAAAAAAACAAAAAAAAAGAAAGAAAAAAAGAAAAAAAGGTACTATATATCCCCCCCTTGGTGTTTGGCCGACCTCGGTCAGGCTCTTGAACTGAAAATAGCCAAGCGATTTTCGAGAATCCGAGCAATTTTCTAAAGTAAAGAGCTAGTCGCGACAGTCGAAGCGACAATAGGGCCGACCTCCGGGTCGAGGGTGCTCAGGATGCTGACCTCCGGGTCCTTTCAAGTGCTCACCGCCTAACATCGCTGGCCAAGCAACTCGCACTCTCGCCATCCCCGAGTTGGCGGTGCGGGTCCGTTCTGGTGGATCGTGCAGGGTCCGCCCCTGTTGTTTGGCTTTCCCACAAAAAAATCTTTAACCAAAGAAGTCAAGCCGGCCCTTTGACTTTCCAACGAGGTGTTGGATTCCTCCGCCATGACGCGCTTTGTTGACCGCCGATCATAGTGTACAATTTTTTGCCAACTCTGAGATAAGATTCCTAGCTTGAGAAGGAGTCTTGATGACGATTCCTCCTCCACATGCGGCATTAATCATCCTTCTATCATCATCGCAAACACCATCATAAAAGTAAAGGATGAGGTCTTGCTCCGAATAGCCGTGATACAGACAGCTTGCACAAAGTTTCTTGAATCAATCCCAAAATTCGTAGAACGATTCATCATCTTTTTGCCTCACATTCCTGATTTGCTTCTTTAGAGATGAGGAGACAGAGGCAGGATAATACCTTTCGAGGAAGCATTTCTTCATGGCCGCCCAAGTATCTATGCTTCCCGAGGGAAGATAGAATAGCCAATCTTTGGCGATGTCTTTGAGGGAGAATGGAAAGGCCCTCATCTTGATTTGCTCCTCGGTCACACCATTCGGGCACATGCTTTTGCAAACAATGTGGAACTCCGAGAGGTGTTTATTTGGATCCTCCCCTCTTAATCCGTGGAAGGATGGAAGTAGATGTATGATCTCGGATTTCAACTCAAATGTAGCACCCGCATCAAGAGTTGGGAAGGTGATACATAAGGGTTGTTGGTTAAGATTAGGAGCTATGAGCTCCCTCAACGTTCTTGTTTCAAGAGCCATAGTTATTGGCTCTTCCGACTCGCTAGAATGAGAACTAGCACTCGATGATTCTCCCGAGTCGGTACTTGAGAATTTGTTTTTCAACCGCTCGAGAGTTTGTTCTATTTCAGGGTTTGTTTGGTAGGTGAGTTGGTTTATGGATCGAGTTCTTACCATATACTCAAACAAAGCTCAAAAAATAGAAATCTTTATATATATATATATATATATATATATATATATATATATATATATATATATATATATATATATATATATATATATATATATATATATATATATATTCGTTGTAGTATAATGGTGTTAACTAATGGTGTGTCAAAGTGTTTTACTTACTTGTGAAACCATCAACGATTAACCATCAGTTCGTTGATCGTTTCTAGTAATAATTAATGTCAAAGTGTTAACTAATCGTCACTTAGCAACACCCCAACATTAATATAGAACGAGATTAAAGGAAGAATTAATATTCAAGAAGAGAAGTTAAGAAAATAACTCACAACTTTAATAATCAACAAGCTTCAAGAGCAAAACAAGGAAATGAAAGTTTAGCTCCTCATTAGAAGACTATACATAGCTAGAAAAATATAAAGAAATGCTATTCTAAACTGAGCTTAATAGTATGGAAGAAGGGATGAAAATTAGTGAAGGAAAAGTGTGCTATTTATAAGTGTTTTCAATACCTTTGGCCGAGTACCTGACCGGGTATAGTACTTACCCGACCGGGGTACCAGTCAAAATCAGATCGATTCGCCATGTTCTCATGTTTCTGCACGTTCTTTGGTCCGGGTCAAATCATACCCGACAGGGTATAGTACCTTACCCGACCGGGTAAGTGTGTATTTCCTGGCATCTTCTGTTTTCACTTCCTACCCGGCCGGGTAAATAGTATACCCGACCGGGTGAGTCACCCTGGGCAGTTTTCTTCACTTCAAAGTCTTCTTTTCCAACACTACAAGTCCTAATACTACTTTACAACTTACAAATGAAAGAAAATACATTTACAACTAAAATCACCCAAATGTTTACAAACTAAATAAAAATTGTTAGAGATATTTATGATTGTGATCCATGTATTTTATCTAGCCTAGTATTTTAATTCATTAGATAGGCCATTTATGGTAAAGGCCATATTCCTAAAATGGAATGGGCCTCTTTAGAATATGAGCCCAATGATATGTAAACTACCATTCTATAAAGGCTATAAATACGCCCTTTGTAGAATGCGTAGGAGAGGTCTTTAGAATCGTAGGAGAGGCCTTTAGAATGCGTAGGAGAGGCCTTGAGAATGCGTAGGAAGACTGTTTGAGAGCCAACGGAAGTTCTACGCTAATGTTCTCTATCATTCTGTAAACTTCCTGGCCATCAATGAAAACCTTCCTTTACACTTATACATATCCATCTTTACACATTATTGTAGTGTAGATCACAGGGACCAATATTTGGTATCAGAGCGGGACTATCGACCGATTGAAGCGGAGAAGAAGAAGCTTGCGCCAAACTTCATCGGCGCCAAACTATTTTGTAGATTGTTTGCTTTTACTGATTTGGCAGGAAAATGTATGAAGGATTATGTTTCTGTAACTGCTATGATCATTCTCTGTAATTTTTCTCATCAATATCATCGGCGTACAAGTCAAGCAGAAGAAGAGCGATTCTGTAGAATAGCGCATCTGGGTGAGGAAGACACTTAACTCGCTTAAAGTTTCATGCGCGAATCTCTGATCCTGCGCGATAGAGGTTGTGCGTGAAACATAGGCGTGAAGTTCTCCCTGCGCTATTCTCAAAATCTCTCATGAGCTATGCTTAAAATCTCTCGTGAGCTATTCTCAAAATCTCTAATGAGCTATTCTCAAAATCTCTCATGAGCTATTCTCAAAATCTCTCATGAGCCATTCTCAAAATCTCTCGTGCGCCAATTTGCTAAAAGTCTCGTGCGCCATTTGCTAAAGAATCGTGCGCCATTTACACAGCCGTTCGCCATTCTTCTACGCATCATTCTCCTACTGCGAGATTTGTAGCCGTGCGCAATTCTAGGTGCTGAGACATTCTGTTGTGCGCTATTCTCTGTGCAAAATTTTCAAATAGGTGAAGCTACCATTATATGAACCTTCTGCTCGAAGAACTCTATAAACTTAGACAAACCCTAAACAATCAACAGATCAGCCTGATCCAAAAGATGGATGTTCTTTCCATAGGAAATGACACTAGCCCCCAGTTCTAAGAAGAGGAGAGTACAATGTTTGGAAGAACATGTTCCTTAACTTTCTCGAAAGCAAAGATCAATCTTCTGGCTTGCTGGACTCAATCACCAATGGACCTGCTCAGCTACGGATAGCTATTGAAAGAAATGATGAGAACAATCCACCTCTTGAAGTTGAGCTGCGACTGAAGACCGTTGATGAATATGATGATGAAGACCGAGCAAGAGTCTGTGCTGACTTACTCACAAAGACCTACCTGCTCCAAGCTATCCCGAATGACATCTACATGCAAATTGATAGCATGTCAACTGCGAAAGAAATGTGGGACGAGATCTTCAAAATTATGCAAAGAACTGAAATAGGAGTCAAAGCAAAGAAAGCAAGCACATTCACAACTTATGACTCATTCAAAGCAAAGCTAGGAGAATCTCTTGAAGACACCTATCTCAGGTTCCTACAACTAATAAATGAAATGAGAAAGATCGGAGTTCACAAATCAAACATGGAGCTTAATGTGAGGTTTCTGTCGACACTTAGACCGGATTGGAGAAGGCTATGCTCACAGATCAGGCATACAAAAGATCTTGATGATATGGACATTCATGTTGTATACAACACACTTGAACAATATGCTGTTGACAAATTAGCTGATACTCTTGCGCTGATGCTTGACAAACCCTCAAAATCTGGCTCTAAGAAAGATATAATGAAAGCTGAAGAAAGTGAAAGTGTTGATAGTGACATTGGTTTCTGGGAAGAAACTGATAATGATGATGAACTACGTGAGTTTCAAAAGCAGATAGCACTTCTTACTTCCAGGTTTAACAACAAGATGCTGAAGAAGAACTCATTCTCTAATAAGCTCCAAAAATCCTCTACCGGCACAAAAAGAAAGGAACATTCCTTTGAATCAAATGAGAGTGCAAATGCCGAGGATGCTCCCAAATGCTTCAACTGCGGGAAAACGAGACATCTAATCAAGGATTGTACGATGCCAAAGAGAAGAAAGGATGATGAGTACTACAAGCAAAAGATAAACTTGAACCAGAAAAAGATGCTGCTAGCAATGGAGGAAGGAAGTGAGAAAAGCGCCCTCATGGCTGAAAAGGATCATTGGATGGATGATTCAGATGATGAAGAAAACATGGCACTGATGGCCATTGTTGAGAATGAAGAAGAGAAGACCACTGTTGCTGATGAGGATGCAAACTCGGCCAACCCTTCTCTTGCTGAATTGACAACTGTCATCGATGCTGAAAAGGAAAAACTGACTGCTTTTTCTGCTGAAAACCTGGATGCTAATTGTGAGGTAAGTACTCATAACTCCTTAAATTCAGCATGCTCTAAGATAGATTCAAACCTTATCAATATTAAGGAGCTAGAAGAGAAACTTGATAATGTTCTAAATGTCAACATCAAACTGCTCGAAAGGCAAACATGCTTAAAAATAAAGATAACCAACTCAGAGAAAACGATCACTAAACTCACAGCTGAGAACAAAAGATTAAGTGATAGTGAAAAGGATATTAAGGAGAAACTTAGGGTCACTGTTGGTCCCGTTTGTAATGGGAACAGTCTAGAGGGGGGGTGAATAGACTGTTCAGGAATTTAAACTTTTCTCTAAGTCACAACTGACTTATCAGAGATGGTCGAAATCTGGTGACAGAGAAGGTCAAGTTCCGATGGCAGAACTGGACCTGGCAGCGGATTAGATTCTGTCCGGGTAGCCTCAGACAACACTAAGGCAAATGTCTTTCTGATAACTCTTGAGGAAGATCTGCTGAACACAGAGTCCAACCTTTTGAGTTATGCAGTCAAGTTGTTAAGTGCAAAAATGAAATAAGTAAAGTAAGTGACACCGGGTATTTTTATAGTTGTTCAAGGAACAACTTGTTCCTCTAGTCCACTGTTCCACTAAGCTTGCAAAAACAACAGTTTACAACGCCTTAGTCCCTAGAACTTAAGAAGCTCTCTACATCTTCTTCAAGCCTAGTTGCCACCCGGGATGCAGTCCTGCTTCCTGATGACTGGTCTCGTTTCACTGAGTCTCTTGGAAGTATCACCACTTCACTTACTCCAGTTAGTTTGAGACGCCCCTTCTTTTTCAAGAAGTGTTTGAATTAAGATCAATTTTCTCCAACGTTGCTTCTTCACAAAGGATGTGTAGATGAAGTTTTCGGAGTGTTGAAGAACTGAGGAACTTTGCAACTTGCTAGTTGGATGAGAGATAAGAAGGTATATCTTCCAACTTGAGCTTTTCTTGTTGAGGTAAGTGAGTCTTTGATCTCAAGAAAGCTTGGAGGTATTTGATTTAGAGTAGAATGATCTGAGCAAGTTCGTCTGGCAAACGTTATAGCAAAGTTATCCTAGTAGTTCTTCAGAGTGTATCTTATATACTAGGAGCAGTCTTCCCGTTGGAGTGTAGAAGACAGCTTCATTAAATGCTTGTACTGTTGACTTGACCGGTTGGACCTTCGACTTGCTATTTTGGGGGCGCGAAGATACTCGCATGGTCAATCGTCACCTTTAAATATATCTTCGTACGTACAACATTAATTGAGCATTTAATGCGTGTACAGTACCATGTTCCCGTCGAAAGGTTCGTAGCCGTTACGGGATTTCCCGTTAGTTTAACGACCGTTGGTAAGTGCCTTCGAGTTCTGCAAGGTGCGAGCTTGTCTCATGAGGTTTTCTGATCAGAACTCTGATGGCAGCTTCTGATGCCAACTCTGGTGTCCAACTCTGATGGCTTCTCTGGAGAGCAACTCTGGGAGCAACTCTGGTAGAAGTTCTGATAAGGAAGACCAAGAGGGTTTCTGACACGTCGACTATTCTAGTACATACAAAGACAAATTCTAATACAAAATTTCTATTGTGGTACTTTCGAATACTAACCAACCTAGCATCATCAAAATCTCATTACATTTGTTCCTTACAATTTCCCCCTTTTTGATGATGCCAAAACCCTTTAACTATTTCCAGAGAAGTGCCTTTCACCATACAAGAATAAAGTTAAAAACTTTTATTAAGATCTTGGTGGGCAACTTAGCATAGGAAAATAGTAAGAGTAGAGTACACTCAGATAGCAATAAAAGGACAAAAAGAACCAGAGCAAGCACAAGGAATTCACAGAAAGTAAGAAAGAACAGATAATTTAAGATGCCATGCAAACTAGAGGCAGAGATGGTATCTTATTATCAGATGGTTAATTACATAAACAAAGATAGATAAAATTAGGATTCATCTTCATCTACCTGAGGTCCTGCTTTGTCAATCCTTTCAAGCTCTGCATTGACCTTTGCTCTGATGGAGGCTAAGTCCCTCGGATTCTGATAGTCTGCCCAGTGAGGTGCAAGCTTGCAATCTAAGTAATTTCTGATTGCTTCTGAAATGTTCTTGCCAGATAGAACTCTCATCTGCCACCAGATCTCAACTTCTTGAATTGATCCACCATGATTGATTTGGACGAGTCCATCACTGTCCATAAACAGATTCTCTTGTTGCAGTGGAGTCATCGGCTTCTTCATCTGTGTAAATTGGGCTCCGTCAGGCTTAGACATCCCACTCTTCATCCACTCTTCTCCAACAAGGAATCAAGTGAAGAAGAGAGTTGAGAAAAGAGGCGAGTGCATAGAAGAAAAATTAAGAAGGAAGAGAGAGGAAGAGCCAAGATTAGAAAATAAGAATCAGCGTTCGAGTGCCCTGTTTTATGCCAAAAATAAGTCTAGTTTGAGCATTAGTGAGCCGTCTACTTATCATTCTAAATGCGTAGTTCCTAGGACCTTCCCTTGTGAACCCTCAATTAGTTATGATAGTAGACCTGCCCCTAAGTCTTCTCTTTCTATGACATCGGTCACCAATCGTTGTACTAGTTGTGTTTCTCTGAATTGTGTTAAATTAATGAAATGTTGCTGTTTTGAGTCCATTTCCACTGTTAACAAAACTGATCCTGTGAGTGCTAAAGAAAATCTGAAAAAGCCTGAGACTCATAAAACAGCTGTAGAGGGGAAATTCAAACTTCCATTTTTAAAGTATCCCCTCAAGGTTAATTCAGCTAAACATCTGAAAAGGCTCTCACAGGAACCAATTTTGAAAGATCACATATCTGAAATTTCTCTTGCTCTAAAGACCAAATAAATATGGGTTCCCAAGGCTGAGGCTGAGCGATTAAAACTGAAAAATAATTCTCAAACAGCCAGCCTTGGATTCCAAATCAAAACAAAATTGAAACAACTGTTCACTATTGATAAGGAAGGACCCATCTTCCAATGGGTACCTAAGCGAAACTAATCTGTTTTGTAAGTCAGTCATGTGTGGCATCTTGATTCTGGTTGCTCGTCACACATGACTAGACAAAAGGAACTCTTGAGCAACTACTCTGAAAGATATGGAGGAAATGTAAGGTTTGGGAACAACGCTTCATCGCCGTTACTCAGAATAGGAGATGTCATTTGTGAGAACGTCACGATCAGAAATGTGTCGTTTGTGCAAGGACTGAAGCACAACTTGCTTAGCATTGGCCAACTTTGTGACAATGGAATGGAGGTGAGATTCCATTCTAAGCAATGTTGTGTGATGGATATGGGCGGGAAACCATTATTAAGGTGTCAGAGGAAAACCAATCTCTACACCCTCGATCTTAAAATAGTCCGATCTCTCATATCCATCTGTCTCTTGTCCAAGGCATCTCAGGAGCAAAACAATTTATGGCACAGACGTCTCTCACACTTGAATCTACCTGCAATATGTTCCCTCTCCACCAAGAAGCTAGTGAAAGGAATGCATGTACTGAAGAACTCACCCAATCACCACTGCTCTGCTTGCCATTTGGGAAAGATGAGGAGCGCATCACACAAATCAAAACCATATCCCTCCTCATCTCATCCCCTGGAACTACTTCATATGGATCTGTGCGGTCTGATGCGTGTTCAAAGCATCAATGGACGCAAATATACTTTGGTAATTGTGGATGACTACTCACGCTACACATGGACCAAGTTTTTGCGATCCAAGGACGAAACTCCAAATCTGATCATAACATTCATAAGGACCATTCAGAACTACCTGCAGCAGAACGTGAAAATAGCCAGAACTGACAATGGTACAGAGTTCAAGAACAAGGAGTTGGCCGATTTCTACGAAGCTCAGGGAATTACTCAACAGTTCTCTGCAGCTAAAACACCACAGCAGAACGGTGTAGTAGAAAGACAGAATAGGACCCTAGTGGAAGCAGCCAGAACCATGCTGATACAATCAAAGCTTCCTCACTTCATGTGGGCTGAAGCTATCAACACGGCTTGCTTTACTCAGAACAGGACCATGATCCATAAAAGATTTGATAAGACACCCTACGAGATTGTGTTCAAGCGACTCCCAAACATCGCCTTTTTCGAATCTTCGGTTGAAAATGCTACATTATGAATGACAATGATGCTAGGGGGAAGCTTGATCCAAAGGCAAATGCAGGAATCTTTATTGGATATTCTACTAACTCAAAAGCCTACAGAGTGTACTTGAAAGATCGAAGAACCGTCATGGAGAGCATCAATGTGAGCTTCTATGAAATGGCGGATATGGCTTCTGAGCATTTTCAATTTGACCAACAATCTCTGAAGAAAACCAGACTCAGTCATCTTCTGGAATAGGAGAACAGGAAAGAGAGAAGATCGGATGAGCACGTGATGCTGGACTCTTTATTTGAGCACTTCTACAGCCAGCCACGTGCATCACCAGCTACAACTTCTACTACTGCTCAGCCTTACCTGTTACCTGCTCCCACAGCAGAAGAATCACAAACTCCTGTTCAGAACGATGATGAGCACACACAAGAACAAACTCCATCATATCCTCCTACTCCTCAAATTGAACAACCAGAGCAACCGACTGTACAAGAAACTTCTGAGACGCAATAAAGCAACGAGTATACTGATCCTGATCAACCAGTCATAACTCCACTACCTCTTCCTCATGAGAGAAGATGGACGAAAGCACACCCGCAAGAGCTGATAATCGGTGATCCATCAAAAGGAGTCAGTACCAGAGCCGCATCAGTCAATGAATGCTTATACTCGTGTTTTCTGAGCCAGAAAGAACCTACAAAGATGGCCGAAGCATTGGCTGATCCGGAATGGATTGTTACGATGCAAGAAGAGATAAACCAGTTTGAAAGATTAAAAGTCTGGACCCTAGTGCCGCGGCCGTACAGAAAAACCATTATCGGCACCACATGGGTATTCAAAAACAAGAAAGATGAAGACGGTGTGATAATCCGGAACAAGGCCCACCTAGTAGCAAAAGGATACAATCAACAAGAAGGAATCGACTACAATGAAACCTTTGCACCTGTGGCAAGAATTAAGGCCATAAGATTGTTCCTTGCATACGCCGCACACAAAAGCTTCACCGTATATCAAATGGATGTGAAGACTGCATTTCTCAATGGTGAGCTGAAAGAAGAAGTCTTCGTTGCACAACTTGAAGGCTTTGTGGATCCTGAACGCCCAAATCATGTATATAAGCTGAGAAAAGCCCTGTATGGACTGAAACAGGCACCGATGGCCTGGTACGAAGCACTATCAGATTTTCGTGTGGAATCAAGCTTCTCGAAGTGAAAGGTTGATCCAACTCTCTTCATCAAACGACACAAGTGTGACATCATGTTGATACAAATTTATGTGGACGATATTATTTTTGCCTCGTCAAATCCAAATTTCTGTCAAAAGTTCAGCAATCTGATGCGTACCAAGTTTGAAATGATTATGATGGGGGAGTTGAGCTTCTTTTTTGGGCTTCAGATCAAGCAAATGCCAGACGTAATTTTCATCAACCAGTCCAAATACATCCACGACATGCTTAAGCGCTTCAAAATGGACAACAAGTAAATGATGAAAACCCCCATGTCTCCCTCACAAAAGCTCGACTCTGACCCTTCCGGGAAATCAGTCGATGCTACCAATTATCGGGCTATCATCGGTTCCTTGTTGTACCTTACATCTAGCCGACCGGACATTGCCTTTGCAACCTGTCTCTGTGCACGATTCCAAGCAAATCCTAAGGAGTCACATCTAAATGCGGTAAAGAGAATTCTGAGATATCTGAAAGGAACAGTTAATCTGGGCCTTTGGTATCCCAAGGAATCAGGTTTTGACCTAGTGGGATACTCAGATGCGGATTTCGCAAGTTGCAAACTAGACAGAAAAGGTACATCCGGCGGTGCTCAATTTCTTGGTGAAAAGTTGGTATGTTGGTCTTCTAAAAAGCAGAATTGTGTGTCCACTTCTACAGTTGAGGCAGAATATGTCGCGGCTGCTAGTTGTTGTTCACAAATACTTTGGATGAGGACACAGCTGAAAGATTACGGGTTCACATTCTCACACATCCCGATCTATAGCGACTCTCAAAGTGCAATTGCCATCACGTGTAATCCTGTCCATCACTCACGGACGAAGCATATTGACCTCAGATATCATTTCATCAAGGATCATGTTGAGAAGGGCACCGTGGACATGTACTTTGTGTCCACGGAATTACAATTGGCTGATATATTCACAAAGGCACTGGATGAGAAGAGATTCAATTTCCTGTAGGGGTGGGATTTTGGAACCGGGAACCGTTAAATCGGTTGGAACCGAACCGTTATAACCCAGTTCGGTTCGGTTCCTACAAATGAGATATTAGTTGTTAACGGTTCGGTTCCTAGTTGTTGTTAACGGTTCGGTTCCTGGTTCCTATAAAAAATATATGCACGTAACCGTTAAGGAACTGATATTAAAAATAGAAAAATAAAAATAAAAATAATAGTAGTAGTATTAGTAGCAATACTAATATAACAAAAATAAACACAACAACGGCAATAATAATTAATAACTGATATTTAGCCAATAATTTTAATTTAGTTTAATCTATAAAAACAAAAATAATAAATATTTGCACATTAGGTTGAATACATTAAGCTCATTTTTACAAACCAAGTTTTGTTCCATCAATAGGATGTACATGCAAACTCAATGTATTTCTAGGTTTTGAGAGGCATAAAGTGTACGTCATATCCTTGCCACTATAATGATGAGCAACCTTCATTTCAACGACATAACGAACGATTTTTATATTTTATGTATTAAATGAAAATTAAAATCTTCTTTTTATTCTATTAAGTGTTCACTTAAGTCCAAGTTTGATGTTTGGAGTGATTAGAACTCTAAATAAATGTTTATGGCTTGTTTTGACTTTTTGACGTTTTAATGTGGTAGAAGCTAAACTATGTGTTAATTCTTACACGAAAAAAAATAATCTAGGAACCGATAAAAGAAAGAACCGAACCGTTTAGTATTGGTTCGGTTCCATATCGATTCTTGATTTTTTATATAGGAACCGAACCGATTTCATTTGTTAAAATTTAAATAACGGTTCCACTATTTTTGAGTAAGAACCGAACCGGTCCCAGGCCTAATTTCCTGATCTCTAAGTCGGGGATGTTGAACCAGAAGGAATAAGTAACTCTGACTTGTGTGTGCGAGTGTGATCATATTTTATTTTATTTCTTTTTAAACATTTTTTTCAAATTGCATTTTTTATTTTTTTATTTTTTCATGCATCACATTTTTTTTCTTTTTTCCATGCATCATACCTTAGTTAAATTTTTTAATGCATAAATCAAGGGGGAGCTTTTTCAAAATCATGCATAATTTGAGGGGGGTTTCTAAAATATTCATTGTGAAAAAAAACAAGTGTTCAGGAGGAGCGTTTGAAATTTTTGAAAACGGATAAGTCTGGTCCCGTTAACTCTCTGTTCCCGGGCCTTGCCACTTAAATGCCCAAATCTCGCATCTCCCCTTCTCACTTCTCTTGCGCGCTTCAGACCTTCCAACTACCCAAGAGCAAAAGCATTTTCGCATCTCCCCTTCTTCATCAAAGTTTTGCTCATCACCATCAATCTTCCATAAGGTTTATACACTTCACTTATTTTCCATTTTTCTTTACTAAAGATAAACAGGTTCAGAGGTACAACGAAGAAGACGAACAGGTTTGGTTTCGCGATAAGGCCATGCGCGAAATCCTGATGCGCAATTTTCTAACCCTTGCACGATTCCAAAGTGTGAGCTATCCCATCAGATGCGCGATTAGGCCTGCGTGAATCTAGACTATGCGCATTTGAGCCTGTGCGCGATTTCAGGCTATGCGTGGTTTAGCCTGGTGTGCGATTAGGGCTTTATGCGCGAATTGGGACAAATGCGCGATTTTGACCTATGCGCAATTAGGTCGTGCGCGATTAGATACTCAACATTGACCCAGATGCGCGAAACTCGTCATGCGCGATCAAGGGGGTAAACTCTTCCCTTGATGCGCCAAACTTACACTGTAAGGAATAAATGTATTTAGATTTTGATGATGCTAGGTTAATTAGAATTTTAAAGAACCCCATTAGCAATTTTGTATTAGAAATTTTCCTTTGTAAGTATTAGCATAGTCGACTGGCCAGAGACCCTCTTTGTCTTTCTGATCAGAGTTGCTCTCAGAGTTGCTCCCAGAGTTGCCCATCAGAGAAGCTACCAGAGTTGGGTACCAGATTTGGCATCAGAGGCGGTCATCAGAGTTTGAATCAGAGAGCCTCATCAGACTTGCTCTTACTTAGCAGAATTCGAGGACTCTTCCAACGGCCGTGAAACTAACGGGAAATTCCCTAATGACTAGAAGCCATTCGACGGAACATGGTACTGTACACGCATTAAATGCTCAATTAATCCTGTACGTACGAAGAGATATTTAAAGCTGATGATTGACCATGCGGACATCCTTTCGCCCCCAAAATAGCAAATCGAAGGTCCAACCGGTCAAATCAACAGTACAAGCATTTTATGAAGATGTCTTCTACACTCCAACGGGAAGACTGCTCCCAGTATATAAGATACACTTCGAAGGATTGGAAAAACAATGATTCAACAATTCTACTACGAGAAAATATTCAAACGCTCAAAGACTTCAACCTTTATTCATCACGAGCAACACACAAAACGTTGGAAAAGATTTAAACTTCATATCTTTTCTTTCCAACGTAACAGAATCGTTCCTCCAGTTCTTCAACACTTCGAAAGCCTCAACTCTACATCCTTTATGAAGAAGCTACGTTGGAGAAAACTGATCTTGAATCAAACACTTCTTGAAAAAGAAGGGACATTCCAAGAGACTCAGTGAAACGAGACCAACCATCAGGAAGTAGGACTGCATCCCGGGTGGCAACTAGGCTTGAAGAAGACGAGGAGTGCTTCTTAAGCTCTAGGGACTAAGGCGTTGTAAACTGTTGTTTTTGCGAGCTTAGTGGAACAGTGGACTAGAGGAACACGTTGTTCCTTGAACCACTATAAAAATCTTCGGTGTCATTTACTTTACGCATTTAATTATGTACTTAAGATTCTGACTCTATAACTCCCAAGAACTTGGACTCTGTGTTCAGCAGATCTTGTTCTAAGATTTATCAGAAAGGCATTTGCCTTAGTGTTTTCCTGAGGCTACCCGGACAGAACTTTATCCGCTGCCAGGTCCAGTTCTGCCATAAGAATTTGACCTTCTCTGTCACCAGAACCAGACCATCTCTGATAAGTCAGTGTTGACTCAGAGAAAATTTTGCAAAATCCAGAACAGTCTATTCACCGCCCCGCTCCGCCCTCTAGACTGTTCTCATTATAAACAGGACCAACAAGTGGTATCAGAGCCTCCTCGTTCTTGTAATCTTTTAGGTTACTCACTGAACAGAGATCCACTTGTTTTAGCCTCTTTTAATCTCTTATTATGGATAACACTCTTTCAAAGAATCTGATGTTTTCAGTTACCAAGTTCGATGACTGGAAGATACGCATGAAGGCCCATCTCTGCGCAATACACGATGAAATGTGGGAAGTCCTAGATGCAGGTCCTTTCACTGAGTTCACCAAGGTGAATCCTGAATACACTGCTGGTAGTGGTCAACCCGAAATGATCACTAAGCTTTGTCATGAATGGTCAAATGAAGAAAGGAGGAAGTACAACCTGGATAACATAGCGAAGGACATCATGTACAAGGCTATTGATGACAAGTACTTCACCAGAATCAAGAAGTGCACCTCTGCCAAAGCTATCTGGGATACTCTTACCCTGATAAGAGCTGGTGATGAGCAGGAGAAACACAACAAGCTCACAATTGCCATGAAGAAGTTTGAAGACTTCAAGCTTCTCCCTGAGGAATGCATAGCTGAGATGTATGCATGCCTGCTCACCATCACTGCTGAGATTTCAGAATTTGGGAATGATCTGACTCCTAAGGAGATCAACTTAAAGGTTCTCAGAGGTCTACCTTCACCTTGGAAGATGAAGGTCACTGCCATGAGAGATAACAATGATATCAGAACCTACTGCACTAAGAAACTCATCTGTAATCTCAAGTCTTATGAGTTCGAGATGAATGAAGAAGAAAAAGAAGAAGTTGAGGACAGGACAACTACTGCCCTCAATGTCAGCACCTCACAGGTAAACAACTTTGACCCTTCCACACTGTTAACTGACGAATATATGGTTGCTTTTGCCAGAAAGTTCATGAAGTTTATGAAGCCCAAGGATGGCAGAAGTTCATCCTCCAGCAGAAAGCCACACCAGAAGACCAAGTCTTCAGAAAGCAATGGAGAGCTTATCTGCTACAACTGCAGACAACCTGGGCACTTCAAAGCCAATTGTCCACACCCTCTTGTGTCCAAGAGACAAGGCCAAGAAGGAGAGAAGAAGTACGAGCACAGAACGAGGAAGGCACTCATCACTGAGCAACCAGAGAAGGACCCCCTCTCTGAGACAGAGTCCAGCTCAGAATCAGAATCTGATGAGGCATTCTGTTGCCTGGATACAGAAACTGAACACCTATGCCTTATGGGTCAATCTGATGATGAGGTAACCTCTACTTCTACATCTAGTTTTTCTTCGGTAGGCAAAGCTTTTGATTCAGATTCAATGTTTGGATTTTGGGAAGAGTTTCAAGCCATCCAAGCCACTTACTCCTCTGTCAAAGAAGAAAACAGTAAGCTGAAAGTTGAGATTCTTCACTTAAGAAAGGAGGTTGAGATCAAAATCAATCTTCTCATTAAGGAAAGAGATCAGCTGGAAGCTGAAAATGTTTCTCTTCTAAAGAGAGTAAGAGAAATAGAGTCAGTTGAGATCAAGTACAACACCTACCAGAAGGACCAATCTTCAATGGAAAGGTTACTACTTGACCAACAGATTGGCATTGGTTTTGGTCTTGGTTATGGCTCAACAGAATCAGGTGAGCCTTCTGTAATGCCTAGCGCCAGAGTTGCTAAGGCAGATAAGGTTGAAGTGCCACTGATCTCTAGCCCCATTTTCCAAGCTAGTGTATTTGGTACCAAGGTGGTTCTTGAGGAAGTCAGACCAGAAAAACATAAGATAAAGGTTCAACCCAAACAAATTTTGAAAAATAATGAACCTGGCAGAAAACCAAACAACAGAAAAGGTTTTCAAAATAACAGAAATCAAGGACAAAACTCGACCAGACATTCTCATGACTACCTCACCAGAGATGATCAACAGAGAGGAAAATATCAAGAGAAAGTTAACTTCAGGCAGAAGAGGTTGGCTGGTCAACTTCAGAAGCCCAAAGTTAACCGTCCCTCTGCTCTTGATAGTATATGGGACTTCTACCCAACCAAAAAGGCTATGCAGAAGTACGTAAACAGGAAGCATGATCCTCACAAGCATCTGCCCAAAGTGAATCACACTTCTGTTTACTATGACTACCAGGTGGACAATGGGTACCACCCACCAAGGTTTAACTTGATGAGACCAAAGTGGTACCGGATGCCAAGACTGCATGACCCCCCAGGACCCAACATAGCTTGGATACCTAAATCTTTCTTTTAACTTTGCAGGAACTGTGTGCTGGAGCAATCTCTGAGCAAGATTGGTATATTGATAGTGGCTACTCCAGGCACATGACAGGTGACAAGAGTTGCCTAACAGAGTTCCAGAGATGCAAAGGGCCAAAAGTCACTGTTGGTGGCAATGATAAAGAATGTCAAACAAAAGGAAGAGGCAAGCTGATCAAGAACCAGATAATCATTGATGATGTCTCATATGTTAAAGGCCTGAAATTCAACTTGCTAAGTGCTAGCCAATTTTGTGACAAAGGCTACACAGTTGAGTTTCCAAAAAAGGATGTTCTGTCAAGCATGAGACAACTAAGGAAGTGGTTCTAACAGCTACCAGGAAAAGAAACATATACGTTGTTGATTGGTCTACTGCAAAAGGTGGAATCTGCCTGATAGCCAAAGGAGATTCAAAACTTAGCTGGGAATGGCACAAGAAGCTGAGTCACTTGAATTTCAAAACAATTGACGTGCACTCGTCGTTAGGTGCACTCAAAATAATTAATCAATACGACACTAATACGTAGTATAGTGTAGTAAGGTTCGTATCCACAGGGAAAGGAATACTTTTCTTTTATATAAATAATAACAAGGGGGGGTTTAGATTTGTTTGCTTTAATAACACTAAGATAAACGACCTATATGAGTTTAATTCAATGAGATGGGGACTTGGTTTTGCTTTTATCCACTTAATGAAATGTTCGTCGATCCCGGTTATATCTTTAACTATCTTCCTCTCGAATACTCAATCGAGGAGTATATCCAGTTCATCGAGAGTAGTTATTAATAACGAGATGCGTTCATTAATAAAACTTACTATCGAGTCAATATAGAACAAGCGCCGTATATTAACTTGATAGTAGCAATAAACTTAAGATGAAAACGATTGAGATTGATAACCTCAACACAAGCGGTTTATTGGTTTAATCAATATAATTAATTCCCCTTGGCATATTAACCATGAGATGCATGCGTTACTATTCCAAGTTTACTACCGTTGAAAGAACCGGATTAATAACAAGCGTATTAACCGATTGATTCTAGTAATAATTAATATGAGAAACAATACTAGTTGATACTTTAAGTAATGTTTAAGATATTAACATGAAATATGAATAGGAATTAATTAATACTCAAGGAAGAATATTAAAATATATGAATCCTACTATGATTAATATCAAGATGTTAACTAATTGTCATCTTAGTAACACTCCCCAATATTATCATAGAGGAAGAAATAGCTATTACTATAACCAATGTCAAGATGTTAACTAATTGTCATCTTAGTAACACTCCCCAAATTTGATATAGAGATAGTATTTTGAAAGAAAGAATTAATATTCAAGGAAGAAGATTAAAGAAAATAACTCACAACTTACAAATTCATTAAGCTTCAAAGTAGCAAAACCAAGATGGAAGAGTTTAGCTCCTCATTTGGAGACTAAACATGATGAAAAATATAAAGAAAGAGCTATTCTATACTGAGCTTAGATGTACAAAGGGATTGGATATCTTTTTGTGAAGGAAAGGAGGTGTATTTATAGGTTTTTGGGATGGGATTCGGGTACTCGATCGGGTATATACATGGTACCCGATCGAGTATGTGTGTAACACCCGATCCGAGGCATACTCGACCGGTTTTAGGCTATTTTCTAAGTGTATACCCGATCGAGTATATATGAATACCCGGTCGAGTATGCTTAGAAAGTGGTATTCGGGCTATACTCGACCGATCTTCGTTTGCAATTTAAAGGCATACCCGATCGGGTATGTCGGTCTACCCGATCGAGTATAGACATAGAATCGTGGCCAAAATCTTCCCTGCATGTTCCTTTGTCTTCGGATCTGATCCGATTTGAAGTTCCAACCTAATACCCGATCGAGTATAGCTAATACTCGACCGAGTATAGACCAAAATTCAGGATCTTCTTTTGTCTTTGAACTTTTGCACCTTCTCTTCACTTTTTGGGTTCACCAACTGTACTTTGGGTGAACAAAACCTGCTTAAGCTCAGAATATATCTAATCTAACCTATTTACAAGAATTTAACAATCTAATCTATTACACCAAAAGTGTGTAATTTCCAAAGTAAAAGTCAAGCAAAACTACTTAAAAACATAAACATAGAAATGGAAATTACGAACGTATCAACTCCCCCACACTTAAACCTTTACTCGTCTCGAGTAAGATCAAATGTTTACAAGTGTCAATGTTTGTCCAAAAGTTCCACAGTTCAACAAAAATATAATACAAACACAAAGACCACTAAGGATTACAAAGAAAAATGAGTTTTAAACTCAAATTACAAAAGAGCATCTTGGGTTTAATGGCCTCCTAGTGTTGTCTTCTTTTCTCCTCCTCTCTTCTTCTTTATCTTGAATCTTCATATTCTTCATAAGGATACAATGAGTGCCTGCAAGAACAAACATTTCTCTCATATCTCTCATTTTGCCTAGGAGCCTTTTCAGGTTTTCATCCTAGCACCTCTTTTCATTTTCCATTCTCTCCAACTCACTCATTTTTTTTTTATAAGCCTTTTTTGCTTAGATTGCCCATTTTGTTGGGTTTTCAACCTAACTAGCATTTATTTTCTTTTGTTTATTTTTTTCTTTATTTTTTTTTTGTGTAAAAGTTCAAAAGAATTACATGCATAGTGCTAGGTAGAAATGAAAATTACATACCATCATGAGTGTCTCCCCCGCACTTGAATCAAGCACTGTCCCTAGTGCCCGCCTTCTCCTCCGTAGTAGCTCCCTCCAAAGCCGCTCCCTTGGCCACCATCTCCCATGTAGGTGTCCCCGCCATCTCCGCCGTCGTACCCTCCACCACCGGAGCCAGATCCTCCAAAGTTACCCCAATGAGTGGGGTCATACCATGAGGGTGGTGGAGGAGGGTTCGCCATGGTATGGAAGGATCCCTGCTGTGCCATAAACGAGTACATAGGCCCGTAGAACCTATGTTGGTCTTCCTCATACCGGTGTCTATCGGCCTCCCGGAGCTCCTCCAAACGTTGAAAGCCGGCCCTTTGCTCATCCTCCAATCTTTGAAAACCGACTCTTTGCTCTTCCTCTAATCGGTTGAGCCGGTTGTCCATTTGGGCTATTCCCGTAAGAAGTTGTTGTTGACCCTCCAGAAGTTGTTGAAAGAAGTCGGGTGGTGGAGGGTTTTGGCTTTGTTCTGGGAAATCATGGCTCATGGTTGGATGGCTATGGAGTTGCTCATAGGGCTCGTCATCGGGTTGGTTTTGGGGGAGTTCCTGTTCCGGTTCTTGAAGATGTGGTGGGAGGGCGTTTGGAAAGAGATAATGTTGATCCGGTCTGCCTGTTTTGAAGTGGAGTTGGGGGAGTTCTGGGTTGGGCAAGAGGAAGTATTTGAGGGGTTTGGGGTGAATGTGCCAGTTATACATATTTTTGGGCCTTTCTTCACCGTAAACGGTGTGTGAAAAAGATGTACAACCCGAGTGGCCTAGCCAAGATATGTTCATTAAACAGTAGTCGGGTATAGGAGAGTCATCTGTATACCCGAACTTTGTGGCCAAGTGCATAATCACCCCGCCCACTACGATAGCACCCTTTGCCACACTTTCCTTCTTTAGATGAGCCCACATGAGATTACAGAGGTTAAAATCCACGTGGATACGGAATAAGGCAACCGAGATGAGGCATACATCCCCCATCCTTGTATGATGGTTGTTGGGACGTCCAAGCAAGGAGTTGGCAAGGAATTTCAAAAAGAGGCGTAGGACTGGATGTTGGACATGACTAATGTATAGTTGGGAGGAGCTAAATTTGGTCTCCCCGGTCATCTTGGTCCATAGGGTGTGGCCGAAGGCAGTATTGTCGGATATAGACTTTTGGTACGGGACCGGAATACCAAAGTGTTCGGCAAACTCAAGTTTCGTGATGGTGTGATTGTGATTAAACAATCGAAACCTGAGTTTATCATCTCTAAAGTCCTCCTCATTGTTCTCAAAGTGCACCGAGCTTAGGAATTCATAGATAATTTTTTCATTTGAGTTGTATTTCATTTTGAAAATTTTATCCATATGCAACTCATGAAAAAATTTCTTCATTATTATGTATACTCCTAATTCCTTTAGAGCATCAAGGCATAAGAAGCGGGAAGGTTTGACTTGCCTTTCAATTGTGGACATGAAGCGTGTGCGTTGTTCGTTGTCCACGAAAAGGATGTCCTCGTAGCCCGGGATGATTGTCCTAGTGCTTGAGCTTTGCCCTTTCTCTTTCCTTGGAGCCATTTGAAGTGAATTTGGCCTTTGAAAACCGGAATTGGAATGGTGGGGGTAGGGTTTTTTCGGACCTCTGAAAGTTGGGGGAGAATGGGATTGGTGGGTATGAATGTGTAGAGGAGGATGAGGGGAGTGTTTTGGCGTTGGAATGGGTGGATTTGGTGAAGATTTGGAAGAGATATGGTAGAGAGAAGGTGTAAAAATGGGGTTTGGGCGTTTTTTGTTCGAGATAGGGTTGGGAATTTGGGGAAGATGAAGTGTTTTGGGGCTGATTTGGGGTTATAAGACCCGTATACCCGATCGAGTATGTGCTGGTACTCGGTCGGGTATGGCTGGAAAGTGCAGTTTTTGAGCGGCCTGCCTCCTGTACTCGATCGGGTAGGGTGGGGTTACCCGGTCGAGTATGCTTAGAAAATGAACTTTGTGAGCAGCCTGTCTCCTGTACCCGGTCGAGTATTCCTCCATACTCGATCGGGTATATGCTTTTTTTTTCATTTTTGAAGCGGGTACTCGGTCGAGTGTGGGAGTCAGTCCCCTTCAATTTTAGCAATTCTAGCAATACCCGACCGGGTGTAAAAGTGATACCCGATCGGGTATTGCTTATTTTTCAATTTTTGAATGCTCCCTCGATCGAGTAGTGCCCGGTCCCTTTTCTTTTTGCTCATACCCGACCGAGTATAAGGTTATACTCGATCGGGTATGTCCCCAGATGTTCAAAAACCTGCATTTTTTTTTTATTTCATTTCTTCCAATAACCCATGATTAGTGCCCTCCCTCACTGTTCTCTCAAACAATTAGACAAAAATTGAATTCTAATTACTTGAATTAAATAAAATAAAAATGAATTATACACACTTAAATAAAAAAAAATAAACTTGGGTTGCCTCCCAAGTAGCGCCTTAGTTAACGTCGTGGCACGACGTTATTCATTTTTTTTTTTTGGTTTCGTTTTATGTGGGATCATGAGCATCCCTTGTTTCACTTTTCAAGGCCCTATTTGGCCATTTTTCATTTTTATTTTTCGGCCTTTTCCAGTAAGGCCGGGGTTTCTTTCTCAAAAGACATCTGATTTTATCCGCTTCTTTGAAAAACAGCGGTTCTTGTGGTTCAACAACATGTAAAGAACACAGAGTTGGATTTTGCATTTGTTTTTTCGTAGAGTCCAAGATGTTGAACTCCACTTTTTGATCATCGAACTCTAGGGTTAGTGAACCACTAGAGACGTCAATTTTCGTTTTTGCGGTCTTCATGAAGGGTCTACCCAAAAGGATGGGTGTTGTTTGGTCATCAGTTCCCATTTCAAGGACATAGAAGTCAACAGGAAAGACCATATTTTCTACTTCTATTAGCACATCTTCTACTACACCCTTTGGGTAAGTGCTAGAATGATCTGCCAATTGAATCACTACACCTGTTTGATGTAGTGGGCCAAGTTGTAGAGTTTTGTAAACAGAATAGGGGATGACATTTATTGATGCCCCTAAATCCAACAAGGCCTTAGGAAATGTGGTGTTTCCTATTTTGCAAGGGATAGTGAACATGCCTGGGTCATTACATTTTTCGGGGAGTTTCCTCTGAAAAATGGCCGAGACGTGTTCACTAACTCTAACCTCTTGTTTCCCTTTCAATTTATCTTTTCTTTTTGTTTTGCATAACTCTTTTAAGAATTTAGCAAAACGAGGGACATTTTTCATGAAGTTAAGAAGCGGAATGTTTACCTCACACTTTGCGAAGGTTTCATAGATGTCGGCATCTTTTTCTAGCTTCTTTGTCTCCTTCAGCGCCTCAGGAAACGGGATTTCTTGTTCATATGATGAGGGTGGGGGAGGCTTGGTTTCTTTATTTTCCTCCTCCGTTGGGGCTACTTTTCCAGGGTCCACACCCTCAGTCTCTTCATCGTTCTCGTCTGCCTCTTTCAACGTTGCACCACTTCTCAACGTTATAGCATTCACATGTTGTCTCGGGTTTTGCTCCGTTTGGGATGGGAGTTTACTCGAGTCCTTTGTTTGAAGTTGGTTCACGGCATTTGCAATTTGACCAACTTGAGTTTCCAAATTGTTAATGCTTGACTTTGTCTCATGTTGAAATTGTACCATGGTTTGTTGAAATTGTCCCATGTTTTGTTGCATGGTAACCATGCTTGAGGTCAAAGTCCGGATCATGTCATCAGTTGACATACCAGATTGAGAAGATGAGTTGGATTGTTGAGGGTTTCCATACCTCAAGTTAGGATGATCCCGCAATCCAGGGTTGTAAGAATTTGAGAATGGATCATACCTCTTCTGTTGATGGCCTTGGAAACCCAAGGCGTTGACTTGTTCTTCTTGGAGGGATGGACATGAATCAGTGGGGTGCCCGGTTGATGTGCAAATGCCACAAGCTTTGACCTCCTGAGTGTTAGGTTTCAGAAGAAGTTCTTTGACAAGAGAAGTCAAACTGGCAACTTGGCCTTCCAACGAGGTGTTGGATTCTGCTGCGGCAACCCTTCGAGTTGAGGATCGCCCACTGTAATGTCTAGAGTTCTCGGCCAATTCCGAGATGAGATTCCTTGCTTGAGAAGGGGTTTTGTTAACAATTCCGCCTCCACAAGCCGCATTCACCATGCGCCTATCTTGATCCGCAAGACCATCATAAAAGTAGAGGATGAGGTCTTGCTCGGTGTACCCATGATATGGGCAACTAGCACACAGCTTTTTGAAGCGCTCCCAATATTCATATAATGTTTCATCTTCTTTTTGCTCAATGTTGCTTATTTGTTTTTTTAAAGAAGATGAGATTGAGGCGGGATAGTACCTATCCAAGAAGCATTTTTTCATTGCTGCCCATGTGTCTATACTTCCCGAAGGAAGATAGAATAGCCAATCCTTTGCAGTGTCTTTGAGGGAGAATGGAAAAGCCCTCAATTTGATTTGTTCTTCCGAGACACCACTGGGGCACATGCTTGTGCACACAATATGGAACTCAGAAAGGTGTTTGTTCGGATCTTCTCCTCTTAAGCCATGAAAGGATGGCAGTAGATGTATGAGCCCAGATTTTAGCTCAAATGTATTACCTTCATCGAGTGTAGGGAAGGTAATACATAACGGTTGTTGATTGAGATTTGGAACAGTGAGCTCCCGTAGTGTTCTTGTCTCAAGAGCCATGGTTATTGACTCTTCGGTCTCGCTAGAATGAGAACTAGCGCTGGATGAATCTCTAATAGATGATTCCTCCGAGTCGGTATTAGAAAATTTACTTTTCAACCGCTCGAAAGTGTGTTCTATTTCTGGGTTTGTTTGGTATGTGATTTTGTTTATGGAGCGATGTTTAACCATAAACTCCACTAAGCTCAGAAATAGAAGAAATAAGAACTCTTTATATTTTTTTTTTTGTTTGGTAAATATATATATTTTTTTTGATTTTTTCTTGATATGAAATAAAAGAAAAATTAATTGCCTTTCCCCGGCAACGGCGCCAAATTTGACGTGCACTCGTCGTTAGGTACACTCAAAATAATTAATCAATACGACACTAATACGTAGTATAGTGTAGTAAGGTTCGTATCCACAGGGAAAGGAATACTTTTCTTTTATATAAATAATAACAAGGGGGGTTTAGATTTTTTTGCTTTAATAACACTAAGATAAACGACCTATATGAGTTTAATTCAATGAGATGGGGACTTGGTTTTGCTTTTATCCACTTAATGAAATGTTCGTCGATCCCGGTTATATCTTTAACTATCTTCCTCTCGAATACTCAATCGAGGAGTATATCCAGTTCATCGAGGGTAGTTATTAATAACGAGATGCGTTCATTAATAAAACTTACTATCGAGTCAATATAGAACAAGCGCCGTATATTAACTTGATAGTAGCAATAAACTTAAGATGAAAACGATTGAGATTGATAACCTCAACACAAGCGGTTTATTGGTTTAATCAATATAATTAATTCCCCTTGGCATATTAACCATGAGATGCATGCGTTACTATTCCAAGTTTACTACCGTTGAAAGAACCGGATTAATAACAAGCGTATTAACCGATTGATTCTAGTAATAATTAATATGAGAAACAATACTAGTTGATACTTTAAGTAATGTTTAAGATATTAACATGAAATATGAATAGGAATTAATTAATACTCAAGGAAGAATATTAAAATATATGAATCCTACTATGATTAATATCAAGATGTTAACTAATTGTCATCTTAGTAACACTCCCCAATATTATCATAGAGGAAGAAATAGCTATTACTATAACCAATGTCAAGATGTTAACTAATTGTCATCTTAGTAACACTCCCCAACTTTGATATAGAGATAGTATTTTGAAAGAAAGAATTAATATTCAAGGAAGAAGATTAAAGAAAATAACTCACAACTTACAAATTCATTAAGCTTCAAAGTAGCAAAACCAAGATGGAAGAGTTTAGCTCCTCATTTGGAGACTAAACATGATGAAAAATATAAAGAAAGAGCTATTCTATACTGAGCTTAGATGTACAAAGGGATTGGATATCTTTTTGTGAAGGAAAGGAGGTGTATTTATAGGTTTTTGGGATGGGATTCGGGTACTCGATCGGGTATATACATGGTACCCGATCGAGTATGTGTGTAACACCCGATCCGAGGCATACTCGACCGGTTTTAGGCTATTTTCTAAGTGTATACCCGATCGAGTATATATGAATACCCGGTCGAGTATGCTTAGAAAGTGGTATTCGGGCTATACTCGACCGATCTTCGTTTGCAATTTAAAGGCATACCCGATCGGGTATGTCGGTCTACCCGATCGGGTATAGACATAGAATCGTGGCCAAAATCTTCCCTGCATGTTCCTTTGTCTTCGGATCTGATCCGATTTGAAGTTCCAACCTAATACCCGATCGAGTATAGCTAATACTCGACCGAGTATAGACCAAAATTCAGGATCTTCTTTTGTCTTTGAACTTTTGCACCTTCTCTTCACTTTTTGGGTTCACCAACTGTACTTTGGGTGAACAAAACCTGCTTAAGCTCAGAATATATCTAATCTAACCTATTTACAAGAATTTAACAATCTAATCTATTACACCAAAAGTGTGTAATTTCCAAAGTAAAAGTCAAGCAAAACTACTTAAAAACATAAACATAGAAATGGAAATTACGAACGTATCAACTCCCCCACACTTAAACCTTTACTCGTCTCGAGTAAGATCAAATGTTTACAAGTGTCAATGTTTGTCCAAAAGTTCCACAGTTCAACAAAAATATAATACAAACACAAAGACCACTAAGGATTACAAAGAAAAATGAGTTTTAAACTCAAATTACAAAAGAGCATCTTGGGTTTAATGGCCTCCTAGTGTTGTCTTCTTTTCTCCTCCTCTCTTCTTCTTTATCTTGAATCTTCATATTCTTCATAAGGATACAATGAGTGCCTGCAAGAACAAACATTTCTCTCATATCTCTCATTTTGCCTAGGAGCCTTTTCAGGTTTTCATCCTAGCACCTCTTTTCATTTTCCATTCTCTCCAACTCACTCATTTTTTTTTATAAGCCTTTTTTGCTTAGATTGCCCATTTTGTTGGGTTTTCAACCTAACTAGCATTTATTTTCTTTTGTTTATTTTTTTCTTTATTTTTTTTTTGTGTAAAAGTTCAAAAGAATTACATGCATAGTGCTAGGTAGAAATGAAAATTACATACCATCATGAGTGTCTCCCCCGCACTTGAATCAAGCACTGTCCCTAGTGCCCGCCTTCTCCTCCGTAGTAGCTCCCTCCAAAGCCGCTCCCTTGGCCACCATCTCCCATGTAGGTGTCCCCGCCATCTCCGCCGTCGTACCCTCCACCACCGGAGCCAGATCCTCCAAAGTTACCCCAATGAGTGGGGTCATACCATGAGGGTGGTGGAGGAGGGTTCGCCATGGTATGGAAGGATCCCTGCTGTGCCATAAACGAGTACATAGGCCCGTAGAACCTATGTTGGTCTTCCTCATACCGGTGTCTATCGGCCTCCCGGAGCTCCTCCAAACGTTGAAAGCCGGCCCTTTGCTCATCCTCCAATCTTTGAAAACCGACTCTTTGCTCTTCCTCTAATCGGTTGAGCCGGTTGTCCATTTGGGCTATTCCCGTAAGAAGTTGTTGTTGACCCTCCAGAAGTTGTTGAAAGAAGTCGGGTGGTGGAGGGTTTTGGCTTTGTTCTGGGAAATCATGGCTCATGGTTGGATGGCTATGGAGTTGCTCATAGGGCTCGTCATCGGGTTGGTTTTGGGGGAGTTCCTGTTCCGGTTCTTGAAGATGTGGTGGGAGGGCGTTTGGAAAGAGATAATGTTGATCCGGTCTGCCTGTTTTGAAGTGGAGTTGGGGGAGTTCTGGGTTGGGCAAGAGGAAGTATTTGAGGGGTTTGGGGTGAATGTGCCAGTTATACATATTTTTGGGCCTTTCTTCACCGTAAACGGTGTGTGAAAAAGATGTACAACCCGAGTGGCCTAGCCAAGATATGTTCATTAAACAGTAGTCGGGTATAGGAGAGTCATCTGTATACCCGAACTTTGTGGCCAAGTGCATAATCACCCCGCCCACTACGATAGCACCCTTTGCCACACTTTCCTTCTTTAGATGAGCCCACATGAGATTACAGAGGTTAAAATCCACGTGGATACGGAATAAGGCAACCGAGATGAGGCATACATCCCCCATCCTTGTATGATGGTTGTTGGGACGTCCAAGCAAGGAGTTGGCAAGGAATTTCAAAAAGAGGCGTAGGACTGGATGTTGGACATGACTAATGTATAGTTGGGAGGAGCTAAATTTCGTCGATCCCGGTTATATCTTTAACTATCTTCCTCTCGAATACTCAATCGAGGAGTATATCCAGTTCATCGAGAGTAGTTATTAATAACGAGATGCGTTCATTAATAAAACTTACTATCGAGTCAATATAGAACAAGCGCCGTATATTAACTTGATAGTAGCAATAAACTTAAGATGAAAACGATTGAGATTGATAACATCAACACAAGCGGTTTATTGGTTTAATCAATATAATTAATTCCCCTTGGCATATTAACCATGAGATGCATGCGTTACTATTCCAAGTTTACTACCGTTGAAAGAACCGGATTAATAACAAGCGTATTAACCGATTGATTCTAGTAATAATTAATATGAGAAACAATACTAGTTGATACTTTAAGTAATGTTTAAGATATTAACATGAAATATGAATAGGAATTAATTAATACTCAAGGAAGAATATTAAAATATATGAATCCTACTATGATTAATATCAAGATGTTAACTAATTGTCATCTTAGTAACACTCCCCAATATTATCATAGAGGAAGAAATAGCTATTACTATAACCAATGTCAAGATGTTAACTAATTGTCATCTTAGTAACACTCCCCAAATTTGATATAGAGATAGTATTTTGAAAGAAAGAATTAATATTCAAGGAAGAAGATTAAAGAAAATAACTCACAACTTACAAATTCATTAAGCTTCAAAGTAGCAAAACCAAGATGGAAGAGTTTAGCTCCTCATTTGGAGACTAAACATGATGAAAAATATAAAGAAAGAGCTATTCTATACTGAGCTTAGATGTACAAAGGGATTGGATATCTTTTTGTGAAGGAAAGGAGGTGTATTTATAGGTTTTTGGGATGGGATTCGGGTACTCGATCGGGTATATACATGGTACCCGATCGAGTATGTGTGTAACACCCGATCCGAGGCATACTCGACCGGTTTTAGGCTATTTTCTAAGTGTATACCCGATCGAGTATATATGAATACCCGGTCGAGTATGCTTAGAAAGTGGTATTCGGGCTATACTCGACCGATCTTCGTTTGCAATTTAAAGGCATACCCGATCGGGTATGTCGGTCTACCCGATCGGGTATAGACATAGAATCGTGGCCAAAATCTTCCCTGCATGTTCCTTTGTCTTCGGATCTGATCTGATTTGAAGTTCCAACCTAATACCCGATCGAGTATAGCTAATACTCGACCGAGTATAGACCAAAATTCAGGATCTTCTTTTGTCTTTGAACTTTTGCACCTTCTCTTCACTTTTTGGGTTCACCAACTGTACTTTGGGTGAACAAAACCTGCTTAAGCTCAGAATATATCTAATCTAACCTATTTACAAGAATTTAACAATCTAATCTATTACACCAAAAGTGTGTAATTTCCAAAGTAAAAGTCAAGCAAAACTACTTAAAAACATAAACATAAAATGGAAATTACGAACGTATCAACAATCAACAAGCTAGCAAGGGATCACATTGTTGATGGACTGCCCAACATTGTGTACAAGAAGGAGAACTTGTGCAGTGCATGCCAGAAGGGAAAACAAGTGAAGAACTCCTTCAAACCCATTGCTGGAGATCTTTCTACAAGTCCTCTAAATCTGATCCACATGGATTAATTTGGACCAGTAGAAACTCCAAGTGTTAGTGGCAAAAGATACACTCTAGTCATGGTGGATGACTATTCAAGATACACTAGGACAATCTTTTTGAAGAAAAAGAATGAAACTCTGTAAAAACTATCATCTCTGTTGAAACTATTGCAAAATGAACAGAATCAGAAAGTCAAAACAATCAGATCAGATAAAGGAACATAGTTCGTCAACAAGGTCATAAAGGACTTCTGTGACCAGAATGGAACCATGCACCAACTCTCTGCAGCTAGAACTCCTCAACAGAATGGAGTTGCAGAAAGAAGGAATAGAACATTGAAGGAAGCTGCAAGGACCATGATTGCTGAATATGGTCTACCTCTCAGATATTGGGCTGAAGCAATCAACACTGCATGCTATACTCAGAACCGGAGCATGATTCACAAAGCTCACCAGAAGACCTCTTATGAACTTGGGAAAGGAAGAAAACCCAACATCAGCTACTTTCATGCATTTGGATGTAAATGCTATGTACTCAACAATGGCAAGGAACATCTCAAAGTGTTCCAAGAGAAAGCTGATGAAGGAATGTTCTTAGGCTACTCAAGCACAAGCAAAGCCTATAGAATATTCAACAAAAGGAATCTACTTGTTGAAGAATCTATTCATGTCAAGTTCGATGATCACAACTCTGTTGAAAATCTAACAGAGAAACTGGAAGAAGTGAATCTTGAAGAAACACCAGAAGTAGTCACACCAGAGTTGGTCACCAACTCTAATATACCAACTCACATTCAGAATCTCATTTTGCAAGACAAAGATAGTGATGAAGATTCAGAAGAAGAACAAGAAAGACCCAGACAACCGTTATCAGAACCTGATCTAACTTGGCTAAGAGATCACCCTCCAAACCAAGTAATTGTACAGATCAGAAGCGGTGTACAAACCAGATCTGCTACAATAAGAAGAGAAGCAATGTTTGCATGCTACATATCTCAAATGGAACCTATGACTGTAGAAGAAGATCTTGCAGACTCAGACTGGATCAATGCAATGCAATAAGAGCTTACTCAATTTGAAAGGAACAAAGTGTGGGAACTTGTTCCTAGGCCAAAGCAGCAGAATGTCATTGGAACCAAATGGATGTTCAAGAACAAAGCAGATGAGGATGGCAACATTGTAAGGAATAAAGCTAGGCTGGTAGCTAAGGGATAGTGCTAGGAAGAAGGAATTGATTTTGATGAGACCTTTGCACCAGTTGCCAGACTTGAAGCCATCAGAATCTTCCTAGCCTATGCTGCCTACAGCAACATCAAAGTCTATCATATGGATGTCAAGAGTGCATTTCTGAGTGGAGAACTTGAAGAAGAAGTTTATGTGGAACAACCACCAGGTTTTGTCATTCCTACTCAATCTTCTTGTGTTTACAAGCTTAGAAAGGCCCTCTATGGTCTTAAGCAAGCTCCCAGAGCATGGTATGACACTTTGTCCCTATTTCTAGTGAACCATGGGTTTACTAAAGGAAAGGTTGACAAAACTCTATTTCAAATCTCTGTTGCTGATCATATTCTGTTAGTACAAATATATGTTGATGATATTATATTTGGAAGTACTAATGCAGAATAATGAAAGAAATTTTCTCAAGTTATGCAGAGTCAATTTGAAATGAGTATGATGGGAGAACTGAGCTACTTCCTAGGACTGCAAGTGAAACAAGTTCTAGAATGAGTCTTTATCAATCAAGGGAAGTACACGAGAGACCTAATCAAGAAGTTTGGAGTAGAAGGAAAATCTTCAGTGAAGATTCCCATGAACACTTCACAGGGAATTGGACCAGATGATGAAGGAAAGGATGTTGATCCAACAACATACAGAGTAATCATTTAATCTCTTCTTTATCTAACTGCAATCAGACCAGACATATTATTCTCTATTGGAATCTGTTCCAGATACCAATCAAAGCCCAAGAAGAGCCAACTAAGTGCTGCAAAGAGAATCATCAGATACATCAAAGGAAATCCAAATGCAGGCCTATGGTATCCCAAGGGAGGTAACTTTGAACTAATTGGTTAGTCAAGTGGAAACGGAAATGCCGTATGTAAAGTGAAAGTAAAGGAAGACTCTCCCAGACGGTACTCTGACTCAGATTTTGCAGGTTGCAGGTTAAACAGGAAGAGCACCTCTGGTCACTGCCAATTGCTAGGAGGGAGACTTGTCTCTTGGTTTAGCAAGAAGCAAAACTCTATCTCAACAAGTACAGCAGAAGCTGAATACATTGCTGCTGGAAGTTGTTGTGCTCAACTTCTGTGGATGAAGCAACAACTGAAGGATTATGGAATTCAAGCAAAGGAGATCAAGCTGCTGTGTGACAACACCAGTGCCATTGCAATCACTCAGAATCCAGTACTTCATTCCAGGACCAAGCACATTGAGATCAGACATCATTTCATTAGAGATCACGTAGAGAAGAAGCATGTATGTATGGAGCATGTACCAACTGAAGATCAGCTAGCGGACATTCTAACCAAGCCTTTACCTGAGGCAAGGTTTAACAAGCTAAGGGAAGAATTGGGAATGATGGATGATCTTCCCAGAGATGCTTGAATCAGAGTTGCCCTGGACCACAACTGTTATCTCTCGACCAGAGAATCACCCATTAGAGTACCTCGTTCTCTGATACAGGAACTCTCTTCAGAAACCCATCAGAATGGTTGTGGACTTAGTCATTTTTCGAGGAACGGGCAAGACCTAATTACTTGAACAGGTCTTTTACTTCTTTACCCCTGATCTCAACGGAAACGTTTTTCCGCCCGCATTTTATTAAATGCACCCTCGAAACCGCCAATAATATCAAACGTCCATAAATCCAAAAGCCTTTTATACCCACCTTCTTCAACCTAAACCGCTACTGTAACTTTATCTCTCTAAACTGCTTTTTCTCTCAAGTTTTCAAACCCTCCCAGAACTCTCAATCTCCAGAAATTCTCAAAACCTCTCACTGTCTGAAAATGAACTTTCTCAACATCAACGACTTCACTAAAGAGGAAGTGAAATCTCTCGTCAACAACATTGTTACAAGCATGAAGGTTGACATGTCTGCACTACCACTTTTGGCAGAAAACCAAAAGAGGATGACAAAGATCATCCAGGGGATGGCTGATTCCCAACTGAGCAAACTGGTCAGTATTCTGCACAGGTGCTTATGGTGCAAAATTGGCTCAACTGATGAGATGAATAAAGCCAGTGCCAAAGCAATCTTCGCAGTTCATCATGGCATGAACATCAACTGGGGTGAGGTAATTTTCGGTTCTTTAACTGAATTCATCAAAAAGAAGGATAAAGACACTGGCCTATTGTCAACCAAGATGGGTCATGGTCTCCTTATCTCTGCAATCCTCATTGCCCAAGGAGTTCAACTCAGGGACCCCTCCCCAGTTGACCACTCCAAATCAATATTTCTCACTGCCTCTCCTAAGCTAAATATTGTTGTTGCTGCCGAGTTGAAAAGAGAAGAAAGGTTTGAGAAAAAGAGAGAACAACAAGCTGCTAAGCCAAAACCTGCTCTCAAGAAAACCATCAAGAAGCCCATCGAGACTTCTACTCCACCTGAGCAGACTAGGACTGAAAGGGAAAACGGAAAGAAGAAAACAAACGATACGAAGGCTATACCAGAGAAGGATGCACAAGAGGAGGTTGCATCAGAGTTGGCCTCCCCTAAGCCAACCAGGAAGTCTCCTGTCAAAAAGTAGAAGTTGAAGAGAAGAAGGAAGTTAGTCAATCAGAGTGAGGACTTTCATGGTTCTGAACCCCACCCAATCAAGAAGAAGAAGAAGAAAGCTCTTACTCCCTCCAAGAAATCAGAAATTCAGGGGGAACCTGAATCAGAGGTACAACCATCATCTGTACCAAACTTACCCAACCATGTATCTACACTAGAATGCCAAGCTTCACCAGAGACAAAGATCATGACTGATTACAGCGTTGTCCTGGACAAACAGTTTGAAAGGGTACTCGCCTGGAGAGAGTGGAGAATGGGTCCTCTCATCAAGATCATTCGATTCTTTGATCATTATGAGGAAGAAGAAGCAGTCGTGCTTAACTGGGCAGGTACTGATGATGTGTCCCAGTGCTTTGATCTCAACTTTCTGACATCTGTCTTAGAGAGAAAGAAGGTAAACTTCAAAGGAAAGGCTATTCTGGTAGTCTCTTCACCAGAAAAGCATGTTAAAGCCTTGGAAGAACATGAGATGGCTGAGTTTGATGCTTGGCTGATAGAAAAGAAAAGGAAGGAATCCTTGATTAAATTTCGTCCAAGCGCTCATGGAGAAGGAGAACCATCAACAGCTAATGATCTACCATTGGCCATGGAGAAGCTGATCAGAGAATGGAGGGACTCACATTTCGAGGAAACTGTCATGGAGGTAATCCCCAACTCCTCCCATGTTCATAACTCCACAGAACTCCCTCCTCCCTCTCCCAAAGTACCTTCATCTACTCTACCACATCACCAAAAAAAACCTTCTCCCCAACAGAGATCCCCACCGGAACAGAAAACCCCTTCACCTAAATCATCTCCCCAAAAATACAAGTCCCTCTCTCTTTGCAAACAACCAACTCCAACCATGAACCGCACACCTTCACCTCCTCCATCTCCTCAACCTCAAAAATCCAATCACTAGAAATCCCCCACCCATTAGAGCTCCCCTCACCAGAGAACCCCTACTCACCAGAGCTCACCGCATCAGAAAACCAAATCTGCCACTCCTCCTCAACAGAAAACGAAGTCAAACTCCAGAGCTGCTACCCCACAGAGGTCCACTCAACACTCTGTAGCCTCTACGCCCAAGAAGGAGATTCCCATCAGAATTCTCTCCTCAAATGCTTATAATGATGGATTCCTCCCATCCTCAATTGCTACTGATCTTACCTCAAAGAGGAGAAGAACACCTCCAAGAGACCAATCTCCTCAACCCACAGACAGAAACCCTCCACTACCTAAGGGTAAAGGATTGGAGATGCCAGGGTTCACACCAGCAGAGCCTCAGATTACCTTCAACCAATTTTTTGCATCTGTAGAAGAGTTTGGTGGCCAGATGCTTGATAACATGAATAAACTCATTATAATCAACGACAAGCGCTATGAGCATCTCACCCACACCAACATCAACCTTGAGTTTGGGCTCCAACAGATCTGTGAGAAGGTTGCAACTCTATCAGAGAACATGAGTGCCTTCATGGAGTCGTCAAATGCCAAAATTGATGCAGTCTCCAGGGAAGTAGATAGTATCAACTCTGTACTTTACTTCCATTCCCAATCTCTCAACAAGCAATATGAGAAGATCAAATGTATCTATGTGGATATAGAAACCCTCCAATGGACTGATGAGAAGAGCAGAGAGCAACTGCTAGATATTGTAGAGCTCTGCAAGTCCCACAAAGAGCAAGCCTCTACACTTCTAAAGAATGATAAGGAGAGATACGAGAAGTTGATACTCCTCGAAGAAAGTACACAGAGTATCCAATCGACAATGGAGAGACAACAGAGTCTGATTGAAGGACTGGCCTCTGTTACTCAAACTTTGCTTGAAGCTCTTGAAGAGATCAGAGATGCTCAAGCTTCAGAGTTTTCCAAAATTGAACTCCTCCTTGGCGATCTTGTTTGTTGATTATTTAGTTTTGTTGATGATTAACCTTAAACAGGATTGAACTCTATCCTTGGGTCCAAACAATAACTCATTACTTAACTAATCATGCAGGTGGGACCTTTGGATAGAACTACCATTGGAACGTACCATTTTTTGTTCATACTAAGTGATTTAATTGATATATGCTCACCTATATTTCATCTATACGAAGCTATATTGTTTTACACGTGGCACATTTCTCATGTATGACTAGGCACCAACTTTAGAGAGTTGACCCCCATTATGGTTAATGCACGTTATGGAAGTAATCATTACTTGTGCTAAATGAATGTCTTGCTATATTTATAGTAGTCTATAGCATGCTATACTTGGTAAACCCATCCTTGATTGAAATATTAAATGAATACCTTTTGAAAGGATCACGGAATATGGAAATCATTGTAGCTCGATTTAATTTGATTACATGAATAATTTGTGGCTACTTATTGTCCTTATATGATGGCTCGTAAATCATGAATCAATTTTGCTCATGATTGAGCGAATAAAAGAGGAGCTACTAGAAGGAAAGTAATTCAAAAATATCAAGGCAAGTCTACAAAGCCTCTAAAGGAAGGAGAATCAACGGATATCCTCTAGGCTATATGTAGTCGAAGACCAAGAGAAGAAGAAGTGGGCTTGACCGAGCAATTACAGAGAGAAATAATTATAAAGAATTATCAAGACCAAGGCACCTGGACCTGCTCACGAAGTTCTAGATATAGTTTCTTTTCCCTTCTTTATCTTGTAACTAGACTTTGAGGAAAGGCTAAAGTGTAGCTTCCTCGGGTTGGGGTTGTGTGTGTGAGAGCTTTGTTGTAATGCTGAGAGGCTCTCTACCCGCAAGGTAGAGATGCATAACTCTTCCTAGAGAGGTCGAGGTTTTTTAATCCCTCCGAGGGAGAATTTACCTTGTAACCACAAAAGGCTTTTTAGTGAAGTTGTTTAAAATTCCTCCGAGGGAGGTCGAGGTTTTTTAATCCCTTTGAGCCAAGGGATTTTTCCTCGTTAAATCCTTGTGTACTTTACTATTTCGCAATTCCCTGAACCCCACACTAGAAGTGTGCGAAAATTTGCCACGGTTCCACACACACAATTCCCCCCCCCCCCCCCCCCTTTGTGTTGGTAACCGTTTCATCAATTGGTATCAGAGCGGGTCTTCACCACATAAAGGTTAAAACCTTGGGAAGAGATCCGGCAGCATGAATACGGTTGAACGATTGGAAGAAGGATACTCGACTCAACGACCACCGTTGTTCAACGGCAAATTTTACCAATTTTGGAAGAGTCGAATGGAGAACTTCATCAAAGCCGAGAATTATCAGGTATGGAATGTAATTGAGGCAGGTGATAACATCATTACTAAGGTGGACTCCGAAGGTAAGGTTGTCCCTAAACCAAAATTTGAATTCCCTGCTGATGATTATCGTAAACTCGAGCATAATGCCCAAGCATTGAAATATTTGATTTGTGGACTTGGTCCGGCTGAGCACAGCCATGTTCTTGGATGCAAATCCACAAAACAAATGTGGGATTTACTCGAGGTTACGCATGAAGGTACCTCGCGTGTAAAAAGGTCCAAAATTTACATATTTATGCGGAATTACGAATTATTCGTAATGAAACCTAAAGAGTCAATTAGGAACATGATTACACGTTTCACTAATATTATAAATGAGCTTTCAGCACTAGGGAAAGAGATCACTGTGGAAGATCAGGTAAGAAAAGTTATGAGAAGCTTGTTGTCCGTATGGAAGCCCAAAACTACGACAATAGAAGAAGCTAAAGATCTCTCCACCATGACTCTGGAAGACTTGACTGGCTCACTCATGACGTATGAGTTAGGTCTACAAGAAGAACAAGATGCCGAAAATGTGAGGAAGGAGCGATGAATAGCTCTCAAGGCTCGAGAAGAAGAAGAAGAATCCGAAAGTGAATCGGAAGACGAAATGAGCATGTTTGCCGAGCAATTCGGGAAGATGTACCGGAAATTCAAAGGCAACCGGAATAAACAAGGTAAAAAGGGTTTTCAATCTTTTAACCAAGGTTGTTTTGTTTGTGGTTCCTTTGAGAACAGGGCAAAAGATTGTCCCCAAAAGAAAAATGACAGAACCTACGACAAAAACAAGACCAGTTCCCACCGGAGGTTCAGTGAAGATAAAGGGTTCAACAGAGACCTCAAGACGACTATGATGGCAGCTTGGGGAGATTCATCGGATGATGATGAAGAAGAAGATGAAAAGAGCTCCAATCAGGCAGGGTTATGCCTCATGGCTAATTCCGACGAAGAATCCGACCAAGAGAATTTTGAGGTAAACTTAGAAAGCTTTCTATCTAAATTTGATTCCCTCTCGAAAGGAAAGGTTCGGAAATTTTTTAAAAGATTAACCATCGAGCTTAATCAAAGTCTTTCTGAAAACGACAATCTTAAATCACAAATCACCGAACTTGAGTCTAAACTCGAGTAAGCCGCTAGAGCTAAGATAAGGCTGGAAACAAAAGTGGGAGAGTTAATAGATGAAAGGCTCAAGTACAGTGAAGTGGTCTTAGAACAAGATAATCTCATTTGCTCACTCAAGCTCGATAGGATGAATAAACAAGTTAATGATGAAGAAAAACTGCTAAGAAAAATTCCGGACATTGCCTTGCTCATTAATCATCTTAATCGCCTCGAAGACGAGAGACAAGATTTCAAAAATAAACCGGAATATCAGTCGTATAGTACCAAAGATAGAACCAGGTCCAGACACTATTCTGGAACTGGAACCTCTCAGTACAAATGAAAGAAAAATGAGACTGCTGGTCTCGGATATGTTCCAAGAAACACCCAAATAAATCAAAATCCGACTTTTCAGAACCAATCCTTTTACGGTAATAGAACTAGAGGACAAACCAGTTCCAGGCCGTATCAAAGGCAATCTAGAATTGGACCAACCTGGTTCGATAGATTGGTTCAAAAGCACAAAACTGGTTATGGACAAACACCTAACCGGGACTTTTATAAAAGGGGCAAAGATGTTTTTGGAAATTGGAAAACTAAATACGTTGATACATATGATAGCCGAATTTGCGGGCATTGTGGCAAAGACGGTCATCTTAGGCATGAATGTCACTCTCGGCAACAGGCCTTAGAAAGAAGCTTTAATCATATTAAATTTTACTCAAACAAATACAAAATGGAACCCAAGCAGGTCTGGGTTCCACACACTAAACCTTAATCGTGGAACAACGCCGAGTGAGGGGGAACAATCACTGGTTCCTTAACAATGGTTATTCTAAGCACATGACGGGAGATAAATCTTTATTCCTCTCACTGCGGCCATTTAGCGGTGGAAAGGTGACATTTGGAGACAACAGTAAAGGAGAAATCATTGCTGTGGGAAAAATTGGAAAGTCACCTGACCATGCAATAGACAATGTATTCCTAGTCAAGGGTTTAAAGTTTAATTTGCTTAGTATTTCTCAATTTTGAGATCGAGGTAACAGTGTAGTTTTTTATCATAATGTATGTCACATTGTTAATAAGGAATTTCAGCAAGTCATACTAGAAGGCAAGAGACTTGAAAATACCTATAAGGTTGATCTCGACTTGTTGCCAAGCATAAGTCTAACTTGCCTAAGCGTTATTGACAATGATCCCCTACTTTGGCATAAAAGGCTGGGCCACGCTAGTTTTTCATTAATAAATAAACTCAGAAATAATGAATTGGTAGTCGGGCTACCTAAAATAAAATATTCCCTTGATCATATTTGCTCCGCTTGTGCCACCGGAAAACAATCTCAATCATCTTTTAAAACGAAGAATTTTGTGAGCACAAGCAAGCCCATTGAACTAATTCATATGGATTTGTGTGGTCCAATGTCAGTCCGAAGTCGAGGAAACAAAGAATACATTTTAGTTATTGTTGATGACTTTTCAGGATATACTTGGACTATCTTTCTTGCAAGCAAGAAAGATACATTTAATGAGTTTGTTATTTTTTTTTTAACCCCCGGAAGGCAAACCACCAAAATCAGTGGGACAAATGCCGGGGGACATTTGTCGGGATTTATTGAAGAATCAGAAAGATAACAAAAAAGAGGGGGACTATGCCAATACCTCTTTCAACAAATAATACATTTTAAATCATAAATCTAAAAGAAGGTAAACCAAATATATCTAAAGTAACAGCACTCTTAACAGGCCCAGGTAACAAATTAAGATCAGTCCAATGTCTAAAATGGGCTGAAGATAAACGAGCAAGCAAATGGGCCGGCTCGTTAACCTCACGCAAAATGTGTCTGAAGCGGATGCCTTTCCTAAAACATAACCTCCTGAAGTCATCAATCTCCTCCATCCACCGATCCTTCTTCCTACCTGAAACGTAATCTACAATCTCTCTAGCATCGCTTTCAACCTGAAAACTTCCAAAACCTTCGTCAATAGCCCACGTAGTTGCCCGTAGGAGTGCAAGCAGTTCTGCGTGATGACTGGAGCAAGCTACGATGGGAAAAGAGATAGCTCCGATGACAGCTCCTAGTTCATTTCTCAAGATTGCGCCTCCGGAAGCTTTTCCAGGTAAATACGCTGCATCGACGTTGAGTTTAATACCTCTCTTAGGTTTAATCCATCGAATAGATTGAAGAGCCATATTAGATTTAAAGTTACTGGGGATGAGATTTTCTTCAAAAAGAATCTTATCAATGGAGCAAAATTTAGAAGAATTAAAACTCTGGACCCAGGTTTGAGTATATAGCTTGATTTTCCAGATAATACTTTCAACCGTAGGGATAGAACAAGAAGATCCCCAGATTAGATTACTGTAAACCTTCCAAATATGCCAACTGATAATGCCCGGAAGATTATGTCTAAAAACATCAGTGAGGGTTTTGCTTCCTGCTTCAAGCCACCAAACAAAGAAAATATTTCTGATTGAAAAAAGATTAGTGGGGATAACAATATTCAAGATCCTGGAGAAGTAATTCCAGATACTCTTCGAGAAAGAGCAATCATAAAAAATATGGTCAGTAGTATCATTATTCCTTCTACAAATAGGGCACATAGAGGGCAGAAGCACCATCTTGAATCTTTTAAGATTGTCTGAAATAGGTAAAATACCTCTAAATAACTTCCATTGAAAAAGCTTCACTTTAGATTGTTGTTTAGGATGCCAAATATGTCTGTATGAAAAAGCAGATCCCTGAGAGTGTCTACTGACATTAAATGCAGATTTGAAGGAGAAGAGACCATCAGAAGAGGGTAACCAAATCAGTTTCTGAGCATTAGAAGTGTCAGTCCAGGAGAGAGAAAAATCATTGATTCTGCATACTCTTTTCCAGTTTGGAGAATCAGTAAGTTTAGGCTGCATATCATTCCCTCTCTGATATTTGTTGTGCATAAATTGGGACCAAGAACCAGAATGAGATTTCCATTTCCACCAAAGTTTTAAAGAATGAGCTTTTTCAAGATCTTTAATAGATCTTATGTCCAATCCCCCTTCTTCTTTAGGATAACACATCTTGGACCAAGTAATCCAATGATACTTAGGTTTGTCATTATCAGATCCCCAAAAGAAATTGGCAAGCTTCTTATTTAAAATTCTTTTAATTTTCTGTGGCAGAAGATCAACAGCTAGAAAGTGCATTGGGATAGAACCTAACACATGTTTGATCAAGATAAGTCTCCCAGCCTGACTTAAATTCTTTTGCTTCCAAGTAGAAAGCTTAGCATCAAACTGTTGTATAATATTGTGACAATGCTGATGTCTATTTATACCCCTGTGTAGGTTAGCTCCAAGGTATTTCAGAGGAAGAGTGGTTTTGTGCATTCCTAACAACTCTTTGATGATCTGACTTCTAGCCTGGGCATGCTTACCAACAACAAAAGAGCTTTTATCAAAGTTGACTGCTTGTCCTGAAGCATCTTGATACTGGGTAAGAAATCTCTTAAAATTCAGAATGGACCTAGAACCCCCATTCATAAAAATTAACAAATCATCTGCAAAAGCAAGGTGGGTAATAGGAACACCATGTCTGCCCATCCCATAGTAGTCAATCCTCCCATTAGCCATTTGCCAATTTAAGCCCCTAGAAAAAGCTTCAGAGGCAATAATGAACAGAAAAGGGGAGAGAGGGTCTCCCTGTTTGACCCCTCTTTTAGGTTGAAAGAACCCATGAGGACTGCCATTGATCAAAACTGATAAATGTGTGGACTTAAGATTATTCAGAACCAACTTGATAAAATGTTCATGAAAACCAAACCTTGTCAAAAAATTTGAAAGAAAATCCCAAGACAACCTATCAAAAGCCTTGGCCATGTCAAGTTTGATCACCATGTTAGAACCTCTAACTTTTCTGTCAATATCATGAATCATTTCTTGACCAATAAGGATCTGATCAGCCATATTCTTCCCTTTAAGAAAACCAGCTTGCTCATTAGATATAATCTTAGGCAGAAGGATTGATAATCTGTTAGCAAGCACTTTAGTACAGACTTTATTGATGAAATTAGATAAACAAATAGGCCTGTAGTCTGTAAAGGAAGCAGGGTTATCTTTCTTAGGTATAAGAACCAGTAGAGAGCTAGATAAACCTTTAGGAATAGGAACTCCAATGAAGAAGTCTTGAACAGCACTAACCACATCCTTCCCCACAATATGCCAACATTTTTTAAAAAACTTACCATTATAACCATCAGGCCCAGCAGCCCCATTTTGATTAAGTGACCACACTGCCTCTTTAACCTCTTCTGCATCTGGAAGGGAGATAAGAGATCTGTTGTCTTCTTCTTCTAAAAGTGATGGGATGTATTGCAGGATTTCCTCAGAGTCACCTTCCTGTTCATGGGAATAGAGAGAAGAAAAGTATTGAACAGCAGCCACCCCAATCTCAGGTATGGAGTTAACTGTAGTTCCTTCCATGTTGGTGATAGATGTGATCTGTTGTTTTCTATTTCTGATTTTCACAAAAGAGTGGAAGAAACTAGTATTAGCATCTCCCCCTTTTAGCCAGTTGAGATGAGCCCTTTGTTTCCAAAAAAATTTTTCTAGCTTGTATTTAGAAAGAAGCAAAGCCCTTTTGAAAGACCAGGTAGCCCTATTATCTTCAGTAGGGTCATTCTCAAAAGCAATCTCAGCATTAGAAACCTCTTGCTCACAGAATTTAATGTTCTCAAATATTTTCCCAAAAGTGTCAGAGTTCCATTTTTTGAGGTCTTGCTTCAAGCATTTAAGTTTTTTAGTCAGACCCAGCATGCCACCACCAAATTTATAAGAGTCCCAACTAATAGAAACGATCTCAAAAAAGGAGGGGTGAGAAATCCACATGTTCTGAAATTTGAAAGGTTTAGGACCAGCATAACCATTGTTAAGAAGTTGTATAAGAACAGGTGAGTGGTCAGAAGGAGTCCTGTTAAGATGTGTAATCTGAATGTGATCATAAGCATCAATGCAATGACCATTAACTAGAATTCTGTCAAGTCTTCTCCAGAGTCTACCATTAGATCTAACACCAGTCCAAGTGTAACTAGATCCATTAACAGGAAGATCATTAAGCCCACAAGAGGAGATACAATTTGCAAAATCAATCATGCTAGTTAAATGGGGAAGAGAAGGACCAAAATGTTCTGTATGAGAGGCTATAGCATTAAAATCACCACCCACTAACCAATTTCCTGTGATCTGATTTGAGAAATCAGTTAACTTTTGCCACAAATCTCTTCTATGAATGTAGCTATGATTGCCATAAATAGCTGTAAAATGACCAGTGAAGAGACTAGAACTGATTTTGAAGTGAGTATACTGAGAATCCCATTCCACATGAGATAAAGTGAGATTAGATTCATCCCAGTATATCCAAATCTTATTAAGATCAGTACAAAACATTTTGTTGAAGCCCAGAAGTCTCATAAAATGTTTTGCTTTAGTATTTGCCACAATAGGTTCAATCACAATAAGTAAATGAATTTTCCATTGCTGAATTAGGGAGAATAGCCTAGAAGCAGCACCTTCTAGCCCCCTTAGATTCCATACCAGACAATTCATTACAAAATGGGCTGAGGAGTATTTTGTGGAAGCCTGTAGGCTGCACTAGATTCTGAATTACCTTCAGAAAAAATTAATCTCTTAGCTGTGCTTCTGGTCACTCGAGGAGGAATTTCTGGAAATGATTTTTTCTTCTTGTATCTTTTCCTTCTGACCACAATAAATTCTCCATTGTTTTCCTCATTGTTAGCATTCTGATTTTGTGCTTCCTTCATTTTTTCTTTTTGTTTGATCACAAAATCCACTCCTTTGATAATACCTGGTAAAGCTTCCTTCCAAGCTTGTATATCTTCCTTTTTGTTGGGTTCTCCTCCATCTGATAAATAGTCTTTGCTGATAATTTCAGGATCAAAATCATGAGCATTGACCAAATTCTGGAGCTGAGCATCATCTACTAAAGGTCCCACAGGCTTATGGTAAGTTAATGGTAAGTCAATATCAATAGAAACACCCTCAGGATTTGTATCTTTGAGGACCTCATCTTTCTTCATTGTATCAGGATGTGGGTCATGATACACCTCCTCAGTGTCTGTGAGATCCTGGACTTCAACAAGAGGATCATAGCTCTGATTTCTGGCTTTGCTTGTAGAAGGGGCCTCTCTGATAATCATGTTTTCGCCAGATTCTCCATTTGTTATCTGCAAAATATGTGTATTTTTAGGAATCCACTTTTCTTTTAGCTTGCCAGTGTGTGTATTTTCCTTAGCAATTTCTGTAGCCTTTTGATGTTGTTGTTGTGTGGAGCTGTTAGGCAGAATACTCTTAGGGCATTTATCTGCAGTATGCCCCAAATGAAGGCATGCTTTGCAATAGTGGGGCATGTCTTCATAGGTGACCTGTTGAGAGAAACCATGAGACCCACATTGAATCCAAATCTTTTGGGGTAGATCTTGGGTAAGATCCAGCTCAACACATACTCGAGCCATAGAAGGTCTAGACAGATTATCTGTCGCAGCATCTATTTTAATTGGTTTTCCAATTAGACCAACTATGTCAAACAGGGCTCTCTGATCTTGTAGATGTATAGGCAGCCCCTCCAGACCAATCCAAACTGGAACCACAGGGGATTCCACATTTGGACGAAAAGATGGGGTCCATCTAGTCACGCGCATCATAAATCCTCTAATAGTCCATGTTTGTCTATTCCAACATCTATAAAAATCTTCATCCGAATCAAAACGGATTAAAATATGTTTAGAATCAAGTAAACCCAAGTGAAACAAACCAGAAAAGCCTATAACTTCAAAAGCTTTGCGGATCACCGCAAGATTAGGTCGACCTTTGTAAAAATAACCAACCAAAGACCTCTTGTGTCGAGCAGCTAAATTTTGAATCTCTTCTTCTGGAAATTGGATGGCCGGCATTCCTTTGAATCGAATAGGGGTCTTCTTTGATAACGGAGGATCTGCACGATTAGTTAACACATCAACAAAAGATTTTTTATTCCAAACGTTGCTTTCAGGGGGCTGGGGTGGTGGCGCCGCCCCAATTGGGGTGGCTGAGATCATCATACGGACGGAACCCAAGTCGGAACCCTAATCGCCAGAGCTCCCTAGTCGAGTTTCAAATGAGTTTGTTATTTTTGTAAGGAAAGTTGAGCATCAAACAGGACTACAACTTATTAAGATCCGATCGGGTCATGGAACTGAATTTGACAACTCACTATTTGATGCATTCTGCAAGGAACGAGGCATAGACCACAACTTCTCTGCCCCTAGAAATCCTCAACAAAATGGGGTAGTAGAACGGAAGAATAAAACCCTGGAGGACATGACTAGAACAATGTTGATTTCCAGTGGTCTAGTGAGAAACTTTTGGGCAGAAACACTAAACACGGCATGCTATATAATTAACCGTGCTATGATCCGTCCACTCCTAGGGAAGACACCCTACGAACTACTCAAAGGGAGAAACCCAACTTTAATCATCTAAGAACATTTGGATGCAAATGCTTTGTTCATAACAATGGGAAAGATAACATTGGCAAGTTCGATGCAAGAAGTGATGAAGCAGTCTTCCTCGGATACTCAACTCATAGAAAAGCTTACAAAGTTCTAAACAAACGCACACAATGCGTGGAAGAAAGTATCCATGTAATCTTTGACGAAGCCCTTTCATTAAAACCAAGGCAAGATGATGAAGGAGATATAGGACTCTCTCGTAAAGAAAGACAGACCCAAGAAAACAGTGAGACAAACCTTGAGGAACCACTAGAAAACGAACGAGCCGAGTCTAGAACTGAAGAAGAACCAGGACAGACCACAACCAGTCAGACTGTAGAACCTGCTGGTCCAGTTCCAGATACCCTATACGAACTGGTGGACCAACCAAACGCTCCAAGAGGGTGGAAGCATCATCGATCACATCCCTTGGATAACCTCTTAACAGATCTAAATCGAGGAGTAACCACTAGATCTAAACTTAGAAATTTTTGCGCTTTCTTTGCTTATTTATCACTTATAGAACTGGAGAACCATGAAGTGGCTCTCTCCGATGCTGACTGGGTTCTAGCTATGCAGGAAGAACTAAATCAATTTGAGAGAAACAAGGTGTGTCATCTAGAACCAAGACCTAAGATTAAATCGTGATAGGTCTCTAATGGGTATTTAAGAACATGCTTGATGAGCATGGACAAATCACAAGGAACAAATCAAGGCTTGTTGTAAAATGCTATAACCAACAGGAAGGAGTAGATTTCAACGAAACATTTGCACCAGTCGCAAGATTAGAGTCAATATGAATGCTCATTGCATTTGTGGCTCACATGGGATTCACACTCCATGAAATGGATGTGAAAACGACCTTCTTGAATGGTTATCTTAAGGAAGAGGTATACGTGGAATAACCACCGGGTTTTGAAAATTCAAATTTTCCTAATCATGTTTTTAAGTTAGATAAAGCACTTTATGGTCTCAAACAACCACCTCGTGCTTGGTATGAGCGACTATCAAAATTTCTTTTGGAAAATGGGTTTGAAAGAGGAAAAATAGATAAAACTCTTTTTCTAAAAATAAAAGATCAAGCCCTATTGGTCGTTCAAATTTATGTAGATGATATTATTTTTGGTGCTACTAACGATTCACTTTGTGATGAATTTTCTTCTCTTATGAGCTCCGAGTTCGAGATGAGCATGATGGGTGAATTAAATTTTTTCCTTGGTCTGCAAATCAAACAAACAAGCAAAGGAACCCAAATATCCCAACAAAAGTATCTTAAGGAATTACTCAAGAAATATGGAGCAAGTGAAAGCAAAACAATGACAACACCTATGGGAACAAATGACAGGCTGGATGCGGATGAAAAGGGAACAAGCGTAGACCAGAAGATGTACCGAGGAATGATTGGGTCCCTACTGTACCTAACCGCCAGTAGACCTAACATTGTTTTTAGTGTAGTTCTATGTGCTCGGTTCCAGGGAAATCCTAAGGAGTCTCACCTCAAAGCAGTCAAAAGGATCCTCAAATACCTCAAAGGAACTATGAATCTATGCTTATGGTATCCACATAATGAGGATTTTAATCTTATAGTCCCAAAACTTAACAAACGACAAACATAAGCAGTGAAGAAGAAGCAGATAGAAAGATATGGAGATAATCAAACGAATCTGGTATACCGTGTAAACTAGCCGCTGCTCTCCCTGGAGAAGGGGAGAAGCGGCAAACCCTTATCTCTCTATCTATGCACCTCTATTCTCTGAATCCTCGAACGTTAGGGTTCCCGTAAGTTAGCCTCCTTTTATAGGAGAAGTTGGCTAACTTACGGGTTACAAGGAAGCTAACGGGCTGATACACATTTATGGCCCGTATTACACGTTTAATTAATAACTACACAAATACAAAGATATTTAATTAGATTGGACACCATAAAATATTCCTAACAATCTCCCCCTTGGTGTTCAATCGTGTTGAATCAGCATTGCAGCGCAGATATCTTTGTCTTTGTTGTTATTGAGCTTCCTTTGTCTTTGAACTTGACTTCTTGAGAAGGCTTCATGAAGAAATCCTCGCAATCTCCCCTTTGATGTTTTCTTGGCAGTTTGAGGAATCTGCCGGGGTTTGAGGAATCTTTTTCTTGTAATACATGCCTTCTAGAAGTTGCTCTTGATCAGCTTAGATGATGTCCGGTGATGCCTCAAGAATGAATGTTCTTTGGAGAATAGGAGACGACAATGGAATTCATCTTCAACAGATTGAGTATCTGACCTTTGTCCCCTCCGCAATGTAGTCTTTTTGACTGTTTGGAATGAATGGATTTGAGGAGAACTTTTCGGTGGCACAGTGGAATGTAATGATGGTTGACTTGTGAGCGTAGCTGACCATTTGAGTTATCGAGATAGTACAGAGAGTGTTGGAGGAGAGAAGTGTCTCAGAATGATTTTTTTTCACAGTTGACAGCATGTGGACCACTCTCCCCCTCATGACGATCCGATGAATCGGGGCGTCATGCCTTTATTCTTTTATTCTGCGGAAGGAAAACAGGAAAACAAGCAGAATGTAAAGAAGATAACGTAACCCCCCGGGGTCGTGTAGACGCCCATTATCATCACTATAGAGTTAAACTCTAAAGCAATGGCCTGAAAATGATGGTGATTCTTATGTTGCATCAGCAGGACTTCCTTCCAATCATTGGTCTACATCTGTAATAGATGAACCCTATGGAAGTTCTCGCGGGTCATGTAGACCTGCAACTGACTCAAAAAGTGTGTCTGTGTCCTAGAAAATTTCAAAACATTTGGGAGTGAGAAACTAGACACGACGTGATCAATGAAAGTTCAGTGGCATGGGGCTGAGGCCACTGTAGTCAGTATCACTTGTCTCGGAAGGAGACAGTAATGAGAGATGCGGTTCCCCGTGAAATATGATTAAGCATCTGTCTGTTGGGAGACAAGTGAGTGGTCTTGGGTAGGGTTAAACATGTACTGTTGGACAAGATGCAGTGACTTCTACCCGGGATCTGATTAAATCAGTCCTGAACCTATTTGGGAATTGTCCAGAGTATTTGAGTGGCTAGGAGTACATGTCCAGGTAGTTGAGGTAGCATAATCATCATTGATTAAAGTTTTCCTTCTCACTTGAGCCTTATGCTTCCTAACTCTCATAATGATTACTCACTCACTCACTTACTCTCGGCTTTGTCCCTTGGGTAGGCTTAGTTGGGTTTACTAAGTCATAGGAACATGTTCTCTCATTGATTTTCTCTCTGTACTCCCTCTCAACTGGAGCACTCGGTATGCTTTGTCATTGTTAAGCACCGGGGAGGATAAAATTGAACACTCCCACTAAAATGTTGCATCCGTTGAGAGATTCCTTGCTTTGTCGGTGTAAGGCACCAGGAGGAGAAAACTGAAACTCCCCCCTCAGAATGTGCAAGGGCTGATTGCTCACAGCTCGTCATACCCGCCATGTGTGTGGAGCAATCTGAACATGTACCACACATGACGGTTTCCCTTACCTCATCATTTGGAATTTCGGCACGTTTGAGGATCACACAATGTTGATTAGTTAGGGGAGGCTTCAGCAGTTGATTGTTGATTGTTGTAAGATGACCGTTGACGCGAGGTTGATTGAATTATCTACGATTTCCGGACCTCTACAGTGGAGCTTAGACCTTAGGTTTGACTTTGAAAGAATTCGATCAGATTTGCCTAAGTTTTGACCTGGACATCGGTGATTTACAAAGTTTGTCAGAAAACTAACGTTTTGACCCTCAAGGACTGCGAGTGAGGGCGCGTGAGAAAGGGTTCGGGGGCATAGCCCCAGAATTAATGTAGATCTTTTCGTTAGCTTTCCAAAAAAAAGTTTGCTAAAATCGGATCATCGAGTCAAAAGTTATGGCCAAAACAGTGCGGTGTCGCAGAAAATCTCGAATTTTTGAGTTTTTGAGGAATTTCTTCGAAGTTGAGGTTCTCGATGTTGAATATCGAGAACAGGTGGGATTAAGGAAAATTCTAAGGCAATACCTCGAAATCCTAATCTCGAGTTTTAAATCTCGAGATTGCAATCTCGAGGTTTAAATCTCGAGATTGCAATCTCGAGGTTTAAATCTCGAGATTGCAATCTCGAGGTTTAAATCTCGAGATTGCAATCTCGAGGTTTAAATCTCGAGATTACAATCTCGAGGTTTAAATCTCGGGATTCCAATCTCGAGGTTTAAATCTCGAGATTCCAATCTCGAGATTACAATCTCGAGTTTTAAATCTCGAGATTACAATCTCGAGTTTTAAATCTCGGGATTACAATCTCGAGGTTTAAATCTCGAGATCTTAATCTCGAGTTTTCCTCGAAGAATAATGACGAAATCCACCTGCAAAACAAACCTACAGTCTTTGAAATCTTCAGAATTTCAAAATGATTGGAACATCGAAAACTTTGGAGTTTCGAAAAGCTCAGAAAATTGAAAACTTGTTGTTTGAAAAACATCAGAACATCGAAACTTCTAAAAACTTTGAAAAACAGAGATTCATCCAAAAATCCTATAATGTAAAGCTTCGAAGTGTTCTGAACAGGAAAGATATCAAGTTTAGAAGAAATCAGTGATTCAAGAAACTCTGAACTTTGAAAAATTCAAAACATCGAGAAATTTTGAAAATCTCGAAATTTTAAGAATGTCGAGATCCTAAACATCAAGATCCCAAAAGTCGAAATCCCAAAACTCGAAATTCCAAAACTCGAGGTTTCAAAACTCGAGATTTCAAAACTCGAAATTTCAAAAGTCGAGGTTTCAAAACTCGAGATGTCAAAACTCGAAATTTCAAAACTCGAAATTTCAAAACTCGAGATTTCAAAACTCGAGATTTCAAAAACTCGAAATTTCAAAACTCGAGATTTCAAAACTCGAGATTTCAAAACTCGAAATTTCAAAACTCGAGATTTCAAAACTCGAGATGAGGAATTCGAGGCCCTAAATGTCGAGATCCTGCAAAATGAAAACTTCGATTTTTGAAAATCTGAAAACTGTTCTGAATAGCCCTGAAGGTCGAGATTCTCCTGTACCAGTTTCAAGTCAAAAACGTTTCTGCAGTCATGTAAAATCAGAAAACTCGAGATCCTAATGTAGAGATCTTCGAGATTGAAAAATTGCAGAAATCGAAAACAGAGATATGTTGTAGAATCGGTTTTGAAAGGCAATTCCAACAGTATATTTTTTTACAGATTTTCGTTCACAAACAAGATTACAGGAGCAAATCTCTACATCAAATAAAAAGAAGAAAAAACAGAGCAGTTCTTCGTTAGATACGAAAGATCGCAGATAGATTCAACCTGTTTCACGCCTCGGCTCTGATACCAATTGATAGTCCCAAAACTTAACAAACAACAAACATAAGCAGTGAAGAAGAAGCAGATAGAAAGATATGGAGATAATCAAACGAATCTGGTATACCGTGTAAACTGGCCGCTGCTCTCCCTGGGGAAGGAGAGCAGCGGCAAAACCTTATCTCTCTATCTTTGCGCCTCTATTCTCTAAAGCCTTGAACGTTAGGGTTCCCGTAAGTTAGCCTCCTTTTATAGGAGAAGTTGGCTAACTTACGGGTTACAAGGAAGCTAACGGACTGATACACATTTGTGGCCCATATTACACGTTTAATTAATAACTACACAAATACAAAGATATTTAATTAGATTGGACACCATAAAATATTCCTAACAGGAGCTGATGTGCTCAGCTACTCTGGATGAAGCAACAACTGAAGGGCTATGGAAATCATGCAAAGGAGATCAAGTTGCTCTGTGACAACACCAGTGCCATTGTAGTCACCCAGAATCTTGTGCTTCACTCCAGGACCAAGCACAATGAGATCAGACATCACTTTATCAGAGATCATGTGGAGAAGAAACATATCTGTATGGAGCATGTACCAACAGAAGATCAGCTTGCTGATATCCTCACTAAACCTCTCAGTGATACAAGGTTCAACAAGCTAAGGGATGAACTGGGAATGATGGATGATCTTCCTAGAGGTACTTGATTCAGAGTTGCTTTGCACCAGAGGTCCCTCGTTCCTATCACAGAACCATCTACCAGAGGACCCCCAACTCTGATCTTATGAAATCCTCTTTATCAGAGAACCTTATGTGGTTGTGGACTTGGTCAATTTTTTTTTGGCTAACGGTACGGGTAGACCTAAGTGATTATCCAGGTCTTTTACGTTTCTACCCTCGGTAGTTATTACTATAACGGAAACGTTTTTGCGCCCACATTTCATTAAATGTTACCTCGAAACCGCAAATTATATCAAACATCCACTAACCCACTACGTATATTACCCTCTACCTCACTTAAACTCACTAATGTTCTTTATCTCTCTACCTTTATTCGCTCCCAAGCTTTCAAATTCCTCTCAGAACTTCTGATACCCAAAATTATCCGAAAACCCTCTTTGTCTGAAAATAAAGTTCATCAACATCAACGACCTCACTAAGGAGGAAGCACAGACCCTCATTAAAAACATTGTCACCGGAATGAGGGTTGACATGTCCGCACTGCCACTGTTGGCAAAAAATCAAAAAAGAATGAAGAAAATCATCCAAGGGATGACAGAATCTCAACTGAGCAAAGTGGTTGCTCACCCCTATGAAGCGTTCAGTACAAAGGACGTGACTGAGTTCTACCTGAACGCCACCATCACCGGAGAGGTTGTTCACTCTCAAGTGCAGGGCAAAAGCTTGAAGCTTGATGCTGATGCCCTAAATTAGTTCTTTGGTGTTCAATTGGACTCTCAGGATGAGAACACCACAACACTCATTGATCTGGAATCTGTAGATGTCTCTGTCCAAGCTTTTGTTGACACCTACTGCCGGCCTGAAGTCACTGGAGTAGAGAAGCTGAACATGAAGAAATTCATGCTGAAGAAGGATTATGAAAAGCTGGTCAGCATTTTGCACAAGTGTCTGTGGTGCAAAACTGGCTCTACTGATGAAATGAACAATGCAAATGCCAAAGCCATCTTTGCAGTTAATCATGGCATGAACATCAACTGGGGTCAGGTTATCCTCAACTCCATCTCTGCATATGTCAAGAAGAAGAACAAGCAGACGGGCATGTTCTCATCTATCATGGGACATGGCCTTGTCATCTCAGGAGTAGTTCAAGCAGCTGGAGTGGAACTCGGGGATCCTTTTCCAGTTGACCACTCCAAGTCTATCTTTCTCACTGCCTCCCCTAAACTCAATGTAGCCATTGCGGCAGAATTAAAGAGGGAAGAAAGCCTTGAGAAAAAGAGGGAACAATAGGTTGCTAAACCCAAGGTTGTCCCCAAAAAGGTCACCAAGAAGCCCAATGTGACTTCTGACCAACCTGAGCAGGCAAAGGTTGTGAAGGTGACAAGAATGAAAATAATTAATGAGAAGAAGGCCACACTAGAGAAGGATGCACCAGAGGAGGTTGCATCAGAGTTGGCCTCTCCCAAGACTACCAGAGAAGCTCCTGCTAAGAAACAGAAGCTAAAGAGGAGAAGAAAGATGATTGTTCAAAACACGGACTCTGATGGTTCTGAACCCCAGCCTATCAAGAAGAAGAAGTCAAAGAGGAACTCTGCTAAGAGTCCTACAATTATGGGGGAACCAGAATCAGAACCCCAACACTCCTCTGTACCAGAAGTGCCTCTAGTGGTTTCTTCACCAGAACACCAATCTCCATCAGAGAAAGCCACCCAGACAAACTTCACCTCTGTTCTGGAAAGACAATTTGAGAGAGTGCTAACCTGGAGAAGATGGAGAATGGGGCCACTTCAAAGGATTATCCAATTCTTTGATCACTATGAGCAAGAAGAAGAGGAAGTCATCAACTAGGTAGGTACTGATGATGTATCCAAATGCTTTGACCTCCACTTTCTCACATATGTTCTAGCAAAGAAGAAGAAGGACATGCACAAGGGAAAGGTTGTCCTCACCATCTCTGAAGATGAAGAATATGTAAAGCCTTTGGAGGACCATGAAATGGCTACTTTTGATGCCTGGCTGATTGAAAAGAAACGCAAGGAATCCTTGAACCACTTTCGTCATAGCCATCATGGTGAAGGAGAGCCATCCGCGGAAAATGATTTGCCTCTGACAATGCTAAACTTGATCAAGGAATGGAGGGCCTCTCTGTATGAAGAAACCGTTCTTAAGGTAATACCTAACTCCCCCTCTGTACATAATTCAACAAAACCCCTCATTTCTTCCCCTCCTAAATCTGCTTGTGAACACGTTGTCCCCTCCCCTAAAATTACCACACCTTACTCCACACCACCCCAATCCCCCCATAAACAAAACACCCCCTCATCACCTCAACAGAATTCCCCATCTCCAAGAAAACCCCAACTAAACCAGCATCCCCTTGTCATCAGAAATCTCCTACCAGAGATCGCTCCCCCTCACCTCCTCCCTCCCCTCAACAACAGAGAACCCCCTCACAACAGAAAACCAGAACCCCTACTCATTCTCCACAGAAGTAACCCTCCAAAGCTACCACTCCTCAGCAGTCCTCTCAACACTCGGTGGCGTCCAAGCCCAAGAAGTAGCCCCTTTTCCGTGTTCTCTCCTCAGATAGTGACAATGATGGTTTCCTTACCTCATCTCTTGCTGTAGATTTCACCTCAAGGAGAAGGAAGACACCTCTAGGAGAACCTTCCCTGAAACCCCCTTCTCTGCAACAACCTACTGGCAGAAAACCTCCCATGCCCAAGGCAAAAGGCCTGCAGATGCCATGCTTCGAGGATGAAGAACCACGAATCCCATTCAATAGATATGTTGAAGCAGCAGAAGACTTTGGTGGTCAGATGCTAGATGGGATGCAGAAGCTGATATTGGTCAACTAGGGTCACTATGACCATCTATCTCATGTGAATAAGAACTTCAATTCTGCTATGAAGTTCATCTCTGAAAGTTTTGCTACTCTGAAGACCTCTTTGAACGAGTTTATGCAATCCTCTACTGCCAGAGCAGATGCTCTCTCAACAGAAGTAGATGGAATCAATAATGTCCTCTACTCTCTGCATCAGACACTCATGGCTCAGGACAAGTCTATCAAAAAGTTATCTGATGATGTTGGAGACTTGCAATGGTCTCATGACAAGACTCAGGAGCAGCTGAAGGATATAGAGGACCTCTGCAAGACCCATAAAGAGCAAGTCGTTTCTGAAATCAAGAATGACAAGGAAAGGTACTAGAAGATGGTACTTCTTGAGGCAAGCTCTAAGGATATCTCCTCAGCTGTTCAGAAACAACAGAGCCTGCTTGAAGGTCTTGTCTCTGTCACCCAGACCCTCCCAGAAGCTCTTGAGGAGATAAATGTCACTCAAGCTTCAGAATTCTCTAAAATAGAGCTCCTCCTTGGTGATCTTGTTGATGCCAAAAAGGGGGAAGAGACTGGGCAAGCAGAAGGTCCCAACTTTAGAGCTCTGACACCCAGAAAGGCCACCTCTGTTGACCCTGCAATTTATTTTGAAAGGACCAAGCAGAAGAAACTTGCTGCTGGCATCCACAGACCTCCTCCTCCACTACCAAAAGGAACCAAGAAGAAAACCTCCAACTTCTCTTTCAATGATTGGATGAAAAGTGGGATGTCAAGGCCTGACAGAGTTCAGTTCGAACAGATGAAGAAGCTCATGACTCCCCTGCAGCAAGAGAATCTTTTCATGGATAATGATGGGTTAGTTCAGATAAATCATGGTGGATCCACTCAAGAAGCTGAAGTTTGGTGGAAAATGAAAGTAATCCCAGTCAAGAACATATCAGAAGCCGTGCGGAACTATCTGGACTGCAAGCTGGAGCCTCACTGGTCTGAATACCAGAATCCGAGGAATTTAACCTCCATCAGAGCCAGAGTAAATGCAGAACTCAAGAGGATTGATGAAACAGGTGTACACATAGAAGATCAAGGCTCTTAAACTCTCTATCTCTTGTATCTTTAAATTCTCGGATTAATAAGATACCATCTCTGCCTCTCTGATTGAACGGCACTCTTTATAATATCTGTTCTTGATCTCTGCTAACCTTTTCTGCTCTGATTTATTTATTTAATTTTTCTTGTACTCTGTTATAATGTTTCTCTCTCACTCTTACTACTTTCCTATGCTAAGTTGCCCACCAAGATTTATAATGAAAGTTTTTAACTTAACTCTTTTTATGGTGAAAGGCACTTCTCTCGAAATAGTTTAAGGGTTTTGGCATCATCAAAAAGGGGAAAATTGTAAGGAATAAATGTATTTAGATTTTGATGATGTTAGGTTAATTAGAATATTAGAGTACCCCCTTTAGAAATCTTGTATTAGAATTTTTCAATGTAAGTATTAGCATAGTCGACGGGCCAGAAACCCTCATTGGCTCTCTTGATCAGAGTTGCTACCAGAGTTAGTCATTAGAGTTGCTACCAGATCTGCTCATCAGAGATGCTAGCAGAACTAGCCATCAGAGTTTCCATCAGAGATGGACATCAGAGTTGGTCATCAGACTTGCTGACATTTAGAAGAATTCGAAGGAACTACCAACTGACGTGATACTAACGGGAAATTCCCTAATGGCTAGGAGTCTCTCAACGGAACATGGTACTGTTCACGCATTAAATGCACATTTAATGCGGAACGTACGTTGAGATATTTAAAGCTGATGATGGACCATGCGGATACCCTTTCGCCCCCAAAATGAAGCTGTCTTCTACACTCCAACGGGAAGACTGCGCCCAGTATATATGATACTTCACGAAGAATAAAGAAATAACTTTTGCTCACTACACAACATTCAAATAAGCGTTCTTGAGACTTCAAACTCATCTTCCTCAACAAGAAAAGATTACGTTGGAAAGTAATAATTTTCATATCCTTCCTTTCAACAAAGAGCAAAGTTCCCATTGTTCTTCAACACTTCTAAAGCCTCAACTACACATCTCTTGTGACGAAGCTACGTTGGAGAAAACTATTCTTAACTGAAAACACTTCTTGCAAAAGAAGGGACATCTCAAATTAGCTGGAGTAGTGAAGTGGGGATACTTCAAGAGACTCAGTGAAACGAGACCAGTCATCAGGAAGCCATGAAGAGCATCCCGGGTGACAACTAGACTTGAAGAAGACGTGGAGAGCTTCTTAAGTTCTAGGGACTAAGGCGTTGCAACTGTTAACTTACAAGCTTAGTGGAACAATGGACTAGAGGAACATGTTGTTCCTTGAACCACTATAAAAATCATTGGTGTCATTTACTTTACGCCTTTACTTTCTGTACATAGATTCTTATTGCTTAACTCAAGAGGTTTGTATTCTGTGTCCAGCAGAACTTCCTTGAAAGTTGACAGAAAGGCATTTGCCTTAATGTTTTCCTGAGGCTACCCAACCAGAGAACTATCCGCTGCCAGGTCCAGTTCTGCCATCAGAACTCGACCCTCTCTATCACCAGAATCAGACCATCTCTGACAAGTCATTTGTGACTTTGAGAAAAGTTTGAAAATTCTTGAACAGTCTATTCACCCCCTCTAGACTGATTTTTTCCCAGGCACACCATGTGCAGCCTGCACGCACGCGTGCGTCCCTCCGTGCGTGGGTGGCAGTAGCCATCCGAAAAAAATGACTTCAGGCACGCCATGCGCAGCCTGCACGCATGTCGTGCGTAGCTGCACGCACGCGTGCGTCCCTCCGTGCGTGAGGGGCAGTAGCTCCCCATGGGAATTCCAGCCACGCACGCCGTGCGTGGTACCCATGCTGCCCAATGATGAGTTTTTGCTCCGTTTTGCAAACGTTAAGACCTCTCATTGATCCCAAACATGTGTGTCAACATAATAAACCTCTATAAATATATAGAGATGGTAGGAAAGGTATCTTACATGACTTATAAATGTAGGAACGCTAAGGATTAATGGGAAAGATGCATGAATCCTTATCGATACTGGGGCACAACGTTCATTCGTGAGTGAAACGTTTGTCGAGGGTTTGGAAATACAATCATTACCATTTACGCAAACCCTAGTGGTATCAACACCATTAGGAGATGAAGTTGAGAGGACTTGTTACTATCCATCTTGTGAGGTGGAAGTCGATGGCCAAACCTTGACGTGTGATTTTGTACCGCTGAGCATGATTGATTTTGATGCGATTCTAGGGATGGATTGGCTAGAAAAGGATCATGCTAGGGTAGATTGCTACACGAAATTTCTAGAACTCGAAGGCAATGATGGGAATACCCTACACTTTGAGGGTGATCGAGGCAAATCAAATAGTTGCATCATATCCGCCGTAAGAGCGAGGAGTATGATGAGAAAGGGATGTCACGCATATCTAGCGTACGTGGTTGAAAAAACTAAGGAGGTACCGAACATCGACGATGTAAGGGTGGTTTGTAAGTACCCGGATGTCTTCCCTAAAGACCTGCCGGGGCTTTCACCCGATAGAGAGATTGAATTTGTGATCGAGGTTGAGCCCGGCACCAAACCAATCTCTATACCACCGTACCGAATGGCACCTACGGAACTGAATGAGTTGAAAACCCAATTGTAAGAGTTTTTGCATAACGGTTTCATCAGATCTAGCTATTCACCATGGGGAGCACCAGTTCTTTTGTGAAAAGACGGATTGGACTCTACGTATGTGTATTGACTACCGACTATTGAATAAGGTCACCAACAAGAATAGGTATCCTTTACCTAGGATTGATGACTTGTTTGACCAACTCCGAGGAGCAACATTATTTTCAACTTGACCGCTAATTTCTGCAAGTGTACTGATCGGTCGTAGTAAAACCTAGAGTATTCTAGGGTTGATCCCACGAGGAGTGCAAATTGCATTTTAATGGTTTAAGTTTCTATCAACCAAAGTAAAAACTGATTTTGAATTGATTGGATAATAAAAAACAGGAAGTAAAAACAGAAATAAGAATAAATCGAGTAACAATAGATAAACGGCCCTCGGGATTCAAGTTATACACTTGATATTAATAGAAAATTTAAGTGTTGGTTAGAGCAATTAAAGTGACAATTGGTTCTAAAATATACTAATACTCTGTCGAGATATTAGCGTGTACCGGTTAAGCTAGTGTTAATCCGTCAATTAAACACTAAACTTAACTAGTCGAAAAGAGACAATTGAAATTCACCAAAATTTGCTAACTATGTCTAGTTAGGTAAATCATGTTTATTTTACGGGCTCAAGTATCGTGCTACACCGTCGGTGCAATACACGATACCTAACAAGAATTAAGCATGAAGTCAATGCAAAATTCATTAATGAAATTCATAAAATAAATTTAATTGGAAATAATGTTGCACTTCGAGGTTATGGATTGAAGCTTGGTTAGACTGCACTTCGAGGTTATGGATTGAAGCTTGGTTAGACTGCACCACCTTGTCAATTTTAGCGTCCATCTTTTTCATGGTTGCATCTTGATTCGCCATGTACTGCATGATTATTTCTTCAAATTGCGGCTTCTTTTCTAGCATTTGGAATTGGTACGGAAGCGTTACTTGTTGCTGAAATGGGGGAACTTGTGCTTGTTGGAACCCCGGAGGTCCAACTGGCCTAGCATTGCCTGGATCTTTCCATGAGAAGTTAGGGTGACTCCGCCAACCTGGATTATACGTGCTTGAGAAGGGGTCGTTCTTTTGTGGCTGATTTTGCTTATTTCCATAAGCTCCCATATAGTTAACCTCTTCACCATATTGGTGATTCATACCTGCATGCATACTGAAGTTAGCATTGCGTCCAATTAAACCACAAAAAGCACATACCTCACTACTTGGACTCTCACGAGTCATCAGCAACTTCATTTGATTATTGAGCTCAGCCAATTGTGTGGCCAAATCTGGCTGGGCGTTCACTTCATGCACAACCGCCCTACGACCTCTCACAGCTTTCTGTTGAGAATTAGTAGCCAAATTCTTATAAATGTCCCATAACTCATCGGCATTTTTATCTCCTGTATAACCACCACATGCAGTATCTACAAGAGTTTGGCAATTCGGAGTAAGACCATCATAGAAAAATTGAGTTAAAAGTAACACATAAAACTGATGTTGGGGTCACTGGTTCAAAAATAGGTTAAACTTTTCCCATGCTTCATGAAATAATTCCCTTTCCCCTTGAACAAAATTGCAAATTATACTCCTATAATCCATTGTTTTTTGGTTAGAATAGAATTTGAACATGAAAGCATCATAAACTTCCTCCCAATTGGTTAAAGACCCTTCTGGCAAATTTAACAACCACTGTCTAGCCTCACTTTTCATGCAATAAGGAAAACATCTCATACGAAGCTCATCTTCAGATAAATTATTTAAAGGGAAAGTTTGTACCGTACTATAAAGCTCACGCATGAATCCCAATGCATCCTCAGTTCCCAATCCATTAAAGGAGGGAAGCATATTAAGATGGATATTTTTCAGCTCATAGTTTCTTGCAGCATCAGAAAGTAAAATACAAGAAGGGTTGGCGGCTATTACCGGACTTTGGATATCCCTCAAACGTGGAGGTGGCGGGACAACAATTTGTCTATTATTATTATCGTTCGCCATAACTAACCTTCTTCTTGCTCTAAAAGTGCGTTCAATCTCAAGATCTAACGGTTCCAAGTCTGTGTTAAGCTGATTCCCGGATCCCCTTAATCGCATAAAAACCTGCACTTACTGAAAGAATTGTGAAGCATAATGTAGTGATAATAAAAGAAAAAAATGAAAAACAAATCAGTTAACAGAAACACAACCAAGAAGAAACAAATTAAGCGCTCCCCGGCAACGACGCGCAAAAACTTGACCGCTAATTTCTGCAAGTGTACAGATCGGTCGTAGTAAAACCTAGAGTATTCTAGGGTCGATCCCACGAGGAGCGCAAATTGCATTTTAATGGTTTAAGTTTCTATCAACCAAAGTAAAAACTGATTTTGAATTGATTGGATAATAAAAAAACAGGAAGTAAAAACAGAATTAAGAATAAATCGAGCAACAATAGATAAAGGGCCCTCGGGATTCAGGTTATACACTTGATATTAATAGAAAATTTAAGTGTTGGTTCAAGCAATTAAAGTGACAATTGGTTCTAAAATATACTAATACTCCGTCGAGATATTAGCGTGTACCGGTTAAGCTAGTGTTAATCCGTCAATTAAACACTAAACTTAACTAGTCGAAAAGAGACAATTGAAATTCACCACAATTTGCTAACTATGTCTAGTTAGGTAAATCATGTTTATTTTACGGACTCAAGTATCGTGCTACACCCGTCGGTGCAATACACGATACCTAACAAGAATTAAGCACGAAGCCAATGCAAAATTCATTAATGAAATTCATAAAATAAATTTAATTGGAAAAATAATCTGTCGATTACAACGGAAGAACCAAACACAAGAGATAATCACTTAATACCAAGCTTTAATCCCAAACCCCTTGGGTAAAATTCTAGCCAAAAATCATACTTAAAGTAGGGAAGAAATCACTTTTCAATAGCATAAACATGAAAGTGAAAGTCCTGAAATTGAAATACAAAAACTCGAAATTCTGAAATTAAACCAACTAATCAATAGAGAATGAAAAACCGGAGATGATCGATGAAGAAGCAGCTGAATTCCTCTCTCTTTCTCCTCTTTTTTCACCTCCGTTCTCCTCCCTTTTCTGCTGCTGCGCTGCTCTCTTTATAGACGGCCTGGGCAGATTTTTGGGTCTTCAAATTGGGGAAGTTAATCCCCAACGGCTATCCCAATTAAATTCGTTCGAGGCGGAGATTTTTCTGAGGATTGAGATTCGAATTACGTTTCAAGCTTGATGGAAAGGATGTTGAAATTTCGCTAGTCACCGTTAAAATGATGTTGAAGACTTGAGGTTGAGTCTTCAAAGTATTATACGACACTCTTTGGACTAGGGTGCTCATTTGTTTGAAAGGTTTTCATCCTCCAGATTTCAACTTTTACAATTTGGCCTCAAAAGTCAAAGATCCTTCCAATCTCACCTCTCCCTAATAAAAAAATATATAAAGCACAAATCAGTCAAAGTTTCCCAAAAGTGATATAAAATAGGCCCAAAACAATATGAAATAAAGAATAAATTTGGGCCTATCAAGCGACATACCAAAGAGTGCTTTCCGCACAAGGTATAGTCACTTTGAGTTCTTGGTTATGTCGTTTGGGTTAACTAACGCCCCAGCGGCATTCATGGACTTGATGAACCGAGTTTTTCATAAATACTTGGATCAGTTTGTAATCATGTTCATAGATGACATCTTGATTTACTCAAGGAATGAAGAGGAGCACGAGAGACACTTGGCTCTGGTTCTTGAAACACTACGAGAGAAACACCTCTATGCCAAATTCTCTAAGTGTGAGTTTTGGCTTAAGGAGATCGGCTTTCTCGGGCACGTGGTTTCTGAATCAGGCATTCCGGTAGACAACAAGAAGATTGAGGCCATCACAGAATGGGAAAGACCTAAGAACGTGAAGGATATTCGTAGTTTCCTTGGACTAGCAGGATACTATAGAAAATTCATGGAGAAGTTCTCAGTTTTGGTATCACCATTGACGAAGCTCACTCGAAAAGGGGCTAAGTTCGTATGGGATGACCAATGTGAGAAGGGATTCTTAGAACTGAAGAAGAGGTTAACTAAGGCACCGACACTCGCCTTACCAAAACAAGGTATGGGGTACGATGTCTATAGTGATGCGAGCATTCAAGGGCTCGGATGTGTGTTGATGCAGATGGGGAGGGTAATTGCTTATGCTTCACGACAGTTGAAGAAACACGAGGTAAATTGCTTACATCCACCCAGGTTACTCTAGCTATGACTCACCTCAAAAGCTATTAACCGGACTCGAACGCTATAAGTCAGCACACCCAGATGTGAAGTCGTACCCTCCTTATCTCCAACGGGCTATCCAATTTCACCATAAACACAACCCGCTGCTCTCAACTAATGTAGGTGTGCCTACAACGAATGTTATTTGTTAACTCTTGTGATTGTGACTCTATCTTGTACTTTCCTTTATCGATATTAGTGCTTGTAATACTTTTCTTAATAAAATGGAAAGTGTTCCCCGACGCTTTCCCTACTTTCAGTGGCATTTCCGGAAAAAAACACGAGGTAAATTATCCTACTCATGACTTAGAATTGGGGGCGGTGGTGTTTGCACTAAAGATATGGAGGCATTATCTCTACGAAGAAACGTGTCACATATACACCGACCACAAGAGCTTGAAGTACGTCTTTACTCAGAAAGAGTTAAACATGAGACAACGACGGTGGATGGAGTTGATAAAGGACTACCACCTAGTGATTGAGTACCATCCTGGTAAAGCAAATGTGGTGGCCGATGCCCTTAGTCGGAAGAGCTTGTCGGGGGCATTGATAACCAACTTGAGAGCATTGAGAGCTCAGTTGGAAGTATCTACCGATGGCGCCTTATTGGCAAGGTTTGAAGTGAAACCTACCAATGCCTTTAGTCAGAAGAGCTCATCGGGGGCATTGATAACCAACTTGAGAGCATTGAGAGCTTAGTTGGAAGTATCTACTGATGGCACCTTATTGGCAAGGTTTGAAGTGAGACCTACATTACTTGATGAGATCAAGAAAGGACAAGAAACTGACGAAGAACTTATAAAGGTCCAAGAACGCATGCAAGCGGGACCGGTTGAGGATTTCAGGGAGAGAGACGATGGTCTCCTATTATTTCGTGACCGAGTGTGTACCATCGGATGATAAGCTCTGAAAGTTCATTCTGAAAAAGGCTCACTCATCGGCATATGCTATGCACCCGGGAGGCACGAAGATGTACAGGGATTTGAAAGAAAGCTATTGGTGGTCTGGGATGAAAAGAGAAATAGCAGAGTACATCAGTCGGTGCTTTACTTGTCAGCAAGTTAAGGCAGAACGTCAGCATCCAGCGGGCTTATTGCAGCCACTTTCCATCTCTGAATGGAAGTGGGAACATGTGACTATGGATTTCGTGGTAGGCTTACCACGGACGATCAAAAACTATGACGCAGTTTGGGTTGTTGTTGATAGACTCACGAAGAGTGCACACTTTTTACCTATAAACACCACCTACCCACTCGAGAGGTTAGCCAAATTGTATACGGATGAGATCGCGAGGTTACATGGTGTTCCGATGACCATCATATCCGATAGAGACCCACGATTCACGTCACTTTTTGGCTGAAAATTCAAGAGTCTATGGGAACGAGGTTGAAGTTTAGTACTACTTTCCATCCACAGACCGATGGGCATTCTAAAAGAGTTATACAGATCTTAGAAGATATGTTGAGGGCTTGTGCGTTAGAGTTTCAAGGAAGTTGGGACAATCACTTAGCACTCGTGGAGTTTGCCTATAACAACAATTATCAGGCAAGTATCGGCATGCCTCCATACGAAGCATTGTATGGGAGGAGGTGTCGTACACCGTTATGCTGGGATGAGGTTGGCATGACCAAACTCGAGGGTACTGAGTTGGTTGAGATCACCGAGTCAAAGGTGAAGTTGATTCGAGAGAGACTCAAAACGTCTCAGGATAGACAGAAGAGTTATGTAGATAAGCGTCGGAGAACCTTGGAGTTTAAGGTTGATGACGAGGTATTCCTGAAAGTTTCTCCTTGGAAAGGAATCATTCGATTCTAAAGCCGAGGGAAGCTTAATCCACGCTACTTAGGGCCATTCAGAATTCTAGAGAGAATTGGGGCCGTAGCATATCATCTACAGTTGACTCCTGAGCTAGAAAAGATACATAATGTATTCCACGTATCTATGCTTAAGAAGTACATACATGATCCTTCTCACGTGTTGGAAAAGCCGTTGTGGAGGTACGCCAGGATTTGAACTACACCGTACAACCGGTCAAGGTCACCAATAGAAAGGTAAGGAAATTGAGGAGTAAAGAAGTTCCGATGGTTAAAGTCCTCTGGAAAAGTGATCGAGTTGAAGAAGAGACTTGGGAAATGAAAGCTTTGATGAGGGAGCAATACACTTTCCTATTTGAGTAACATTGTGAATTTCGGGGACGAAATTCCTGTTAAGGGGTGGGTGAACTTGTGACACCACACCCGAACGTTCTTGAAATCCAAATTAAATTTCAAAGCTTATGTATTGAATTTCCCTATTATCGAACAATTGTAAAACGATTAATGTTTTACGTAATGCGTGATTAATCATATTACCGTTGGGCTCGTATAATAGTAATGGACTTCCAAATACTTAATTGGGCCATCTTATTGGATATAGGGGCCCAACATTATTTAAATAAAGATATATAACCCTTCGATACAAAGTAAGAACGGTCGGACAGCCCAAATGTTATTTAAGGCCTAACCTGCTAAAAATAGTAATTATTCAAGAATGGCATCCTAGACCCACTCGAGGATGGTCCACACGGCTTGTAGCCTAGGAATACAAATTCAAGGGTCACAAATAAGTGAATGTGTTGATTTGAGAAGAATACAAACTCCTATGGTCCCACCTTAGGCATTATTTAGCTAAGTAATGAGAATATGATTTTCTTCTATATTTATGCATCATATAAATTATTTGGGATTATCCTACATATATTAGAGACCAATAATATGATGTAGAGAGTTGATTTGGTCTATATAAATTGGAATGAGTACAAAAAGACATCTCATGACAAAGATAAAACAATAGGACCCATCTTTCCATTTTTGGAAGTATTGGTAGATATTTTGGACCCCAAATTAATTAGGGTCACTTGTAGACCACTCCACACCTTTTTAGAACCTGCAAAACAAGGGGAATAAGTTAGAACACATAAATGGGGCGGATCTATTGAGTTGAGAGCTCAAACAATACAAAAAGAAATAAAAGAGGAAGACCACCCCATGTTTGATTGCAATCAAACACCTTACCCTCTTCTTTTGTGAACCACATGCTTAGATAACATCACTGAGAGCTCCTAGATCCTTATCACAACCTCCAGTCGAACTCTTATCATTGGAGGAGTGGATAGGAGCTCACAACACAAAAGAGAGGTAGAGAGGATTTCTGGCCGCAGGGATATTTTCCAGTGTGTATAGTTGCTTGTCTAAGCCATATCTCGAGATACACTCGTCCGAATAAAGCGTGTGAGATGTCTAAAGAAATATCTCAAGATAAGGAATCCGTAGACGTGAGGTTTGCAGCAAACGGAGCAGTTTAAGGCCTCCAAATCATTGAAGGAAAGTGATACCTCGCTGATTACGTTTTTGTATTCATAGTAAGTTTGAACCCAAAATCTTCCTTTTCATTATCTAAATGATATGAACGATTGGTGGACCTATTATAAACTATTTCAAGTGTATAATATGTTCCTTATAAGGTTACTATATTGAAGTAAATGTTAGATGCTAATCTAGAACAAACCTTGAAAGGTTAGGAAACGATTTCACTGGAAAACACCCATTCTAGGGGCTGTTTTCGCATCATCGGTTAGAAGTTGAGATAGCACCTTGAGGAGGCTGTCTAGCAATCATTTCTAAGCAAGGAATCAGTTCTCAAACTTCCTTGGCCGAAGCTTTGAGCATTGGATTGAGAAGGAAAGGTTTAAAGCTCATATGAGGTTAGGATCGACATCTAGTTGCTTACAACTTGTAGGTTAAGCATGAGATCACCTAAATGTCTAAATAATGTTTTCATGGATTATGATGATTGATTATTGATGAAATATTGATATATTGGATAAGGAATGAAATTGGAAATGATTTGAAATCATATTGATAAAAATAGAGTTAAATGAGCTATCAATGTGCTATTATGTAAAATAGGCATTTTTGCTCATGTTTGAAATGTGTAGATACATAAATGAATATTTGTGTATTACAATTCTGTAATACATCTCTGTAAATATGTAGGGATTTACAAATGGAATATTTGATTGATAGGAATAATCTTAATAGTATTGAAATACTAGTTAATGATTATTTGTAATTGTTAAAGAATTGATTCTACGGATTTGATTGTAAGTGATGCACTTGAATGTGATTCAAGTGACTAAATTGATTTAGTATGAAGCTAAGATCATGTTATGGGCAGTCCTTAAGGATGTCCCAAAGTAAATTATTGATATGTCAAATCTAGGTATAGGTTGCTTAGGAATTGGGTCTATGTCATGGCACGGTGATGTACTTGAGTAGAACTCTAGAAGTGCATGGGTAGACGAGGGGCTGTGAATGATGACATGCATGGTGATGTACTTGAGTTGAACTCTAGAAATGCATGGTGAGATTGAAGGTTGTAACCTATGATGTGCATGGTGATGTACTTGAGTAGAACTCTAGAAATGCACGGTGAAGTGATTAACTTGTGTCATATGATTTGCATGGTGATGTATTTGAGTTGGATTCTAGAAATGCAAACATATGTGTTAGGGTTGGACCCTATGAATTGTCGTAACTGGTAGTCACGGGGTACGGGGTTGATGTTTTGTAACAAACCTTGGGCCTACGGGTCGACTACTTGACTTTATATAAAATAAGTATATTTTTAAAAGGGGTAACTTGGGGTTACGGCCTAGATTATATTATCACCCTATTGAGGGTCTTGTGTTTAAAATACTTGTTGTATATCTGATGGAGTATATGGCCCGAGAACCTCCGGCCCACAGACTCCTACTACTCCAGCGAAGGCCCAACAGGCCCAGAAGGCCCAACAGGCCCAAATCACAGCGCCCAGAGTACCAAGCAGCCCGCACTATGCGCCAGGGGTGCCTTCGGCCCCCTGGCCGAAGGCTCTACACTCTCACAGAACGGGTTTCTCAAGCAAATTAAAAAACTGGGAGAAAACGGCGAAAACAGTAGCCCTCGGCACTGTGAGCCCTCGGCACCAGGGTGCCATCGGTTGGAGGAGCCCTCGGCTACTGCTCTATAGCCGAAGGCATCTCACTCGACAAGATATCCGCCTCACATGCGTACAGATCGCCGTACCCTGCACAGACGTCCCATCCAACAGCCGCATTAAATGCGGCCACATGCGGCTGCCAGCGCCAACCAGTTGAGGTGACCCCTCGGCCAATGAGCGCTCGACACGTGTCCCTGTCCGGCATTTATTGCTACTATAAATAGCACCCCATTTCCTCATTTGTAACCACGCTGAAAACCACGACATTCATACTGAATACACTCTCTCTCTACATTTACTTGCTTACTCTGACTTCTCTCTAAGTTATTCCCCGCAATAACCCTTCGGATATATACCCCCGGGTAGACTATCCATCATTTGGTGCTCTCGTTGAGAGTTCGAACAATCAAGTAAGAAACCCTCCCCCTCGACCAAACACAAAACACTAGCCCTCTATCAAAATGGTGAGGACAACACGTGCCAACTCAAAGAACGTAGAAGACAAGAACCTGGCCCTCGGCGACGTCAACGCCCCCGAAGCCTCTCACAGGGCTCCTGAGGGCGGTGTCATCGCTGGGCTGGAACAGGCGGCTGTCGACCTACGCCTTCAGATCCAACAAAATGCCCCCGATGCCCGCCTCGGCATCGAGGCCAAGAAGAAAAACCGGAGCGATGACCAAGTCAGCCCTCCGGTTCTCACCATCGACGTGCAATCGGCGCTTTCCGCCTTCATCTAAACGCTCACTCAGAACCCGGGAGCCTTCGGCACCCTAGCTCCGGCTCACCCCCAGGTTGGGGAAAACATCATACTTCCCCCTCCGCCACACCCCTTCGGAAATCCCACCCCTCGGGTAAGGAACGACGAAGGGGTAGTGGCCCAGGATACGTCCTCCCAGGAAGTACAGTCCCGGGACCGCCACAATGACAACAGGGAGAGGCCCCGCACTTCCGCCCTCAACCGGCTCGGAGGAGGGCCAGACCGCCGAGGGGTCCAAGACCGCCTCGGAGGAAAGGCACTCCAAAGGCCCCAGGAAAGTGGAGGGTCTGTCTCGAGGGCAGACGAGGAGCGTCCCCCTCGGGACAAAGGCAAGGCACCCCTTCATGCCGATGACGCTCGCCACCAGATCAACCAGGCCCACTCGGCCCGGGTTCGTTCGCAGGGGGCGGAGACCCTCCCGAAGGATCCCCGGGACGAGATTATTGCGGCCCTCCAACGCCGGCTTGACGAAATGGAGTCCAACAAAGCTCACGCCACCACCTCCACCCCTCATTCAGACCTGAAATACGAGGCCATGATGGTCAAAATGGAGGAATTACAGAAGAAGGTGGCAGAGGGCTCCGAGGAACCCGTCATCCAGCTCCGGACTCGGACGCCATTTACCCCAAGGGTATTGGCGGCCCGGATCCCGGAGAAATACCGAGGGCAACACATACAGCCCTACAACGGGAAAACGGACCCCCAGGAACACTACAGCAAATACCAGAACAGCATGATGATGGTAGGGGCGTCGGACGAATATTTGTGTCGTTGGTTCCTCTCCACCTTAGAGGGGCCGGCATACGAATGGTTCAACAGGCTGCCCGAGGGCTGTATTGATTCATGGCAAGAACTCGCCCAACGATTCTTGACACAATTTGTCGGGAGGCGTTGCACAAGGAAGCACTTCTCCCACCTCCTAACAATACGCCAGAAGAGGGATGAGACCCTTCGGGATTTCCTAGAGCGCTGGAGGACGGAGGCCGACAAGGTCGACGGTGCTGATGACGGTACCCTCCTGGCCCTCCTACAAACCGTCCTCCGCACCGGCAACTTTTCAAGGAGCCTCATCATTGAACCCCCCCCCCCCCCCCCGCGACTACATAAGGGCTTTGCAGCGGGGGGACCGATATGCTGAGGCCGAGGAGGTGGAGAAGTATCACCAGCATCTGGACCAGCAGCCCCCGAGGGCTGACAACAAGCATAACCGAGGGCCGAGGGCTCCTCCAAATCACCCCAAGGCTTCGGGACCCTCTGATGACCGCCCTCGGCAAGGCCAAGCCAAGCCCGGGGGAGGTTATAAGAGCAACCCCAAGACTTGGGCACAGCCCATTCTCCTGGACCGCCCTCGGACACCATTGACGCACCCCGTCAGCATCATCCTCGATTTTGCCGAGGAGAGGGGCCTCGTTGAGCGCGACTCTCGCGCACCCCCGGAGGTACACGCTATCAACCCTCAGTTCCCCTACTGTCGCTTCCATCGGCACCAAGGGCACAGGACCGATGACTGCCATCAGCTAAAGACGGCCATCGAGAGGTTAATACAAGCAGGGCACCTGTCCCAATTTGTTCAGAGCCCTCGGCAGGAGGGACCTTCTCATCAGGGGCCTCCCCGAGGGCACCACACGAAGGTAAACGCCTGGGTGAATCCGAACACCATCCCCCTCGGCAAGAAGAGGGAGATCGGGAACTAGGAAGAAGAGGAGGAGGAGTACCCCCACTACCAGGAGAAGAAACGCCACATCCTCATGATCACCGGTGGCAATACAGGGGGCGATTCCACCAGCCAGCGAAAGAAGTGGGCTCAATCGCTTTACGTAGGGGAAGTCACTCATATGCCCCCGGTAAAGCGACTGAGGGAGGAACCCATCACCTTCACCAACGCAGATCTCCCTCCTACTTCTTCTCCTCACAGGGATGCCTTGGTGATTCGGACGGAGATAAACGACACCATCATTCACCGAACTTACATTGACACGGGCAGCTCCGTCAATGTAATGTACCTCAGCACCTTCAGAGAGCTGCATCTGTAGAGGGGGTCCCTTCGGCCCATTAAGACCCCTCTTGCCGGTTTCACCGGCGACACTATTGATTCCGAGGGGGTAATAACCCTCCCGGTGATCTTCGGCGACGGGCTCCATAGAGCCCAGCTCGAAGTGGAGTTCGTCGTCGTAAACATTGACTGCGCCCACAACATCATCCTCGGTCGGCCAGCCCTCGAAGACCTCGAAGCCATCATCTCCATGAGGCACCTCTGCCTCAAGTTTCCCGCCGAGGGGGGCATTGGCTACTCCCGGGGGAACCAGAAAATTGCCCGCGCCTGCTATCTTCAGGTCACTAAGAAGGTAAGCAAGACGGAATTCCGTGTTGACACCATCACCGGAACCATCGACCAAGAAGAAAAAAGGCCGAGGGCTGAACCAACCGAGGACGTAGAAGACTTTGCGCTCGATCCGGCCCAGCCGGAGAGAGTCGTGAAGATTGGAGCCCAGCTCCCTGAAGATCTGAAGACCGGTATCACCGACGCCCTCCACGCCTACTCCACTGTCTTTGCATGGGGGCCAGAGGACATGCCGGGAATCGGCCGAAGGGTCATCACCCACCGCCTCTCGGTGGACCCCTCGGCAAAAGCAGTACAACAACGAAGAAGACCCCTCTCCGCCGAGAGGAGGGAATTTGTGAAGAAGGAGGTCGCCATGCTCCTCTCAATTAAGCACATCAAGGAGGTGAAATACCCCTCATGGCTAGCAAATGTAGTCATCGCACAGAAGCCCCCTACCTTCCGCATGTGCGTGGACTACACCGATCTCAACAAGGCGTGCCCTATGGATCCATTCCCTCTACCAAACATTGATCAACTAGTGGATGAGACCGCAGGGTGTGAGATCATGTCCTTCCTCGATGCCTTCCGAGGGTATCACCAAATTTTCATGCACGAGGAAGACGCCGAAAAAACTGCCTTCTTGACTACCGAGGGCATCTTCTGCTACCTAGTCATGGCCTTCGGCCTAAAGAACTCAGGGGCCACCTACACCCGGATGGTGGCCCGGGTCTTTCAAGCCATCCTAGGGCGCACCGTGGAGGCCTATGTTGACGACATGATCGTCAAAAGCAAACAATCTTCCAGCCATGCTGACGACCTCCGTGAAATCTTCGCCATCATGCAAAAATTCAACCTTCGGCTAAACCCGAAGAAGTGCACCTTCGGCGTCCAAGGAGGCAAATTCTTGGGCTACATGGTGAGCCGAAGGGGTATTGAGGCCAATCCCGAGAAGATCCAGGCCATCATCGACATGGAACCCCCACGCAACGTGAAGGAGGTTCAACGGTTGACGGGCCGCCTGGCCGCCCTCAACCGCTTTCTATCTAAATCAGCGGAGAAGTCTCTACCCTTCTTCCAGATCATGAGGAAGACGGCTGGCTTTCTATGGACTCCAGAATGCCAGGGGGCTTTCGACGAGCTCAAACGGTATCTATCTTCACCCCCTGTGCTCTCAAAACCAAAGGTAGGGGAGACCCTCTATCTCTACCTTGGGGTCAGCCCGGCGGCCATCAGCTCTGTGCTCATCCGGGAGGAAGACGGCATCCAACATGCCATCTTCTACGTTAGCAAGACCCTAAGGGAGGCCGAGCTCAGGTACTCCCCTGTGGAAAAAACGGTGTTAGCCATCGTTTGGACTATCAAGAAGTTGGGCCACTACTTTCAAGCTCACCCGGTTCAGGTCCTCACTCATCAACCCCTCGGCGCCCTCATGAGGAGCCCCACCAGCTCCTCCCGCATGGTGAAATGGGCTATCTTCTTGAGCCAGTACAACATTGACATCCGTCCAAGGCCTGCCATCAAGGGCCAAGCCCTGGCGGACTTTGTGACGGAATGTACCGCAAGGGCCGCCACGGACGGGGAGCCCTCGGCTACCTCGGACGACTGGTGGACCCTCTACACCGACGGCTCCTCCGCGACCAAAGCATGCGGGGGAGGGGTAGTCCTCATTACTCCCGAGGGCTTCAGAGCCTACTATGCAATCCGCTTCTCCTTCAAAGTCTCCAACAACGAGGCCGAATATGAGGCCCTCCTATGTGGCCTTCGGCTGGCTGCCAACATGAGGGCTCGGCAGATCCACATCAAATGCGACTCCAAGTTGGTCGTCGGCCAAATCTCCGAAGAATATGAGGCCAAGGAGGGGAGAATGAAACAGTACAAGGAAGCGGCCAAGGAGTTGCTCAAGGTATTTGAGGCACACTCTCTCACTCAAATACCGAGGGCTCAGAACTCCGAGGCCGACATATTATCTAAGCTCTCGGCCGACTCCCCCGAGCACATCTCCAAAATTGCCAAAATTGAGGAACTCAGCCTCTCAAGCATCCATGCAAGCCCCGTTATGAACATACAACAACGCCAAGAGGATTGGATCTCAGATATCACCGCCTTCATCTCCACAGGGCAGCTACCCGAGAATGAGACCCGTGCTAAACTGGCGAAGCTGAGGGCTCCTAAGGATTGGTCTGGATAAAGTAAGAATCGGTAATATGGAGTAAACAATACGAATAAGAATAAGAGTAACTGAATAGTTTCTAAGGATATGCTTTTTACGTTTTTCCTAGTTTTTCTCTAGACTTTTCCATTAGTTGTTCCATCTCCTTTACGAACAAATTAAACCTTTGGAAAAATTTCCGAAATAGGACTAAAAACGTTTGAGAATTCCAAAATAGGACAACCATGTTTTTATTCCCTAAATAGGACTACTTACTGCCACGTTTGGAAAATACTGTCATGTTTAAAATCTGGTACGGCCAAAACATTACAATAATTAGTCATATTTCAGAAATAAAAACATGATAATCTTGTTTTGGAACAGACAAACATATTTACTCCTATTTAGGGCAATTTCCCTAAATATTTCAATGTGTGGAGCCTATATAATGTCAAGTGTTAGTTATTACTAGGTTATTTAATGTTTTCCATCGAATTTTTTTTCCCTTTTCCATTATAGCTGATTCATCTCCTTTTGTTTGGAACTAATTAAATGATTTCATAATAAAGATAATAGAATTTTTGTTAACCAATATAAGAGTGACATATATGTTAGTAGTTTGAAATCATGTTTTACTAAATAAAATAATAAATTCCAAGTTGGTCGTTGGCCAAATCTCCGAAGAATATGAGGCCAAGGAAGGAAGAATGAAACAGTACAAGGAAGCGGCCAAGGAGTTGCTTAAGGTATTTGAGGCACACTCTCTCACTCAAATACCGAGGGCTCAGAACTCCGAGGCCGACATATTATCTAAACTTTCGGCAGACTCCCCCGAGCACATCTCCAAGATTGCCAAAATCGAGGAACTCAGCCTCTCAAGCATCCATGCAAGCCCCGTGATGAACATACAACAACGTCAGGAGGATTGGATTTCAGATATCACCGCCTTCATCTCCACAGGGCAGCTACCCGAGAATGAGGCCCGCGCTAAACTGGCAAAGCTGAGGGCTCCCAGCTACACCATCGAAGATGGAAGGCTCTACAAACGATCTTACAATGGCACGCTACTTCGGTGCCTTCATCCAGATGAAGTCGAGGTCGCAATGGAGGAAGTGCACAGTGGCACTTGCTCAGCTCACCAGGGACCCTTCTCCATGTCCCGAAGGCTCATTCTCCAGGGCTACTTCTGGCCAACCATGGCCAGAGATTGTGCTGACCTTGCCCGGAGGTGCACCGCATGTCAACATTTCCAGAAAGCCCCCGGCAGGCCAGCGGTCAACTATGCCCCCATCAGCACATCTGTCCTTTTTTCTCGATGGGGGATAGACCTTGTGGGCCCTCTGCCGAGGGGTACCTCCAACAACAGGTACATCATTGTGGCCGTCGACTACTTTACCAAGTGGGTGGAGGCTGAACCCCTCGCCAGCATCACGGAGGCGAAGTGCCGTCACTTCGTCCTCAAGAACATCCTCACAAGGTTTGGCGTCCCCCAGCAGATCATCTCCGACAATGGGACACAATTTGAGGCAGCCCCCTTCTGTGCCCTCCTGGAGGCATGGGGCATCAAACACACCTTCTCCTCCGTGGCCTACCCTCAAGGCAACGGGCAAGTAGAGAATGCCAACCGGACCTTGCTCGAGGGCCTCAAAAAGAAGCTGGAGGCCGAGGGCGGTGGCTGGGTGGAAGAACTCCACAACATCCTTTGGGCCTACCGCACCACCCCTCGGCGAGCAACAGGTGAAACACCCTTCTCCCTTTGCTACGGTTTTGAAGCCAAAGCTCCTACGGAAGTCACCCTTCCCACCCGAAGGGTGATCCAATATGACCCCGAGGTCAACGACAGCAACATGGCCCTCGACCTCCACCTCATTTCGGAACGCCGGGAGCAGGCCTTCATCCGGGCAGAAAACTACCGAAGGCAAGTTAAAAGCTACATCGACGCCAAAGTTCGCACCCGAGAATTTCAAGTGGGGGACTATGTCCTCCGGAAGAGGGAAGCCAGCCAACCAACCGAGGGAGGAAAAATGGCACCAAAATTCGAAGGCCCCTACATCATAGCAGCCATCATCAAACCTGGGACCTACAAGCTCAAACGCCCCAACGGGAAAGAAGTCCCTAGGCACTGGAATGTACACCACTTAGTTAAATTTTATCAATAATGTAAGAGCGGCCAAGCCCTCATAACTAGTGAATGTACTATCCCATGGCCCAAGGCCTCCAATTTCGAAGAATGAAGATACATTCAAGACATCAAGCCCTCATACTGACTACAGGCCCCCCGCCTCACCACGAGAAGAACCCCCTCCGGCACCAAGTGCCGAGGGCGGACACCATCAACACCTACAACAACAGTGAAAACACCACGTGTTTTCAGTCAAGACCCCTCGGTACCAAGTACCGAGGGAGGGAACTCCTATCACCAACAACAAGGAACGCCATGTGTTTCATTTCCCTTCGGCACCCGGTGCCGAGGGTACATCCCCACCTTCAACATCAAAAAAGAAAAGATGAGAACACCAAGTGTTTCTACAGAAGACCCTTCGGTACCTAGTGCCGAGGGTACGCCTCCATCATCAAACAACGAAACAAAAAGAAAAAACACCAAATGTTTCAAAGAAGACCCCTCGGCACCCAGTGCCAGGGATATGCTCTCCTATCAACTTCCAAACATCTATTGGGAAACACCAAGTGTTTCATTTGAAGACCCTTCGGTATCAGGTACCGAGGGTAGACACCTCCATCAACTGCAACAAAAAAGAACACCAAGTGTTCCTACAGAAGACCCCTCGGTACCAAGTACCGGGGGCTACACATCGAAACTAACACCAAGTGTTGTTTCTAAAAGCCGTACCCCACGAGGACGCATATACCGAAGGCGCCACCATCGGTGCCGGCAGCACGTAGTGCCCCCGGCCATTTGCAACTAGTGTGCAGATGAAAACCCTTCCTTGAAACGCTTTCCGCGTCATTACCCCCAGGGTATGACAGGCATGAGAAATGCCCAGGATTCGACTTTCAAAAACGGAACGCTATCCGCGTCATCACCCCAAGGGTATGACAGGCACGAGAAATGCCCAGGATTCGACTTCCAAACCGAAACGCTCCCCGCGCCACCACCCCAAGGGTGTGGCAGGCCACGGACTATGTCTAGCGCCGAGGGGACGACTTTCAAAAATGAGGCGCTTTCCGCGCCATCCCCCAAGGGGAGGCAGGTTACGGACCACCATATCTCGTGCCCAGGAAACGACCCTCGATCCCCTCGGAACTCGGAAGGTTAACCCGAGGGAGGAGAGCCATTGGTGTATTCTGATGGTCTCCTAATAGGCCCAGCCTTACCAAGAAACCAAGTTTCTTGATGCCTTCCCTTCACCACCAACCAAAAAAAAAGGGGGGGGTGAAGGGGAGTAGACTCAGCGAGAAATCAAAGAGTACACTCCAACAAATCACAACATGCCGAGGGCTCCCCACGGGAACACCTCCGGTAATTGAAGACTCCTATTTCCCGAAGGACACTACTCAAACAAATATCATCAAGAAACGGCTAAGTCCACTGCCTGGTCACCCCCGGTCACACAAGCACCGAAGGCTTCAACAATACAAAGGGACTGGACTATCCAAAGTACACTAAAACGGTACCTTCAAACAAATACCGAGGGCCCCCACCCCATTGCAAGGGACACAACTGGCTAAGTCAGACTCTACAACTTTTCAGAGTGTATGCCGAGGGCACACACTCCTCATTGGCTTTCTTCACAACAACAGGATTCCACATATATTTGGCCCTCGGCCAGAGACTCATACAACACAAGGGATCTACATCCGGAAGCTCAACATCAATTTACGCTTAGAAAATATTCTAAGTCCTAAATGAGTAGCCCCCGGGCATCTCGCAAGTGATGTATAGTCAGAGGGCACCTATCACCCGAAGGCTACACAAGGAAGCAGCACTTGAAAAAATTCTAAGTCCTAAAGATTGGGCCCCCGGCCCAATCAATATTACAGCCAAGGGAATATGGAAGCCGAAGGCCATGCAATACAACAACACTTAAAAAAAATATTTTGTCCTAAATGAGCAGCCCCCGGGCATCTCGCAATGTGATGTGGAGTTAGAGGGCACCCATCTCCCGAAGGCTCCCAAGGGAAAATCTACACTTAGAATATCTTCTAAGTCCTACATGTTTTTCCCCCGGTCAACTACTCATACATCAAGAAGGGATGCCATCTCCCGAAGGCTCCCAAGGGAAAATCTACACTTAGAATATTTTCTAAGTCCTACACGTTTTTCCCCCGGTCAACTACTCATACATCAAGAAGGGATGCCATCTCCCGAAGGCTCCCAAGGGAAAATCTACACTTAGAATATTTTCTAAGTCCTACATGTTTTTCCCCCGGTCAACTACTCATACATCAAGAAGGGATGCCATCTCCCGAAGGCTACCAAGGGAAAAACTGCACTTAGAAATCTTTCTAAGTCCTACATATTTCACCCTCAACTCATAAAGGGACCCAACAGCCGAAGGCTACCTATCAATCGAAGGCTACAGTACACAAGGAATCAACACTCAAGAAAATTTTCAAGTCCTAAGGAATTGGCCCCCGGCCTATTCAATATTTCAGTTGGGGCTCCACAGTAGCCGAAGGCTACGTGACATACTACACTTGCAAAAAATTTCTAAGTCCTGTACATTGGGCCCTCGGTCCAATATTCACACATCAGGAAGGGATGCCATATCCCGAAGGCTCTCAAGGGAAAATCTACACTTAGAAATTTTTCTAAGTCCCAGGAATTGGGTTACTACAAACACCGAAGGCCCTATGGTGTGCTACACTTAGAAAAATTTTCTAAGTCCTAATTGCTGCTGAACCCTCGGTTGCATATCCAGTAGAGGGTGCCCAACTACCGAAGGCGTCCAAGGGCAAGCTACAATCAAAAAATGTTCTAAGTCCTAAAACATACATTCAAAGGAGCAAAGACATACATCCAAAACAAAAACGAAGGCATGCATTCAAGGAGAAAGGAATTAGAAAAAACAAGCCACATATACAAGGCCCGAAGGCAATCATTCATTCAACGAAAAGAAGGGATTCAAATGTGTTTGTTACAGAGTATGGCCAAAGCAGAGGGGTGACAAATGTTCATTACAAAGCTTTTTCAAAAATTGACTAAGTACAAATCTTCTCGGCGGCTTCAGCATCGTTGTCTCCGGGGGCATCTTCCACGACAGCCTTGGAGGAGACTTCTTCCCCGGCAGCATCACCTCCGACGGCTCCACCCCCATCACCCCCATCATCACAGAATCATAGATTGTCGGCCGCTCTTCACCCGGGGGGAGGGGAACTCTTACATCTGGTTGCAACGGAGGGAGGCCGTATGCTGAGGGGTCGAATTGTTCGAGGGACACGCCAAAGTGCCTGGCGAGCCTCCGGTAGATCAGGTGCTGGGTAAAGAACTCACCCCCTGGTAGTAGGCGTCGCCCCTGTCAGTCAGCCAGTCAACCCTGGGGCATTCTACCCAAGCATCCACCGAGGCTGCCACCACGGAGGCCACCCACTCCTTGTGGCCCTCGGCCCTCCAGCCCTCGGCGAGGAACTCCGCAACTGCCTCCCCTCGGGCCTTGGCCACAGCTCCCTCCTGGGCGGTTTTGGCCTCATCGGCAGCTTTCTTCGCCGCCTCGGCAACAACCCTCTCGGCCTCAGCCTTACCTTCGGCTATGCCGTCAGCTTTGGCCTTCTCCGCCGCCGCCTTCGCCTCCCGAAGGGCATCCTCCAGCTATGCAGCATGCTTCACCGCCTCGGAGTTCTTGCGGATCAGCCCCTCCACCTTCTTATCTTGGGCGGCCTCGTGAATGCGCCTTTCCTCGCGCCTCCGGGCCTGTTCCCCGAGGGCTATGCAGGCCTGCAAACAACGATCAAAGGAGTTAGATTATTCCTCAGGAAAAAATAATACTAAACTGATGAGATAAGGAAAAAGGAAGCAGATACTTACAGTGAGCGAGGACCGGAGGATCCTGTTCTCGAGGGCATCATCATCGTAGGTCTCGAAGACTTCCCTGTCCATCTTCGAGGTGATGCCCCGCAGGAAGGCCCTCGGCTCGGCGGTGCCGTGCATCAATGAAGCGCCGGGGGCAAAAGAGAGCTGACGGATCTCCCGGGGTAATTCCTCCGGGGATGGATTCACCAGAGCCTTCGGGGTGACCGAGGCTAGGGGCCCATCAGCGGCGGGCGTGTCATCAATAACTATGAGGGGGCCCGACCCCTCGACGGCGCCCCCGGCGGCTTTCTGCTTCTTGGTAGGGGGCTCCACCCCCTTATCATTCCTCTTCTTCTTCACGGCCGCCTCGGGTTTCGATCCCCCGATCCCCACGGCAACATAGACGTCCCCGGAGGAAGGCTCTATGATCTTCGGAAAAAATGCATCGGCTGGCTTCTGGCCCGAGGGCCCCTTCTCCTTTGACTGGGTCTTGCCCTTCCTCTTTGCGAACAGGGTGTTGGCATTCATCCTACTACCTGCAAAGAAACAACAAGTTAAAAGGTTAGAACCGAGGGGTCAGAGACACGACAACAAACATGACAGAAAATCTCTAAGTACAAAAATGTAATGCCCCCGGCCACTACCTCCTGCTCCCACGAAGGCTTTATCATAGAGGGGATACTTCTCATCGGTCTCCCCAATGAACCGATACCTCAGGAATCCGAGGGCATGTAGGTCTTCCTCGAGGACACACTCCTTGATTGTTATGTTCTTATCCCGACCCTCCGGAATCTTGGCAATCTTCAGGCCATCCTTCTCGAGGGCGGCACTCTTGACCTTCACGTGGCGCCGAAAGCGATTCCGCAACTCCCTCGGGAAAGGGCTGTCAGCCAGTCTGACATAGCACCATCGCTCTCTCCACCCTTTATTAGAAGAAGGGGCCTCGGTGAACAATTTGAACTGGGCTATCTGCTGTAAGTTTGCATAGCCCTCGGCATTTGTATGCCCCCCCCCCCCCGGCATAGGTTGAAGCTTTGGAAGAATAACTCCAAGCTCGGTGTAACCTTCCGGAGTTTGCACAGGTTCATGAACCCCGTTATGTACGAGTGGCTGTTGGGGGTCAGTTGGCAGGGAACCAGGCCAGTGTACCTCAAATACTCCCGGAGGAAAGGATGGAGAGGGAACCGGAGGCCCATTGAAACCGAGAGCACGTGCACGGCTATACATCCCTCGGGAGGCCGGGACAGCACGTCATCAGGACCTGGCTCGACTACTACGGCCGAGGGCCCTACGTGCAACTGGGTGATGTAGATGTCCGCCCTGTCAGCTTGGGACTTAATCTCCAGAGCGGCGGTGTCCAGGAAGGAGTAACCCTCCGGCAGATCTACTGCCCCCCTTGATCGACGGCCTTTACTTTCTTCTGGGGACCAGCCTTCGTCTTCCTCCTCTTCTTCATGGGGGCTACACTTAAAGGCGTCGGGTCCAGTGGCCTCGAGCTACTTGCTTCCCCAGAGCCCCGGGGGGAAGAACAGCGACAGTGACCTTCGCCCTCTCCTTTTCCTCCTCCTCTTCAGCAACTTGGACGACGAGGGCCAACTCCTCATCCTCGGCGGTTCGCTCGAACTCCTCCGCCTCGACTTCGGCCACCAGATCCTTCTGCACCTCGGTGGCGAGAGCTGCATCACCACCACCCGAGGGCTGACTGCTACTGGACTCCATGTCGGAGATGCTTTCGTCCTGAACCGAGGGGGTCCTCGAGATGTCCTGAGAGTCACTATGGGACGACATTCTAACTCTAGCTCGAGGTTTCGGGGGAACTAAGGTTTCTAGGGAATTCTATCTCCTAACCCGAGGGCACAATGCACAGCTAAACTAGAAGGAGAAAAGCAGGGGGCACTGACCTTGAAAGTTGAGTTTAGGACCGAAGGCTGGAGTTTCTCTCACTAGAATTTTGGGCAGAGCTTCGCTAAGACAAATGATCGCACAAGGGGAAATGGCTCTGGCCTTGGGGTATTTATAGGCGCTGGAATCCGGGCTTGGCCCCGGAAACCGGGCCTCCGGACGGACCATCATCATTACGCGCCGTGTTTTCACCCAACCAGTGATGCCGCCCACGGACAGCCAGCCATCACACGCCACGTGCCCCCCCAACGGCTATATCCTGTCGTTACATATTCCAACGGCTATATTTCCAACGGCTATATTCTGGAATCCCCCGGGTTTTCTACTCCACTCCGCTACATCAAAGAGAGCCTCCGGGTACACTTACCCAGAGACGCCCCCGGGTTGTGCTCCACACAACACATAGCAGATGCCTTCGGGATCACTCCTTCAGAACCCAAGACTTCATATCAGGGCACCCCTCGGGGATTCCCTCTCAGCACTGCAAAACCGGGTAGCCCCGGGGGGAGTTGCCTCACTGACGGATAAACCATGGCACACAGGTAATGGGAGCCCTCGGGTATCTTCATCACCAACTAATCAACAAACAGTGGACCCCCCAGTAACAACTCAGCTGCTGCCCTCATCCGGCAGGCCCTCGATCCCCGGATTGGGGGGCTCCCCTTCGGCGCCATCAGGACATCAACAGCAATCCTTCGGCTAATCAACACATGAGCCCTCAGAAAAGGAAGAGCCTTCGGCATTACCGTTATTCTCCATTTTTGACCAAGGTTTGACATTTTCGATTCATCATTGGGGGAATTCGGTGCACTTTTTTTCCCTCATTAGGATTTTTTCCCACATGGTTTTTTCTAATGAGGTTTTTAACGAGGCATCCCCCCAAAATGGAACGAAAAACGTCAGCCTTCGGCCCACAAACAGCAACGCTACTACTCTACTCCTCTTCACCACTTTACAAGTGCCTCAAGGAGTGGGGGACTGGAGAACCCCCTCGGGAAAATCATTAAATTACAAAATTAGTGAAATTCCAACAAACGACAAAGCAAGCCCTCAAGTCCCGACATGTGGGTAACTGAGGGACTGCCTTCGGCAGGGACATAAAAGCAACAACTCCTCACCAACTTCAGAGATCACGACAGGACAACATCAAAGGGCAAGCACAAATTACTCCTTTTCCCTCAAGTACCTTTCGGCAAAAGGAGTGAGGGACTCCTGATGGAGTATATGGCCCGGGAACCCCCGACCCACAGACTCCTACTACTCCAGCGAAGGCCCAACAGGCCCAAATCACAGCGCCCAGAGTACCAAGCAGCCCGCACTATGCGCCAGGGGTGCCTTCGGCCCCCTGGCCGAAGGCTCTACACTCTCACAGAACGGGTTTCTCAAGCAAATTAAGAAACTGGGAGAAAACGGCGAAAACAGTAGCCCTCGGCACTGTGAGCCCTCGGCACCAGGGTGCCATCGGTTGGAGGAGCCCTCGGCTACTGCTCTATAGCCGAAGGCATCTCACTCGACAAGATATCCGCCTCACATGCGTACAGATCGCCGTACCCTGCACAGACGTCCCATCCAACAGCCGCATTAAATGCGGCCACATGCGGCTGCCAGCGCCAACCAGTTGAGGTGACCCCTCGGCCAATGAGCGCTCGACACGTGTCCCTGTCCGGCATTTATTGCTACTATAAATAGCACCCCATTTCCTCATTTGTAACCACGCTGAAAACCACGACATTCATACTGAATACACTCTCTCTCTACATTTACTTGCTTACTCTGACTTCTCTCTAAGTTATTCCCCGCAATAACCCTTCGGATATATACCCCCGGGTAGACTATCCATCAATATCTATTAGATGCCATCCACACCAGTACTTTATAGCCTTATAGAGCACTGACCCCTTTGGGGGCATCCCACCACCATTTCAGGTTGAAGCTAGAGCTTGCTTCGTGTGCTCATTACTCGAGTGATCATCTAGGAGGGAAGACTTGGTTCGTGTTTCCTCCATTTTGTTTTTGAACATTAATAAACATGCTCATGGATATTTTACTATAGAGCCTGCGTCCTCATGTTTGCCCCGTGTGGCATTTGTTTTCAAACTATGTTTTCCGCTGCTTATTAAATTGCTTATTATGTTTGTTTATGGATGACTTACGTGTGAGTGATATTCGAGACGCCTTATATAATATGGATGTGTTTGACCGTGGTTGACTATTCGTATTGTACGGCGGGTTGTTGACGTGTCTGGGCAGGTTCGGGGCGTGACAGGAGTCTTAGTGAATATTTCCTGCCACGCCACGTCCACCACTAACGTGCTGCTGCTTGGCCTCCATTTGGGCTAGTCACCTCTCCAGTTGGGCAATCACCTCATCCTGAGGATCCTTTGCGGTCGTAGTGGCTCCCTGTTGTGCCTGGTCGCGGACCGCGTGAGCCTGGTTAATTTGGTGGCGTGCATCTTCCTCACGCAATTTGCCCTTCTCTTTGTCCAGGTGAGGCCGATTTACTGTCCGGGGCACCGACCCCAAGCTTTCCCTGGGTGATGCTGATCTGCGGTCCCCTAGCCATCCTGCCATCCTCTCCCATATATGTCAACGGTGCGTGTTTCCTAGCCTGTTGAAGGCCAAGGTTTTTCCACGTCTGGGGGTCGACCCAGCTCGGGGAGGAGAGGTTGTGTGTGAGGCCGTGTCTTAGGCAACGACATCCTCTTCATTGCTGATGAAGGTGACAAGCGGAGGTGGTGGTGGAGGTGGTGGTGTCGTGTCTCCCCTGATTTGGGCATGAGGCACTCAAGACGGTGGGGATCGGTACTAGGCTGGCGATGATAGACGATAATGCAGCCTGGACCCGGGGGTCCACCGATGGAGTAGCCTGTTGTCCCGAAGCACGATCACCCTTCTCTTTGCGCCTGTCTTCAAGGCCGATGCGGGCGTCCTGAGCATTGAAGTTGAGCTGGTTACGAAGGTCAGTCGCGGGGTCGATGCTCTCCTAGAAGACCTCTTCCTCGGCTACCTTGTCAGCTGTTCGATCTAGTCTTTCCCCTTTAAATGTTTTTTTAAAGGGGAGCTCAACCCGACTAAGTCTGAACCCTATCGAGCCCCCGGCCAACCCAAGATTATCGGTCCTTAATTCGATCCCAAATACGTAGAATCCAAAGATTTCTGATTTTTTACTGTCCTAGCTAAAACCCAACCCGATTTCTCCCTAAATTTGATGCATTGAGAAATTTAACGGCGGTATAACACTGAAGTAACTCCAAACTCGAATAGAACCCAACTTACAAGTGAGAGTAACACTTACTTACCTCACTATACTCTGCCCCGCCCCGTTTTCCCCTCTGTTCTTTTCGTGCACACACAACAAAACAGAGCAAAATATAGATATCTGTCGTCTGTAGCTATCCACCATATCCATCCATCGATCTGTATTGTATCACTTCATCGTCATCATCATGGTCATTTAATAAAAAGCAACAAGTAATTTGGTCATCTCACTTTTGAATTTTCAACCTCTCTCTCTTAAATCTCCACCGGTTATTTCTTATTCTTCCCTCTCCTAAACGCTGAAAGCAGCTATGATGCTTATCAAGTGGTGACGGTGACACTTCCTAGATCTTTACACTTACATCCGGATATATATACATATATATGCGTGTGCGAATGTGTTGCTGACCTAATGGGTGAAGGCTGCAGTGGGGCTGAGGTGCTTTCATGGCTGAAAACCCTACCGCTTGCTCCAGAGTACCATCCGACCCTAGAAGAGTTTAGAGATCCAATTGCATACATTTTTAAGATCGAGGCCGAAGCCTCAAGGTATGGAATCTGCAAAATTGTTCCCCCAGTCGCGGCCCCGCCAAAGAAAACCGCTATTTCCAACCTTAATAAGTCGCTTTCTGCTCGACCTGGCTCCAGTGGCCCCACATTCACTACTCGGCAGCAACAGATCGGGTTCTGCCCCAGGAAGCACCGGCCTGTGCAGAAACCAGTGTGGCAAAGTGGGGAGAACTACACGCTTCAGCAATTTGAGGCCAAAGCCAAAGGTTTCGAGAAAAATTACATCAAGAGGAGCTCCAAGAAGGGGATGCCTCCTTTGGAGGTTGAGTCCCTTTACTGGAAGGCAACAGTGGATAAGCCATTCTCTGTTGAGTACGCCAATGATATTCCTGGTTCGGCATTTGCACCTAAGAAGGCAGATTCCTGTCGGGCTGTAGGGGAAGGGGTGACAGTGGCAGAGACAGAGTGGAATATGAGAGGAGTTTCCAGGGCCAACGGCTCTTTGCTCAAGTTCATGAAGGAAGAGATACCTGGGGTTACTTCTCCCATGGTGTACATTGCTATGATGTTCAGTTGGTTTGCTTGGCATGTGGAAGATCATGACTTGCATAGCTTGAATTACCTGCATACTGGTGCAGGGAAGACATGGTATGGTGTTCCAAGAGATGCTGCAGTGGCCTTTGAGGAGGTGATCCGGGTTCATGGCTATGGTGGGGAGATCAACCCCCTTGGTGAGCTCTCCTTGTTTTGTCAATTTGCTCTGCCTTTCCTTGCATTGTGGACACTTTTCCCTGCTTTGTATTCCACACTAGGGTCTCTTTGGATGGAGGGGCTGGCAGGGAAAAGCTTTGGAGGGATAAATGTGTGTATATGTGTGTGAGGGTCTCTGTGTGTATTTGTGATTTACAAAAATGGAAAGAATAAGAATAACATAATATGTGATCATATAACATTTCAATAGCTTTTTATTCCTTTTTAGAAACATTCAATTTATTAAGGTATAGACCAAGGCCCCCATCCAAACATGTCGTTAGAGCTATGTTATTTTTAATAATGCTAATTGGAATGCTGAATAGTAGAATGATTCCAAAACTGTGTTGGAATTAGAGGGTGTTACTTTGTTTCGTGTTAATTGAGATGAGGACTGTGGGCTAGAGTTGTCAAACTTTTTCCCATGATTTTGGGAGAAAGTGGAGGACCAGTTTATATTAGATGGAAACTTTTTGGTCGAGAAAATATTTTTTAGCAAAATTTATGTTTAGTAATGAACATTGTTTTTTCTTCTATTATCCATTTATAAAGATTTACGAAGTTCTCTGAAGTTACCTGGCTTCTTTCTTCATAAGTATATACAAAGTACTAGTACTAATGCTAGTAATAGCGTAATAGTTAGCATTTGAATCAATTTGTTGGTTACTTGCTGGTCAAACTTCACTGGACCTTCTTGAAACTATGTTTAATAAGAAAATTTCAGATGACCTAAAAAGTAAACTAAATTGAACTAAAATGAAGTTTAGATCATAAGGTGATCAATAGCTGGCATGGATTGTTGATTTCTATTTTCATTCTATCACGCCTATTTTATATTTAAACTTTGTATATCCTTAGAGCAGTCAATACAAATTAGAGTGGACAATGGTGTTTGAACTTTCAAGGAATAATTAAGTTCATAGTAGAATTGGAAAGTGGAAGTGGATTTTACCGGGCTATGCTTGTGATTATTTGTTATGAGTTTCTTTGAAAAAATTCGGGGCTGCATTCTGATAAAATGTATCAAGCATTTCTTTCCATTGCTGGTATTAACAATGTGGAATCTCAAGCTTTTATTTTTTCTGAATTATTTGTTAGTTTTCTTTATTTGCATTTTGATTCACCTTTTTTAGTATTCAATTTTTCGCAGTTACTTTTGCTACTCTTGGAGAGAAGACCACTGTGATATCACCAGAAGTGCTGCTTAATTCCGGTGTTCCATGCTGCAGGTGAAGTATTGATTTGGTTTTCCACTAAGACAGCCTATACTGATTTGTTATTAACTACTATGCAGTGCTTTTTTACCTAGTTTCCCTACTGTTATTTCATTATTTCCATATTTAGATTATGGAGCATAAGGAAATTAATTTATTTTTAATCATGTATTCATGTCTAAAGAGGCACTTTTAAGCCTTGAGGCGCAAGCCTCAAAATTTATACAGAACTCTACACAATTCAAAATAAATAACAATAAAAAATATATTATCAGTCATGCATAAAAGTGAGTCATAATTATGTGTCTTAAACCACTTTCATATGTTTAACTCCTTAAAGGAAATTTTAATGATTTATCATCCTTAATAAAATCAGAAAAAGATGTTAAGATAAGCAAAACAGAAATGAAATGGCTGGATCCCAGAGATTTTGTTATTTTATATCAATTTGAATAAAATGGAAAAATTAAAGATGTTCTGTTACTTCTTTTGTTATTGTTAAAATAAAAAGAAATAAAAACAGCTGCAATTGTAAGTTGTAACCTGTAACGTTGCTGGAAATAAGAGAATGGAAGAATATCTGTCAAAATAGATTTAGAGCTTTTTTGGACAAAATTCACTCCCGGGAAATATCTGAGCAAAATAAAATCTGCCTCAAAAGACGCTATGAGTGGCTGAGAGAAACGCTTCAAGGCGTACAGGCACAGCTCAAATGTTCGGGATGTTAGCTTCTTAACTTGCAATAGGGGTGTAAGACTCAATATCTATTTTGAACACCTCAGAGTGAGGCGAGCCTCAAAAACACGCCTCGTGAGATTTTTTCTAAACCACACTAATAGTTGCAAGTCTTTCTCCAGAGAAGATGTAGGAAATTTAAAATTTCTCATCAGAAATTAGTATTACTCTATGTAATATTTAACCTTGACAGAATCTGACCATACTGCATTTTGTGGGATTCAGGCTGGTGCAAGATGTTGGAGAATTTGTTGTCACCTTTCCAAGAGCTTATCACTCGGGGTTTAGTCATGGTAAGATAATCATCTTCCTTAGTTTGGTTTTCATAGTGCCACAGTTGAATGTGGTTTTGGATGTAGGCTGGCAAGTTTTTTAGGGAGGATGTTGATCAAGTATTTCGCAATGTCAATTTGAAATTTTAGGGTTTAATTGTGGGGAGGCCTCTAATATTGCCACTCCTGGATGGTTAAGGGTTGCAAAAGATGCTGCAATTCGTAGGGCATCGATCAATTCCCCCCCTATGGTTTCTCACTTCCAGTTGCTCTATGATCTAGCACTCTCTTTCTGTTCAAGGTTTGTTTTCTCCGCAAATTGGTCTTGATAGAATGTACATGATCTTCTCAACTGCCCTATACAGTAATTTCTTTACGTAGTATTTTATATCACTGGCTTTTGCTACTTGGCTTCTGGTCGTCTTCAACATTCCTTTAAAAAATAACATTTCTAAGTCAGTGCGTCAGAATGTGTGGTGTGTGTTTATTTTAATTGATTTTTTGTCCTTCTATCAATGATATTATGAATATGTGTTTATGTGATTAATAGTGGGTTCTTTCCAATGATAACAGTCCTAAGTAGATGTGTATGGAATTAGTATGGTAACTAAATTATACAGAGTATACAATATAAGAACTTTAGTTAAAGTATTTTAGTGAAGTTTGGTAGAACAATAGTCTCTTAAAAACATTTATTTTTCCTTTAAGGTTGTCTATATAAAACTGTTTTTGCTACTTGCTACTGGTAAAAGATTTGGAATCATATTTTATCCTTTTGAAGTTTTCTTTCAATAGTGTTTCCATTACTAAAAATCCCTTTGATATCATTATCGAAGGAAAACTCTAAAAGGATTCTAGTGTGGCCTTTTGAAGTTTTCTTTCACATTATTGTATGCCATATAAATAAGGAGTCAGCAAATATAAGCATATCAAGTAATGGTCTTACCCTCAACTGGAATAATGAATCATTATTTCCACCCCAAAATCTTCTGATGCAGTATGTCTAGGAACATGCGATCAGAACCAAGGAGTTCAAGGTTGAAGGAGAAGAAGAAAGATGAAGGAGAAACTCTAGTCAAGGATTTCTTTGTTCAGGATTTGGTGCAAAACAATTCTCTTCTTCATGCTCTTGGAGGAGGATCTTCGGTTGTACTTCTTCCTAGGAATTCTGCAAAGTTACAAGGATCTCAGCTTAACATAAAGCCCGAAGAGGAAATGACAAAGGATTTACGTTTTGATAATATGTCAATTGGCAGGAAACAGGGAATGAAACAAACATCTGCTGTCCGTTCAACTAGAGGAAAATCTTGTTCATCAAGCAGTAGGCTTGGTGTTTCTGGCAAATGTTATAATGTTAGATCATCTAATGGGAACATCAATGCGTCGACTGAAAGAGCTTATAACAGCGACAGGTCATCTGAGCATGGACTGTTTTCATGTGTGACTTGTGGTATACTGTGTTACACTTGTGTTGCCATTGTTCGACCGACTAAAGAAGCCGCTCATTGTCTGCTCTCAGCTGACTTCGAGAGCTTAAGTCAATGGAGAGCGGCCAGTGGTAGGACCCCAGGTGTTAATGGGAGTACAGATGTGCCGACGTTATGTTCATCCTCAGGTATCATTAGTGTTAATTAGGTGTACTAACCCACCCAAAAAGGGAGCTGAGGTTTGACTGACCCACTTATATGTTACTCATACCCAGTACATAACTGATGAGGTTGCTCGTTACCCCAACCCAAACCGGGTTGGATAGCAAACGGAGTGGGTGGATGCCTCACAGATCACCATCTCTGGATCCATGTAAAAACTTCCTAACTCTCCAGGAAATCGTCATGAAGCTAGCCAGATAGGTTTACCATACACTTGTAGAGTCAAACGTGGTCAATAAAAAAAAATTATTAGTGTGTGATTACTTCAGTTGTGATTTTAAATGATTGACACGTTATCATATGCAATATTAATTCATCTAACATCTCATTTGAATGTAGGATTGATGGCGAGGAGAGCACAAGATGGTTCATTTGATGTCCCAGTAAAATCCAATAATCAAACCGTGTTGCTCAGTGATGAAAGGGTAGGGGTGGTTTCCACTAGTAGAACACACAAAGACATTTCTTCCCTTGGTCTGTTGGCTTCAACCTATGGTGATTCTTCTGACTCTGAGGAGGAAGCTGATAATGCATCTATAAAATATTGTGAGCGCAGATCGCTAGTTCTTGATGATGAGATTCCTCCCCAGCTTGTTATTGACCCTTACGCTGATCACAGACAGAGGAGAGCAAAACCTGATGTTGGAAATCATTGCAGTTTTGACCATTCTGTTTATGAGGAAAGTGATGATAAAACAATATCAGTGCTTTCAAATGGTTTGCAAGGTAGATTGGGAGATCATGTGAAGTCCCATCAAGCTAGGCTGAATTATTCCCCATTTGTTGCCCATAAGGAGACCAGAGTTGCAAACAACACCCTGGTGCCCTTTCAGGAAGTGACTATGACGTCTGATGAAGATTCCTTCAGAATGCATGTTTTTTGTCTCCAACATGCTGTGGAAGTGGAAAAACAGCTACAGTTGATAGGAGGGGCCCACGTTTTTCTCTGTTGTCATCCAGGTGAGCTAGAATTTGGAATTTAGACCTGCGTACATTTTTCTCAAGACAGCGTACTTCTTAAAAAAATCTATCAGGTCTTGGTTCGTGTGTTATCTTCTGCAATAGTTTGTCTCATTAATCTCCTATGCATTCTTTTTACAATTATATTGATTCAGATACAAATGTTTTTATATCTAAACTATGTACAGATTATCCCATACTAGAAGCTGAAGCAAAAAAGTTGGCGGGAGAGTCTGGAAGTGATTACATTTGGAGTGATAACTCATTCCACGAAGCCACTGAAGGTGATCAGAAACTCATTCGGTCAGCTTTAGAGAGTGAAGAAGCCATACATGGGAATGGGGATTGGGCTGTTAAATTGGGAATCAATCTTTTCTATAGTGCCAACCTCAGTCGTTCCGCTCTTTACTGCAAGCAGATGTCTTATAACTCTGTCATTTACTCTGCCTTTGGACGGAGCTCTCAAGCAGTTACTTCCACATCATCCGATAATGATATTGTGATGGGTCCTGCAAAACATAAGAAAATATCAGTTGTTGGAAAATGGTGCGGGAAAGTCTGGATGTCAAACCAGGTCCATCCTCTTCTTGCTCGGTTCGATCCTGATCGAAAGCCTATTCTTTTGTCAATGGAAGGTAACCAGATCAGAAAAAAGAGGAAATCTGTATTAACAAAAAGAGGTGGGTCCCCTGCTAGTGAAAAGCTGAATACTAATAATCTTAAAAACAAGCGGATTAAGAAAGAGGCATATGGAGAAGAACCTCAAAAGAACATTACTGAGAAGAACAAAAGGGTTGACGACATTGTCAATGAAGATGATGAGGTTGAAGGTGGGCCTACCACACGGCTCAGAAGGAGAACCCTAAAACCAGTTGATGATTTGGAAACCAAACTGATAAAAACAAAACCAGTGCTGAAGAAAACCGATCCTAGGAAAGTGAGGAAAGGCCCATTAATGAAAGTTCCAAAGAAGGCTATTAATAAAAAGGGTCCGATTGACGAGGAAGGAGAACATTCGTGTGACCTGGAAGGTTGCAACATGAGTTTTGGGTCAAATCAAGAGCTCCAATTGCACAAAAAGAACATATGTCCAGTCAAGGGGTGTGGGAAGAAGTTCTTTTCCCACAAGTATTTGGTTCAACACCGACGTGTCCACATGGACGAGCGCCCCTTGAAGTGTCCATGGAAAGGGTGCAAGATGACGTTCAAGTGGGCCTGGGCCCGAACTGAACACATTAGGGTCCATACCGGAGTGCGTCCTTATATTTGTACGGAATCCGGTTGCGGCCAAACGTTTAGGTTCGTATCTGATTTCAGTCGTCACAAGCGAAAAACCGGCCACACTACAAACAAGTGAAGATTTATGATCATATTGGAGAAAAAGAGTAAATTGCTATTTAACTTGGCTGTTTGTGAAATGTTGTTTAGTTAACAGAAATAGGGTGTAGAGTTAGGATTGAAATCTCTTTGTAATTTTGCGTTGGTAGTTTGGTACACAGAGACATTTTCTTTGTCCGGTTTTCATTATCAGAATATCAGGTCCAATCATTGATCTCAGCTAGGGAAATGTCTTTATTATGTTTGAGAACAAGGAAAAAAGTCCCAACATAAGGAATCTTACGTTTGAATTCAAGATGCCGGCTTCTCTGATTATTTCTTTTTGCTCTCGATTTTTTATCAAGAGTGTGACCTGCTTGAGGCAGGATGGAAATGGACAATGGTTCTGGTTACTGTTCGACCTCTAACCCTCCACCCCCTTGATGATCAGTTTGGATAGAGGGTTGTGCAAGTGAAGGTTTGGGAGGGCTAACATTGCATATTTCTAAATGATAAGTAATTGAAATGTTTGCGGTCACCTGTTAATCTTTTACTAAATTGCATATAAGATATAGTAATAATGTGCGTAAAGTATAGAGATTGTGGCCAAACTAGGGATGGTCCCGGTCCGGGTTTCAAATATTGAAGATCAGAACCGACCCGGGTTTCTACGGACTCGGTTCTGGTCCGGTCTACCCGGCTGGTCCTAGTTCGGTCCGGTCCTTGATTTTTTTTAATTACTGGAGAATAAAAAAATGATGTATATTTATGTTAAACACTACATTGTCACTTGTATCAATATCACAATTGAAAATTACAATTGAGAATACATTAAAGTAGAAAATTACATTACTTGAACTAAAGTGGAAAATGATCTTTAAATCTAAGAAGCACAACAATTAAAATATTAAATTATAAGTATTGTTCCAACGAATAGAAAGATCTTTAAGAAAAGCACAATACCTTACAAGCTTACACTATTCGACTTCCAATAAGCATGTCATTGCATTTTAAGTAGGGATGGACCCGGTCGGCGGTCCCGGACCGGAACCGGACCCGCTACTGTGCGGAACCGGACCGGGTTTGGTTTTCCAGTTCCGGTCTTGGATCGGGTACCTGGCCGGGTGGTTTCGGACTCGGTCCCGGGTGAGCCAAATGGGAACCGGACCGGACGGTCCCGGTCCCGGTTACAATCCCAATGTTTTTTTTTAAATTAAAAAAGGGGCCTGTGGTCAAACTAGCCGTTTGGAACGGCTAGTAACGGCATTATAGCCGTTGGGGAGGGGTTTGGGGGGTTTTGGGGGTGGGGGTTACCAAATAAATTTCCTATATATACCTACTATTTTATACATTTTTTCACACTATTCTACTTCTACCCACATTCTACTCTCAATTTTCAATTTCTCCATCACTAATTCTACTCTATTCACATTTACACTTTCATCTTTCATAATTCATATATTCTCATATTATAATTATATTTATATACATTTATTTAGTATTACACAATAATACTAAATAAATATTTATAATTTCTATTTCTACATTGCTACTCCTATTCTTTCAATCTTTCTTATTAAATATATTATATTACAATTATATTTATATAATCCTACACTTTCATATTTAACATATACTCCCTCCGTCCCTTATAACTTTGTCAACTTTCCTTTTTTAGTTGTCCCAAAAACTTTGTCACTTTTTTTTTAATCAATCAATTTGTGGTTCCTGTTATTTCTCTCTCATCTGCACAAATCTCTACCACACAGTTTTTACTTTATTATTCTACGTGCCAGTCAAATCTGGCAATCCTTTTAGGGACGGAGGGACTATATTTAATTATATACATTTGTAGTTAACTAGTTCCTACATTGTTGTAGTTAACTAGTTCGTACTTCATACATTTTTGTTAATTACAAAATAATACTATATACATATTTATAATTTCTATTTCTACATTCTTACTCCTACTCTTTCAATCTTTCTTATTAAATATATTATATTACAATTATATTTATATACTCATACACCTTCATATTTAACATATATATTTAATTATATACACTTGTAGTTAACTAGTTCCTACATTGTTGTAGTTAACTAGTTCCTACTTCCTTCATTTTTGTCAATTACATCCTACATTACTTCCCATTGTATAATTAAGCTATTGCTATACATTAATATATAATTTAATATATATATATATACACACACACACATATATATATATATGTCTATATATATATATATATGTCTATATATATGTATATGTCTATATATATACACACACACACACACACACATACACACACATACGAAATATAAAGAATATATATAATTTGATATAATAGTCCGAAATATATTAAATATAATATATATGTATGTATGTATATATATATATATGTGTGTGTGTGTGTGTGTGTATATATATATATTAATACTATAATCATTAATAGTCGAAATTTATTTAGTTGCATTTACTAACATTTTACTTGTATTGTAGTAGTAGTTGTTTTAAATACATTTTTGTTAAATTGTAGTTGTTAAATTTTAATAGTTCTACACTTTATTTAATACTACTTGCATTGAATTAGTTTGTCACATTTGTAATTGTCGTTACATTTTATTTCATAGTAGTTGCAATTAAGTGATTTAAATATTTAACTAGTTCTTCAAATTTTATTTTTTTGTTAAATTGTAGTTGTTGTTAAACTTTAATAGTCCTACACTTTATTTATTACTACTTTCATTCAATTAGTTAGTCATATTTTTAATTTTCGTTACATTTTAATCATTGTACAAATGTTTTATAGTAGTACTTCTTAAACTTTAATTCTTGTTAAATTTTAATATTTTGTAATTGGTAATCTTGACATTGTAATTTGTAATTTGTATTTTTTGTAACATTTTTAAGACAATGGACCGGGGTAGGGATCCGTTGATATAGGTAATCTCCAACGCAATCGATCAAAGGAGATTGCGAGAAGTCATCCTTCGGGGCGGTGGGGCGGTCGAAAGGTAAATGACAAGTAGGGGCAACATCTTCGTCCCAATCACGAGATGATTGCGGGATGATTGGACGACCGATTATGATCGTAGAGATGTGATGACCGATGAACAACTTCAAGAGCTCTTGAACCAAAACCAAGGCCAATTTTACCAACAACAAAACTTCCACACCATTGAAGAGACATATTGGATGTTACTGCACATTGGATTGATGATGATTGCCAAATGCATAAACGTGTCATCGCTTTTCGAAATTTTAATGAAAGACACACTGGTGATAATATCTATATTCTCATGGAACGTATTTTAGTTGAATATTCTTTGATTGATAATGTGTTTGCTATTGGCTTTGATAACACTACTAACAATACTGCTGCTATACCTAGATTGCGTGAATTATGTGGCCTGTCTACCTTGATGGGTATATATTTTCATCAGTGTTGTGCATGTCATATTATTAATTTATTTGTGAAAGACGGTTTAGCCGCATTAGGAAATGTGATGGAGAAGATTAAGGATGCTATTAGAATGATTTGAGCTAATAATCCACTTAAAATGCAATGGCGTGCTTATTTGAAGTCGAAATGGGTAAGGTATTGTGCTTTTCCTAAAGATCTTTCTATTCGTTGGAACAGTACTTATAATTTAATTCTTGTGCTTCTTAGATTTAAAGATCATTTTTCTAATTTCTTGAAGGAAACTTGTAATTGTATTATAGAACCGGTTGAGATCAACACAATGCAAAAGATTCGCAACATTTTAGTTTACATTAACAACGCTAGTCAAACTTTTTCCCGTGTGTATAAACCAACTTGCAACCAATTTTTTATATAAGCTGTTAATCTCGTCGGTGCTTTTCAAGAATTTTCTCAAGCTGCTTATGTACATTATTTTTGTGATTTCATGAAAGAAATGGTTTTAAAATATTATGCTTACATTCTGCCTATTTATTCTATTGCTTTCTTTCTTGATCTTCGTTTCAAACTTTCGCATTATAAAACATTTTTAGAATACTACTCTTTCTGTCCCTTAAAACTTTGCCATCTTTCCTTTTTGGGACGTCCCAAAAAACTTTGTCACTTTCCCTTTTAATCAATTATTTTGTGGTTTCTATTATTTCTCTCTCCTCTGCACAAATCTCAACCACACAGTTTTTACTTTATTATTCTCCGTGCCGGTCAACTTTGGCAAAGTTTTAAGGGACGGAGGTAGTATTATACTGTTTTCTACGGTCCATTCCCTATGTACGAAGACACACCTATAGATCCTCAAGCCCAATTTAACGAGATTAGTAATCTATTTCACGCTTTATTTAATGAGTTTCATGCATAATATGGTAATGCACCCCCTCCCCCATTACCGAGTGCTTCCTCATCTAAAGGAAGAGTTTTTTTTAATTTAACAATATCTACTCTTTTGAAAAAAAGTAAATCAACTCCTGCCATTGCACAAAGCTCGATTAACGAGCTCTCTATATATCTAACGTTTCCTGTTGAGTATAATGAAGCGGAGGACTTTGATATTCTCTAATGGTGGAAGAAACACGAAGGGATGCTTCCGGTTTTATAAAAAAATGGCCAAACAAGTGTTGTCGATGCTGGTTTCAACGGTTGCCGTGGAACAAGAGTTTAGCGAAGCCGGTAACGTTTTAACTGACTGTAGAACGAGGTTGAGAGCTTCATCTCTCAAGATACTCGTTTGCTTCCATGATTGGTTGAAGGACCGCCGTAGAACACAAGAAGTCAACATAGCACCGGACTGTCATTTCATGGAGGAAACGACAACCGACACCAGAAGCGGCGACGACGATTAGTTCAAGTATTGTAATTTTCATCTCGAAAGTATTCTCAATTGTAATTTTCAAATGTGATATTGATACAAGTGACAATGTAGTGTTTATAATAAATATACATCATTTTTTTATTCTCCAATAAATTTAAAAAACTAAGGACTGGAACATACCGGGACCGGCCGGGTAGACCGGACCGGAACCGGGTCCGTAGTAACCCGGGTCGGATCCGGTCTTCCATATATGAAACCGGGACTGGCTGGTCCGGGATCAGCCGGTCCAGGACTGGAACCGGGACCGGACCGGGACCGAGTCCATCCTTAATTTTAAGTGGATTACCAGCCCAAATCATTCTAATAGCATCCTTAACCTTCTCCATCACATTTCCTAATGCGGCTAAGCCGTCTTTCACACATAAATCCTCTCCTTAATAGCACTACAATTCCACAAATGAAATTCCCGCTCACCCCAACTTTTACTAACATCCCTCCGATCGATCCCCATCACCTAAATCCACTGCTCCCTCTACCTTGAGCTTCTGATTCCTTCTATCACGGTCTCTCTTTCCTTTACCCTACGCTTCTCAAACACAAGGAAGCTCCGTAAAAATTCTTGGGAAATCTAGCTACAACCTATGCCGGGAAATCAGTATCTAGCGAAATCATCTATTGGAGTCATCTGCACGGAAGTTATCCTAAAAGAAATGGGTATTTCTACATTCTGATCTGTTCTTCAGCCACTTTCCAGGTTCATCCATCTCTGCCGAAAAAGGAGTCATCTATCTCAGTATGGGAAATCATCTTAGCCAAAGTCCAACCGATTCAATCTGAGTTCAAGGTAATTTCTTCTTCTAAATCATATAATCCATCTTCGATTTTTAACTAATTTCATATTTACTAGGTTTATATGTAGATGGCTATGATCGATTGAGTTGTTCGTGAAACTGCATTAGGTGTTCGTACGAATTTGTAAATATTTTTTTATTAAATATTTTGTTAGAATGGTATTTGTTGGAATTTCTCAATCACACATATCCAAATATGCTAATTTAGAAAATCATTTCAATCTGGGAAATCATTTTTGGCCAAAGCCCAATCAATTCAAACTGAGTTTGAGGTAAATATGTTCTTCTTCAGAAATTAGTTCTACTTTATGATTGTTACAATTTCATTCAAATCTTCTATTTCGTCAACTTCAACTTCATTCCACTGATGTGTATTTTGTTTTGGAAATTTGAGAATTAGACAGTATGAAAGCAAGATGTTTGTTATAATTCCTCAATAACAATGTGTGGCTATTCTAGAAATTTGAGAGAAGTAGATAGTAAGATAGCTTTAAGTACATTCTTAAAACGTCATATTTAAGTTCTATTTTAAAAAAAGTTCTATTTTCATTACATCTTACCATTAAAATTAAAAGGCCGATTTTTCATTTTCATGCTAAATTTTATCAATAAAAATGACCTTTAATTATTGAAAAGTTTAAGATTTTGTGCATTTTCAATAAGCAGAGCTTTGAAGAGTGTTTTCTAATTTTGATGTGTGTGTTTTACAAATGGTATAGGCCGCAAGTGTACATGCATTTCCAGGGAAGTACAAAAGCTGCAGAGATGAGGAGGGAAGTTGCTAGACAAACAATGATGGTTGCACTATGAAAGACAACATGTTTGTGTGGAGGTATGGACTTGAGGTTTTCAAGTCTTTGATTGTCTACACCTGACCTTTATCTCTACGCTTTGGTCTGCTAATTTGTACCCCCATATTTGCATCGTTTCACAGGTTAGTACCCGCATACTTGACCTTTCACAGGTCAGCTCTCATAAGGGCATATATAGTTCCTGCAATTTTCTTTTGAGTATTAAACTCCTAACTGCAGCTCCTAACTGCACCTCATCAACAAAAAAAGTTTTCTTTGATGCTATGAAATCAATTTCTAACTGTGATTCCCTAAGTATATGGCCACAGTGGTCAATAATAGTGGTCTCCCAGAAATCCTATTTAATCCCGTCCAAATGTTCCAGCAAGCAAGAGACCATTATGATTAATGTACAATGAAAAGAGTTCAGTTTTGTTATGGAATTCCAGTAAGCCTGACTTTATTATTTGCAGGTCTAATTTTTATCTGCATATTACTCATTAGGAATGCTTTAAAAGTGATATTATAATATTTGAAGCAAATTCATCTTAGTTTCTCTATGTTATATTTGGTTCTGGCAATTTTCATTTTAAGAATAGGCCCTGTAAAATGATATTATAATAATTTTTTTTAACCTTCAAAAGGAGTCTTATTCCTTTTTATTGTCTCCGGTCTTAATGAATACAATTGCCAGTTGTCACTATTTTATATGAGATGTCTAAACTTTCGGTTTCTATTTTAATATTTTGTAATTGCCAGTTGTCACTGGGGATGGATTTGGCCCTATCCCGCAGTTAGGCTAGGCCAGACAAATAATTATACAATCAATCATGTTACAATTTTGTTTGTTTTGAATCATAAATGGCTTCTAGAACTAATTCCAACCAGATCATGATTTTGGTTTCTCCAGAGTAAGTCTACACTAGAAGGGTTCCAGTTTCATATTTTTATAGCCCTGCCTTCATCCTGGTAGGTTGTTATCTCCTTCCTCATATTAATGATTTTTAGAATGAGTTAGTCGATTTCTGAGGACTGGAATCTAATCGCATGTTTTTTGTATTGTTTTTTGTTTTTATATTTCTTTCGGAAAACAAGAATCCATTTTGGTTTTTTCTTTAATCCACTAGGCTCATCACTTTCATGGTGATTTTTGTAGTGGAGCCTGGAATCGATTTTGGCTACAAATTAAATTAGCAGCACTGCAGCAACACCTCCGTTCTTATTTTTTCTCATGGAGCACCATCATGTTGATTTCACCTACTCATATCAACCAGGGAAGTGCCAGTCTTCTGCATAACAAAACCTGGTTTCTAGGAAAAGTCATCCATTCAGTGGTCCAAATTAAATTGGGTAGTAAATTGTTTGTTCTTCCTTATTCTCTTATTAAACTAACACCAAATTGATTTCAATTACTTGAATCATCCAATTTAACATATTAGTATATGTTACAATTAAGTGGACAAAGTTTTGCGTTAGGAGATGATGGCTGAAAAGTAGTTCGTCGATCAAATGAAATTTCCAACATTTCTATACATGCTAACTGTATTGCTATAATCCCCTTAAAATATGGCATGTGCTCGGATGGATTCTCCTTCCCAATATAAGGGTCTTTTGTATTTTCTAACTTCATCTCATTTAATGCTATTGCTACTCAATCTCTTGGAAGCTTAGTATAAAATTAAACTTAGCTTTGCTGAAATCTATTTGTATGTTGATACTATATAAAATATGTTGCAATGATCTATCATGGTTGAAACACTTTTTGAATAGCACTTAAAAACACACCTGGGTTTTTCTTTGTTTTCTCATAATAACCATTGGGCAGCTGAAGTAAAAATTAGGATCCGGGCCAGCAAATTGGGAATTCAGCAAGTCGAGGGGCACCTGAAACATGTTTTTTTTCCTGCTTCATAAATGATATATCCCTCTTCTTTTTATGCACTTGAAATGTGCATAGACTATTTCTTCTGTTTTTCCCAATATATCTTTAAATATGATAAATATGTCTTTCAGTGTGATGAAAACTCTTAAATTTGTTCTTTTTTTGGGTATGTTTTTCTTATAAACCCATGTATAAATTTTTCTTTCACTTAAGTATGTCTTGTGTCATCACCATCAAACAATGCTTTCATAATACACTCTAATTAATTACAACTAAATGTATAAGATAGTAGATGCAGTATTGAGGAAATTTTGTATGGTTCCTACATTATTCTTATGCAGACTGTTGAGATGCTCCTATACTGTGTTCTGTAACATTTCATAAAGCTTTGATATAATTATACACATCCAACATTGGAGGAACTTTTATGATGTTATTTTGAAAGATTGAGAAGTTCCAATAAACTAATAGTGCTGAAATATAGCTCGGCCTAATGAACTAATATTACATGCCGTATATGCTTAGGTGGCCTTCTATGGTTCTTTCTTAAGTTTCTTTTATACGATAGTAAATACTAACATGACACATTTGAGGCTGCATTCTATCATATCTATGCTCATGAAATATTCATCCTTTATTTAGACATGCACACATATATATAAAAAATTATTAAATCAAGAGATAACCAACATGATTAAATTGCCATCTTATTTGTTATCTTTGATATCTAGAAACAAACATATCATGAAAGCTCACTCCGAGATTCAGAAGGGGAGTTCATCGCAGCTGCAACATTCCCCATAAAAGCTCACTTCGTTCTTCAGGCAATTATCGAGGGCATAGACTGGTGCAAAAGACTATGCTTCTGTGGATTTCAGCTCAAATCTGATTAAGAGGTTCTCTGTAAAGCTTTGAATAACACTGACTTTTGAGCATTGCTTCTCGAGGGAATCAGGATGGAGATGAACAACATACAAGTGCCGCGGGTACACCTATAGAGAATCCAACTTCGTAGCCCAAACATTAGCGCAAGAAGGTTTGCTTACGACAACCTTTCAAGTGCGGCCTGTTTACATCGATCAATGGATCGGTGCACTAGAAAGCAGCTGGCTATCCAAATTTCCACCCTCAGAAACTCCAAGTTTTCCTTATTTCCCTTCATCGTAGGTGAACACCACACACAAAGTTGCGACTTTGGGGTTCAATAAATAAAACAGATTGACATGTGTTAAACGGTATTACTTTTAGAGAAATACATGCATACGGCTGGGTTGATGAAATTTGTATTACTTGGGATGAGTTATACCTTGCTTGGTCACTCATGGCATGTGATTGTTGGCTTGCTTGGTAGTTTGTCATGCAGCAAGGCATGTGTGCGGTGTGCTTTTCATCGATTCTTTTGCTTGGTAGTTTGTCATGCAACAGGGCATGTGTGCAGTGTGCTTTTCATCAATTCTTTTGCTGCTCTTAGGAGTTTCGGCTTCTAATTTCATTGGGAGCTGTTTGTATTTTGTTTTGGAGATCTTTGTCAGACATTATATTTATGACATTTTAATTTATGAGAGATTGAACTATCTTCTTACTTGGGTTACTTGCAATTGAATAATTGGGTGGTTTGACCGGTGAAATATTTGGTATTGAGTTGTAGCTGATAGGATATTCAATTGGTAGCATTTGTTAGCAATTTTTTGTTGCACATGAAGCCACAATGTACAGGAATTGGCATTGTATTGATCAAACTTTAGCTGAGGACTACATAAAAGCATTCAACTACATAGACCTACTATTTTGTCTTAGAGAGTGGCATTTTCTATTGGTGGATCATTAAAGTACTCCTCATTTAAGTCTTTAGTTTGAAGGTTTCCCTTAATTTATAATTTCGTTTAATTTCTATCTTAGCTTTCTCATATTAGAGCATGTATTATTTTCCTTTTCATCAATAAAAGCTTCTTTCTCTCATTAGAGCATGCACTATATTTATTTTCGTTTAACAATTATGCTTATATTAATATACCTCATCTTAATAAATCGAAAGAGTTCTACTTAAAATTTCTTATTGAGAATCTCAACTATTTTTATACACTTCCATAAGAACAATGAACAACCTCAAATAGATTAACTAACACATATATTACACATATAAGTGAACATTCAAATTTAGATTAAACACTAATAATGTCACCAATTTAACATTTACATACATGCATAATATTCAATTTTATCCTTGTATGCATGGAATACATGGTATTCTCATCAATATGAAAATAAATGAATTTGACGGGTAATCATTTTTTCCAGTGATTAATTTATATTGCATCATAGTGTTTCAATTTCTTAGGTGTATGGATTTGTTGTTATAAGCTAAGATCATTAGGACATTCAGTTATGAAGCATAATAAAAGTTCCGAAGTTGGCACAAGGTAGAGGTTCCTCCTTTACTAATTACTCATTTGTATTTACTTTTGGGAATACTTGATTAGAACTTCTATATTGATTAGAGATAATAATCATGCCGATTTTTATTCATGCCTAAGCACAAGTTTTTTTTTTTAACTCCAGGGGCGTCTCGGGGGGGGGGGGGGGGGGGGGGGCTGGAGTAATTAGGGCTGAAACTCAATCCATTGAGTTTCAAACCCTTATGTGTCTAGCGGGTTTCGAACTTGAGACCCCTCATTAGGCACGATAACCTAACAATTAGGGCTGGAATGCTTGGTTAGACAAGTTTTCTTATAAATAAATGGAAGTTCTTAGTCAACTTACTCGACTAATTGACTTATTCGAAGTTCTTAGTCAACTTATTTTTAAATAGTTTAATTAAAATTGTATAGTACATGCACTACATATGTTCAAAGTTAAATATGCAAAGTAGTATAGTTTCAAAAGCTTATAAATATTCTTTCAAATAAGACAAGATTCAAGGGCAATCATGGGAAACCGTTCAAAGTTTTTCTCACGCCCTATTTTTACGTAAGTATAGTCGTATGTTGTGAGCGAGTGTTACAAGACATTTGACTTAAAATTGTAACATGTGACCATGAAAGAAATTAAAAAAAAGGTACAAAAAACTTTGTAATGAGGCCTTCAACAATTTGTAATTTGTGTGTTTATAAACTTCTAATACTCGGTATTTGTAATTATTTATTTACGATGCCTCTATTTGTGTGATAAATAATATGATTTGCAAAAGCTTTGTAATTAACATTTATAATAGGTGCATATTACATCCCGTGCAACGCACGGGAGAAATACTAGTTAATAATATGACATGCACAACGCTGATGAAAAAATCTAACCATCAAGGTAGACGGACCACATAATTCACGCAATCTAGGTATAGCAGCAATATTGTTAGTAGCATTATCAAAGCCAATAGCAAACACCTTATCAATCAAACAATATTCAACTAAAATATGTTTCACGAGAATATAGATATTATCACAAGTGTGTCTTTCATTAAAATCTCGGAAAGCGATAACACATTTATGCATTTGCCAATCATCATCAACCCAATGTGCAATAACACCCAAATAATACAAGTGATGATAAGTATTTTCCCATATCACTACAAACAGTCACACACCCATTAAAGTTTGCAAAAAATTGAATTAATTTTTCCTTTTCCAAAAGATATTGTTTAATAACTTGTTTTTTAATTGTTTTGCGGCTATACTTTCGAAATTGTGGATTTAAAAAACCTTGAGCATAAGCACGTAAAGCAAGACTTTTCAGAAAAAATAAAAGGAAAATTTTCTTCAACAATTAACTCAGACATAGCTTTTAAATGTACCTCATCATTGTAAGAGAAATTACCGAAGGGTTGATCATTTCCAAACCTCAATATTTGTGTTTGCGTCCCTTTGCCCTTCAGTTTTGCCGCCTCCGTGGGATGCCTCGAGTTTAAGTGCCTTTGTACCATGCCGTATCCCCCCAAAGTTCCCATGCACAATATTTGCGGACAATGTTGGCAATGTGCGTAATACTTCCCATCCGTCAAATCTTTGACCTTCAAAAAATGACCCTGAGAAAAAAAGAGAGGAGATTTTAGTTTAGCTTACCTTTGTTGACCGCTTTGGATCCACCCACGACGCCTCCATGCTCCTCCTCGTCATGCTCCTCCTCGTCATGCTCCTCCTCGTCATGCTCCTCCTCGTCATGCTCCTCCTCGCCATGATCCTCCTCATTTCTGCCGCCTCCTCCAACATCCTCCTCGGCGTCATCGTCCTCCAACCCCTCTTCAATGGTGTGGATGTTTTGTTGTTGGTAAAATTGGCCTTCGTTTTGGTTCAAGAGCTCTTGAAGTTGCTCATAGGTCATCGCATCTCTACGATCATAATCAGTCTTCCAATCATCACGTGATTGGGACGAAGATGTTGCCCCTACTTGTCGTTTACCTTTCGACCGCCCCGACCGCCCCGAAGGATGACCTCTCGCAATCTCCTTTGATCGATTGCGTTGGAGATTACCTATATCAACAGATCTCCTACCCCGGCCCATTGTCTTAAAAATACAAATTACAAATTACAATGTCAAGATTACAAATTACAAATCATAAAATATTAAAATTTAACAAGAATGAAAGTTTAGGAAGTACTATTATGGAAAAAATGTAGATTAAAATGTAACGACAATTAAAAATGTGACTAACTAATTCAATGCAAGTAGTATTAAATAAAGTGTAGAACTATTAAAATTTGACAACAGCTACAATTTAACAAAAAAATAAAATTTGAAGAACTAGTTAAATATATAAATCACTTAATTGAAACTACTGTGAAATAAAATGTACCAACAGTTAAAAATGTGACTAACTAATTCACTGCAAGTAGTATTAAATAAAGTGCAAAACTATTAAAATTTAACAAAAACTACAATATAACGAAAAATAAAATTTGAAGAACTAGTTAAATATTTAAATCACTTTTATTGCAACTACTATGAAATAAAATGTACCAACAATTAAAATATGACTAACTACTTAAATGTGACTCACAATTAAAATGTGGCTAGCTACCTTTTTTTATCTGAAAAGAGCGGTCGTTATATTAAAATCAAGAACACATACAAGACAATCTTCAGACAGAAATTACATATCCAATCATGAACCCTAGGAGTACACTTAGAGTAAGCCACCTCATACAAAGCAACATGACTCGCTAAACCTGAAACAGGCAAATTTAGGCCTAAAACGAATGGAACCGTAACTCTGTCTATCAAAAGAACTCCAAAAATTCAAACATTCAAACCAAATCTACTCGGACTGAAACGAAAACAATTGCAAGTAAACAGAAAATAATAGTGAAATAAAATTTTTCCACAAAGCATTCACTGGTATGGAGGTGGTTCTGGAGGAGGACGAACTCTTGCAATATGGGTGAATACCAACTCCACCACCGCCGGAATGGGTGACCAAGGCTTCACGATCCAGTCTCGATACAACCTCTGAGCCGCACTTTGTTCGTTCGCCAACGCTATCTCCTTCGACGTAGTTGCAATCCCAAGCATTAGAACACTTAAAATCAGTATAATCTGCCGCTTCAACCTCATATTGATAGAGGCGACGGAAAATCTCAACCCCTACGAAGAGGGGAGACGGCCACTAGGGTTTCTCTCTAGAGAGAAGAAGAGAAATTGCGTTTGTGGCTAACTACTTAATGTGTAGAACTATTAAAATTTAACAACAACTACAATTTAACAAAAATGTATCTAAAACAACTACAACAACTACAATCCAAGTAAAATGTTAGGAAATGCAACTAAATAAATTTCTGACTATCAATGATTATAGTATATATATTTATATATATTTTGTGTGTGTGTGTATATATATATATATTATAATATTTATGTATAAAAATTACCTATATATATTGCTTAATATGTATATATATATATATGTGTGTGTGTGTGTGTGTGTGTACATATTAAATTATATATATTTTGTGTATATTATATATATATATATATATATATATATATATATATATTAAATTATATATTAATGTATAACAATTACTTAATTATACAATCGGAAGAAGTAATGTAGGAAGTAATTAACAAAAATGAAGGAAGTAGAAACTAGTTAACTACAACAATGTAGGAACTAGTTAACTACAAATGTATATAATTAAATATATATGTTAAATATGAAGGTGTAGGAGTATATAGATATAATTTTAATACTCCCTCCTTCCCATTGGACTTTGCCAACTTTCCTTTTTGGTTGTACCAAAAAACTTTGCCATTTTCCTATTAAAGCAACTAATTTGTGGTTCTACACATTTCTCTCTCCTCTGCACAAATCTCAACCATACACTTTTTACTATTCTTATTTCTCACCTACTTTGCACTTGACAAAGTACACCGGGACGGAGGTAATATAATATATTTAATTAGAAAGATTGAAAGTGTAGGAGTAGGAATGCATAAATTATAAATATTTATATAGTATTATTGTGTAATTAACAAAAAAGGGAAATCACACATATGGTCCCTCAGTTATCCATGAAATTAAAATCTCAGACCTCTATTTTTGAGATTGTAAATGTCACCCCTCAATTGTTCAAATTGTTGTAAATGTGGTCTTTAAGTGGGGAAATGTACTCTCGCCACATTGTATATTTCACCCCTCAAAAGGACCACAATTACAGCATTTTGAACAAATGAGGGGTGACATTTACAATCTTAGAAATACAAGTCTGAGATTTTAATTTTGTGGATAACTGAGGGACCATATATGCGATTTTCCCTATATTTAATAAGAAAATATGAAAGAGTAGGAGTAGGAATGTAGAAATAGAAATTATAAATATTTATATAGTATTATTGTGTAATACTAAATAAGTATATAAATAAAATTATAAAATGAGAATATATGAATGATGAAAGATGAAAGTGTAAATGTGAATAGAGTAGAATTAGTGATTGAGAAATTGAGAGTAGAATTTGAGTAGAAGTAGAATAGTGTGAAAAAATGTATAAAATGAGTAAGTATATATAGGATTTTTTTTTTGTAATCCCCAACCCCCATCCCCAAACCCCCCTAATCCCCTCCCCAACGTCTATAATGCCGTTACTAGCCATTCCAAATGGCTAGTTTGACCCCAGCCCCACCCAACCCCCCTAATTAATATTTTTTTAAAAAAAAATCCGTTGGGACCGGAACTGGGAACAGGACCGCCCGGTCCGGTCCCCATTTTGGCTTACCCGGGACCGAGGCCAGAAATACTTGGTCGGGTACCCGGTCCAAGACCGGGACTAGAAAACCGGACCCGGTCCTGTCCCGCACAGTTGCGAGCCCAGTTTCGGTCCGGTCCGGGATCGCCGACCAGGTCCATCCCTAGGGCAAACCATGTGGATACTCAAGCCATTTCTATACACAAGTTTGGCTGTCAATGGACATCATTTGTTGGTAAAATATTGTTTTCAAAATATATAAAAACAAGTTATCTTACTATTGTGCAAGATTTGTTTGTTTACAATAGTAAAAATAGGTCAAAAAAGGTCCCTTTAGGAAGCATTCGAGTCGACCATTCAAGTTGTGCACCATCCAAAAAATGGGCTCTCGAGTGTCATCTGAGCTCCCCCCCTTTCGATACAAGGGACCCCCCATCCCTTCGAGAAGAATTTGGGTTGACTTTTCGAGTTATGGATTATTCGGCAAGATGGGCTTTTGCTCTCACTCCTTTGAGAAGCGTCTGGGCTGACAGTTCGAGTTGCTCCTTGTTTGGCAAAACGGGCTCTGCTCTCCCTAGTCCTAGAGTCGTCCAAGCTCCCCACTGTACAGCACAGAGGACCATCATCTTATGGAACACGACTGATCCCTCAGCACCGTAATCTCTAGCTTACGGCCGATCTCACCATTTCCTTCCAGGATGGCAACTGACTTCTTATGAAGCATAATCGGCTCCTCAACGACGTAGTATTAAGCTCACAGCCGGTCTCACCCATCCCCTTCCAGGGTGGTGACCGACGTCTTATGCAGCACTGCGGGTCCATCAATGCCATCGTCCCCAACTCATGACCGGGATAACCCATTTTCTTCAAGGACGACGACCGACGTCATGTGCAGCACTAAAGGCCTCTCAACGCCATCATCTTCAATTCATGGTCGGGCTTGCCCATTCCCTTTCATGATGGTGATCGTCGTTATATATTGCAAGACTGGGCCCTCAATGTCGTCGTCCCAGTGGTTTGTTCTATCTAGAGGGGAAAATACCCACTGACTTAGTAGCACCACACAAAGATACAGATTCAAGAAAGACCAAGGAAGAACACAAGCAAGAGTATAATATCTTGAGTAGATTCACATGTTCACTATTCAAGAAGCTGGGAGACTTGTGTCAGGATATTATATTGGAGTGTTAATTCAGTGGATTACAAAAATTCTCCGCATCTTAGGGGTTAGAGAGAGGCTTTGGATCCACCGTTTCTCTCTTTCTCTTTGGAGGTCTTCATCTAGCCTGTGTCGCGGTAATAAGGTGGTCTTTCTCTCGCTTGTCGAGAGCTAGTTTTGTCTCTCGCGTGTTGAGAACGGTGAAATGCCGCACTTCTGCGGATCAGTTTTTCTTTTGCATTTTGATCGAATGCATGTTCAAGATAGGATAACCACGACTTCTTTGGATGATCTAGATCAACGTTGTCCCATTCCAGCAATTGAGGAGGAGGTTGAAGGGTTGGTTTTTGGCGGCTCAAAATGGGTGGAGGGCTGTAAGGGTAATGAAGGAGGCACATGCAATGAGCAGACGCGGAGCGGTGAAGGGCTGAGCAAGGGAGTTGACAGATCGGCTGTCCGCGCCCTCCTGAACTGCCTCCTTGGAGCGATCGAGGTGCCAAGGTTTGGAAGATGATTTTCAAGAAAACTGGTAGGAAGGAGTTATGAGTATTTATCATTTATTTTATCTTTTATGATCTTTTATTCGCGTTAGGCGTTATGTTTGGTTATGTTGCTCTGTTTTTGGTTAATGTCTTTAGTTTTAGGTTTATAATGTTTGACAATTCTGCTAGATATGATGTCGTTAGAAGGATCTATATGACTATATGACCAGTGGTTGCTGTGTCACAATCGTTTTGTGGTTAGCAATTCGTATTGCTCTTTCAGGGGTGATCATTTCTAAGTCTAGCCGTAGGGTTGATAGTGCTAGTTGGTTACAGATAGTTGTTGTCAGTGTTGGTCACTTTGAATAGGGGTGAGCATGGGATGGTACATAATGGTTCTCTTAAATAACCTATCCCGTCCCAAATTTCGATTTTTGTAAATATTAAGGTACGAATATCATTCCAAATATAAGTAGCACAAGTCCCGTTCCGTACCATCTTTTGGAATGGTTCGGGACGGTTCATGGTACCATTCGATTCTAAAAAGATGTGTATAACAAAATAACATATAAACTATAAGTCAATATTCACACGCTCAATTTAAAAAGTTATGTTTTTCTAAAGTGAAACATTAATGGTGCAAAAGTAATATTGTTCATTACAATTAATCATTAATGATCATAAGATTATATATAACGATCATTAACAATCACAAAAAAGACTTAACCTCCAATAACAGACCGAGACAAATTTAAAATAAGAGTATTCATCATTATTAAATGAATAGTAGTTCATAAGATTCAATATAGTTATTAATTTGTTGGACTACGCGAATGTGGGCAAATATCTCATTACTATAGTAACTAATGTCTAGCTATATATTGCATATTCTAGGATATAATATGGTACAAAGTATATATTATGTAAAATAACCGGTTCGTTGGAACGGTTCGGCTCTGGGATGGATCTAGTGCACAACTGATACCGTACCATATCATATAAGACAATCGATTCGGTACGGTACTGAACTAGATCTTTCCGATTCTTTCGCTTCTGGTACGGATCAAATCGATGGCAAATTATACCGTGGCAAATTATACCGTATGACCGGTATACGGTGAGCACCGTATACCGGTATACGGACTTTTTATTTTTTTTTCCTTTTGTTTTTAAAAAATGGTAATAACTTTTTTAGTTTTGATCTGATTTTTATAAAATTTATATCAACATTTTTTATTTTTTATGATCTTTCAAATGAGACCAATATTGCTCATGTAATATTAAGAAATTATCGAACTATTATATTAATGAGTATTGGATTATAAGGAAAATCGAACTAAATTTAATACAGAAAAATAATCGTGTAAATCACAATTTATCTTAAAATTGTGTATATAAAAATTTTATTGTAATATGTATTTATACATGTGAGTTACATATTTTTATGCGTAAAGTTACATATTTTTACACGTAAAGTTACATATATATATACACACGAGTTGCATTTGGTCTGCCTGAACGTGAGTTACATATTTTTACACGTAAAGTTACATATTTTTATACGTAAAGTTACATATTTATACACGCGAGTTACATATTTATACACACGAGTTGTATTTGACCTGTCTGAACGCGAGTTACATATTTTTACACGTAAAGTTACATATTTTTACACGTAAAGTTACATATTTATACATGCGAGTTACATATTTATACACACGAGTTGTATTTGACCTGTCTGAACGTGAATTACATATTTTTACACGTAAAATTACATATTTTTACACGTAAAGTTACATATTTATACTCGCGAGTTACATATTTATACACACGAGTTGTATTTGACCTGTCTGAACGCGAGTTACATATTTTTACACGTAGAGTTACATATTTATACACACGCGTTGCATTTGGTCTGACTAGACGTGAGTTACATATTTCTATACGTAAAATTACATATTTTACATAGGTTAATATAATAGTTCGATAATATGTTAAAATTACATAGGCAATATTGGTCTCATTTGAAAGATCATGAAAAATAAAAAATGTTGATATAATTTTATAAAAATCGGATAAAAAATAAAAAGTTATTAGCATTTTTTAAAAAAGAGAAGTAAAAAAATAATAAAACCGTATGCTACGGTGCTCACCGTATACCCAGGGGCGGAGCCAAGGAAGGGTAGGGTGGTCATTGGACCCCGCTGAAAGTTTGAGAGTATAGAGCTTTGAAATATCTTCAATTTGATATTTTATGGTCCGACTCATTACGAGCAAAAAGTTATGACTTCTGGAAAATCAACAATATTTAAACGTAAAATCAGCAAAATTTGAGACATACTATAGATTATTTTCCCAAAGACAATCTATCTTATTGCTACGAGTGTCTATTTATCTAAACTGCATATGAAATATTGAACTCAGACATTGTTTAAAAGATCTGTCATTTTCATTCTGTATATAGATTGAGTTTAAAAGATCTGACATTGTTTAAAAGATCTGACATTTTTTAAAAGCTATTTTTCCAACTTCATTTACAATGCATTAATAACAATGGATCATTCTCACTCTTGTCTTTGAGTTTATTGTAACAATCCAGAGTACTTTAATATAAGCTGTATTTCACTCCAAAAAAGAAAAATCCAAGTGAAATCGGTCCTCTTAATACTATCGTATGAAGTAAGCAGTTACGTACAACCAAACGGTCAGGGTTGCAGTGAATTTTTTTCTCCATTTTTTGGACATGAGCTGATCTCTAAGCAGGATCGATTCCTTATTCGTTCTTCGCCAGGGGTAGTAGGGTTTCGTTGAAATTGCACGAGCGCAATGGAAGAAGAAATTCAAAATAAACTCCAATCCGAAGTCCAACATCACGAGTTAGGGCTCCAGCTCCAATCTCTGACAAATCAATCGCTTCCGCCTAATGCCTATCCTCAAACCCCTGTTGAAAGCACACCACTGCTGTCTGAAGATAATGAAGGTGAGGTTGATGAAGAAGATGAGAAAGCTATGCAAATCATCTGCAATGAGCTTCAGGACTTGGTGCTGAGTCAGGCGTATCACGATCGTGAGACAAACCTGAGCTTAGAGGAATCAGGCAAACCTTGCGATGGATATGACGGTTATGGGTATGGATATAGTGATCACAATGGGTACAATATATATGGTGATGATGATATGACCGGAGATGGGGTTGATATTCGAAATGGGGTTGATGAAGTTTCTATTGAAGGGGACAAAGCTGGTGATGGGTGGTTTTATTCTAGTGTTGGTCATGGTAAGAAATTTGTTTTCAACTATCCTTTGAGACCCGATGCAGAGGATTGTGCCTTCTATGTCAAAACTGGCACCTGCAAATTTGGATTCCATTGCAAGTTCAATCACCCCAGACTAAAATCTCAGGTCTGGTTTGGTTTAGTTTCTCCATGTATGATGCTAGGATTATGTTTTTTTTTTTTTGTAGTTTTGTAAAGGAAAAAGCTTCCTTGAAACCTAAAATTTTTTGTTATCAGTTATTGCCTGTTTTCAGTTTTGTGATAGATAGTTCTGATATTGCTTTACTAAAAGGGTCTATATTAACCTTTTGTTCCATTCTTATTCAGTGGCCTAAAGACAAGGGGATGCTAAAAGAAAATAACCCAGAAAGAACAGTGCAGTCAGAATGCAAGGTTTGGTCTTAAATCACCTTTTAATTTTTTGTTACTTAACTGACTTGGGAACATAAAGGTACTATTATTGTCATGTTAATAATGAAAGAGTAAATATCAATCCATGTGTTTAGTACTACTGGTCTTGGTTGTTTACTATGAACGATGCGGTGATAAGCATAGATAATGACATACAAAAGAATTGTTGGCTTGTTGCAAATAGTATTGAAATTCAAATCTAATGTTCTAAACTGCTTCTTTTATTTCTCTCTTTTATAACACTAAGATCAAAACATGTAGCTTCTATCAATGATTAGTGTTGATGGATATTAAGAAGTGGTAGACCATACTAAAACAGTGATGGTAGCTAACACTGGTTACATGTGTCTGCACTAGTAGAAGTAGTTTTTTGCATGGCTGTCTCAAGGCATAATATTTTGTTGTGTTGTGATTTAAATAAGTCATATCTTATGGCATAGTTTGCTGCACGTTTAATACTTCAAAACGTTAAAGAAACATCTCTATGCTTTGCCTGTTGTGGATTGGTGTTGGCAAATCCGGGAAAGGTTTCCACATTACAGATTTGCATGCACCAACTTAAAAAAATGCGAGACTCCTGATCGCGGTTATTTGGTCATGTGCATAGAAGAAAGGGATGCATCTGTTAGACGAGTTGAGAGGTGGAGAGAAGAGGCAGGGAGGAGAGAGGGCAAGACCCAAATAGACGTGAATTAGATGGGCCAAAGAGTGATATGCTTCCTATTGGGTTAGGCTAGAATGTTGGATGAGAGTATGATTTTGGAGAGAGCAAAGTGCATGAAGAATATTCGTGTGGAGGATTGTTCTCTTTTCATCTGATTTCATGTGTCGATTCATGTTAGCCGACCATTGGGGCCATGACCTAGTTGTTTTTGTACTCTACATAGTGCAATAAAATGAAATATACTATAAATTTGAATAATTTCAAATGTATAAAAGAATACAAAATATATAAATAGTCCCCATCCTTTAAAAGAGTCCTCTCTGACCAAAGTAAATCTTTTTACTTTCAGACAAAGTACAATTTTTGTAACTCATAACTTATATTCTTGTTTTTCAAATTTCATCAGAATTGTCTTTATTTGGTCAATGTGAAATGTATGATTATATTCTGTATACTTTTATATTAAAATTTTACACAATGATTACATGTAGCTCTATTTAGTATTAGGGTTCCAAAACACAAATGGACTAAGCCCAATGTAACTAGGGTTTCCACACCCCCTTAAGCTGGAGCATATAAATCATATGCACCAAGCTTGTTACAAATATACTCCACTCTAGGACCTCTAAGAGACTTAGTTAAAAAATTGCGAGTTAATCAATTGTGTTGACATAATTTGTGAAAATATGTCTAGCCTTGATCTTTTCCTAGGATAAAGTGGTAATTAACTTCAACGTGTATAGTCCTCTCAAGATATACCAGATTCGATACAATGTGAGTTGTGGCTTGATTGTCACGCAATAATTGAACCAGTTTTGCGCTTCCATATTTTAGTCTCGGAGGAGATGCTTCAACCATAAGATTCACATTTAGCAAGGGCCACTGCACGGTATTTTGCTTCAGCACTAGATTTGGAAACCACATCTTGTTTCTTATTCTTCCAAGAAATTAAACTTCCACCGATCAATATGCAATATACCGAAGTAGACCGTCTATCTATCGAACATCCAATCCAATCCAATACGCATCACACTATCTGAAATTGTCTCAGTGTCCCCGGTTTTCGAAAAGCAACCTTTGTCCTAGTGTTTTGTTAATGTATCTCAAACCTCAGATAACTGCATCCCATGGTCCGTTACATGGCTTATCAAGAAATCTATTAAGAACACTTACCGCAAATGAAATATTTGGTCTCGTGATGGTAAAGTAATTTAGTTTGCCAACGAGCCTTCTATATTTTCCTTCTTTGGGCAGAGAGTCTCCTTGATCTGACAAGAGTTTGAAAGTTTGGATCTGTTGGTGTATCCACAGGTCTACACTCTAGCATACCTATTTCTTCAAGAATGTCCAAGACATATTTTCTTTTGAGAGGGATGTCGATCAATCCACCGTAGGTGGGAGCCTTTGCGGCACTGGGGTAAATGAAAATGAAATGAATATGAGGGATGTCGATCAAAGGGTGCTAATGGAGGACGGGGAAATAAAAGAGAGGTGGATGTCATACTTTGATACCTTGTTCAACGGGAATATAGTGCAAGATATTGATGATCTTACTATACCGAATTGTATGGTAAATCGAGATTTTGTGAGAAGGATCCAAATGTTAGAAATTAGAGAGGCTTTGAGAAAGATGGGGTAGAAGAAAGCAGTGAGTCCAGATGGCATACTGATCGAGGTCTGGAAAAGTTTGGGAGAGAGATGCATCGAGTGACTAACACGTTTCCTAAACATGATTTTGGAGAAACAACAAAATGGTAGTGAGTTGGCAAAAGAGTACTCTTATTCCCCCATTTAAAAATAGGGGTGATGTACAAGAATGTGCCAACTATCGAGGAATTAAGCTTATGATAGGCATGCAGATGATCAACCTACTGAATATTTTAAAAGAGTCTATCAAAGGAGGAATAAGAGGGTAGTTAGTTAGTTAACAAAATTAGTTAGCTAACTGTTGACATCCCTGTGTGGATGATAGCTATAAATAGAAGGTGGATAGCTAAATAAGGCGGGCTGTTATTTCGGTTGAGATTTGGCTTGGAGATTAGGCATCTCAAATTGTCTTTGGCACTGTATACCTTCTTTGATCTTCCCTTCTTCAATAAACACTTGTTGATTTGATCTTAGATTGATTCATCTAGATTTCCTACTGTTCTATATCGATCTCTACCAGTGTTCTATCATTGGTATCAGAGTAATCATTTCTGGTGACCAAAATTGTTGTCGCAATGTCAGACTTTTTGTGTTCCAGTTGTGAATGGTCTGGACGAGAGCCAAGATGGAGAAACGAATGGAAGCCATGGAATGTAGCAAGGTCACGATGGAAGAAAGTATGATGCAGATGAAAACGATGCTGGAAAACATCGCTGTAAGGATGGATGTGATGAGCGAAGAGTTTCAGGCGAGAGGAAGATCGCGATCTCATCATCGTCACCATACACGACCTTCAAACAGTCCAACAGCCTCAAGAGGTATTTCCGAACACTCGATTCCTATTAATCACAGGCGACATGATGAATATAATAGATTTCCAGTTCATACGGGTAGAAAGGTTGATCTACCTTTGTTCAATGGGGATGGGGCTTATAACTGGTTGGTAAGGATGGAGAGGTATTTTAGATTGAATCAAATTGCGGAAGAGGATAATGTTGAGGTATCAGTAGTAGCTATGGAGGATAGAGCTCTCAACTGGTTTCAATGATGGGAACACCAAACGGAGGAGAAGAATTGGGAGACTCTTAAGGAGTCAGTTATTCGCAGATTCCAGCCTGATTTAATGCAGAATCCCTATGGACCTATGTTGAGCTTGAAACAGACAGGAATTGTGAGAGAATACAGAGATGAATTTGAGATGATCATAGCACCTCAAAAGACTGTGGATAGAGAGATTTTGAGAGGAGTTTTTATCACAGGACTTAAATAAGAGATAAAAACTGAACTGAAACTGTATAATTCCAGATCATTATCTGAAATCATGGACAAAGCTTTATTGATTGAGCAAAGGAATGAAGCTATATATTTGAGAAGGAAGGAAGATGACAAATCACGTGGGAAGGAAAAGGGACCTATACCTGTTAAAACTCAAACCTGGGGAGAAGGATACAAAGCTAAACCTGGCACTTCATGGCCTAACAACACTGGGAAGAATGTAGCAGATACTAAGAATATTAATTCTTGGTTTGACAAGATGGGAAAGAGGGTGACTGAAATAAATCCTTCTGGAATCAGAAGAGTAGGACCACAACTATCTCAGGAAGAATTTCAGGACAGGAGCAGAAAAGGTTTATGTTTCAAATGTGGTGAAAAATGGCTGAGCCCTTCTTAGATCAAAGTTGACTTTGGTCTATCTTTCTCTGCCTTAATGGGCTCTCTATAAATAATGCTGGAGCTCGCGTGTAAACTGAAAATTACAAACTGATGTTTGTGGAGGATTCTGACAATGAAGGAGAAGATGAGGTGGCTGATTCCATAGCACCAGCTGAAGAAGAAATGTCATGGAATCTAAATCCACGCAGTTATCCCTTATGAGCAAAGAAGGAATACCTTCTATGACGGCTTGCAAAGTAAAAGGATGCTTGAAATGGGGTCAGGGAGAATAACAGGTACAAGTACTCATTGACAGTGGGGCCACTCACAATTTTATATCTCAAAGGATGGTAGATCAACTGAAAATACCTTATAACACCATTTCCGGGTATAAGGTTCACATAGGTAATGAAGAGATTTTTTTTAACTGACTTTATGCTTACAAGTTACTGAAATACAACAGGATTTTCGGGTATAAGGCAGGTGTGAAAAACTGACTTTATGCTTACAAGTTACCTGAAATACAACAGGATTTCTACATCCTGAATTTGGGAGGTACTGATTTGGTACTTGGAATGGAATGACTGACCAGTTTAGGAGATGTTGAGGTCAATTTCCAAAAGCAAAGCATCAAATGGAGGATACAAGGGCTGAATCAAATGATTCAAGGGGATCCTCACCTAAATTACCTCTAGGTTTCCTTGGCAAACCATGACTCAGATTATACAAGATGCAGGAGATGGATACTTTGTTTTTTGTGAAGGACAATCAGTTGAATCGAAGGGAGATAGAGAGATGGGTGAAACTTGGAATCCGTTTTTGGCAGACTTTCCAGAAGTGTCTCAGCCTATGAAGAACCTACCACCTAGCAGGACATTTGATCATGCCATCAACATCCAAGAAGGAGCCTGTATCCCAAATATAAGGCCCTACAGGTACCCCACAATATCAGAAAACTGAGATAGAAAGGATTATAAAGGAAATGCTCAATGATGGGATAATACATCATATCAATAGTCCCTACAGTAGCCCAATATTGCTAGCAAAGAAGAAAGATGGTGGGTGGAGGTTTTGTGGAGATTACAGGGCATTAAACAAGATTACCATCCCTGATAAATTTCCTATACCCATCATAGAGGAGCTGCTTGATGAATTAGGAGAGGCCACTATTTTTTCTAAATTGGATCTGAAGTCTGGGTGCCATCAGATCAGGATGAAGGAGTGTGATAGGCACAAGAATCCTTTAGAACTCATGAGGGGCATTATGAGTATTTGGTGATACCTTTTGATTTGACAAATGCTCCCTTTACTTTTCAGGCACTAATGAATTAGGAAAATCAGTTGGTGATAAATTTGAAGAAGTGTTCTTTTGGACAATCTTAATTGGTGTATTTGGGTCACATCATATCAGGAAAAGGGGTGTCAGCTGATCCAACCAAAATAGAAGCTATGCTCAACTGGCCAGAACTTAAAGATTTGAAGGGATTGAGAGGTTTTCTTGGACTGACAAGATATTATAGAAACTTTGTAAAAGGATATAGCAAGATTGCTTTTCCCTTTACACAACTTAAAAAAGACAGCTTCTACTGGGATTTGAAGGTAGGCCAGGCTTTTGAAGCATTGAAAAGAATCATGACTACTCTACCAGTACTAGCAACACCTGATTTCAACAAAATGTTTGTTGTGGAGACAGATGCATCTGGGACAGGTTTGGGAGCAGTCCTAATGCAAGATGGAAGGCCTGTGGCTTATATGAGCAAGGAGTTATCACCAAGAAATCAGAATAGATCAGTTTATGAAAGGGAACTCATGGAAATTGTCCTAGCAATTCAGAAATGGAGGCCCTATTTGGAGTTCCTTACTGAACAAAGGCTAATGGGGGAGGAACAACAGAAGTGGTCATCCAAATTATTAGGCTACAATTTTACAATCAAATACAAGCCTGGAGTGGAGAATAAGGCCACAAATGCTTTATCAAGAAAGCAGGCATTGCAGTCTTTATTAGTTGTCAATTGCCAGGAATGGGAGGGATTGGAAGAAGAATTAAGCAATGATCCTAAATGTCAAGAAATGATTCAGAAGGGTGATTTCTTATCCAGATAAAAATAAGGGTTTTCAGATTATTAAGGGTTTGTTATACTATAAAAGGAGGTTGGTGCTACCCAAAGAATCTCCTAGAGTCATCAAAATTTTGAAGGAGTATCATGACTCAGCCTTGGGTGGTGGACATTCTGGATACTTTAGAACTATGAAGAGGGTAGAAAACTTGTTTTACTGTCCTGGTATGAGGAATGGTATAAAGAAATATGTTGAGGAGTGTATTACTTGTCAAACCAACAAATATCAGGCCCTTAAACCTAATGGTTTACTACAACCATTGCCTATTCCAAGCAATATCTGGGCAGATATGAGTATGGACTTTATTGGACGGTTGCCTAAGTCTCAAGGGAAAGATACTATCTTAGTAGTTGTTGACAGGTTGACAAAATTTGCTCATTTCATGGCTCTCTCACCCTTTTAATGCTAAAGAAGTGGCAGAAAATATTCACCAAGGAAGTGGTTAAATTACATGGTTTCCATAAAACCATTGTTAGTGACTTTTGAGCTCATTCTGGTCTGAACTTTTTAAGATGGCTGGAACTCAACTCAGGTATAGCGCAACATACCACCTTCAGACTGATGGTCAGACTGATGTGGTCAACACGTGCTTAGAGACTGATGGTTTTTCTTTCTTGCTTTGCTTGCCTTGCTTGCCTGCCTATGTTCTTATGTTATTTTCATCTTTTATCTTTCTTATGTTCTTTATCTCTTTTATCTTTTATCTATCTTATGTTCTTATGTTATTTTTATCCTATCCATTTTATCTTACTGTTGTGTAACAGAAAAATAGAAATCAACGGGGTGAACTGTTGCCCAGATAATCAACGATAAAAATACCGTTGCCCAAAGCCAAAAGGCTAAACTCTAACTTTATTCCAAGATAATCAGAATGAACCCTGGCGAGGGGTATAAATAGCCTTCTACAAGAAACCCTAATCAAGCCCAAATTAATTAAACTCTAATTAAGCGCAAATTAACTCAACTAACTACTCTACTAATAATAGGCCCAACTAAAACATAACATTTACTTAATAGTAATAATTAAACTATAACGACAGGCCTAACCCGGCCCACGAAAGTGGGCCCAAGCCCAGTCCCGCCCCATGCTCTTCCTGCTCTCCATCAATCCATCCCCCTTCAAAATAACCATGTCCTCAAGGTTGAAATCTCACAGACGGGGAACTGAAATTTCCAGACATAGAATATACTGGAAAATATCCTTCCTCTCTTTCCTGAACCCTTTCCTGGCCAGTTATTTCATAGTATTCATGCTGTTGGAGGTCCAACTCTTCATCCTCCTCGGCTATCATTACTCGTAGCTGCTTAAAGGGACAGTCATGCCTCGGTGTAAATGGTTTCTTACACCTAAAGCATAATCCTTTCGCCCTTAATTCTGCGAACTCCTTTGGCGGAAGACGAGTGAACTGAGAGCGTGTCGTGTCGTAGGTTGCCCGGACAGCCCTGACTTTGTCCCCAGAGGTTGTCCACTATCCTTCGCAAAGCTGCCCCTTGATCCCTGCAAGCTGCCACCACTGGTAGTCAACGGAGGACCAGTGTTTGCCATTAAAAAGCTGCTGGAACGTACCCCTGAAGAATTATAATTCGGGCTGCCACTTCCTCCACTTTGGACGGACAAATTAAGCTCCACATCGCGAGCTAATTCCATGGCCGTCTCCAGGTTTTCTGGCCGGAGTAATCGCAACGAACTTCGGATTGCTTCCTTAAGTCCACTCATGTAATAGCCCAAATAATGATTGTTGGTCAATCCCGGAACTTGACTAGCCAGTTGAACAAACAAGGTATTGTATTCCTCCACCGACCCAATTTGTTTGACGCCGGACAGCCGTTCAAACCTGTTTCCCTGATATCGGGAATTAAATCTGGCCATCAAGGCTTGCTTAAATTCCTCCCAAGACATGCTGGGTTTGCGTGCCTTCAACCAAGTCACCCAATAGAGGGCCGCCCCTTCCATAGAAACCCTAGCCGCTGCAACTTGTCGGTCCGGTGGGGTGCTGTTGAGCTCGAACTGTTGCTCCACTCTCGCCAGCCACCCAATGGGGTCTTCACCGTCGAACGAGGGAAGGAGAGCGGTGGTTGCGCTGGCAGTCCGCCGTCGTTGGCTGCTGGTACGGTCGCACTTCCGACCGCAGCCGAGGAAGCTGCTTGCGATATCGGCGGCAGGTTGTCGGCGATGGGTGCTCTCACGGAAGCACTTCCGACCGCAGCAGTAGAAATTTCCGGCGAGATCGGCGGCACAAGGGCCTGGGTTAGCGCCGCCAGAGAGGCGGCGATTTCAGCCAGCCGCATGCCGTGTTCTTCGAGGGTGTGATTCATCCGATTTTGCTCAATCGCCATTCAGGTTTGCTCTTCCCTCAATCGGGCTTGCTCCTCTCCCATTCGGTGTTGCTCGGTCTCTAACTCGGTCAATCGATCGTTTTGAGATCTCGTCATCCTGGCGGGACGGGATCCGGCAGGTTGGGCCAATTGTTGTGTAACAGAAAAATAGAAATCAACGGGGTGAACCGTTGCCTTGATAATCAACAATAAAAATACCGTTGCCCAAAGCCAAAAGGCTAAACTCTAACTTTATTCCAAGATAATCAGAATGAACCCTGGCGAGGGGTATAAATAGCCTTCTACAAGAAACCCTAATCAAGCCCAAATTAATTAAACTCTAATGAAGCCCAAATTAACTCAACTAACTACTTTACTAATAATAGGCCCAACTAAAACATAACATTAACTTAATAATAATAATTAAACTATAACGACAGCCCTAACCCGGCCCACGGAAGTGGGCCCAAGATCGGTCCCGCCCCATGCTCTTCCCGCTCTCTATCACTTACCTTATCTTTTTATTTTTTTATTTTTACTTTTTATCGGTCTTCTTTTTTGATCTGATATCATGGACCGATTCATGTTAGCCGATCCCAAAATCTTTTGGGAATAAGACTTGGATGTTGTTGTTGTTGTAGGGAAATTCCGTTTTCCATGACAACAATGAGTCATTGACCCTTGTTATAGTTGAATATTAAAAATGCGTTTCTTCATGATGATCTGCATGAGGAGATTTATGTTGAGTAACTACTTGGATTTGTTGCTCAAGGGGAGTCAGGTTTGATGTGCAAACTATGCCGTTCGATATATGGATTGAAACAATCTCCACGTGCATGGTTTGGGAGGTTTAGTGCCGTTCCATTGATTTGGCATGATTCGAATTGATGTCGATCATTCTATATTCTATAGACATTTTGGAGGCAATGAATGTATTTATCTTTTATGTATGTTGATGACATTGTCATTGTAGTTAGTGATGAACACGGAATTGCAAGCAATATCTTGGTAGCAAATTCCAAACAAAATACTTTGGAAAAGTTGAGGTTCTTCCTTGACATTGAGGTCACGTAATCAAATGAACATATGCAAGTCATGCAACCTTTGTGATATCGAAAAAATGTTAGTGTAATCTAACCCATAGATCAAAGTATACCCTTTACCACCAAGGTTAACTTTAACTATCCACTAACATCCAACAACTCATTGCCAATGGGATGAGAGACTTAGAAAGTGTTTAGAATTGATTCTGCTTCTGCTTCTTTTTTAAAAGCAGAAGTAGAATCAGAATCAGTTTTCAAAAGTTGGTCTTCCCCAACTTCTAAAAAACTGCTTCTAGGAGCATTTTGGATCACCAAGAAGTACTTCTGCACCTTCACCCAAACACTCCAATACAGTTTTAAGAAGAAGATCCAAACACTCCCTAGGTCTCACATCCCACTAGAATGTAGAGCCTCCGTCTCATCCAACATGGCTTTACGCCACTCCGGGTGTGCCAATGCCTCATGTATGGTTTTAGGAATGGAGATCTGAAACATGTGTGAAAGTAAATTAAGTGGTAGAGAGGCGATGATAACTAAAAAAGTTATATATGAGATGTGCATTCAAAGTAGAACACGTACCTTTTCGAAGCGCAATGGAAAAATCACCCTGAGTAGGTTGAGTTGTTAGAGCTGATGTTGATGATGGTGGATTCTTCCTAATGGAATCAAGAAGCGGGGCCATGATAGGCTCAATGAGAAGAGGTCGAGGATGTCGATGGTAGACTTGTAATGGACGGTCTGCTAGAGGAGGACAATTTGGGTGTTCATCCAATAGGGGAAATAAGAGTATTTTGATGGATGAGTTGGAGATATGATATGAAGTCCATACATGGTAGAGAATGGGTAATAAAAGGAAGATTCAATAAAAGTGACATTAACCGAAACAAAATGTTTCTTAAGTAAAGGAGAATAACAACTATAACCCTTTTGGAGTCGTGAATATCCAAGAAAAATACATTTTGGTGACCTAGCCAACATTTTAAGATAACACATGTGTCATATCATGAACAAAACACAAACACCCAAACACATGAGGTAGTAATGGAAATAACTCTCGAATAGGAAACAAGACATAATAGGGGATTTCATTATTAAGAACTGAGGAAGGCATGCAATTTATTAAATGACACAGAGTGAGCACAACATTTGACCAATACTGAGGTGGTGTATATGAATGTAATAACAGGGTACGAGCAGTATCAACTAATTGTCGGTTCTTGCTTTTAACAATCCCATTTTGTTGAGGTGTGTGAACACAAGAAATTGGTGAAGCATACCTCGTGATGTCATTAGTTGATTAAAGGGGGCCGCAAAAAATCCTTAGCATTGTCACTGCGTAAATTTTTGATAGAATGACTAAATGAGTCTGAATCGTGGCACATTTTTTTTTGGAAAATATGAAACAAATTAAAACGCTCTTTCATTAAAAATAACCAGGTGTAACGGGAAAAGTCATCCATAAAAATAAAAAGTATCAAAATCTTAAAGTAGAAGTGACTCAATAAGGACCCCATACATATGTATGATTGTATGAATTAAATTTAAAGGGACGCAACTTGTTTATTTACCTGCCTTGGAAAGGACTTATGAGCATGCTTTTCAAGGTTACACGGAAACTTTGAGAGGCTAGGATGACCCAAACGATTATGTAAGGTAATTGCAAGTTCGACCGAGACACAAGAAATTGAATAAAGAGGATGAAGATGATACAATCCTTGTATTCATGTCCGACGCCAATCGTCTTCCCCGAACAACGGTCCTCCAGATTCACATAATCAGCAAAAAAAGTTATTGAACAATTAAAAGCAAGTGTAATTTTGCCAAGAGAGACAAGGTTAAAAGGGCTATTACGAACATATAAGATCGTGTCTAATGGTAAGTGTGAAAGTATTATTGTATCTTAGAATATGCTTTAGGAATATACTCTAGACATTATTATTGTATAACATCTTATACAGGAATGTTACATCTTTGTAATATATATATATATATATATATATATATATATGGGAAGGTTCAAATACAAAGAGGTCTTCCCATGCAAAGTGAGAATTAATCTCGTGCGTTCATTTTGAGATCTAATGGTTCAAAATGAGCCAAAAGTGAACTAAATTTGATCAAAAACGCGGTGGCAATTTCGTAATTAAAACGAATTTTTTTGCCATCGCGAAAAAGTGCAACAAAACCACCAAAAGTGCAACGCGGTGAAGAAAAAGTGCAATTGTTCGCACTTTGCACGGGAGAACCTCTTTTTATTTGATCTATCTATATATATATATATATATAGGGCCTTAACCCTCCAATGAAATACACAGAAAATCTTTCCTCCTCTCTTCAATATTATTCTAGTTTAGATTTCAACATGGTATCAGAGCCATCCATTTGAGTTTATTTTTCAGATTTCATTTTAGTTTTCAGAACCTCTAGGTACTATTCTGTCTCCCAGAAACTTAGTGCAGCACAGAACCTCTCTACACACCATCACCATTAAACAAAACCTCTATTCAGACCCTTAGTTTAAGAAAACTCAGAATCTCAGTATCACGCAAACTACATCATTCAAAATCTGCCAGGTCCGACCATCTTCCCGGCGGATCTCTGACTAGACCATCCCTGTCGTCTCTGACCAGGGTTTGAAGTTCGCAGCTCCAAATCGATGTCCATCAGCCACACGGCCTTCGGAAGCACTCACTGCATCCGCAGTGATATTTCTTTTCTACCAGGAAATTTGATCGGAACTCTGACGGATATTTGTGTGGGCTGGAGGAAATTTGTTGGTCGCTAGTATCTCACATCGTATATCTTTGTGGGCTAGAGGAAATTTGTCGGCCGGTTGCATCTCGTTAGCGCATCTGATTGTTGAAGATCAGATATCTGTTACCGCATCTGTTTTCTTCCTAAGTACAGACGAAGCTTGATGAGTCCGTAGGAGTAAGGCCCAGTTGATTGGTTATTAACATTTTGAGCCCACAAACGAGAAGGCTGCTGTAAGTTTCCACCGCTCATGTTGCTTCTGATACCAGCTCATCTGATGGATCAATTGCTATTTCTTCAGACGAGTATGCCAAATTTATTTGCTACCAAGAATCTCTAAAGCATTCCTCTGTCCCTACCTTGGTAGTTGCTAATTCAGGTATTTCAAACACATGTCTTGTTTCCTCATCCTCGACATGGGTCATTGACTCAGGTGCCACAGATCATATGACCGGTAATCCTAGTCTTTTCTCATCATTTTATTCATATTTACCTACTTCTAGTGTCACTTTAGCTGATGGATCTACCTCACCTGTTCTTGGATCCAGTATTGTTGTCCCAACTTCTACATTACCATTATCACTTGTTTTGAGTCTTCCTAATTTTGCATTTAATCTGCTTTCCATAGTAAAATTACACGTACTCTTAATTGTTCTGTAACATTTTTTCCTGGATATCGTGTTTCAGGATCTGTTGACAAAGCAAACTATTGGTAAAGGACATGAGTCGGCTAGCCTTTATATTTTGGATACATCAATCACAAAAGGTATCTCTTGTCTTGGGGTTGGAAATCTATCGAAAGCTCATTACCGATTAAGACATCCATCTCTCCCACTAATGAAGCAAATCTATCCTCAGTTTAATAAGGTGTCATCTATACAATGTGAGTCGTGTGAATTTGCAAAACATCATCATACTAGTTTAAGTCCTCGACTTAATAAACGAGCAAACGCTCCGTTTGATCTTGTTCATAGTGATGTTTGGGGGGCATGTCCTGTTGTGTCCAAATCTGGTTTCAAATATTTTGTTACATTTGTTGACGATTATTCTCGTATGACATGGTTATACTTTATAAAACGTCGATCAGAGTTATTTACTCATTTTTCTGCATTTTGGGCTGAAATCAAAACTCAATTTAATGTTCCTGTTCGTGTGTTGAGGGGAGACAATGCCCAAGAATATCTGTCTGCTCCATTTAAATCTTTTATGCTTCAAAATGACATTATTCATCAAACTTCATGCGTAGACACACCTCCTCAAAATGGAGTCATTGAAAGAAAGAATCGACATCTGTTAGAAATTGCAAGGGCTCTTCTATTCCAAATGAATGTGCCTAAACAGTTTTGGGTGGATGCCGTGTCTACCGCATGTTTTTTGATAAACCGTATGTCGTCTTCTGTTTTAAACAGTAAAGCTCCTTATCACTGTTTATTTCCAAATAAAGAGCTTTTTCCTATCCCACCTAAAACATTTGGTTGCACTTGTTTTGTTAGAGACGTTAATCCTCATCTTACAAAGTTAGACCCCAAATCATTAAAATGTATTTTCTTGGGTTATTCTCGAGTTTAGAAGGGGTATATATGTTTTTGTCCAAGTACAGGTCGATATCTTATTTCCATTGATGCATCATTTCATGAAAATATACCTTTTTCATCATCCAAGACAGATATTCATGGGGACAATGATGAAGTACTCACTTTGTCACTATACCGGAATCTACACCTCCTGTAGTTATTCCACATGGTACTGTTCCCGACCCCAGACCTCCAGTACACTTGGTTTACACTCGTCGATACAAAGCACCAGATCACCCTCCACCCGTGACACCTGTGATTACTTATCCTGATATTGGTCCGTCCTTGATCTCATGTCCTGAACTAGTACATGCATCTTCAGATCTTGACTTTCCGATAGCACTATGTAAAGGTACACGGTCTTGTACTCATCCTATTTCTTCAATTGTGTCGTATAGTAAGTTATCCCTTGCCTCATTTTCTAGTACATGCTTCCATCGATTCTATTTCTGTTCCCAAATCTATTAAAGAAGTGTTATCTCATCCTGAATGGCGTCATGCCATTGTAGAGGAAATGAATGCTTTGGATCTTAATGGTACTTGAGATTTGGTAGACTTGCCTACAGGGAAGAAGTCTATTGGATGTAAGTGGATCTTTGCTGTTAAGGTTAATCCAGACGGATCTGTTGCTCAGTTGAAAGTCCGATTAGTTGCGAAGGGTTATGCTCAAACCTATGGTGTTGATTATTCTGACACTTTTTCTCCTGTTGCTAAATTAACATCTGTCAGGTTACTTATTTCACTCGCTGCAACTCATGGTTGGCACTTACATCAGTTGGACATTAAAAATGCATCTTGCATGGTGACCTTCAGGAAGAAGTTTACATCGAGCAACCTCTGGGGTTTGTTGCTCAGGGGGAGTATGGTAAAGTTTGTCGACTTCACAAATCTCTTTATGGTCTGAAACAGAGTCCTCGTGCATGGTTTGGCAAGTTCAGTCGATCAATTGAACAGTTTGGAATGATAAAAGGCAAATCAGATCACTCTCTCTTTTACAGACGAACGAAAGCAGGTATCATATTGCTTGTGGTGTATGTCGATGATATTGTGATTACAGGCATTGATAATGCAGGTATTTTGGCCCTTAAGAATTATCTTCATAGCCAGTTCTAGACAAAAGATCTAGGGTCAGTGAAATACTTCTTGAGTATTGAGGTAACACGGAGTAAGAAAGACATATTTCTATCTCAACGAAAATATGTACTTGATTTGCTCGCTGAAATAGGGAAGTTGGGATCAAAGCCGAGCAATACTCCCATGGTTCCCAATGTGCAACTCACTCAAGAAGGCATGCCGTTTGAAGACCCAGAAAGATATAGACGATTGGTTGGAAAGCTTAATTATCTCGCAGTCACTCCTCCAGATATTGCTTACTCTGTGAGTGTAGTGAGTCAATATATGTCATCTCCGACCATTGATCATTGGGCTGCTGTAGCGCACATATTATGTTACTTAAAGGGAGCACTAGGAAGAGGTAGTGTTATCAAAACCATGGTCACATGAGAATAGAATGCATTGCAAATGCTAATTGGGCCGGTTCGAAAGATGATCGAAGATCTACATCTGGCTATTGCGTCTTTGTTGGTGGTAATCTTGTATCCTGGAAGAGTAAGAAACAGAATGTGGCTTCTCGTTCTAGTGTTGAATCGGAATATCGAGTTATGGCACAATCCGCATGTGAGATAATATGGATACACCATTTATTGAATGAAATCGGATTGAAGACACCAATGCCTGCTCAGTTTTGGTGCGATAACCAAGCTTCTATACACATAGCAAACAATCCCGTATTTCATGAGAGAACAAAACATATTGAGGTTGATTGCCATTTTATTCGAGAGAAGATACAAAAAAGATTAATCTCTACCGAATATGTGAAGACTGGAGAACAACTTGGAGATTTATTCACTAAATCTCTAAATGAGATTCGAGTTGATTACTTATGTAACAAGTTGGGCATGATAAATATCTATGCTCCAACTTGAGGGGGAGTGTGAAAGTATTATTGTATCTTAGAATATGCTTTAGGAATATACTCTAGACATTATTATTGTATAACATCTTATATAGGAATATTCCATCTTTGTAATATATATATCTTTGTAATATATATATATATATATATATATATATATATATATATATATATATATATATATATATAGGGCCTTAACCCTCCAATGAAATACACATAAAATCTTTCCTCCTCTCTTCAATACTACCTCAGTCCCGGTGGACTTTGCCAAGTGCAAAGTATGTGAGAAATAACAATAGTAAAAACTGTGTGGTTGAAATTTATGCAGAGAGAGAAATGTGCAGAATCACAAATTAATTGCTTTAAAAGGAAAGTGGCAAATTTTTTTGGGACAACCAAAAAAGGAAATTTGTCAAAGTCCAATGGGACGGAGGGAGTATTATTCTAGTTTAGATTTCAACAGTAAGGATGAAAGTTGAAGTCGGCCCAATACCTGTGGCTGAAGTTTGAATGCCATTAGCGTGAGTAATTAAAGGAATGTGTTGGTGCTTGGTAATACAAGATAAAAGATAGGAATTATCAGAAATATGGTCGGGGACACCTGAGTCAATGATTCATGAGTCCATGCTGTTTTCCACAATAAAAAAGGACTATTTAGAAAAAAAGCTTAACACAACGGACTTCTTTTATTGGAGGGGGGTAGTAAATAAAAGAAGAAAAAGAGAAGCTATGTTAGCTCCTGTGGGAAAGTGCTAAAAAAGGTTAGTCTGGGTGGCTCAAGTCCCTCATACAAGAAATATTTTTTATTTTCATGTCTCTATTGTTAAAATATATCTTCCTTTATAATGAACATTGTCTGCTTAATACATTCCTTACCCAAGATTTAATTCGGGTCATTTTGGTAGTGGCTAATAGTTAAGATTTAAGAACTAAAGATGCTAAATCTTTATTGCTATTATTTAATAATGGCTCTTGTCTTCTTTTCTCATGAATTTCAATTTCTAAAAAACTATTTTTTTTTTCCACTAGGAGTATCTAGTTATATTTGTATGACTTGAGGTATCTACAAGATTTTCCATACTCCTTTCATACAATTTCTTATTTCAAAGCCTAATTTATAAACTTTTTGATGCTCCCATTTTTCCTTTCGATGTGAGCTGCAGTATTACCTAACTACAAGTGGCTGCAAATATGGGAAAAACTGCAAATACAATCATAGCAGGGAAAAGTTTCAAGTGTCACTGGTTCAGGAGTTTAATTTCCTTGGCCTGCCAATGCGAACGGTATGTTGCCTCTTTCAAGTATTTTAGTTTTAGGGCATTCAAGATGAGATTCAAATTTACTACTTTCAGTCTTCGTAAGTAATCAAATTTATGTTTTCTGGTTTACCATTTTCTGTTAGGGTTTGTTTAGATCCTTGAAAATCATTGGGAATTACAACAGAAAATGCAAAGGAAAATGTGTATGATTAATTTCGTGAATTTCATGTACATATGCTCAGATCTCTAGGCCTTTTATTCTTAGTGCAATATAAATAAAGTAAAAATAAACAAAATGAGCTGAACAAATGTTTTATTATCCCTCACATTTTCCTTCTTCCTATTTCTCATTTTCTCCTATATTATCCTCCCGATTTTCTTTTCTAGTATTCTGAATTCCAGACAAATCCTTACTGTCTCTCTTTAGCGGCTCATTAACCAAATTCTAATGGGAGATTTCTCCTTACAATATGCAGGGAGAAAAGGAATGTCCATACTATATGCGTACTGGCTCATGCAAGTATGGATCAAACTGCAGATTTCATCATCCTGAGCCCACCATTGTGGCAGGAGATGACTCTTCTTCTTCTGGATATAACAAAGGACGATCTGTTGCAATGCAAGGTACCGCTCAGTCAAATGTGAGTTCTTGGTCTCATTCGTCCAGAGCAATGCATGAGACAACATCATATGCTCCTCCTATGATGTATCCCCCAACTCCAGCCATTCCTTCTCCCTCTCCAGATTGGAGTAGTTATCAGGTAATCTTTTAACTTGCCTCACTGGCTTCTTTTGCTGGCAGTGATATTTACACCGCTCTAGATTTCACATGTGGCATGCCATGTTGAGTAGGCATGCTTTTAAGAATAAAACATCTTTATTTTGGCCCACACATTTTAGTAATATTATTAGTTTATAATGCACGGAAACGGCTGGGAGTCTGAGCTTCCCCATATTGGAAACGTACGCACGTTTCCGAACGTGGGAAACGGCTAAAATGCGTGTCGGGGCCGTTTTTTAATTTTGGTAGAGTGTTTCCAAAAAAAAGGGTCTTCATCTTGGTGAGCAGCTGAGCAGCTCGTCGTCTTCAGCAAAGTAACTCCCACATTTTGAAATTATTCCCCAAGTCCCCTTCCTTCTGTGACCCAGTCTGTCGCTTAACCTCTGCTCTTCTCCGCAGGGCGGTATATTTTTAGCTTCTAAATATATGCTTCATTGATTCGTACAAAGCCATAGCCCCATATTTAATTGTGATAAAATGAGTGGTGTAGATTAAAAGTAAAATTAATAGATGATGAGTGTTGAAATATAAACTAGAATAATATTGAAGAGTGGAGAAAAGATTTTCTGTGTATTTCATTGAAGAGTTAAGTCCCTATATATACATTACAAAGATAGAATATTCTTTTAAGATTTTATACAATAATAATATTCTAAAGCATATTCTAAAGATGGAAGAATATTCCAAAGCATATTCTAAAGATATTCTAATGTCTTCCTAAAGTATATTCCTAAAATATTCTAAAGCATATTCTAAAGATGGAAGAATATTCCAAAGCATATTCTAAAGATATTCTAATGTCTTTCACACTCTCCCTCATGTTGGAGCATAGATATTTATCATGCCCAACTTGTTACATAAATAACCAACACGAATTCCATTTAGTGCTTTAGTGAACAAATCTCCAAGTTGCTCTCCGGTCTTCACATATCCTGTAGAGATCAATCCTTGTTGTATCTTTTCTCGAACAAAGTGACAATCAACCTCAATATGTTTTGTCCTCTCATGAAACACTGGATTGTTGGCAATGTGTATAGCAGCTTGGTTATCACACCAGAGTTTAGCAGGCATTGGTGTCTTCAATCCCATTTCACTCAATATATGGTTTATCCAGATTATCTCACATGCCGATTGTGCCATAGCCCGATAATCTGATTCAGCACTCGAACGAGAAACCACATTCTGCTTCTTACTTTTCCAAAAGACGAGATTACCACCAACAAAGACGCAATAGCCAGATGTGGATCTTCTATCATCTTTAGATCCAGCCCAATCAGCATCTGCAAAGCATTCTATTCTCATGTGGTTATGATTTTGATAAACAATACCTCGTAGGGGTGGGTTCGGTTCTTTCGGTTCGGTTTTGACTTAAAATCAAATACGGAACCAAAGTAAAAGTTCGGTTCGGTTTCGGTTCGGTTTTATACTCCAAAACTTCAAACCACGGTTTGATTAGTTCGGTTTGTTTCGGTTCGGTTTCGATTTTTTCGGTTTTTTACTAAATATATGTCATTTAATTTAAAATTGATATAAAAGTTGGAGGGATCAAACATATTACATAAAAATGCAAGCATACTTGAACAAATGAAGAAAATAATAATAAACAAATATGTCTTGAATTATATGAGTATGCGGGAGAGATAAAAGTGTGTATCTATTCTTAATTTACAATGTTTGTACTAGTTTGAAAAACGTTTATGAATACATACGTCCTATGTGATTTAGCCGAGATGAATATTTATTTGTTTTATAAAAAAGTTAAGTTACAAAAAAGAGTTAAGTTACATAAAAATAAAAGTTAATTACTACTAATAACTAGTAAAAACATATAATCATGCAACAAATTGCAACATACATACATAAAAGACATAATAGATCAATATAGTTACATTATTATGGGCACTGAATGTGTAAATGCATTTATAAACTAAACTAAACATAGCATAAACATTATTTCTCTAGCACAAGAAATTCAAAGCTTATTGATGATATTAAGATTAATGCTTACATTTAACAAATAAAATTTCATATTTTATTTATGTTCGGCTTGTTCGGTTCGGTTCGGTTTTGAAGGGTAAAAACCAAAACCGAACAAACTACTACGGTTCGGTTCGGTTTTTTACATTCGGTTTTAGTTTTTAGCGGTTCGGTTTTATTTGGTCGCGGTTCGGTTTAATTTGATTCGGTTTTCGGTTTTCGGTTTTTGGACCCAGCCCTAATACCTCGTCCTGGTGTCCCCTTCAAGTAACATAATATATGCACAACATTCCAATGATAAACTGTCGGAGATGACATGTATTGACTTACTACACTCACTTAGTACGCAATATCTGGATGGGTAACTGCGAGATAATTCGGTTTTCCAACCAACCGTCTATATCTTTCCGAATCTTCGAATGGCACACCTTCAAGAGTGAGTTGCACATTAGGAATCATGGGAGTATTGCTCGGTTTTGCCCCCAATTTTCCTGTTTCAGTTAGTAAGTCAAGCACATATTTACGTTGAGATAGAAATATGCCTTTCTTACTCCGTGTAACCTCAATCCCCAAGAAGTATTTCAATGAGCCCAAATCTTTTGTCTGGAATTGACTATGAAGAAAATTCTTTAGGGCCAAAATATCTGCATTATCACTCCCTGTAATCACCATATCATCGACATACACCACAAGCAATGTGATACCTACTTTTGTTCGTCTATAAAATACAAAGTGTGATCTGATTTGGCTGAATTTCCCGAACCATGCATGGGGACTCTGTTTCAAACCATAAAGAGACGTGCGAAGTCGACAGACTTTCCCATACTCCCCCCGAGCAACAAACACCGGAGGTTTCTCAATATAAACTTCCTCCTGAAGATCACTGTGCAGGAATGCATTCTTAATGTCCAACTGATGTAAGTGCCAACCATGAGTTGCAGCGAGAGAAATAAGTAACCTGACATATGTTAATTTAGCAACTAGAGAAAAAGTGTCAGAATAATCAACACCATAGGCTTGAGCATAACCCTTCACAACTAATCGGGCTTTCAATCGAGCAACAGATCCGTCTGGGTTAACCTTAACAGCAAAGATCCACTTACATCCAATAGACTTTTTCCCGGTAGGCAAGTCTACCAAATCCCAAGTACTATTAAGATCCAAAGCATTCATTTCCTCTATCATGGCATGACACCATTCAAGATGAGACAAAGCCTCTTTAATAGATTTGGGAACAGAAATAGAATCAATGGAAGCAATAAAAGAACAGGAGGCAGGGGATAACTGACTATATGACACAAATGAAGAAATCGGATGAGTACAAGACCGTGTACCTTTACGCAGTGCTATTGGGAGGTCAAGATCTGATGTAGAGACAAGATCTGATGATGCAGGTACTGGTTCAGGACATGAGATCGAAGTCAGACTAGTATCAGGATAAATAATCACAGGTGTCGCCAGTGGAGGGTGATCAGGTGCTTTGTGTCGACGGGTGTATACTAAGTGTACAGGAGGCCTAAGGTCAGGAACAGTAACTTGTGGAATACTTGTCGAAAGTGTGGACTCGGGAATAGTCATCGTGTAAATGAGTATATCATCATTATTCTCATGAATATCTGCCTTAGATGATGAAAAAGGTGTATTTTCATGAAATGATGCATCAATAGAAACAAAATACCGACCTTTACTCGGACAAAGACATCTATACCCCTTTTGGACTAGAGAATAACCCAAGAAAATACATTTTAATGATTTGGGATCTAGCTTTGTAAGATGAGGATTAATATCTCTAACAAAACAAGTGCAACCAAATATTTTAGGTGGGATAGGAAAAGCTCTTTGTTTGGAAATAGACAATTATAAGGAGCTTTACCATTCAAAACAGAAGATGGCATACGATTTATCAAAAAACATGCAGTAGACATAGCATCGGCCCAAAACTGTTTAGGCACATTCATTTGGAATAGAAGAGCCCTTGCAGTTTTTAACAAATGTCGGTTTTTTCGTTTTGCAACCCCATTTTGAGGAGGTGTGTCAACGCATCAAGTTTGATGAATAATACCATGCTGAAGCATAAATGACCTAAATATAACAGATAGATATTCTTGGGCATTGTCTCCTCTTAACACCTGAACAGGAACGTTAACGTTAAACTGAGTATTAATTTCAGCACAAAAGGAAGAAAAATGAGTGAACAACTCAGATCGTCGTTTCATGAAATATAGCCATGTCATACGAGAATAGTCATCAACAAAGGTAACAAAATACTTAAAACCAGCTTTAGACACAACCGGGCAAGCACCCCAAACATCAGAGTGAACAAGGTTAAATGGAGCATTTGCTCGTTTATTAACTCGAGGGCTTAAGCTAGTACGATGGTGTTTCGCAAATTGACATGACTCACATTGTAAACTGGTTATCGTAATGAATTGGGGATTTATTTGCTTCATTAATGGGAGAGATGGATGTCCTAATCGGTAATGAGCCTCTAACAAAGTCCCGACCCCAAGACAAGAGATACCTTTTGTGATTGATGTATCCAAACTATAAAGACCAGTTGACTCATGTCCTTTACCAATAGTCTGCTTCGTTAACAGATCCTGAAACACACAATATCCAGGAAAAAATGTTACAGAACAATTAAGAGTACGCGTGATTTTGCTGATGGAAAGCAGATTAAATGCAAAATTAGGAAGACTCAAAACAGGTGATCATGGTAGTGTAGAAGTTGGGACAACAGTACCAGATCCAAGAACAGGTGAGGTAGATCCATCATGTAAAGTGACACTAGAAGTAGGTAATTATGAATGAAATGATGAGAATAGATTAGGATTACCAGTCATATGATCTGTGGCACCCGAGTCAATGACCCATTTCGAGGATGAGGAAACACGACATGTGTTTGAAATACCTGAATTAGCGACTACCGAGATAGGGACAAATGAATGCTTTAGAAATTCTTGGTAGGAAATAAATTTGGCATACTCGTCTGAAGAAACAACAATTGATCCATCAGATGAACTGGTAGCGGAAGCAACATGACCAAGATTCTTGAATAGCAATTTCCTACATTCTTTGATCAAGTGCCCGGGCTTCTTGCAGTAATTGCATATTACTCCTCTGCCAAATGGACCCATACAAGACTTTTTTTTTTCTTTTTTTTGGAGAAAAAAAAGTATATTTAATATATAAACTCACAACAGCTTTCCCGTTTTGTGGACTCAAAAGCTGGAGAATAAAAAAAAACTCTCTAATTTGTTTGGCTCATGTGTTGACTGCTACAGACTCCAAACACAACAAAAGCATACCCCAGCATGCAAGACCCCAGCAGATGCGAAGAATCATGCAGCCACAGATAATGTCCGATCTCAGACCCCAGCGACCAACCGCAAGATTTCCTCCTACAAATATCTGTTCCTTTGCTGGAGAAAGAACGAGGAAGAAGTAAATGATACCTGGTGGTGGAGGACTCTCAGGCGAGTCTGTGGGAAAATTTCGATCAAATCTCCGGCCAGAGAAGGTGTGTCACGCGCGGCGGCTGCAAATACTTCCAGAGGATGTGTGGTTGACGGGCGTAGAATTGGAGCTGCGTACTTTCAACACCTGGTCGGAAACGGCAGGAATGGTGTATTCAGAATTTCGCCGGAAAAATGGTCGGACCTGGCAAAGATGGAGGTAGTTTGCTTGATACCTAGATTCTGAATTTGCTTGAAATCCAATCCTAAAAAGCCCGTGTAAACTGGACCTATAACTAATTTTAATAAGGGTTGCCGGCTTCTGAGTATTAGAAAGAGAGAGAGACAAGTATTGAATGCTAACAGAAAATATCATAGAATACAAGTATTTATAGAGTTGGTTGAATAAACTAACTTAACAAACCAACCGAGACACTACTAAAGAGTATGATGTATACTTATTCTAATACAAGTCTTTTAGTCTACTACAAGATGTATATCTAACATTCTCCCCCTCAAAACTAGGGTGATTGGTTTGGATACTCAATCACACTAAGTTTTGTCTTTAAGTCAATAAATCTTGAGCTGGAAAGTGGTTTTGTTAGAACATCCGCTATCTGGTGAAGAGAGGGAATGTGATAGACTGCAAGTTGTTTTAAAAGGACTTTCTCCCTGACAAAGAATAGGTCAATCTCCATGTGTTTGATCCTGGAATGCAACACAGGGTTGTGAGCTGAACTGTACTTAAGTTGTCACAGTACACTTTGGGAATTGAAAATGGAACTTGGAGCTCTTTTTAGAGAAACTGAATCCAAAGGAGTTCTGCTGCAGTAGTCTTGCACTCTGCTTCTGTTGAGGATCTTGCAACACGAAGCTGCTTCCTTGACCACCATGAAACAACATTTGTTCCAAGAAGTATGCATGAACCTGATGTTGATTTTCTGTCATTTGGATCAGATGCCCAGTCAGCATCACAATAAGCTGATATAGGAAGAGGTATTGTAGATAAGGGAATACGTTTGATAACAATTCCATGATTAACAGTGCCAAAGAGGTATCTGAGAATGTGTTTCACTGCCTGCCGTGCTCCTGCAGTGGTTCAGCCATAAATTGGCAAACTTTGTTGACAACATAGCAAATATCCCCATATTTGCTATAGAGAGATGAAGACTGCCATCATGAAGTTTGCGTGCCTCTATGCCAAGAAAGAAATCAAGATCTCCCAGATGTTTGAGTGAAAAAGAAGAGTGAAGTTTGTGAATCAGTTGTTTGATGGCAGTAGGATTGTTTCCAATGACTAAGATATCATCAACATAGATAAGGATGTAGATTTGAACTCCAGAAGATAGAAAAATGAGTAAAGAGGGATCAGATTTGCTTTGTTTGAAGCCAGCATGGTAGAGAACTGAGGTAAGTTTGTGAAACCAAGCTCGAGGAGCCTGTTTAAGGCCATATAAGGACTTATGAAGTTTACAGACTAGAGATGTGTCCTCAGCTTGGAACACTGGGGGCTGAACCATGTAAACCTCCTCATCCAATTCACCATTTAAGAATGCATTGTTTACATCAAGTTGTTGTATGGACCATTTGTGAGAAATAGAAAGGGTTAGAAGAATTCTGATAGTAACAGGCTTCACCACAGGAGAAAATGTTTCCCCAAAATCAAAACCATACCTCTGATGAAAACCTTTAGCTACTAATCTAGCTTTGTATTTGTTGAGAGAACCATCAGGGTTTTCTTATGTAAACCCACTTGTATTTGTATTTGTATGTAAACCCACTTGCAACCAATAGCTTGCTTATCTGGAGGAAGAGGAACAAGAGACCAAATTCTGTTAGCAATCCATAGTTGTCATGGCGCATGGCGCAACCCATGGCGCACAGGCCATTTTCCATGGCGATGGCGATGGCGCAAATATGGCGTCGCCACGTGACAAAAAAAACTTTCAAAACGAATAATAGATACTGCAATTCATCAACCCAAGTTTACCCAACCACCAAAACATGATAAAATAGTTCAAAGTACTTCCAAAAAACATAATATTCAAAAAAAAGTTTCTGTCTTGCAAAATCTCAACTCTCAACTATTATAAATTGATAGACAATTACACATAAAGATAACTATTAAAGCATCTTACAGTGTAAAGTTTAGTTTAAACTCAAAATATAAAGTTTAAACTTTAATTAACTTTGTGTTATACATTCATAAACACTTTATCTTTAAGTTTAAACTTTACATAAATTATATACCATAGAAAGTCTCTGTTTTAGTTAAACCATGCACATTTAAGTTTAGACCATTCACAGTAAAGTTTAGTACACAACATTAACTGAACTTTTCTTCATTAATACACAACATTAAAGAGGTAGTAGTACCTTTTGTAGTTGGAAGAAGTCAACGAGGATCCCCTTGTCGTTTGCCTTTCTGTTGGTTGTCGCAGAGCTTTTCTTGCGTTGCAGCAGCTTTAACTTCTCACGTGTTATCACTTTGTTGTGTTTATTTATTTGTAGTTAGGGTTGTTGTTAGTATTATGGGCTAAAATAATAAGTTTTTGTTAGAGTTTTATTGCTGTTATTGGTCGCAGATTGTTATGGCCCCAAAGTCCACAACTTACAGCTAAAAAACGCGGACCCATTTTGTCAAAAAAACATTCGCATCGCCATGGCGAAGGCGCAGGAATGGCGAAGGCGCAGGAATGGCGACGCCATGTGTATACACCTCACCACAACCTTTTTTCATAGCGCAGAGGGTTTTTTGCGCATGGCGCGCACGCCATATTGCGCCATCGACTACCATATAGCAATCAAAGCATTGTATTCACATTGCATGGCTTCTAGCCAACGAGGAGAAGAGATGGCATGTTTAACTGATTTAGGCTCAGGATGAGTTAACAACAAGATAGGATGAAGTTTGGGTTTTACTATTCCTGACTTAGCCCTTGTCCTCATAGGATGTGTGTTAGTCAAAGGAACTTGAGAAACTGGAGTAATAGGATGAGAAGATTGGTGATCAGAATCAAGAGGAGGTTCAAGATTTTGTAAAGTGGGAGATGAGGAAGCAGATGATTCATGAGAATCAGATGAACTGTGATCATTATAAGGTGATGATTGATTGTCATTAGAATCATTTGAAGATGAATCTGGAGAAGAAACTGACTGAGTGTCAGAAAGGTTGTTTGAAGTAGATGGAAGAGAATGAATACTTATAGGGACAGAAATAGGATTTGGATTGATAGGTAAAGTAGAAGGAGAAGGATTAGAAGAGAACATAGTAGAATAAGGAATCTTTGACTCTTGAAAGACAACATCCTTAGAGATGTATATTTTACCAGAAGAGGACAAACATTTATAGCCTTTGTGACTAGGTGAGTAACCTAGAAAAACACACTCCTCAGAATGGAAATCAAGTTTATGTTTATGATATGGTCTGGTGAAAGGAAAGCATGCACATCCAAACACTTTGAGAAAGGAGTAATTTGGATTAAAACTATACAATTTGAAATATGGACTTGAATTAGAGATGGATTTTGAAGGAAGTCTGTTGATGAGATGAACAGAAGTAGCAAAAAGGCTGCATCCCAAAATTTAAGAGGTAAAGAAGAGTGAGATAAAAGGGATAGACCTTTTTCAACACTGGTGCGATGTTTCCTTTCCACTACACCATTTTGATGGTGTGTATGTGGACAAATAACTCTGTGAACAATTCCTTTGTCTGTAAGTAATTTAGTGAAGGATCTAAACTCACCACCCCAATCAGATTGGAGAGATTTGATTGATGCAGAAAATTGATTAAGAACGTATTGAGAGAAGTTGGTAAATGCTTTAAGAGCATCTGATTTTCTCTTAAGGAGATAGATCCATGTATATTTGGTACATGCATCTATGAAAGCTATATAATAGGAATACCCATCAAAGGAACAAATAGGAGCCGGTCCCCAAAGATCAGTGAAGATTAACTCAAAAGGTTTATGATATTTTTATTGATATAAGAGACTTTACAATGTTGAAGTACAAGTTTGAGGGCCTCAAAATGAGGGTGGCCAAGCCTTAAGTGCCAAAGATTACAAGACTAAGAAGGACTACAAGATTTATCATTATTACAAGTAGACACTAAGACACTAGATTTTTTATTGTAAGCAGATGACAAGGTGGATAAACTGGAACTTGCAAAAGGTTGATGCTGACCAAGAGCAGGAAAGGACTTGAACCTATAAAGACCATCCTCTCCCAAAGTGCCATGTAAGAGAACTTTATTAGAAACTTGTGATTTCACAAAACAATCATAAGGATAGAATTCAAAATAGACATTGTTGTCTTTAGCAAATTGACTACCACTAATGAGATTTTTAGTAATGGAAGGAACATGAAGGATATTTTTGAGGGAAAGAGAAATAGAGGACTGATAAGGGGATGGAAAGGAAGTAAAACCAACAGACTTTATGTCCAAACTTTGACCATTCCCCATAAAGAGTTTATCAGTGGTGGTGGCAGGCTCACTGTGCTGGAGGTTAAGAGGATCTGCAGTGACATGGTGAGTGGCTCCACAACCTCTGCCTCTGTAAGAGTTATCATTATTACCAGTGTTGTTGAACTGAGCAACTTGAACCGAAGCATTGTCAGTTATGTTTTCATCAGTTGAACGAGCGTTTGGAGCTGAAATATCCAAACGAGCAACATTTGCAGACTAAAGATTCGACTGAGAAGATTCACGAAGCTTTTGTAGTCGCATCTCTTTGGCAGACAAAAGAGACTCAACTTCAGACAAGGTTGGAGGATCGAGAATACTTTGAGAAGATATGGATGAGGCCAGAGACTCATATTCTTCAGGTAAGCCTTCGAGAATCACAGTAATGCGATCCTTAGGAGATATCGGTTCTCCGATTGACAGAAGATTGTCACCAATTGTCTGAATGTGAAGAAGATATTCAGCAATAGAACGCTCACCTTTCGCAGTGTTGTACATTTCGGATTTCAATTGTCTGGCTTTTGCGAGGATACTTGACTGGAAGAAAGTGTTGATCGCACTCCATAACTCGTATGAATGTTTGCAATGAATGATGCGAGCATGGAGTGCTTCAGATAGCGACGCTAGGAGCCACGAGAACAACATTTGATCTTGTTGCTCCCAGGCAATGTAAGCTTCGTTCATCGTTCCTGCTGCTTCATCGGAGATAAATTGCTTTGGAATTTGTGGTTTGACAATGAACCGAAGAAGTTTGTGTGCTAGAACGACGGATTCTACATGGTGTTTCCAGAAGATGAAGTTGTTACTGTCAAGCTTGAGTGGAAGAGGATGTGCGAATGTTACTATAGACGCACAATTTGTGGAAGTTGCAGTAGCAGAGGAAGAGTTCGATTCGGCATATGTGATCGCCATTGATGGATCGAGCTAGAGCTCTGATACCATATTAGAAAGAGAGAGGCAAGTATTGAATGCTAACAGAAAATATTAGATTACATTGAACTGTATTAGAATACAAGTATTTATAGAGTTGGTTGGTCTAACTAACTTAACAAACCAACCGAGACACTACTAAACAATATGATGTATACTTATTCTAATACATGACTTTTAGTCTACTACAAGATGTATATCTAACACTGAGATCGGAGGTTCTGGGAAAAGTTCTGGGAAGAGGTTCTGGGAAAAGGTTTTGGGATAATTTCTGGGAAGAGGTTCTGGGAAAAGGTTCTGGGAAGAGGTTCTGGACTGAAATCAATTTCTTGGAGAAAGAACACAATCTGAAAACTAAACTGAGATATGACAAACTAAACTGTAATCTGAAAAGAAAAACTTAACTAAAATGGAATGATCTCTAATACCATGTTGAAATATAAACTAGAATAATATTAAAGAGTGGAGAACAGATGTTCTGTGTATTTCATTGAAGAGTTAAGTCCCTATATATACATTACAAAGATAGAATATTCTTTTAAGATTCTATACAATAATATCCTAGAGTATATTCCTAAAATATTCTAAAGCATATTCTAAAGATGGAAGAATATTCCAAAGTATATTCTAAAGATATTCTAATGTCTTTCACCAAGGAGTAAATGTGTTATGGGCTTATGGCACTTGGCAGCTTTACTGTATTCCGTATAATGTTATATAATGTGTAAAATAATTAAATCATGTTTATTGTTTAGTTCTATAATATAGTTTTTTTTTAATTTTTCTAGTGTACCATGTTTGTACAAATAACGTATTTATTTATATGTGTGCATATATATATCTATACACATAATATATGTATATATATCTTTACACATAAAAAATAAACACACATATATAATATTTATAAAATAACCCCTATATTTTTTATATTTGCGTGCTTCCCCCACGTTTCGTTTCCTGTAATTTTGGAAAATGGCGTTTCCTACATTTCCCGTTTCCCGTTTCCCGTTTCCATGCTACTTTGTTATTAGTTAAAATAACATTTTTTGTTCCATCATTGTTAAGTGTTAACCCTTTCAGAAAATTGGACAAAAAATAGGACATCCCAAAAAGGAAAGAATGTCATTATTTGGGACGATGTGATTGTATTAGTGAGGCAAACCTCTTTCTTGGGATCTTTATAGCTAGATCCAATGGTAGAATTATAGTGCACCTGATAGCGGATCGTTTTAGTAGATTTGTCCAGCCTAGCCTAGTGTAAGATAGGTATGTCGAGTATACAGATTGATTATCTATTGAGCTTGAGTTTGGTAATTGGTATATAAGTGTGAGGTCAATCGTAAATCTCATCTCTTGAGAATCCTTTGAAGTAAAATTGCCCTAATTTAACATGGTATTAGTGGAGCATGGTGCAATGATAGGTTTGTCGGGTGCCTGCTACTCGGTTATTTGGGCAGCCTGTTCGGATCTATTTTGCCCTATTTGTCCATCCTTCTAGGTGTCCAGCTCGGCCTGGGCTGACTGAGGCATGTCGAGTATTCTACATTTCTACATCTGTTGTGCACTAGTGTTTGACTCAAGTATTTATGTCTGAGGTAAATCCGACTTCTTGAAAATATTTTTAGAAATTACCCCAAATTGGAGTAAAACTAGGGTAAAAATTAAAATAGGACTTTTTATGTTTTTATTCCAAAATAGGACCATATAACTCCTATGTTTTTTCATTCCATTCTTACCCCTCCTTTAAATACGAGTAAAAGGTAGTCAAAGGTTATAATTAAATGTTTTAGTTCATAATGAATTCGTAAAAAATAATAAAAATCGTAGAAAAATAATAAAAAATCGTAGAAAAATAATAAAAAATTAATAAAAATTTATATTTTTTTATTTTTTTTTAAAATTAATAAAAAATAGTACAAATCCATAAAAAAAATATGGATGCCTTTCCCACCAACTCCGACCAGTGTAAAAAAATAATATTTTCTTTTCTGAAAAAATGGCATATTACTCTTTGAGAATGCCAAAATTTTCATTGAATCTGCCATAAATATGGCATTCCTAATGCATGTGGCATTTTTTCCCCGGTGACCGGAGGTGGTGGTGCTGGGGTGGCAGAGGCGGCGGCGTTTTTTTTAATGTTTTTTATTTTTTATATTAAAAGTTTTTTTTTTAATTTTTTTTATAAATATTTTTTATTAATTTTTATTATTTTTTACGAATTTTTATTATTGTTTGTTTTTATTATGAATTAAAACATTTCAATAGCATCAAGCGTATATTTGTCCAAACACACATAATTAGTCCTACTAGTGAGTTAAAAAACAATGTAGTCCTATTTGTGATTATTGACTACCTTTTACTCCTATTTGGGTGATTAACCCAAATATTTTTGGATGAGTGTGGACTATTTCTGATCTGGTCTGTTTGAAATAAAATAAGTAAGCGAAAAGTAAAAGGTAAAGAGTACACACAAGCAGGGCCACTTTAACATGCCACATGCCTTTTCTTGAGCCAGCAGGCACACTGTGCTCTTTTGTTTGAAATCTTATGAAGCTCAAGTCAGGGTAAGGTTGTACTAGGGTTTGAGTCTAGTATTTATGTCTGAGGTGAATCCGGCTGCTTGAAAATATTTTTGGATGAGTTTGAACTATTTCTGATCTGGCATGTTCAACGTGCATTTTCTTGAGCCAGCAGGCACACTGCTCTTTTGTTTAAAATCTTCTGATGCTGATGTCAGGGTAGGGGTGTGTTGTGTCTGCTGAAGGTTTGTGGTTAGAAAAAAAGCAGAAACGATTCGTATTGTAATAAATACTAGTATTTCTTACTTGCTTTGTTTGGTTGATTGAGGCACCCATCTACCAAACATCTGAGAAGAACCTTCCTACACCTCCTGCATTTGCCATGAGCAATTCTGTGATAGAAAAGTTCAACCCGACTCATGTTCCACAATTTTCACAATCACCTTTGCTTGGTGAAGATTATCCTGAAAGACCTGGTCAACCTGAATGCAGTTACTTCATAAAAACTGGTGACTGTAAATATAAATCTAATTGCAAGTTTCATCATCCAAAGAATCAACTGCCCAGGATGCAAGCACTTTTTAATGACAAGGGCCTGCCTCTAAGACCTGTAAGTTTCTGGCCACTTTCTTGGAAAATTATATTGAAGAATTGTTTTTTAGATTTATGGGATGTTCTCATCATCATCATAAGCATCATCAACGCCTTAATCCCAACTAGTTGGGTCTGTGGCACACGACTTGTAATTTTGTAAAAAAATTAGGTAAGAGAATAATAAAAATATAATGACATTTTATCTCAGGTGTCTTCAATGATTAGATTGAACTCTAAAACTTCCATCATCATATGTTGTTTACCTGTGCTTTAAACTAAATAAGGGTTAATACCACTTTTGACCCATCGAATAAATTAAAATTTTCCTTTCAATATTTTACTGTCAATTTGGACACTTCAAAAAACAATCTTCTTTAGTGGTTGAATTGATACTAAAGCCTAACAGAGGAAATGTCATTATGCTAAAGGGATAAGAAAGGGGAATAGTTTCTGCTTTTCGACATTAGTGAATCCATTAATTTGTTGTTTTATCATTAAGCAGTTATTTTACATGAGTCAATTGCTTCGTATTGAATTTATTCGCCATTTGCTTATCCTATTAAGCATCTGTAGATCGATTTAGCTGTCCTGTGCGGTTTCTTACTCCAGAATGTTATATGTTTTTTTGTTCGTTCTGCAATTATCAAATGGTCTGCTCACGATAGTCTTTTATGCCATTTGCCTGTTTGGATCAGTTCTGTAGATTTGACTACCCGATAATTATAGGCTATAGCCACTCACAAGATTAACAAGGCTTACAAAAAAAGATTTTTGTTACTATGATGTAACATTTGAATACAATTATATCACTAAAGTTACTAGACTCACATTTTTGTCCACTATTTTGTTTTGGGTATATCTTTAGAATTGTTTCTACAAAAAATGAAAAAAAGAGACATAATTACTAACTTATGTTGGATACTCTTCTATTGCAACCTTCTATGGCATGAACAATGAGATGAAATTCCAGAACTGTTATCATCATATGTTTTTTTCTACTTGCATATTATAGTCATGTCCCAAATATTGTGAAGTGACCTATATATCCTACATCTATATTTAATTTCTACTCACATATAAAATGTTATTGAAGTGATTATATGTTGCACTCTAGACTGAAGTGTGTACATTTTAAAAAGCCGAGAGACCTAAATTGGTTAGAATTGTTACAGAAAGGCCACAAGGAAAATGACATCAAAGTAGGAGGCCAAAATTACAAATAACTCTTTAAGTGAATGAGTGATTATTTTACACCAGAGTGATTATATAGGAAAATATATAAAACACATCACCAGATGTATTTCACTGCTCTTTTGTATGTATTACACAACACAGTTAAGGCATTTCATCAATAGATATTTCTTGTGTTATGCAATGTAGGAACAAGCAACCTGCTCATTTTATAGTCGTTATGGAATTTGCAAGTTTGGACCGACTTGTAGATTCGACCATACCGATCATTACAGCCACCCGCCTTCTGCATGGTCAGATTTTGAGCAGCCTCAATTTGGTAGGTCTGAGGCTATGGATGGGAATAGGGTGGGAGTGAGGAAAGGAAATGGAAGCGGATCTTTAGTAAAACAGTCTGTGTAAGTTTCAGTAGTTTCTGCCCACATGCTGTGCGTGTGATGATCTACTATGACTTGCAGCGAGTGTTTTTACTTGAACAACCAAGTGCTGGGTTATGATCGTGAAATTTCAGCACGCTCCATATTCAAGATGCCTAAGCCAGGAATATGATTTTGTAAATTACACATCACTGTTTTGTTGCGGTGGTAGATATTTCACGTCATTGTTGCTACTCACAATGGCTTTTTATTTATTTATATATTTATATATGTGCTTACAAATATTTTCAAGTATTCT